>ML681990.1:12991276-13136351 GCA_007922195.1 Podocnemis expansa
GGGAGCTGAGCCCTAGCAGCTGTGGTCCCCTGCCCTTGCCCCTGCTGGGGAGCTGCTGTGGCTCCATCCCCCCTGCCAGGATACAGCCACAGACGGGGAGAGGCAGCCCTGGCAGGGAGCATGAGGGCTGTGGCTGGATTCCAGCCCCGGGTAGGGAGAGGCTCTGCAGACCCCCTGCAATGTGTCTGTGGACCTCTGGAGGGTCCCCGGACCACAGGTTGGGAACCAACTGGCTTAGAGGGAACATTGCACTGCAAAGTTTAAAATGGGGGGGGGCCCTGCACAAACTGATTTGCCCTGGGCCCTGCTCCCCCCAGGCACGGCCCTGGCTGGAGGCCCTGGTCAGATGAGGGGGGGAGAGGAGGGGCTGCCTGGGGCCGAGGGGGGCTTCCCTGCATGGGCTTCAGCCCCCGGGTGGAAGCAGGGAATTAGTCCCTGGCCTCTGGGTCCCAGGTGGGGTGGGGTCAGGGGATTCTCCCAGGCCTGTGGGCCCTGGGTGTGGCTGTGGGGGTGCCAATAGGCATCCAGACCCTGGGTGGGATGGGCAGGGGTGCCCTGAAATCTCTGGGGCCCATGTGGGACTGGTGGGGGTGTCCCCAGACCTCTGGGGCCCAGGTGGGACTCAGGGGGCTACCCCTAGGCTTCTCGGCCCTGGGTGAGACCGGGGGGTGCCCATAAACCTCTGGGGCCCAGCTGGGATTGGCAGGGGGTACCCCTGGGCTGGAGGCATTCTCCCCATGACCTCTAGGTCCCAGCTGGGTCCATGAGCATTTCCCCAGTGCCTGCAGGGGGGACCCCCCCATGGCCTAGGAGCCTCGGGGGGGTGGCCTGGAAATGGAGCTCCTCACCTGAGCACCAGGTGGCCCAAGGGATGTTCCTAAGCCTCTGTCCAGGCCAGGGTCAGTCCAGCAGAAGGCTGGTGAGCCAGGGACCATCCCTCAGCCGTGGGTCCATGGGGATCAGGTTGGTGGCCAGGCTGCTGTGGTGCAGCCCTGACCAGGCAGCCCCCCACAGCTCAGGGGGCGAGGCTCGGGTGCCAACCCAGAGTCTCCTGCCCTCAGCCCATGCCCATGGGTCAGGGCTGGCCTGGCCTGGGGTCCCCAGCCCTCACCACATGCCCAGGTGGTGGAGCTGCCTGGTCTGACCACAGGGTCTCACATGGCAGTGGGTCTGGCCTGGCACAACTGCGGTGTCTCCTGCCCCTTGCCTTGTTGCCTCAGTTGTGAGGCTGGGGCAGCAGATGGTCTGGGAAGGTAACCTCATCACCAGTGCTATTATTTGTAAAGGTAAACTCTGCTGAACACCACCATATGCTGTGCCTAGTATTTATCCTCTGCTTGAAATTGTTCTCTTGTGTGAGAGATTGTTCTACATTAAGCAGGAAGAGACTGGAGGTGTGGGACAGGGACAGATAATATGGAGGGTCAGAGATAATTAATTGTGTTTACCTTTAAAGTACATGTTAATTAATGTTGGATATATGTCCTTTAGTGTCATAAGTGAAATAATTCTGTAACCCTGAGCCAAGACTCCATATTGCCAGTCTGGAATTCCTGCTTAAACACTGCTACCTTCCCTATGGTTCCAGTCCCTCCTGCACCCTTAACTGCCCCATACAACCCCCCCGGATTTGTTGTTTGTTTTGCTGAACCAAACTAATATGATTATCCCTCTGGAACTCATAAATTATTCTTGGCTATGGTATTTTTAAAGATCTTCCCATTGTGAAGCTTGTAAATTGATCATCATTCACTTAACATAAAGCAGCTAATGCTGAACTACAAAATTGAAGTGAACATTTTAATTTTTTTTTAAAAAGTGTGAGTATTAATTAATAAATAAGAAGTGGTAACATTAATGATGGCTCGAAAATAACTAAAATACCACATTTAAAATTTTGGCCGTCAAATCTTACAAATTTTTCATATGGGCTTGGGTTTATGTGCACTAGAGATATTTAATACAAATAATAATAATAATAAATAAAAATAAGTGAAATGAAAAACACCAAATTTCAATGAAATTCTCTGATGCACTCAAGTTTATAAGATGCTGGCCCCCTCAAAATATTAAATAGTTAAGTACAAAGGAAGCTAAAAAATTACTTATCAAAAGAAAGACATACTGCACAGACATCACACACGGATATAATGATTGCCAAAGGAAAGCACTGTATTTAGATGTAGCAGTCTATATGGACCTACCTGGTAACCTGAGCTAAAAAAAGTCAAAGTAAAAATTTCCACAAAGTCAAAGGAAAATGCAAAAATACAGGTAGAAAAGAAAAGAAAAGAAAAGGGCAGTATTTCACAAAATTAAAAAATGGCAAAATAAATGGCCATACTGAGGAATTAAAAGCTGAGGCCACTGTAAAAGTTCCTGTCATTGTGCTGTCTGTTGCTTGCTCCTCCTTTTTAGCATGTCAATGTCAAGGTGATGGGCAGAGAATGGTGAAATCTGCGTTTCAGATGAAGCACAGATCCTAATGATAGCTTGCCTTGATGAACCAAGAGTGAAAAGTGCTTAGGCTTCCAGTCCTACTAGCTCTGCTATATCAGAAAAATATAGAAATTTTTCCATGTTTTCATTTCTGTCTACGAGATTGAAGACGGGGCCCCTTATTGTTTGGGGCCTTAGGCAGCCACCTGCTTCGCCTACCCCAAAAGCCACCACTGATTGTGGCTACAGAAGACTGAGCAAATATTAGCAGACTGGGCCTGGCGAAAAAATTCCTGAGATTTGAGAGTTCTGTTGGGAGATCATGAGTGAGGCTTGACCTACCAATAATGTCACTACTTAATATCACTATTTATTCTGCTGTTTAGTTTTGCCCTCCTATGACTGCACAACATAAGTACACATCAGGCAGCATGCCAAAAAGTTAACTATCCTTTTACTGAAAAGTTCCCGGGGGGGGGGGGGGCGCAGCCATGTTAGTCTAATCCAGTAAAAATAGAAAAGAGTCCTGTGGTACTTTTCAAGAGTAACACATTTATTTATCACACGAGCGAAATCCTATTTGGAAACCATTTTCAAGTGTCTGACAAAGTGGGATTTCACCCACAAAAGCTCTAGCAATAAATAAACTTGTTACTCTTTGAATGTGCCTTTCTTGTTTTACAATTGTTGTGCTTCATTGTGAATTCCTGTAATGTTGTCTGTCTTGCATTGGATAGAGTGATCCCAGTAATGCTGTATTTTTGGTTTGGACTCGCTCTTTCCTGTAAGAGTGGGCTTACTTAGTTTTTGCTGCTAAATCCTCTCTGCTTTGTTTCCCCAGAAGGGGGATTGGGAGTCTGGCAGGAGCTAAGGGCAGGGTGGGAGAAATACTGCAGGAGGCTTCTCTGCCTTCTTCTCAGTTCACTTTGTTGTCCTCTCTTTGTCTATTTGCTGGGGAGGCAGAAGGCAGGCAGCCTGGCTGGGTCAGCCAGTTTGGTGTGACCCTGCTTATAGCACTGCACTGGCAGCTCCAGCCAGCCTGCCTGCTTGCCTCATGAGCTCCCCAACTTCCCCTACCTGGGTTGCATACACCTAGAAGCTGGGAGGGTCAGAGCCTTTTTAAATTTCTTGCCCTGTGTTATAAGCAGCCCAGCATGGCGAATTGCAGCTGCTGTGTTACCATCCTTCCACTCCCCTGCTCCACAATGTCATGCTGCCTCTCAAAGTGGAGGGCAAGCATTACAGCAAAGTTCAGGAGAGGCGTGGGCTCTATTTTAAAAGCTTGAGAACTGCAGTGGTAGGTGTCTTCAGCATGGGTCAGCAGCGTGTCATCTCTCATCTGGGCTCCTAGATGCCATCCACTTCTCCAGTACCTGGAGACCCTAAAGAAGTTGACTGGAAGTCCCAGGGATGGTCTCATGCACCACCCTCCCTCCCGATCCTATTTTCTGATCTCTATAACTCCTGATGTTCAGCAACAGAAACCTATAGGAGATAGGGAAAGATATGCCTTGTCAGAGGAGGAGAATTTTTATATGTCCTCCTCACATGGTCAGTGAGCTTTTAAGAGGATACTGCCAGCACCTTGATTCATTTGTAGGGAACACTGGAGGAGAATGATTGCATTAAAACTAAAATGAGCAGAGGGGTATGAAGGAGGAGTTGTATCACAGCATGGCATGGGGCCTCTATGTGGTGGGAGAGTGGTACAGAGGCTAAACACTCTGGACCAGGATAAGCCATGGACATTGACATGCTCAGACTGCATTGGTGCCTAGACAGCTGCTGACTAAAATTGAAGCTGTCAGCTTCTAGCCAGCAGCTGGCACGGCCCTAGGGACTATATTTCCTTTCAGAAACATCACATCTCCATGCTTCCAAAATTTCTATTTCATGTGGAACTTCCCCACTTCAAATACTTCATGTGAATTCCAGTTTCAAGTAGGGCCCAGGATAGGAGTAGGGCCTGTTGGGTAATGGGGGGGATGTTGTCTGTTGTGGGTGTGGCCTATTGGGGGTGGACCCATGACAGGGGCAGGGTCTAGCACAGGTGGAGCCTGTGGGCCTGTGCCCTGGATCTTTTTGCTATCCAGCAACGCCCCTGCAGCTAGCAGTCACCTGATACTGAACGTATCTGAGTGGTGCTCGAGCAAGAACGGTGGGTTACATGCCAGTAACTATCCTTCTTCAAGATGTGTGGCTGGGATTCATTCAGATCCTTCCTGCCATCCCCGCTACTTGGAGTTAGTGACTAGCAGTGACTGGGGAGGAGCAGGGCTGTGGCCACATATATAGCCACAATATGGCCAGGGGGCATTGGCCACCAGCCCTGTCCTGACAGGCTAAGCGTAAAGAAAATTTCTGGCCAATCATGCACTGCATCCCATACACCTGCTACTGAATGAATCCAAGCAGCCCATCTCAAAGAAGGACAGTTACTGGCAAGTAACCCACTGTTCTCACCAGCAAAAAGTGGGTGATGGAAAAAGAAACCTTTACAGGAAGAACTCAGCAGCTAGGAAGCTAAACTGTCAAGCAACAGCAGGCTCATTAGACCTCAACTTGTGTCCCACTTCTGCCACCTGCTTGAGGCATTTGTTCCTACATTCACAGCTGAAGTGAGATGCCATTCTCAGTGCTCTCTAAAGCTGCAGCCCCCTCACTGTACAGCTAGGAGATCAAATCCAGGGGCCACACTGAAGCAGAAGATAGAGATAATTGCAAAAAAGGATTCCTCTTATTCAGTGAAACCAAGGTTTCCAAAAGAGCAGGGCTGAACCAACTCTGCAGGTCTAAACAGCCTTGAATGGGGGCAGCTCAGACACTTGTGCAACAGGCTCAGCTCTGCTTTCCACCAATCATTCAGGGGCTGGTGACACTCCACATGCTACCCCTTAATTAAACCATAAACAGATCTTTAAGTTGGGGGTGGTCCAGTCTATATTATACTGTGCAACAGCAGTTAGCTATAAGGAAAAAGTTTCTAACAGTAAATAACTCACATGAGACACACCCCACTGATCCACTCCTTCTCTCTCACCAGGCACACACAGACTCCAACTTGAAGTATCACCTGTTAAGTTTATTTATACTCAGTAACCCACAATCAAAGATATATAGACAGCCCCAAGAGCATTACCAGCTCAGCATCAGCCCATGAATGCCATACCTCTACTTCAGGCAGCTTCTTACTCAGCTAGCTGGCAGCTTTTACTGAGCTTTCCTAATGAGTCCACCAGCTGTTCTCAGCTGCTCAACCAGCCAGCACACCCAGCTGGCCTCACTTTTACTTTTATTAGGGCTCTTGAACAGGGGCTAGTTTAGCACCCCACTATACTAACCTAAATCTCATTACACAGAAGGGTACCCAGAAGTCACTTACTACAGTGCAGACCCAACAAAGAAAACAGCAGAACACCACAAGTCATCACCTACAGCCCCCAGCTAAAATCTCTCCAACACATTATTAAGGATCTACAACCTATTCTAGAAGATGATCTCTCACTCTCTCAAGCCTTGGGAGGCAAGCCTATTCCTGCTTACAGACAGCACCCCAACGTGAAGCAAAATCCTCACCAGCAACCAGATACCATAAAACACAAAACACTATCCCAGGCACCTATCCCTGCAGCAAATCCAGTTGCCAAATCTGTCTGCACATCAACTCCAGTGATATCATCACAGGTACCAACCACATCAGGAGCTCATTCACCTGCATATCTACTAATATATGCTATCATGTGCCAGCAATGCCCCTCTGCCATGTACATTAGGCAAACTGGACTGTCCTTATGCAAAAGAACACATGGACACAAATCATATAAAAAATGGTAACATCCATAAACCAGTAGAAGAGCACGTCAATCTTCCTAGACACTCTGTAGCAGTGTCAAAAAATATCATACTTCAAAAAAAGAACTTGAAAAACAGACTTCAGAGTGAAACTCATACGCATACTCAACACAATCAGACTGGGTCTGACTAGGGACTTAGAATGGTTAATCTCATTACAAAAAAATTATTCTGTTCACACATTCTCACCTTCTATTCAACTGTTGTGGATGGGCCTCATTCACCCTAAGTGAATTGATTTTGATAGCACTTGCCCTCCCCATTGTAATGTTTCTTCACCCTTGCAAATGTATACTTCCTAACTACAGTTTCTACTTCATGAATCAGAGAAAGTGGTTTACAGCCTACAAAACCTTATGTCTGAAGAATTTGTTAGTCTTTAAGGTGCCACAAAACTTTTGTTGGTTTTGCTACTAACATGGTTACCCCTCTGGAACTAAATCTCATTAGTTGTATCTTAAACCCTTATTTCTTGTTCTGCTTTCACTAGACATGGAGAACAACTGATTGCCATTCTCTTTATTATAGTCCTTGCCATATCTAAAGACTTATCAAGTCCCCTTTCAGTATTCTTTTTTCAAGACTAAACATGCCCAGTTTTGTGTTTGTTTGTTTTAAACTTTTCCTAATAGGTCAGGCTTCTAAACCTTTTATCACTTTCCTTGCTTTCCTTGGGACTCTTCACAACTTGTCCACAACATTATTAAAGTGTTGCATCCAGAACTTAACCCAGAACGCTCCTGTTAATATACCCCAGAATGACATAAGCCTTTTCCACAACTGCATCACATTGTTGACTCATTAAATTTGTGATTCACTATAACCGCTAGATCCTTTTCAGCAGTACTACTCACTTTGTTATTCCCTCATTTGGTAGTCATGCATGTGATTTTCCCTTCCTCAGTGAAGTACCTTGTACTTCTTCTTCAAGCACTGCTTGAATACATTCAGAAATAGGTGTCTCCCTCAGAGGCAGTGCTGGGGTGGGGAGGAACCCAGGGCACGGGCCCAGCCCCCGCCCCCAGAGGGCAGGCTCTGCCCCCACCCAGAAGGCCCCGCCCCCTGGCCAGGGATAGTGCGGGGGGGGGGGGGGGGGGCTGCGCTGCCATGGACAGCTGGGCTGCGGCGTGGCCTGGCCAGAAGCGGCCGCTGGGGGTCAGCAGAGATCGGGGGCCTGGCTGCCCGCGGCCACAGGCACAGGCCTGGCCTCCAGAGGCCGCTTCTGGCCTGGCCCTCCCGCAGCCTAACCGCCTGCAGTGGCGTGACCTCCCCCGGCCCTATCCCTGGCCAGGGGCGGGGCCTGCTGGGCAGCCAGCCGGTCCCCGGATCCCCGGCCGGGGCTGGGGCCACCGCAGCTGTGGCCAGCCAGGGATCGGGCCCCGGATCCCCGACCTGCTTGGGCCAGAGATCGGGGGCACTGGCGTTGGGACCCAGGGCACATGCCCCAGGGTGCCCAATGCCAGTGACGCCCCTGGTCTCCGTGCTGGAGCGCCTGATTGGTTGGAACTTTTTGCCCGAGCCTGTCAGAAGAGGGCAGGCAACCACCCCCCGTATGCCACTCCATGGCTATATATGTGGCTGCCGCCCTACCCCTCCCCAGTTTAATTTTTTCCACCTTCGTGTCGGTTGTGGAACTGCCCGCTCCTTGTGCTTCACAAGCAGCCTGTCATTTGTTCACTTTATGAGCATTTTGCCCGACTGGGAGAACTTATTTGTGGACCTAGTTCCATCAAAGTTCTCCCCGTTCAGGCCGGCACATCGCGCTACTCTGCCATCTGCCATGCCGGGGTTCAAACCCTGTGCCGAAAGCGGCAAGGCCTTCCTGCAGGATGATCCTCATGAAAAGTGCCTCTGGTGCCTGGGCGAAAGCCACATGGTCACCACATGCTCCATTTGTCTGTCCTTCAAGCCGAGGACAATCAAAGACAGGAAGCAAACGTGCTGTGCCCTGGCCTCTTGAGCAGGCTCAGCAGCCCTCTCTGAGGCTTCAGAACCTCATGCGGCACTGCATGCCAGTTTGGCACAGGGACCCACCTGGCACTATGCCAACAGGGGCCACAGGACAAGCTCGGTACCGACCTCAGTACTGCGGCACTGACACAACCCCGAGTCTCTGACATGGGGCTCTTCCTGGGACCGGTCGTGCTCGACCCCAGTTCTGCAGCACCATCATAGTCCTGGGTCTTTGACATGGGGCTCTCTCTGGCCCTGGCTGGGCTCGACCTCGGTACCACAGTGCCAACATAGCCCCACATCTTCAAAACGGGGCTCTCCCTGGGACTGGTCAGGGTCAGTGCCGATCCCAATGACCCCGGAGGCAGTGGAGGCTGCCAGGGTGCTCCTCCTGCTGCCTACACCTCCCTCCCCACTGCCGGTTAGAAGGGGCAAGCTGGCCTTCATGTCAAGGGCCTGTGCTCAACACAAGCGGCACTGGTCTCCTTCCCCACCACCAGCCCCAGCCTCTGAAGCTCCAGACCCTGTCACCCCCTTAAGTGCCGGTACCGTGGAGCCATCCCTGTGGTAACGTATCACCCTGCCGTCTCCGGTACCATCTCATGGGTCACGAGAAGCTTCCCCCTGTTCCAGCTCAGGGGAAGGGGCTTCAAAGGGCTCGAAACAGCCTCTGCGCCAAGTCTCAGCACCATCGCCCTTCCAGTACTGCCCTCACAAATGGTCACCGCAAAAGGCCCCTGCAACTGCGCCAGTACCACCCCTGGCACCGGGGAGAGCCCTAAGCCCAGTACCATCTTCTTACATGGGCAATTTGTCAGCGCATTTTGATCTCTTGTGCTGCATCTCAGCCCACATGGGGATGGAGATCCAATCCTCCGAGGCAACCTCCAATGCTTTATTCGGCCTGGCGTTCTCCTCGGTGGAACCAGTCAGTTCCCCTCCACCCTAGTGTCTGGGACTTCACCTCCTCTTGCTGGTTCCATCTCCCTGGTCTCAGATATGGCAGGCCTCAAGTACAGGGTCCTGGGGTCAGAGTTCCCCTCACTCACCCACCACCCAGTGCCACCTCGTGCTGTGGTGGAAGTGGCCTTAGGGCCAGGACAGACTCCCCGTGACCCCCTCCCGACATCGAGGGACACGAGGGAGTTAAGAGTTTCTGGGACAGAAGGTATACTCTTCCTCGGCCTTCCAGTTGCGGGTTGCAAACAATCAGGCCCTAATGAGCAGATACATGCTAGATGTGTGGGAGTCGATAAACAGATTCAGACATCTTCTAAAATAATCTCCCAGGACCTCCTTTTGTTAGCCTGGGATGCGGTGGATACGGCGGCCCGCACCATGGCCTCAGCGGTAACCCTGTGCCGCGCAGCTTGGCTTCGGGAAGCCAGAGTGACCCTGGCCTCTCAACAGGTGGCCCTCAATCTCCCCTTCAGGGGCGACTCCCTCTTCCTCCAGGAGACGTCGGCCGTCTTGGGGACCATTTGTGACCCCTGGGGTGAGTTAAAATATCTTGGCCTTCTCCCGACGGGGCCTCTTCCACGTCCTCCAGCCGCATAGGGCCCCATGGTAGACTGACCCTCACCCACCCCTCCTCATTAGTTACTGGCGAGAACTTAATCCTCACTACCACAACTTCAGTCTGAAACCCGCCTAGGGGACCTTCCCGGCAAGGCCCTCCCACGTGCATCTGTGGGGTGGGACCTCTACCGGTCAATCAGCACTACTGTTTATGCTCACAGCCGTGCTGTCAACCCTCCAAACTCCACTGCGGGGTGCCCTCTGCCTCGGTCCCTCCCTCCCGAGCTGACAGACAGCCTTCTCCCCACCCCCGGGTGAGGGCGGATGACTCAGAGGTTAAGCAGCCTCTCTTCTTTCGTGTAGGATTAAGGTTGGATATATATCCTTACTTCTGCTGTTTACCAGAATACGTCCAATAACTGAAGGGACCTCATGGCGATCCCATGGGGGCCCGCAGTCAGAATCCTGTGGGCATCCCCTAGAGGACAGTTTTTGTTCCCAGGGTGCTAACGCACCCTGTACACAACGACCCCCTTGGGCGGCAGCTCCTTTACCTTTTGGGAGACATAAGGGTTCACAGAGCACACTCCAAACATCAAAGAGTGTTATCACCTGTCGATTCCACCTCCAAAATAAATGGCCAGTTTGCCCTGATTATCTTCATAGTAGGAAGCATTGCTTCTGCACGCTTCCCCGTGGACAAGTCCTACCCCCCCCACCAGGTGGTTGGAGACTCCCCTGTTGACCCTTGTCTCTCTCCTGTCCACCCCCTGCCCCAAAAGTGGGGTGCAGTGGGGGAACCTCTTTTACCCTTCTTATGTGCCACCCTGACCAACTCTTCCTGATTGTAGCTACCATCGACCCCATCCATGGCCCTAAGGTACATGCCTCCAGCTCGGGATACGGCAACCCCTTCCTGAACCATAGAGCAGGCATATTGTTTCCACCTGTCAAGTACCAGGCATGCAGGCTGGAGACCGTTTAGCGATGCAGGCTTTTGATAACTCGCTTGTGGGCCCCATGCCAGCGATGAAAACCCTATACTAGCTACCACCACTTGGTTCACAGTGTAGTGAACAACTTGCTGAGGGGTCGCACCAGCTGGGCCTCTGCCTCTTTCTACGAACACTGGCTCTCTTTTCCTCTCCGGGTCTGTCGTTCACAGCTACCCGGAATGCGCCGTGAAGACCGAACGTCCGTACGCAGGGTCTCTTTTGATGAGGAGACCAGTATTACTTCCCCCCTCTTTCTCCCCAGCTTTAATGTGCCTACCCCCTCTCGCTCAAATCAAGGGGTCTCAGGTCATGGCCATAAGAGGAGATGAGATAATAATACTGATGTTCCTCTCTCACTCCTTTTGTCACGTGGTCAGCACTGAACACACTCGTCCCTCTGCCCTCCTCTCCAGTCTCGCAGTTGAAGTTGCCCGGTCAGTTCAGCAGGCAGGCAAGATGTCTTGACCTCTCCTGTTTATGCATAAAGTGACCTCAGGCCCTCTCACACAAGCCCAACAACTGGTGCGCAGACAAACTGGGCCTACTTCTCTCCACTGGGTTAGGTCCTGCAATCCCAGGTTACCCTTGCCTGGATGACAGTCCTTAGGTCAATTCCTTAGATCTTGAGGACCTTGCTCGTTGGACAATTACCCAAGTTGGAGATATGCTGTGCTTAAGGCAGAAAAGCCAACTCCATCCGCCATCCATCAGCATGGCTAGCAGTCACCTATTGCTGAATGTATCCCAGCAGCGCTCGAAGAAGAACAGTGGGTTACTTACTAGTAACCATCCTTCTTTGAAATGGGCTGCTTGGATTCATTCAGATCCCTCCCCTCGTTCCCACATCTGGAGTTGGCAACTCCTAGGAACTAGGGAGGGTCAGGCGGCGGCCACATATATAGCCATGGGGTGGCGTGCAAAGCGGTGGCCGCCTGCCATCTGCTGACAGACTAAGGCAAAAAGTTCCAACCAATCCAGCGCTCCAGAACAGAGACACCTATTTCTAAATGAATCCGAGCAGCCCATCCCGAAGAAGGACGGTTACTGGTAAGTAACCCACTGTTGTCTTTATTGAATTCTATCTTATTGAATTAAAGCCAATTCTCCAATTTTTCAAGGTTGTTTTGAATTCTAGCCCTGTCTTCCAAAGCGTTTGTGACCCCTCCTATCTTGGAGTGATATTTTATAAACATCCTCTTCACTCCATAATCCATGTCATTAATTAGCATATTGAATAATTTCAGGCACAAAACTGACTCCTGTGATACAGGATCATACTAGCTATCCCTTCCCAGCTACGTTATTTTGACATAATTTGTTCTTGACAAATCCATGCTGACTGTTCTTTATAATCCTAGTATCCTCTAGCCTAGGTGCTTATAAACTGATTGTTTAATCCTTTGTTCCAGTACCTTTCAAGGTGTCAAGTCAGATAGATCTGGAATTTCCTGGGTCCTATTTTTTCCCCTTTTTAAAGACAGACACAATGTTTGTCCTTCTCTAGAACTCTTTGGCACCTCCAGCCTTGTCAGTTCATAGGCCCTGGTACCTCTGGGCTTGCTACATCAGTTATGAATGTAAAAAAATTGCCTGAGCCCTGGCACCTGTCTCATCACAAATTAAGTACTGGACCTCACCCATCCTTCATGAATTCTGAATGGCAATTGCTAGCAGTTCCATGACTGCTTCAGCTAGCTCCTTAAATAACCTAGGGAGAATTTCTCTAGGCCCTGTGTTGCACAAAGAAATTAGCAACGAGATCTTATATGTGGGACAAGGCAATGAGCCGCATTTACTGTGAGTACAGAAAACTTTTAACCCTTACCTAAAATTACACACACACACACACACACACACACACACAGTTCTGCAGAAGAGAGATAGTTACAAGCCTCAAAGCTGCTTGAGTCAGACTACTGACCAGGTAGCTGAATTCAATTGATGAAGCAGAATCCAATTGGTCACGACACAATACTCCTTGGGATATGCAGAACAGATCCAAAGTACCTCATTTTCTTCACCCTTTTTATAGGGACAAAACCACATGTTTAGGCATCTTCTCATGTTCCCATTTTTGATGCTGTTATGCACCTTTTATAAAACAACAGACATGGTGCCTTTATTGTTCTGTTCCTGTTGCATATCTTAATAATATTGATGTTTTGGCTCCTTGTAGGTGCCACCATCACATTCTTCGACCATCTGGAGTCTTCCTGTATAGGTGCAGTACTTTTCAACTCCATGGAGCCATCCATGCATGCTATTTCAACCACCCCTTACAGCTCTTCCTTCACCACTAACAACTGAAACTTAGTTAAGATTACAGGATTATTCATCACTGACAACTGAAACTTTTACATTCCAAACAGAAGGTTAAAGGATAAAATATTTTGTTACAAATTTTAAAGTTGTCTACATTGCTACCTTATCACTATTATTTTACTACCTATTCACAATGCTTCTTTTGTTCCTAGCTGCAATCTAATTCACTGTGGGCAGCTGATGTCTCACACTGTTTTATTGCTGAAAGTTGCTCTGGGTTCTCTTCCCATTACAAAAGGTAATTTGACCTCAGGCTTCCCATGGTTTGAACCTGAAAACTGCTCTGATTTGCTGTTACTGTATGACCTGATCCTATGTTTTACACCCCCTTGCATTTAGTTTCATTCCCTTCTGTAAGTTCACCCATCTTCGAAGAATCTAAGGAAGTGGGATCTTCTCCCACGAAAGCTCATGCAAAAAATAAATCTGTTAGTCTTAAAGTGCCACACAACTCCTTGTTTTTTTACTGGACTAGACTAACATGGCTATCCCTTTTGAAACACTCAAGAATAAAAGGGCTTACAAGGGGAGAAGAAGAGGGATAGGGAGAACTTCATGCAAAAAATAAATCTGTTAGTCTTTAAGTGCCACATGACTCCTTGTTTTTTTATAGGGATGCAGCAGATCTCGAATACCAAACAATGCAGTTCTTGTCTTCTCTTTGGAGAATAGAAACATTGCAAGAGGAGACCTACAGGGTAGAACCATTTCAAAGGATCTTTCCTGGGAGGATTAAATAATAATTCTATTATGGTAACAAACTCCTTGCATGAATTAACACACACAGTGAAAAGCTGGATTAGGGCTTGGTGATTTCAGGACAGGAACCTAATGGCATCTATTACAACTGAACAAGCAGGCTTGAAGGCAATCATTTCCCACTGAGGATGGGGGAAGAAGTGTGGCTTGATGGATAACGCACCAGACTTGTATTTAGGAGATCTGGACCCTACTCCTGGTTCTGCTGCTGGCCTGCTGGGTGACTCTAGTGCCAGTCACTTCCCCTCTCAGTGTCTTATTTTCCACATTTGTGAAATGAGAATAATGATCCCAACCTACTTTGTAATGGATTTTGAGATCCTAGGTGTTTTCTGTGCATGTATGTGCACAGGCAGTTAGTGCTGATGAAAGTTGATGGACTAAGAGCCTGGGAGTCCAAAGTCTCCTATTAAAAAACAAAGCTAACTTTTTCCCCATGTTGACCTATCAGTCTGACTTGAAGGGGCTACCTTAAGGTGGCAAAGAGTCTTATTCAATCCTTACCTCTTTGCCGAGAGTGCCAGTGGTGGTTGTGTGTGGGAGGGAGGGAAGAGAGGGTATTTTGATTATTAATCGCTGCTCACCAGGAACTGGAATCAGACCCAGCAAGCTCAGTTCAGAAAGTAACTAAGCAACCTTCAGGCAGCAATGGCTCAAGATGTGCCTAGGAGAATATGCCAGATGTCAATATCCCCACACCCTTAAACTCTGCTGTGGATTTGGCATATTATGGCATCACTGGAAATTCTTTTCACTTGCTACCCCAGCCTGGACGGGAAGCTGGCCACATGATCACTCTAGGCCCTCTTGGGAATCTGAATCCTAAGAATTTGGAGGTGCTTTCTTGACTTCCCTTAAGCAGCACAAGATGGGTGAGGTAATCTGTTTCACTGGACCACCATAGCCACAACAACACTGCAAACACCATGAAGGAGATCAGATTTTGCCATCTGAAACAGAAACACAACCTGAAGAAAAAGGAAGCATTATTTAACAGCAATATCTGTTTCCTATGCAGAAGTTGGTAGTCCAGTAAAAGAGATTACCTCAGCCACCTCTCTCTAATATTCTGAGACCAACACAGCTACCACACCAGTTACACAGCATGTTAGTTAGTTAGTTACCAGCTATGAAATTATTGATCAGCTTTAAAATGTGCCTCTGTAGTCCCCTCTCCGGTTACCCGGGGTTTTGAGATTAATGCCCGACACTTGACCAGATTAATATACTGAGTCTATTATCAGATTAGGGAATGAAGACATCTGCTCCATTGGCCATCTGGTAAGCCTAAGAGAGTCCTCAAATGAGAATCAGAAGGAGAGAGCAGAGGCCACCCTCTCTGCAGCCTGTACAGATGTATCTTTAAAACTTCTCAGCATTTTGGAAAGGAAAACTCTCACCTCAGTAGGTAAGTTCCCTTCATTTACTCAGTCCACAGATTGTTTTGCTGCAGCATTTATTAATATCTCTGTGTTCCAGGCTCTGTCCTCCTGGCTTCACTTAAAAGTTTCACTTTTCATTGGTTTATCACTCAGCTGTCAATGGCTTTCAGGTCAGCACAAACCTGTAGGAGTCTCAACTATGGAGCCTGACAGTATTTCTGTAACACTATAGGCAACGATAGCAAGTGATGAACATTTCTAATCAATTGCTCCAGAGACAGCACGCTCCTACAAAGTGATAGAGCGAAGAAAAATGGCAAGTGTGTATTAAAATGAATCTTTATACTTAGATACATTTGGCATTTAGACCTCCAGACCTAATTTGATTCTAAATATGGAACTGATTGATCAACCATGCGCGCTAGTTAATTTTGTTATTCTGAAAAATACTTCAAAAAAAAGGCAGTCTCTATGTAAAAGAGATCACTCTTACTTAAGAAACAAGGAGTCTTGTGGCAGTTTTAAAGACACACACATTTATTTACTGCATATTTGTTAGTCTTTAAAAGTGCCACAGAACTCCTGGTTTGTTTTGCTGAACTAGACTAACACGGCTACCTCTTTGGAACTTACTTAAGAAGTCTTTCTGAAGTAGACCCAAACATCAGACCATTTCCAGCAACCCTTATTCTTGCTAGAACTTCTACTAAATACTGTTTGGGTAACATACAACACTTATTCTAAAGACTTCTCATTCTTTTCCAAACCCTAATTTATCCACTGTTTCCATATCCCCTGAATAATTTCATAAAAGGGAATCTGTTTTATGTGGAGGCACTTAACTAATTGTATCTGGTATTTCCCAGTTTATAAATAATATAGGTCAGAAGCATAGTCTAAATACATATTTAGATATTTTGAACAAGTTCAGTTTCTCTGAGTAGTTCAAAATTTCCTTATAGTGCTGTTTCTTTTTAATAATCATAGAAGTTAATTGTTAATTATTGCAAACTAAAGCACCCCCCCCCCAAAAAAAGTATACCCTGAAAACATTACAGATATTTAAGGTTTTTTTGGCTTAAATTTACAAAGGACGGGGAGGAAAAATCAGTGTAATACTTCACTTGTTTTCCCAATTTGAATAAACTATGAAACTGATTTCAAACAACGACCAGAAACTGAGCTCACATAAAGCAGAACAGACCCATTCACTACAATGACTCATGAAACTTTATTCCAAACAGATAGTCATGTTAGTCGAGTTCAGGGGCTGGCAACCTGAAAGATAAGAACCACCATTTAAAAAAAAAAATCCTTTAATAACCAAGTGTTTTGAGAGTTGCAATGGGTGTAGTCTCCTGGTGGAGGAAGCCAGGCCAAGGTGCCAGCTGCAGGATCCCCTAGTGGTAGAGGAGCCCCAAACAGTCCCCTGGTTGCAGGGGGGAGCCCGGAACCTGGCACAGGCCACTCACAGGGTCTGCCAGTGGCAGGATGAGGCTGAGAGCCCAGAGCCACAAGGGGGCAGCCAAAGAGCTGTCATGTGGGTTTGGAGCCACAGGTTGCAGATCCCTGGTCTCGTTCAGCAAAACAAGCAAGGAGTCCTATGGCACATCAAGACTAACAAATTTGGAGGAGCAAAACATGAAAGCTCATGAGATAAATACATTTGTTGGTCTTAAAGTGCCACAGGACTCCTTGCTTACAAAGCTTCATGTTAGTTGAAAATCCAGCCCCCAGCATTCTGAGAGATAACTGAATGATTAAATATCACAAGCAAACTAAAGACAGAGTTTCAGACGTAACAGTTGGCCGCTGTTAGTTTAAGTTAGAACTACGAAGTTGTTTTTACCATGCTGCCTTTTGTACAATAAGAGACCAGGCACATTTGGGCTAGGACACAGATTCCTGGGTTCTACTCCCAGCACAGTCACTGACTGGCTTTGTGACCTTGACCAAATGACTAGAGCTGTCTGATCTGCAGGTCACCAAGTCTGTAAAATGAGGATAATATCTACCTATTTTCACAGGGACATTAAGTGGCTTAATTAATTAATGTTCATAAGGCGCTTTGGGACTCATGGATGGAAGCTGCTAGAGAAGGGTTAGAATGTTCCTGGAAATAGCAGCACAGTAATAAACCTACACAGAGGAATAAAGTTTGAGGGAAAAATTGCTCCCCTTCAGTGTTGTATGCTCAGAATTCAGAAAGATGGCACTAGTGATTATAGCATTCTCTTAGTTTAAGATAAATGGGCAGTTTTAGGCAATCCCCAGACTCGACTTACTGAATCCTCTTAAAGCAGTCTTTAGATATGTATCCAGAACAAAAATATCTAGTTATAGTACAAAGAATAAATGAGCTTTGGAGAATCTATTAACCCTCAAGCTTTAGGGCAGTGGTTCCAAACCTTTTAGTCTGGAGGGCCACAAGTATTTTTATAGCCCTGAAGGGCTGCCAGACCCCTAAAAGCAGTTTTCCTCCTTGCTCGCAAACCTCCAGTCTCACTGGCTGCAGCAGGGAAACCACATGAATCCTGCAGCTCTGCACACCTGTGTCCCAAGGCAGTGGCTCCTTTCTGTGGCCAGGGGGACAGAAGGTCACTGCTTTCCTCTCCTGGACTCCAGCAAGGACCCTAGCACCTGTAGACCTAGGCAGAGTGCTTTGCCATGCTCCCTGCTACAGAAAGGAGGATGAAAGCTCTAATCTCCTATTGCTTTGGCTGCAGCAAGATGCCTGCATCGGTCGTTTAGCCACATGGAAACGTGCCTAGGATTTTTAGGCAGTGACTCCATTCTCCAACCAGCAGGAGGGGAGCCAAGGGCCACTCTAAAAGCCCCTGAGGGTCTGTTTTGGCCCCCAAAACACAGGTTGGGAACCACTGCTTAGGGCATCAGCCTAGTACTAGCAACTGGGGGTCAGAAAGACTCCCTCTGGCAGCAATTAATATCATAACTGCTCACTGCAGGGTTTATTACAACTTTCCCTAGTGCTGTCACAACTGGTGATGGGATATTGGACTAGATGTACAACTGGTCTGATCTAATGGAAAATTCCTATGTTACCTAAACTTGCACACCATCATTAGGTCTAACAGAACTTAAATCAACTAACAACTGACCCATAAAAGTTTAGCTAATTATATCTTCTCTTGGGAATGCCAGAGAAATTCAAGAATTTACCATGCCAGCTCTGAATGGGAAAGCAGATAGCCATAATGTGTTTCCTGACCCAATGGCTTCAATGGGCCCTGAGAAAAGATAGCCCTACAGCAGGGATGGTCAACAATCTGCCATAGGAGAAGCATTTCCCAAAGATGTCTATAAATCAGTAACAGGGTTTCCACTTTGGTTGCAGGACAACATGGCTCAAGATATGACAGAAAAAGAACTTCTAAAGATGGAATTGGACCAGCTGAAAAAGGAAGTGAAGAATGAAAGGCAAATGGCAAGTATTTCTGTTAGAGTCTAAAAACAAAGGGATCAATTAATTACTGAGATAACCATCTAGCCCAATGTTCCCACTGGACAAAGTATGCCCCTAATTAAGAGCCTTCAATTAACTCTCAAATACAAGACTAGTGAATCAGTTTTCACATTTCTACTTTAAAGACATATTTTAGCCTTTTGTTTTACTTGTCAGGAGAGCAAGATTCAGGCTTCTAGAGCATAAAAAAGGCTAGGGGAAAAGAATACTAGTGACAGCACAGAGAGGAAATGATTTGGGCCCAACTTTCAAAAGTACTTAGGTGCTGCACTCCCATTGAAAATAGTGAGAAGTATCTAAACAACTTTGCAGCTCTGGCCCTTATTCCTAGGAAAGACTATTCCTTGTTTGCCGTCTGAACATTTAAAGGCATGTGGCAAATAATTTTGCCAACACAGCCCAATCCTGGAAGTTGCCAAATATAATCCAGCAAAATTAACACAGCCATAGTTTTTAAAACAGAAGTTGGGAGAGCAGCATGGCCCCGCTGCATGAAATTCATTGACTTTTTCATTGGCCCAATGCTGATATTTTATTCTGGTCTGTGCAGGTTGTTATACAACACTCATCAGCACAGTGTCAGAGCACCTTCCTCTAGTACATTAAGCAAAGTGACTACCTCTCTGTTATGTGCTTGTTCTCTTATCTTCTTTCCAGAGGAAGAAATGTGTGCAAGGGAATGTCTTGTTTTGATAGGGTTGGGGTTTTTTTATTTGTCATATAAATATATCCATTGCTACTTGTTTATTTTAGAGAAGACACGGTCAAAGAAATGTGCCTAGCTCTTGGCATGATGAGGTCTGAGACAACCCTTAGTATCCAGGAGAGCTCATTACAGAGAACATTCTGTAACCCCAGAAAAGGTTCTGTTTCCTGTACAAGCATTGTTCAGAATTCACTGTGTTAGAGGAGTGACTGTTGTTTTCTTCTGATGTTGAGTACCCTTAACTCCAGTTAGCCTTTACTGACTTGTTGCTGGTTCTCAGCACCATGCCCTGGGACTCTGGGAAATTCCTGCTTCTGATCCAGCAAAGTGGCCTGCTTCAGAAAAGTAATTCCCATCAATGTGCAAGTTTCAAAGAGGGATTGGACACTTATGTGGATAATAAGGCTATTCAGAGTTAGAATGGTTAATGCTAAGAAACTGGTTTGCCCCAAGACCTCAGTCAATCTGTAGGAATTAGAGTCTAGGAGGTCTCCTGAATGGGGGAAGGGAAGGAGGGAAGAGTACCATTTTCTTTTTCTGTGAGGCTTCTTTCATCATCTTTTGAATTAACTAGCACTGGTCTCCATCCTGTGCCTGACTGGACTAGATGACTATAGCTCTGATCCAATTTGGTCATTCCTATATAATGAGATTTCATTTCCACAACCTAAGAAGAGATTCTTCTTTTTCTCCAGATCTCCAAGACGGGCAAAGAGCTCAAGGATTATATAGAATCTATGGCAGCAGAGGATCCTCTTTTGAAAGGTGTTCCTGAGGATAAGAACCCCTTTAAGGAGAAGGGAGGCTGTATAATAAGTTGACCTCTTCCACTCACAGACAAATTTCCAGCTACGTTCTAATACAAAACCAAGACTTTAAGAATTCTGCTTATCTTGTACTGCAGTCTTTCTGTTGGGTGAGGCAGCCCCCCAAAACAAAACCCTTTTGAAATGTAGCACATCTTTTTGTGGGAAGTATAACAGAGACATAGCTAAATTTAGCAGCAAGAAGGCAGCATGCTCTCTAGGTCTTCACAGCTGACTTCTATTTAGTTTCATACACATGCATATGCACACACATTTACTGAAATGGATGCACTTCCTATCAATCAACACTTAAATCAGCTTTTAAGAAAATCCTAAGACAATAAAACTTAACATCAGACCTGACCCCACCTAGTTCTAGGTGAAAGTCAATTCTACTAACTTGTTTGGTGACCTCTGAACACATCACTTCACCTCTGTGACAATTTCCCCACCTGTAAACCAGGGAGAATAATGTTTGCTTGCCTTTTGCAAATGACAAAGATTGAAGTTTCAAAGGTGCTAAGTATTATTATAATTATTTAACTCAAAGTTTATAGGGGGGCCTGATAAATTTACTATGTTCACATACCAGTCAGTCAGTTACTTGGGTGTTGCTATTTATTAATTACGTTATTTGGGGAGAGATTCCCCTCCCCCACCAAACTCCCTTCCATAAGGCATTTTTTGCATAATAACCAAAGAAATATTTAATACATATTAAAACACAAACATCTTAAAATACAAACTGAGTTCAGTCAGGGTATGCAGGAAGATAGGGAACCAACAGAAATCACTGAGGGGGAAAGGCACCATGGAGAAAGGGTTGCAGAAAGATTTTTTTTTAAATGTGGGAGTGAGCTATATCTCAGTAGATGTGCCTGTGATGACATGGCCATTCACCACTCCAAAAGGTGAAGTATTTTCCATCACAGCACACAAGTGCATAGAGTTGCACTGAAGGAGCAAAATGGGCTTATTCAGAGCCTTGATTTCCCTCCTTCTACCTACATGTCTCCTTCCCCCATCTTCTTTGATGCTCAGCAGAGTCCTTTGCAGTAGGACAGCATGGAGGTAACAGAAAAAGTTCTCTGCTCACCTGCTGTTGTTTGAAGGTCTGTACATTAACACACCTGAAGGGGTATGTGTGGAGGGGAAGGAGTGATGACAGGAAGGCTCAGAGCACTGGAAATGGTTAAAAAGGCTCCATCTGCTCTGACCAAGCCTGATATCACAGTGAGAGTCATTGCAGTTCCATGGCTTGAGTGATATTAGTAGGTAGCACTCAGTCCAGTTCCCAATGGGCAATACCCTCAAGCTGCACCACACTGGCACTAACTTGTTGACAGGCTCAGCAGAGAGACCAAGCACTAAATGAGTTATGGCATGCGACTGAGCCTCCCACTCCTATGACAGATTTGAGGTGTTGGCAGGGCTGGGATGCTCACCTTGCCACCTCCCATCTTGTTATCCATCCAGTGGATGAACTGTATCCTTTTGGGACCACCAAGACTGAAATCTTCTAAGATCAAATGTGATTTCAGGTGTCTTCATTTTCTGGGGAGCCCTCCTTCAAAAAACATCACTGGCCACTTACAAAATAACCTAAAAAAGAAAAAGAATGTAGAGTGAAAATAAGACAAAAAGGAATCAGACCTTCCTGTCTGAGGCCCAGCTGTCTACACTATCACCACTTCTCCTTTGAGTCAGACATGTGGCCAAGACCACAACACAGACCCCTACTGCATCCTGTAATTTTTCTTCAATAGTATATTTGATGTTAAAGGATATGAAACACTTTACTTCAGTGATACAAAAGATATGTTTTAAGCAAGCACATATAGCAGTGTAAGATTTACTACTGTTAAAGACAATAAAGCCTTTTTCAGCAAAGGAATTGTCTGGTCTCTTCCCTCCTGCATAAAAAGTAAGTGATATGTGGGAAGAGGTGGCAGGGTTACCTTTTGGGGCCTGTTGTAGCAAATCTGCATAACAAGTGTTTGTGATGGAAATGTCAAGAGTACCAGTGCTGATTCTTTAGTGGCAAAGTAGAAGTCACATCAGGACTGGCTTTGTCAACACCATGTATGAACAAATCCTTGCAACTGGCCATTTGACTTGCACAATTTCTGTCTGCTAAGCCACCACACACACTTACTTGAAGTTCAGTCCTGTCTCATGCTGAGCTTTGTCGATATGGAGGTTGCTCAACATTTCTCTGGATCAGGCCCTAGATGCATTATAAAGAAGCCCAGTTCTTGTAAGAGAGAGGAGGGGGAATAAAATGTAACTAATGTTTAAGCCAAATTGAGATTTATAATCTTTCTCTGTAGCCAGCATCACCCTGTTCAACATATTGTACACAGTTAGCAGATGTTAATTCTGTTGTGGACTATAAATAAATCTGCTTAATATTTTAAACATTGCCCCCCCCCCTCCCTTTGTGATGGTGGTGGTGGTAGTAATAGTTTCAAGAAGCACCAGTTCCTAATTTTACAGCTTAGAAAACTCTGTTCAATTACACTGGGCAAACCCACTCAGCAATCTTCCCTTGAGTGAAATGCCAGTTGAAGTTCATGGGAATTTAAACCAGCTCAGGGTTAGCAGGGTTTGGTACACCTTTGGCACTGAAAGGCAAAGCATCTGACATCCTTTCAAAGAGTCTTTCCAATCAGCACATGCAATGACCTGTTTTCTAATCAAGACAGCATCCCCAAGTTTTAAAAAAAGACCTGGTTTCTCATCTCCCCCTGCCATTCTTCCTCTCCAGCTGTCTCTGCTGGATCATGTCACCCATCATGTCAATATCAGGAACCCCTTCCCTTATGAAAAACTAAAACTTGCCCATGACAGGCAAGAGCTTTGCTCTTTGTCTTCATTTCTCATCAGAGAGGAAGGCAGGGGAAGATAAATAAAATATCCCCAGGTATTACTGTTCTCAACTAAGATTGACCTATTTAATCAAACTAAGCTCCTTGTAACCTGCGTCAGAGTGAAATAATCTGTCTTAAAGGGATTTGGGTTTCTGGGCCTTTCCTGTTTGATTGGCCTCTGCTCTTTACAGAGGATTTACCGACAGCACAGGAAAGAGGGGTGGTAGCCAGCCTTTCAAATTTGTTTAAGCAGGAGCCTTCTGAACGCTGCCTGCAACGCCCTTAGGTGTCCTAAACCAACCAAGCAGCTCCAACCTTGGAATGCTGAGATTCCAGCTGCTTTGTACAGGAGACCCAGGTTAGTCAATAAAATAAATATCCATTCCCTGATGCTCAGAAGCTCTCCACTGCACAGGCTGGGTTTCAGCTGCAGGGAGAGTCAGCAGCAGACTCTAGTAGTGAGAACTAACAATGCATTGATAATGATGACAAAAAAAGCCACCCTTCCAGTCTGGCACTAGAAGTGCCCTCAAAAAATTACCATGTGAACAGGATTGTGATTCCCTGCTTAAAAGTTCCAAAGAGGCAACGGTCTTAGTCTAGTTCAGCAAAAGAAACAAGGAGCCCTATGGCACTTAATTTGTTAGTCTTTAAAAGTGCCACAGGACTTGTTTGTTTCTCTGCTTATAGTCATCAACATTATGATTCAGGCTACTACACAGCTGTATTTGTTTCAGAAAATTGAAGTAAAATAACTGGCTTGTGGTAACATGAAAGTTCCCACAAAAAAGTCAAATGTCCTGTAACACCTGTGTAACCCATCTTAAAAGAATGTGGGATTTTGCTCCCATTCAGTGCCTAGTCTTTATAAAATGATTACAAGATCATTATCTCCACATGATGATTTAATCCTTTAGTTCACAGAGAACAGTGATGCTTTCAGATCCAAAGGTCCCAGGCTTAAACCTCACTGATAGCAGCCAACTAAACTATCTGTTTTTAGGCAGCACTGCTCTTTGTCGTCCATGATGCAATACAGCTCTGCCTCTAGAATGGTCTCTTTTTAAAAGACGCACAAACGGAGTGAAGCTCCAATCTGAAAAGCAACTTTGCAGACACATGGACAGTGTTGAATGTTTATCAACTCTCAGTGATCTCAAATTAATTTAATTAATTTAATTAATTAATTAACGAACTGTTTAACAGTGACCAGCCACTAAACCTACCTTGGAATCTGAATATTGAGGTGTGTTATTTCTGAGTTGTACATCATTATCAATAACACAGATTCAGCAAGTCAAAGTCTCCTCTTGACCATCTAATTATGTCTTTGTCTTCACATCCTGTCCTCTTTATCTCCAGTGGGGGCAGCACTGATATAAGAAGTTCAAGTTGGCCCCACAATTAAATGATGACAACCCAGCTCTAACTCTTTGCCATTGTGTTTCAGCTATTGGCATACAAGAGTCATGAAGTCACTCAGATCTTCATCCATGGTCAGTTTGCCACCTGGAGTTTTAACATTGTTTGGGAACCCCTAGATATAGAACCCAACCCTTTGCTGCCACCACCTTGGCCTGGCAGAAGGGTTCTTCTTCGAGTGCTGCTCGGATACATTCAGTAATAGGTGTATCCATACCGGAGTGCATAATTGGTCGGAACTTTTTGCCCTAGCCTGTCAGAAGAGAGCAGACAGCCACCACCCACCCCCAGCCACCCCATGGCTATATATGTGGCTGCCGCTCGGCCTCTCCCCAGTTCCATTTTTTTCCGCTTCAGCGTCAGTTGTGGAACAGCCTGATCCTTGCACTTCACAAGCAGCCTGTCTTCCTCGTTTTCACTTTTATGAGCCCTTCACCAGATTGGGAGCACCTATTCGTGGACCTAGTTCCACCAAAGAAGTTCCCCCTCTCGAGCCAGGACATCCACATCGCGTTCCTACGCTGTCCATCATGCTGGGGTTTAAACCCTGCGCCGAATGCGGCAAGGCCTTCCCGCAGGACGATCTCCACGAGAAATGCCTCTGGTGCCTGAGCGAACGCAATGTGGTCACTGCTTACTCCATTTGTTTGTCCTTTAAACCAAGGACAATCAAGGATAGGGAGCAAAGGCTCCGTGCCTTGGCCTCCAAACAGGCTTGGCACTCTTCCCCTGAGGCCTTGGGGTCTCCTGTGGCACCGCGTGCCAGCTTGGCACCAGAGCCCCTCCGGCACCATGCCAATAGGGGACAAAGGACCAGCTCGGTACCGATATCAGTACCACGGCGCGAGCACCACTCCGCGTCTCCGGCGTGGGGCCCCCCACAGGACCAGGCAGGGTCGGTGCTGATGCCAACGACCCTGGAGGCAGTCAAGGCAGTGAGGGCACTCCTCTTACTGCCTACACCTCCCTCTCCGGTGCCTGCCAAAAGGGGAAAACCAACCTCCATTTTGAAGGTGTGGGCACAGCACAAAACAGCACCGTATACCTTCTCCGCTGTCGGGGCCGGGCTCCCCGACACCAGAGCCCACTACCTCTTTGAGTCCCGGTACCATTGAGCCATCTCCTCGGCACCATATCACCCTGCCATCCCCAGTACAGCCCCGAGGGTCCTGAGACACTTCCCCCTCTCCTAGCCCAAGGGAAGGGGCCTCTAAGGGCTCCAAACAGCCCCGGTGCCCACCTTTGGTGCTATCGCCTTTTTCGTACCGTCCCCATGAATGGTCCCCACAAGAGACCTCCACGCCCACGTCAGTACCGTCCCACTTGGCACCGGTCAGTGCTTTAAACCCAGTGCCATGTTCTTACACAGGGGACCTACTGGTGCATTTTGACCTCCTGCGCCATGTCTCAGCCCACATGGGAATGGAGGTCCAGCTGCCCGAAGGCCCTGCCGCCACCTTATTCGGGCCAGTATTCTCTTTGGCAAAACCAGTCATGCTTCCTCTCCATCCCAGGGTTTGGCACTTGGCCTTGTCTTGCTAGCAGAATCCGGGCTCCATCTCCCTGGTTTCAGACATGGCAGGCCTCAAGTACCGAGTGACCCTGCCAGCAGGTTCGGAGATTTGAGGATCTTGGGGGGGCAACCACTGCACCCATGGGGTACGGGGTGGATTTGGGGTACACTTTATTAAAATGAGTATAGGGTAAGGTGAGCGGTGGTCGGTGTATGTCGTGTTTGTTACAGTGGTTTCTGTAAAGTGTTAGGGGGTACCTAACTTTTGGGAGTGGGGACAGGTTAGGGAACAATGGGGTTCTTCAACTAACCTATTAACACTATAGCCCTACCCACTATAACCTAAAGGCTACTTTAATACACTATAGGAAAAAGGGGGGGGGTACAATGCAAATTAGTGTGCCACAGTGGCAGAGAAGATAAGTAACAGGGAAGCTGGGGCCTGAAGAGGAGTGAAGGCAAGTAGGGAGGGGTGTCGAAAAGCAGCGGGGTGAGGAGGTGCTTGGGGGTTGGGGTAAGGGGACAGAGGCAGGAGAGGGGCTGTAGGTGCGTGGGAGCGTGGGCAATGGGGAGAAGCAGGAGAGGCTGAAAGAGGATTCAGGGGTTTGCGAGGGAGGCAGAGGAGGGCAAAAATGGTAGGGAAGGCAGAAGGGGTTCGGGGGAAGCGGCTGGCGGGGAAGGCAGAAGGGGTTCGGGGGAAGCGGCGGCTGGCGGGCGGAGGCAGCCCGCGGCAGCAGCAGGGGAAAAGGGGAGTGGGGCAGCCGCAGAAATGCAGTGGCAGCGGCAGAGAGCCTGCAGGGAGCCACGGAAAAGTGGCGGGGCTACGGGGCAGCTGGCGGGGAGCCGCAGAAAGGCAGGGGAGCCGACAGGGGAGCCGACAGGCGGCCGCAGGAAAAGCGGCGGTGGAGCAGCTGCAGAAACCCGGCGGCGGCTGCGGAGAGTCGGCAAGAGCCGCGGCGGCTGGCGCGGAGGCAAAAGGGAGGAGAGGCGCGGGAGCTGCAGCAGGGCGGCAGGGGAAAAGAGCCACGGGAGCCACAGCGGGGTGGCAAGGAAAAAGAGCCGTGGGAGCCGCAGCGGGACAGGGGACAAGGGCAGAAAGGAAGTTGGGGCACACGGGGGGGGGGGGGGGAGGCTCCAGAAGTAAAGAGGGGACAAGGAAAGTTAAAGAGAAAAAGTTTATTTAAGTTGGGGAGGTTACAAAGGGGAGGGCAAAGGCAACTTAACCAAACAATTCTAAAGGCTACCAACTAAAGGAAACAATTTCAACAGCTAACTTAAGACTTCTACAGCTACCAATTAACTTTATACAATGTTGCAAAACACAATGATACTCTTAAAGCAAGTTCAAACAACCCAGAAGGAAAAGGGATACACTGAGTGAAACACAGTAGCAAGAGGCAATTACAGACACGGGGAGCTCCTAACATACACACTGAAGTGGGAAATAAACTCAAAGACACACAGACACACAAGCCTGTAAAGCTGGGGAAAGCAGTTTTAAAGCAGCCCTAAAGAAATAGAATAACTTTATTCTTAGAGAAAGGTTGCAGGGCAGACTCTTACCACTCCTATTAGCAGCAGCAGCATTACAGACGAGAGAAAGGAGACTCGTAATCAGCCGGCAGATGCACTCGTGGGGGAAACTCGTTGATACGCTCTAGGGGGAACTCGTGAGCGGAGAAGGCAGCTTCTGGTTGATCAGGCCAGGTGAGATGTTGAAAACTATCCTGCCTGAGCACCCCAGAACCTTAGCTTTTAAAGACTATTTCCCGCCTTTCCCTGATTACAGGGAATGTGGGGAACAATGGGGGTATGAGTCATGCCCTGCAGAACCTTGCAGTTAGGCAGAGCCCACCTACACCAAGCCCTGCAAAACAATGGGCCCCCAGGGTGGTAACCGCCATCCAGTTGAGTTCAAGGGGGCCATCTAGTTAAGGTGAAGGGGCAATCTAGTTAAGGTGAAGGGGCCATTGTTCACTTCACACGTTCTATGTACTTTAGTGATGGCCCGGGAGGGGCGGCCATCAAGGTAACTGCTATGAGTCACAGACACCGAGTTCCAGGGTCAGAGTTTCCCTCACTCATCCATCACCCAGTCCCACCTTGAGCGGTGGTAGAGGCGGCCGTAGGGCTAGGGCAAGCTCCTCGCAATCCCCTCATGACATCAGGGGACACAAAGGAGTTAGAGTTACTGGGCCAGAAGGTATACCCCTCCTCAGCCTTCCAGTTACGCGTTGCAAATAACCAGGCCCTGGTGGGCAGATATATGTTGGATGTTTGGGAGTCAATAAATAAATTTAGACATCTACTCCCACAAGAAGCGAGAGAAGAGTATGATGCCTTCCTTAAGGAGGGTAAAATAGCCTCCCAGGACCTTCTCCTGTCAGCCTGGGACACAGTCGATACAGCAGCCTGAACTATGGCCTCGGCTGTGACCCTGCGCCGTGCAGCATGGCTACAGGAAGCTAGACTGCCCCCAGCTTCCCAACAGGTGGCCCTTGACCTTCCCTTTGGGGGAGATGCCCTCTTCACCAGAGACCTCTGGCATCTTGGGTACCGCTCGTGACCCCGGGGGGGGGGGGTTTAAAATATCAGGGCCTTCTTCCTGTGGGGCCTCTTCTACATCCCCCAGCCCTATAAGGCCTGGGAGTAAACAGACCCTCTCCTCCTCCTTCCCCAATAGCCACTGGTGAGGACTTAATCCCCACCACCACAACTACAGTTTGAAATCCAGTCGGGGAACCTTCCCACCAAGGTCTCTCCCCCTCACAATTTTGGTGTGTGTGTGTGGGGGGGGATCCTGACCTGCTAACCAGTGGTATTGGTTATAACCAGTCAGACTGGTTACCAATCACCTTCCCCCCCCCACCCCTGTCCTGTGGAGTGCCCACTGACTTGGGACCCTTCCTAAGAGCTGACAGCCCTCCCTCTCTCTCTCTCGGGAAGGGCTAAGGTTTAACCCAGGGCCATATTCATACCCTCTCCTTTGATCCTAATACTTCCAATATCTGAAAGGACTCAACCCTCTGGTTATTCAGGCCTCCACTAATAGCTAAGCGGATAGAGTAGAGGTCTGTGGCCTGAACCCGCTCAGGCAACCCGTAGCTAACGAGTCTGACTCCAAGCCAAGGGACTACCACTTCCTTATACCTGACACTCCACGGGGGGGGAAGCCCCCTCTCCCCCACTTCCTGGTACAGTGCCTCCCTTGCTCTCTCCAGGACGCATAAAGTATTCATGGAACACACTCCAAACATCGAAGAGTGTACCACCTCACCTATGCCCATTTTGGATTAGACTGGGTCTTCCCCATGGATGCCCTTCCCATACCTGGGAGTTATGCTCACGCACACTCCCCCTGGGCCAAGGCCTTAACTTCCTATCTTTTGAAACAGATGTTCAGGAGACCCTTTGTCGATGGGGACCTCCCTCTTTTCGCTCCCCCCTTCCCAGAGGGTGTTCGCTTCCCCATCCGCAGAGTTGGGTGAAGCCCTCCACCCTTCCTTATATGGTGCCCTAGCCAATCCCCTCCTATGTTGCCAGTGTGAATTAGCTGGTGGCTCAAATACAGCTTGCATTCAAACGATCCCCAATGAGGGATCTAAGGTATATGCTTCCAGCTCGGTGGTACTTTAACCCCTTCCTGAACCCATGGAGCAGGCAAACCATCTCTGCCTGCCAAACACCAGGCGCAAATGTCGGAACTCAGTCACCAGGCGCAAGTGTTTGGCCAATCACTTGCGATTTCCATTGGGGAGATAAACCCTCCAGTATTCACTACCACCAGCTGGTCAACAGTTTGGGTGAGCACGCTTGAGAGAGGTCTCAATAGTTGGGGCCTCTACCTCGTTTCTCTACCCTCCTTTTCCCCGTACAGGAAAGTGGCTACATTATCAAACGATGAATCACTTTCCCCGGGCTCATGATCACTGCCATCTGGAAAGTGACCTAAATCAGAACCCCCATATACGAGGTCTGTTCCTGACAAAGTGGACCCGTGAGACTCCCCTTTCTCTCTCCATAAGGTGGCCACTTCCTTCCACCTAAATCTGGAGATCCTCAGGTCATAGAGAACCAGAGGAGATAACATAATAACATCAACCAGACCCCACCCCTCTGCCATCTGATCGAAGGTGGACAAACTCATTCCTCTGCCTTCCTCACTACGCCCACAGTCGCTGCTCAGTCCCACTGTGGTGGTTCACAGACCATCCCTGCAGGTGGGGTATGAGTCTGGGCCCAATCATTGTTTCCCAGAGTTTATCCAGCAGTGCCTCTCATGTAGCTCACCTTCCAGGGATGTCCATAGTGCCATGGTTACCCCCGGCCCAGCTCCGGAAGACTCCCGCTTAGGAGTCCCGTGGGTACAGTTTCTTCTTCCTCACCAAGATCCGAAGATCTTCTAGCCCTAGCAGTCACGACCCAGCATATTATACTCATGACCCAAGTGACTACCACCCCGAAACTCCGAACTGTGACCCGGAATTTGGGAGTTAGCTAACCCTTGAGAGAAGTCAGATTCCCGATAAGATTTAATAACAAACAATAGAACGTTCAGAAAGGATACTTTAGATAGAACAGAAGTGTCTTAAAAAGGGGACCGCTGGGTGTCCCCCATTGGGGTTGCATACCCTCACTCTGCCCCTATCGGAAGAAATTCCTCTATTATATCCCGATTTCTTCCTCATGGCCCTTCTCACAGGAAGCCTCAAACCTGATAACACACCCCTGCGCTTCACCAGGATTAAGGTCAGTGCAACACTGGGGTGGGTCTTTCCCTGTGGTGCGAGGTCACATAGGCCAAAGTGAGTTTGGTCCTGTAGGCCGCAGGGACTGGCATCTGGGGCTCTCAGGGCATATGAGCCTACCCCTTGGGCTCCGCCTTCATTGTGATAGCTCCTCGCCCCTTATATTCATTCAACCATTTCCTAGCCACTAAGTCCAAATAGTAATAGTAATAACGAAATAATAGCAATAGGGCTAAAAAAAAAAAAAAAAAAGGAAATAGCAATAATACCATTTCCTTGTGTCTGCACAATGCTATGGATGCTGACAGTCCACCTCAAAAAGGGGACCATCATGGTGTCATCAGTAAGCGCACGTAGGCCTGGGGTATACTCTTCAGGCCTAGAGGAAGTCCTACCTGTGTCTATCTTATATAGTGCCATAGTGTGGATCAAGCACCTGGCTTTCCCATGCCGGTCTGAGTGCATCACTTCTAAGTGTGTTGTACAAGGTTGTCAGCTGTCACCTTTGGTCTTGCGCATTCCTCTTTAACTAGGATGAGATAACTCTCCCAGATCCTCCCTCCCCACTTCTAGCAGCCCATCCCTGCTGCAGGCCACCAAGTGTGTCAGATCCACATACTCATCTGTCTCACAACTGCATGTGCTTTACACTGCCAGACTGAGGGGAAGACGGTCTCCCTCCCTTCCAATGCTTCTTGCGGTGTTCAGTAACCACCACTGCCAGCCTGGCAATCCAAAGGCCTTGTGAACTCCCTTATAGTTTTTACGCCAACTTGTGCTGCGGCCAGAACACTGAATCTTCTGGCCTCCACACACCTCTGCCAATACCCTCTCATGTAGAGCAGTTAGAGATGCATTCCTCGACTGTAGCCACCATGTGTTTGTCCTACACTTGTACGCAGGGTGACCTTAGGCTGTCCTGTCCACGCACATCAATTGGTGCTTGGGCAAACCGGTCCTACTCCTCTCCTACTCCTACTCCTCTCGGTTAGTTCCTACAATCCCAGGCTATTCTTGCCTGGATCAGGGCCCTCAGGTCAATACCTTAGACCCTTTGAGGACCTTCCTCATTGGACAACTACCCATGTTGGAGATATGCTGTGCTGAAGGCGGAGGAGCCAACTCCACCCGCCATCCATCAGCATGGCTAGCAGTCACCTATTGCTGAATGTATCCCAGCAGCGCTCGAAGAAGAACAGTGGGTTACTTACCAGTAACCTTCCTTCTTCAAGATGGGCTGCTCGGATTCATTCACAACCCTCCCCCTGTCCCCACACTTGGAGTTGGCCACTCCTAGGAACTGGGGAAGGGCCAGGCAGCAGCCACATATATAGCCACGGGGTGGCACGGGGGCAGTGGCCGCAGCCACCTGCCCTTTTCTGACAGGCTAGGGTAAAAAGTTCCAACCAATCATGCGCTCTGGCATGGAGACACCTATTACTGAATGAATCCAAGCAGGCCATCTCGAAGAAGGATGGTTACTGGTAAGTAACCCACTGTTACATATACAACATTAGCTTTAATAACGAGAGTCCTGTGGCACCTTATAGACCAGTGGTTCCCAACCTTTTCTCCACTGTGGCACACCTTGAAACCTTCAAATTTTTTCAAGGCACACCACCATTAAAAGACTCATGAATATTCAAATTAACTCAAAATAACTTATGAATATGCATGGACCATGGTACCCTGGTTGAGAAATGCTGCTGTGCGGGGTGGTTTGGGTAGCAGGGCAGGGGTGGCAAGAGAGGGGAGATCAGGAGTCACGTGCAGTGGCAGGAGAGAGTGTGGGGAGCACAGCAGGGCAAGGGTGGCAAAAGAGGACAATGGCAGCCATGTGAGGAACAGCACAAGGGTGGCAAGACAGGAGAGAGGAAGGGAGAACAGGAGTGGCTTTGGCGGGTGGCAGAGGGAATCTGCGGAGTGGGTGGGAAGGGCAGAGGAGCATGGTGCAGCGCTCACTTCCTGCCTTCTCCCTAGTGGCTCCCTGCCAACCAGGTCAGACTCTCACCCCACTGCGGCTCCCTCACACCCCAGTGGATCCCATCCCCCCCATAACCCCTAGCTGCCCATGATGGACCCTCCCATCACTGCAGAGGCCAGAACTGGCCCTGAAGCCTGCACCTCATTGGTTCCTCACCGGCTGCCACACACTTTGTTCCGAAACAACATGTCCGAACAGGGCTGTTTCGAAACCTCTGGTTTCGAAACAACCCTGTTTAGAAACGCAACCAGGTTTAAGCTATTTCGAAACAACCACGGCCATTTCGAAACAAGCTGTTTTCGAAATAAGAAGTGTGTGTGGCCATACCCATAGAGTAACAGATTTTTGGGGGCATAAGCTTTTGTGGGCTGCAACCCACTTTGTCAAAAGCATGAAGTGGAAACTACAGTTGACAGGTATATATACACATGAGAGGATGGAAGAGGGTAAGTATTAGCAAAGTCAATTCATAGGGGAAATGGGGCCTATTCACTCCAGCTGATTTAAGGAAGAGAATGTGTGTACAAAGAATTTCTTTTACTAATGTGCTAACCATTCCAAGTCCCTATTTGGACCCAGGTTGGAGCCCAAAGCTTATGCCCAAAGAAATCTGCTCATCTTTAAGGTGCCATGGGACTCCCATTCTTTTTGCTGTACAAAGACTAAGATGGGTATTTCTCTGGGCATTAGCTTTAATAAAATTTTTTAAATCTGTTCAGGTGTCAGGAAACAAAACCATGACTTTCACCCTAGAGGAGGAAGGCTTTAATATAATTACTCAGAGCAATCTCAGTCTGAACTACCAGAAGAGCTACTGAAGTACTCAAACTTTACTGTGTTGTTACAGGAAGGCAACTGACAAAATGCTAAAACAAAGATGGAGAGTTCTGTGGCACCTAAAGACTAACATTATTTTTTGCATGAGCTTTCATGGGAGAAAATCCTGTAATTCTGTAAGTTCCCCCACCTTCAAAGTGTCTGATGAAGTGGGATTTTTCTTCCACAAAAGCTCATGCAAAAAATGTTTGTTTTACTGAACTAGACTAACTCAGCTACCCCTTTGGATCTTGACAAAATGCTATGTTCTCTTTACAAGTAGCATCCTTTCTCTTGCAACACAGTTTTTACCTTTCTCAGACATGAAGAGCCATTATAATCATCATGAAATTTACATGACACATATCTAAATTTGCTAAAAACTTTCACCCTGAGCTTACCAAACCACTACAGAAATGCAACAGCTGGTGGCGCACACAACCTATCTAGCCGGGGACAGCAAACTGTGAGCAAACCCCCTGTGAAATTTCACTGTGGTCTTCAGTCTGTCCTACCCATATCCAAAGGACCTAGCAGATCAGTGGTTTAGTCCCCAACATCTTCTCTGCTCTGGCACACCTTAATTATTTTGAGGCACACCACCATAAAGTCTCCAAAGGAACTCATGAATATTCATGAGCCAATCCAAAACTTCAAGTAGTTTTTTTCAAAAAATTCCCTGGCACACCTGCTCGGGCCTCATGGCACATTGGTTCTGAAGCACTGTAGTAGATGAAGGGCTCAGCTGACTCCGGGATTTGCACCTGTGCTTCAAGACATTTCAGCACTTCCAACTCACTGCTTCAGCCAGCCCCTGTGCAAAAACCTGCCCAAAAGAGGCAAGATACCATTCTGTAAGTTCACCCATCTTCGAAGCATCTGAGGAAGTGGGATCTTCTCCCACGAAAGCTCATGCGAAAAATAAATCTGTTAGTCTTAAAGTGCCACACAACTCCTTGGGGTGTTGTGTTTTTTTTTTTTTTTTTTGGCTGGACTAGACTGACACCACTATCCCTTTGGAAATTAGCATACTTAAGGGTTGCTTAGCAGGAGAGATCCAGCCCAAGGGCAGCAGTTGCTGTGGAAATCAGCCCCTGAGCGGAAAGCAGAGGAGCCACTAGACACTCACCTCACTGCCTGGAGCGCAGGGCTGAGCCCTCCGACGGGGCCACTGAAGCACAGAAAAAAGCAACAAAATCGGTCAGTGTCCCCCCGCCAGCCCAGCGCCAGCGCGTTACCCACGAGGCCACACTGCCTCGCGCGGAGCGCTCCCGCCACTTTCCAGGCGCGGGCTGTGGGGAGAGGCGCGAGACGCAGGCAGGGTTTGGGCTGAGGGGCGGGGACGCAACATCCCCAAAGCCCAGCCTGGCCTGGCCTGGCCTGGCCTGAGAGGCGCCCGGGGATTGCACGGGCGGCCCCGGCCCCACGGGGCTCCGGCTCCTCTGGGAGCCGCACGCGGCGGGGCGCTAGGGGCGGGCAGTTCCTATGGTGGCGAGGACGGGCGTCGCGCCCAGCCAATAGCAGCGCGAGGAAGGCGGGCGCGCTGCCCTTTTCAGCCAATGGTCGTGAGGAAGGGCGAGGCCCGGCCTGTCGGCGCCGCTCCGCCTGTTTCTTTGGCTGCCTCCCCGCGCCTGCGCAAAAGGGAGCGGCGCCACCGCTTTGCTCCAGACACACAAAAGGGCGCCCGTCCGAACTCGAAAGTAGCCCGGGGAGAGGTGGTGTGGGATTTGCTCCCAGCACCTTGTCCCAGTTGAGTCTGTCCGTGAATTATTAAGGGTTTTGTAGCAAAAATTGCCCTGAGGTCCCACCGAGATTTGAACTCGGATCGCTGGATTCAAAGTCCAGAGTGCTAACCATTACACCATGGGACCTGCTATTGCTTATTATGTATAGCAACTGTCCTCAGCCAGTACTATGTGCTTTGGCAGGCCATGTTCATGTTTTGTTTCTTCTCCCTTGCCATCTTCTTTCCAGCCTTGCAGCTCGCTCTTCCTCAGTATAGCAGTGCACCAGAGAGCGAGCAATGTATGGCTGCACACTATGCAGCCTCCAGAGGGCAGGTTGCTCTCCGAGAGGAGCCCTGAGCCACTCAGTTCTGCAGCAAGAGCGAGCTTCTGTTGGGGGGAGCTAAATGCATCTGGAGCCTTGGAAGCGATGGAGTCACACCACTAGCGGAGGGAGGTTTGCTGCTTCTGCAGTTGCATTGCTGCTAGGTTCCCATGCTTGGCACAGTGGCATGCAAGCCTTGGTGAACCAGGCTGGATGGCAAAACTACAACTCTAGGAAAGGACAGATGAGAAACCTCCCAGGCAGCAGGCTCCTCTAGGACTTGAAATTAGGGGGATGGTAGGGGAAGCTGTAAGGGGTTGCTGGGGTGCTTACCAAATTGGTATAACAGTGTTACTAGCTGACAACTGGGGGGATTGGGGAATTCAAGGTGTGGGGGGTGGTAGGGAAATCCTTGCTCTTGGGAGAGGTTTGCTCCTAATCCTCTCTCTACTCATGTTTTGGGTACACTGAATCTTTCTTTACCAAGGAGAGGAGGATTGTTATCTGTAGAGCCACTTATTTAAAAAGTTATAACACTTGTTCCTCTACTGCAGGGTGCAGAGTTGCAGCCACTGCTACAGTGCACTGAAGTAAGTGTGCGTTGGGTTTGTTTTGTGTTAGGTACAGCACACAGTAGCTGTTTGTTCTCCAGCGATGACATTGTCCTCTCGCATTCCGGCCCTGATCTACCTTCAGGACATGCACCTAGCATCACTAGAGAGCTGCAGATGTTAAGAGGATTTTGCTTTCTGTGCAAACAAAATCTTTGCTGGAAAAAATGATGTGGTCCCTAAATGTAGGAATTAAAGTATAATTTGCCCCCCCCCCCGAATTCTCCTAAATTTCCAGACCCCCCTCAGGTCCAGGGGCCCCCCTCACGCAGGTCTAGGCCACCCCTCACATACTCCAACCACTGCCCCCCAATATCCGTTTCCCACCCCCAAAATCCACCCCTGCCCTCAATACCCAGCCCCAGCCCCCAATATCCATTCCCCTCGGCTCTCCCCTGCCTACTGGAATGCAACAGAACACTGTTCCGGGGCCTGCTATTTTTAGGGGCACAGCGTTTGGTCTCCTAAAAATAGAAAACGGAACCGGAACGCTGTGTTCCAGGGCCTGCTATTTGTAAATGGTGGGCCCCAGAACACAACATTGTGGCTCCATTTTCTATTTCTAGAGGGGCTGGAACACTGAGCCCCTAGAAATAGTGGGCTCCACAACAGCATTCTGCCACATTCTGACATACTTTAACCCCTGCCTAAATGGTTCAATAAGAACTAGTGCAAGCAGGCATGGCTGGCACCACACCTGTAAAAGACTGAATGCTATGTTGTATGTTTATAAGGAGAGAGGAAGAAGTATAGTCGCTCTTACAAACTTTTCTCTCAGGGTCTCACAGACACCTCCTCTAATAACCTCTTGCTTCCCTAATATCAGCAGACTTCAGCGGCAGGCCTCTCCAGCCTATAATGCAGCATATCCCTCAGAGAAAGGATTTTAAAAATAGTCACAAAGTTGAGGGATCTCTCTGGAAGGAGGATTTTACATTCTATTTCTGCAGAGTATTAAGGCAGCATACTCTAGGAATGGAGAATCAGGCAGGCAGAGAGCAACTAAGGAATTGTGGATTTTCTTCCTGCACTGAAGTGTGAGATAAATAGGACAGCAAGTATCTAATGTACACTCAGAGCTGGTAATTCAAACATCCTAATCCTGCTATGTTTTATAGTCTCTTCTTTCTTCAGGTTCTCCTACGCAGTTTGTCTTGTTCAGAGGCTCATTGGGTATGTCTACACTATGTGCTTAAGTCAACTTAAGCAAAGCCCTAGCCACATTTGGAGTTCCTTAAGTCGAGTTAATAACTCCTACCTTTAAAGTCGACTTTCTTAAGTTGACTTAACACAATGTGCCCAATAAAGTCGACTTAGTACGGTGGGGCCATTTAAGTCGACTTTATAAAGTCGACTTAAGGCAGGGAACCCATTTAAAGACTTTAAATTGTCCCCCTGCCTTAAGTTGACTTTATAAAGTCAACTTAATGAAATGTGGCCTCACTACGTCGACTTAATAAGGTGTACTTAAAGTTGACTTTAAGTAGACCTTATTAAGTCAACTTAACTGAGCCCTGTAGTGTAGACATAGCCATTGTTCGCACCCAATTTCACACTTTCTTAGGGTTCCCACTGTTCCCTCTAATTACTCATAGACTGGGCGCGCAAACAATTTTTTTTATGTGTGCAAAAACATTTCTTTGTGAGCACCAATATTAGCACTATTGAATTTTTTTGTGCGCACTTTATTTTTTTGTGTACACAGGTTTCATGACCTGTGCGCGCGCGCACACGTGCACAGCTTAGAGGGAACAGTGGTTACCAGATGTCAGGCGAAAGGAGGACATGTCCTCCTTTTTACCTTCATGTTCTCCAGCTGGCCAGCATTTTAAAAACACATGATTTTGTCTGGCTTTTTACTTCCAGGTGTTAAAGTATGCTGGAATGCCCCAGAACACCCTATTTTGTGGGGGAAGCATTCCAGGGCCCCCTAAAAACAGAAGAATATGACATTAATACTATATTTTCTCCATGTGTCCTGCTTTTCATACTTCCCTATCCTCCTTTCCATGCTTTGGTGTCTGGTAACCCTACACTTTGTGAGTCCCTTCAAGGAAACTACCCATTGCTCATTTTAGGCTGATGCAAAAAGCTCACTTTTCTAACCCTTAACAGTAATCTATAGTTTAATACCACAGTTTGCTAGAAGATACTAAGTTCCAAAGAGGTAGCCGTGTTATTGTAGCAGCTTCCCCAGGACTTGAAATTAGGGCGGATGTTGTGGTGCTCATTAAATTGGTATAACAATGTTACTAGCTGACAACTGGGGGGGGAATTCAGGGGAAGTGTTGGGGAGTGGTTAGGGAAATCTCTGCATGTTAGTATAGTCTAGCAAAATAAACAAGGAGTCTGGTGTCACTTTTAAAGACTAATAAATTTATGAGCTTTCATGGGAGAAAAATCCCACTTTGTCCGACACACACGTAGCTACGGCAAGGCCAATAGAGCTTTGCCCCAGGCGCACTCGAGCGGCTCAGTAGAGCCGCTCTATTAAAGGGTGGGTTTTACAGCACTGGCTCCAAGCACCGCTAATGGCAAGGGGTGCGTTCCAATCAGAATGTGCCCTGGGTGGCAAAACAGAGCATTACGGCTCTGTTGTCAGATGGGTGAAGTATCTGACTAAGTGGAATTTTTCTCCCACAAAAGCGCATGCAATAAATAAATTGGTTAGTCTTGCAAAAGTGCCACAAGACTCCTTGCTTATCTAACAGATATTGTCAGCTTTAAAATGGAGAATTATTAAAATTGGACCTATAGGGGATTCAGGAATCTGTGAAAATAAGCACAGAATTTTGCTTTGATGTGACAAAGAGGCTTCTTAAAGTAAAGGTAGAAAGCAAGAGGTTGAAGAGGGTCCTCTATTGGAAAAATAAAGATTCTGTAGTGGATTGGATTCTGGCTATGTGCTGTACGGGGTCTAACAGCAGTGATCAGAACTTGATCTATGTGAGTCAACTCAAGAACTGCTAACATCTGCTAGTAAATGGGTGGGTTACTTACTAGTAACTGTCCTTCTTCGAGATGGGCTGCTCGGATTCATTCATTATTAGGTGTCTTCGTACACAGCGTACGATTGGCCAGAACTTCTTTTAGCCTTAGCTAGTCAGGACAGGGCTGGCAGCCACCACCCCGTGGCCATATATATGGCCTCAGCCCTGCTCCTCCCTAGTTCCCATTAGTTGCTAACTCCGAGTAGTGGGGATGGCGGGAGGGGTATGAATAAATCCAAGCAGCCCATCACAAAGAAGTACAGTTACTGGTAAGTAACCCACTGTTCTTCTTCAAGTGCTGCTTGGATACATTCAGTCTTAGGTGACTGTTAGCTGTACTGTGGAAGGTGAGCAGAGTTAGGACCTTATCCACCATCAGCATGGCTACCCACAAATGGCACAGCATGCAAAACTGGGTGAAGAAGCAGTGGGCTGCCAGGCAAACACCTACGGACACGCCAAGTGCAAGATCTTCGACAGAAGGCATGCATGAGAGTGCTGAGGGGTCATTTGCCACTCTGTCAGGAGACTATGGCTATGTCCACATGCAAAGTCTTATTTCAGAATGAGTCATTTTGAAATGACTTATTTCAAAATAAAAGCCTTATTTCGAAATGACCTGTTTCAAACTAAAAAAATTTTAGTTCGAAATAAGGTAAAACCTGAAAGCGAAATAGCAGGTCCACACATAGGACCTGCTATTTCGCTTCAGGACAGGGGCACACTGGGAGATGTGGCAACATGGCCCCTTGAGGGTCATGTTCCCACCAACCAGGGTGGAGGGGGAGAGAGGGCTTGGGGAGCCGTGGCACCCCCAGGCTCCACTGCTCAGGTCGGGGAGGGGCTGCAGCCCATGCCGGGTGAGCCGCAGCCCAGCGGCTAACCCCGCCGCCAGCTAAGGGGGGCTGCAGCCCCCACGGGGTGAGCCACAGCCCGGCAGCATACCCTGTGCCCTGCTTCAGGAGGTTGCAGCCCCTGTGGGGAGAGCCGCAGCCTGGCAGCTCACCCCGCCACCAGCTAAGGGGGGTTGGAGCCCCCGCGGGGTGAGCTGCAGCCCGGCAGCTCACCATGCTGCCAGCTAAGGGGGGCTGCAGCCCCCCTTAGCTTGCGGCGGGGTGACCTGGCACCCCACTGCGGGGCTTGGGAGCAGCCCCAGCAGCAGGGAGAGCCTGGCACCTGGCACCCCACCGCAGGGCTCCCCGCCTGGCTTGGGGGCAGCCCCCTTGCTTGTGGCGGGTCTCCCCTCAGCACCCTGGCCAGGGTGCTGAGGGCTCCCTGGCCAGGGTGCTGAGTGGGTGACCCTTCCTCCCAGGGTGCTAAGCACCCTGGGAGGAAGGTCAAATGATGTTTCAGAACAGTTTGTTCCAAAACAGCATGTCCAAATGGCCTTATTTCGAAACAACAGTTTCAAAATAAGGGCCATTTCGATAAGAAACCAGGTTTAAGGTGTTCCAAAAGAGCACCTCTTATTTTGAAATGACGGAGTCCGTCATTTTGAAATAAGAAAAAGTCATGTGCATGTAATCTTTTTATTTCGAAATAACCTGTGTTATTTCAAAATAAAAAAGACGTGTGGACATAGCCTATAACTCCAGCAGGGGCAGTCCTGGGTTCATTGTCAGGGAATTTGATATAGCAAAGAATATCCTTGTCACCAGCAAGACCGTCTAGTGTAGGAGGGTTACCCCTTCCTAGAAGAATCAACTGCTGAGAAAGGCAGTCGTGATCCAAGGCAACAGACTTCCACAGCTGCAGGCAAAGAACAAGGGTGAAATAATTGCTGCCCTTGCCACCTCAACCACAAAAGGGGTAGGTCAATTGGGTTAAGATACTAACCAAGATTGGGGCGGGGAACACATCGTCCCTTGGCCAAATGGGAGATAGGCAAGAGGCCTTTCCCCTTTGGCCTACCAGCAGGAGATGACATGGGTAGGATAAAGAAGGGGTGCCCTAAACTGAGGCATCCCAGCTCCATATGGGAGCTAATGCAGGAAGAAGTATAACGAGGAAGGAGTGGGTGGGGACCCCTGTCCCTCCATTCGTTGATGCATGGGAATAGAGGGCCTGGAAGGAGGGCCCCGGAATAACGCCTAGAAGCTTGGCAGACCCATCCCTGGGGCCCAGAAGCATCAGAGACACTCCTTCAGGGAGGTCATCATAAAGAGAGAAGGGGACATGTCAGAAGGGCCCTTCTTTAGAGGTAAACCTTGAGCAGGTTATAGTAGTAAAAAAGGGCACGACTAGGTACACCCATCCTAGTATCAGGAGAGAAACTAGGAGAAAAGTGATTGAATTCCCCATGTTAGGTCATCCCCAACCAAAGTGGGGGGAGAATGACCTGAGGCAGAGGTGGTGTGAAACTATGAGGGGGTTTGGGGAGGGTGGTGAGGGGACCTTATGCAACTTCAGAGCTGAGTGCGCATTTCTGGCCCCTGCCCCTTTACTCTACTCTCCCAGTATGTGGACTCGCGTAAGGGGAGATGTGCTAAATTGAGAGAAGGGGTATCCGGCCATCTCTATAGACGGGTCAGGTCCACCTCAAGAGTCGTACCTCCAAACTCCAGAATTGGAGTGTTTGGAGGGTATCATGTGGCTCGGAAGGTATTCTTATCTCTCACTTCTATGGAGAGGCAGTCAACCTTCATAACATACCTGGATGGCTCATTCTAGCGGCGGGTGCAGGTGTTTGGTCCCGGCTACAATGGGCCAACTATGAGGGATGTTGCATAGATCTGATGAGGAGAGAAGATAACACCTTAGGCAAGGCACAAGTCGGACGTTGTCTATAACACCTGCTCCGAGGGAAAGGAGTGCTATTGGTGCACCACCCCACATACTGGAAGGGGTAAGGCTTGGGCAGGTCCCATGTGGGAGGAGAGAAGAGGGAAAGATCCCAGGAAGAGGAGAAAAGCATAAGGCAACCCCTACTTAGGGAAAACAAGGAAGAACTGCTGTGTCCTTTAAGGAACACAGAGGGGCAAGAGGGAACGTTATGAAATCATCACCCATAAGGCTTCAGGCTTTCCAGCCTATTAGGGTCTGTAAGTTTCCCTGGGCCAGAGTTCTGTAGGGGAACCACCCTGATCTGAAGACCACAGGTCCTCAAATGGCTCACTCAGGTGTATGAATACTGCTGGTGGTTAGGAGCTCTATCCCTTACTATCTCCCTTTGTTGCAATTCTAGGGAGGAGAGGGGAGCAAAGGAAAGATCAAGGCAGCTCCTAGAAGGCTGTCTAGGGTTTTCAGGGGAAAGCAACCCTTGCCTGGTTAGAGGGAGGCACCAGAGCAGAGGAAGTTCCAGCTGAGGGCTAAACTGAGGTCTGCCCATGGACAGAAGGACTAGTGTAAAGTGGTGAAGGTCCTTGGGGAGGAGGGGGAGGAGCTGAAAAGGCAAAAACCCCTATGGTGAGACTCGAGGATCCCTCAGGCAAAAGCCTAATACAAGTCTGAAGAGCATGGCCCCGATATTAAAGGGAGGCACCACCTGGGGAGTCGAGGCAGGAGAAGATAGAGGGCAAAGGGGTAGGAGCTTGCCCTCTTACCCATCACCTAGGGAATGGGGAGCATCATCCCACAATAGTTACCCCCCGATCCATTGCAGGCCGACATGGATAAGGAGTGCTGTTGGGATAACGACATGGGAGTGTACCCTTTCAGTGTGCCTGACTGGGAAGGAGTTGGCCGAGGTGTAGGCATCCTGCCCTTGTCCCAGACAGGTATAGTGTTTTGTTTTGTTTTTGTTTTTGTTTTTGTTTTTGCAGGGTCATCATGTGCCTGCTTCGCATACCTCTATGACCTCTGGATTCCCACCAGGGCTCCAAGGGCATGTGCGACTGGAACCAAGTGCATGTGAGGAGAATTCTCTGGTGGCCAAGCCCTTACTTGACCCAAAGGGTATGGGAAGGGAAGAGGGAGGCACATTGTTACTGGAGAGGAGGAAGATGTGTCCTGAGGCTAATTGTGAGGGGGCGTTTAGCAAAAACATTTAGGGTTCCGCTCTGACGTTCAAGGGTTTGATGGAGGGAGAAACCACCCTGTTGGAGTTGATCACCTATACTGAGGAAAGGGGACCATCATCCCGCAGTCCAAAGGCTCCTAAAAGATCGCCATTTCGGTTGTGTGTATGGGGGGATACAACAAGGACCCCTCCCCCATGCATTCAAGGGGTTGTGGTAGACTGGGAATGTTGAGGCACTTGGGGAGTAAGCATACCCAGGGCTCTGAGGGCCGACCTATGGACACAGTTGCCATGGATCAGGGAGTCAGTGAGCGGGTAAAGAGAGAGACTGTCCCTCTAAAGGGAAGTCTAATATGGCCTACTGTAAGTCCTGGGAGAGGTCAAGATCCTGAAGCCAGGCTGCTCGGTGCGTAACCACGGCCATAACAATGCCACAGCTTGCTATGTTCGAGGCATCGACAGCCACTGCAAAGGCATGGCGAGAGGCCAAGGCACCTTCCTTGACGAAGGCATTCAAATCCTCCAAGTGTTTTTGTGGGAGGAAGCTGATGAAACTCTTCATAGTATCCCACAGGTCTAGGGAATCTTAGAGCTGAAAAACTGAAAACTGAATAGGCTTTTTTTTCTTTTCTTTTCCTTTTATTTTTTTTTAACCAGGAGGTCAAACCTTCTGGGATTCCTAGAGGACCCAGGGTGAATCAGGGTGGCTCGGGCCAGCGTGTCCCAACAATGTCAAGGACATGAGTGCGAAGAGGGAGAATATAATGGCGACCAAAGAGGTTTCATACCCCAGGTCGAATAGGAGGTCCTTGTCTTCCTTGAGAAGTGTGACCCTGACCCAGGTAGGCAGTGGCCTGGTGAAGGGGTTCAAGTGTGGTAGGGTCTTCTCTGTAAGACCCTGGCCCCTGTTTGTGGCTGTAGTCGGGAGAAGGGACAACCCTGGTACTGGGGTGCCGTCACCAGGCCCTTGGCACTGAGCAGGGATTCCCCTTTCAGACCCTCAGTAGGAGGTAGCAGGTTTTGAGTGCAGTGTCGGGAAGAACCCAGTGCCGCGGACCCTTCAGTAGGGGGCAGGGACTGAGGAATGTGCTCTCAGATCTCTTCCGGTGCCGAGGCAAGGGTGTCAGCGCCGTAGGGGTTGGAACCCGTAGTTTCACAGTGGCGCGGGCCCAGATAGTGAGTGGCTCCCCCTGGTGCTGTGTAAGGTGGAGGGAGGAAGGAAGACAGACTTACCATTTGTTTTGGCAGCCTGCACTGTATTCAGGAGCCGAAGGGCCTCTGCCACTTCAAAGGCCTCCGGTGTGGGTGCCACTGTGATAGGCTCCAGGGGGGGAGGGGAGGGCCAGACACAGTGCCGGCACTTCAGTGCCGGAGTTGGCCCCGAGCACACTTACCTGAGCTCTGCTGGGGAGCGGCGTCGAGAGAGTCTTGGTGCTGACTGGCAAGTGGAACTGCTGCCAAGTCATGGAGCTCAGATGCTCCAGCCCTTTCTTTGCCAAATATGATGCCAATCATGGCTCTTTATTCGCAGCTGCAGAGCGGCCCCAAGAGGGCTCCCATGCCAATCCAGCATGTGGTGCCGCATTAGAGGCCGATCACGGCTTTCATTCATACCCATAGAGTGGTGCCAACGGGGTTCCGGTGCCCACTGAGCCCGCGGTGCCGACTTAGAGGCTGATTGCAGCTTTTATTTGTAGCCGAAGAGTGGCGCCGAGAGGGTTCCGGTGCCGACCGAGCACACGGTGCTGGGTTAGAGGCCGATCATGGCTGTATTCATAGCCAGAGAGTGGCGCTGAGAGGGCTCCGGTGCTGACCGAGCACGCGGTGCCAGATTAGAGGCTGATCACAGCTTTCATTCATAGCTGGAGAGCAGAGCCGAGAGGGCTACGTGCTGCAGTGCATGGTAACTCAGAAAGTCTTCAGCCCTAGCCCCGGTGTCAGCTGCGGGGCCCATTCCTAGGCGCATTATGCAGCCTTCACTCCCTGTCTTCCCGAGTCCTTCATTTAAAAGACCTGCAAAAAGAGCATAATACACCTGGTGAAGCTCACACAGGCATTAAGAAACCTCCCATGGGGTTGTCCCTCATGTTCAGGTTTCTGTTGGAAGGATGCGGTAGGCAGGGGCATCGCTGGGGTAGGGAGGGACCCGGGGCATGGGTCCAGGCCCTGCCCCCAGCCAGCAGGTCCTGTCCCCTGGCCAGGGATAGGGCCACGTGGGGCCACACCGCCATGGGCGGCTAGGCAGCGGCGGGACCAGGCCACGGATCCCCGGCGGAGGATGGGGCCGCTGCAGCTGCAGGTGGCCGGCTGAGCTCTGGATCCCCAGCTGGGGATCCGGGGCCTGGCTGCCCACGGCCATGGCGGCGCAGGGCTTGGCCTCCTGTGGCTGCTTCTGGCCCGGCCCGGCTGCGGCCTAGCTGCCCACAGTGGTGTGGCCCAGCCTGGCCCTATCCCTGGCCAGGGGGCGGGGCCGGCCGGGTGGCCAGCCGGGCCCCGGATCCCTGGCTGGGGACGGAGCTGCCGCGGCCGCAGGTGGCCGGCCGGGTCCCGGATCCCTGGCCTGATGGGGCCAGAGATCCAGGGTACTGGTCCTGGGACTCGGGGCATGTGCCCCGGGGTGCCCAGCGCCAGTGACTCCCCTGGAGGTAGGAGCGCTGGTGAAGTCTGCAAACAGATCTTCCAATGAAAAATACACGTAAAACAGAGCAAAGAGACAGGCCCTTGCATAAAGCAAGAACAGGCTGTTCTGTAACCATTGCTGAGGTTGGAAAAAAAGGAACTGGAGAGGAGCAGGGCTGGGGCCAGATATATGGCCAGGGGTGGTGGCTACCAGCCCTGTCCTGACAGGCTAAGGCTAAAAGAAGTTCCAGCCAATTGTGCGCTGTGGCACGTAGACACCTAATACTGAATGTATACGAGCAGCGCTTGAAGAAGAATCCCTGGTTGCTCGAACAGCAAAGCAATGTAAAATGCACCCCAGATTAAAGAACTGAAAGGAGAAAGCTGTTCCATATTGTATCATGGGAAATGTCACACACATGCGCTCAGCTACTGGGATACCCACAAAATTAAGGAACTCTACATAGAAGACACACAGAGGAAATGGCTGCACTTCCTTGATTTAAGTACATATTAAGAAGGAAGGCAGACCCTTAAAAAATCTGCTTTTCTCTGCAGGTGGCTGTCTGTTTGTCCATGCAGACCAGGCCAGGTCAAAGAGGGAGGAAGAGCTGTTTGGACCAAAGACTCAGACCAAATCCGTGGCTCACAAACGTGACAAGGTCAGTCTGCAGGCAATTGTGTTCAGACTCAGAGCTTGCTTGTTTTCCTAAGATCGGTAACTCTTAAACTGGTGTGCAAAAATAAAAGCATTTAAGATTAGGATAGGAAATTCCTTTGCTGAGTCTGTATCGGGTGTCAACAAGCATGTGGATAATGGTGATTTAGTGCAGTGTTTCTCAGCTGGTGTTCTGTGGAAGATGAAGATAATTGAAGATGTTCCATGACTGACCCTGATCCCTGCCCATGGGCGGGGAGGATGAGAAGGAAGGAGGGACTCAGTGGAAAGAAAGTAAGGAGCAGTGTGGTGAGATGAGGCATGCTTGAGGGATTTAAAATGCCCTGGCCTCAGCAAAGCCTCCAGGTGAACTTCGGCATCTGCCATTGCCATGCTCCTTTTCTGCGGCTGGGGCATTTTACCATGGGCATCAAAAATCACTTGGACATAATTTCCATGGAAAGAGTTTGATGAACCTTACTCCAAGAACAGATGAACTTTGTTTGAACATGCAGGCCCAAAATTCCAATTAAAATTTGAGTGATACCATATTCAGTTTTAAACTGTGTGCGTAATCATTATGTATATATTATTTTAGAAATAAATGTATGTTATATGCATAAAATTGTATTTAAATCGGTTTCCTGTATCATCGTCATAGGAATGCATAGTATGCAAATATTACAAACATTATAGCTGGTGTATACAGGCTTTTATGAGAAAGTTTTCATCATGTGTTTCAGATTTAAATTAACACCTTTAGGTGTTGCCTGGTCCACCAAAGGTTGAGAAACACTGATTTAGTGGATTTTGCATACTTGGATTTTGAGAGAGCCTTTGGGAAGGTCTCTCACCTCTTAATAAAACAAAATAGTAGTGGGATAAAACTCAAAGGCCTTTCATGGATCAGTGACTGGTTAAAAGACAGGAGAAAATGTGTAGGAATAAGTGGTCAGTTTTTATATGGGAGAGGTAAATAGTGGGGTCTCTCAAGGATCTGTACTGGATACTATTCTGTGCAGCATATTAATTAATGATCTGGAGGGAACAGTGAGAAAAGTTACTCAAAATAGTGAAGTCCAAAGCTGACTATCACAAGGTACAACGGTATCTCCCAAAACTCTGTGACTGGGCAACATAATGACTGTTAACATTCAGCAATTTTAATGCGAAGTAATACACGCTGGAAAAATTATCTCAATTTACCGCCTTCAGATTGGACAGTCCTGAGGGCAAGTTCCTGAACTCTCCAAGATAATTCTTTAACTGGTATTGTCCACTTTCTCTACATTCTTCTTAAGGTCTAGTTGTCCATTAGACCAGGCTTGTCCAACCTATGGCCCGAGGGCCAAACTACAGCCTGCCAAGGGCTTTCGTCCAGCCCATGGAGTGCTGCTGAAAGAGCCAGGGAGCTGGGGCTTGTCAATTTCTTACCTGGACACAGCTGCAGGGGAGCCTGGCCTGGCCTGAGAGCTGTTTAGGGGCTGGATTTCCCTGAGCAGTGCTTGGCAGGGAGTGAGGAGAGCAGAGTTGGTGGGGTCCCTGTCAGGAAGTAGCTGAGTTTTGCCACCCAGCTGCTCTGCTTTCCTCTCCTCACTCTTCTTCCCCTCCTCTCCCTTGCTGTGCTCCCCTGTCCTGCCTTGCTCCAAATGGTATACCTTGCCCCCACACACAGGCACCCCTGCCACCCCTTGTCCTCTGTACCCAGTGCTAGCAAAAGCAATGCCAAATATCACGCTAATCACTATTTTATTAAAGTTTATTAATAAATTTATTTGTCTGTCTTATCTATCAAACTTTATCACTGGCTCCCGATGGAGAAAAGAATTGCAATGTGGCCCCTCACTCAAAAAGGTTGGACACCCCTGCATTAGACTAATTGCTTCATCCTAGTGGTCAATAATTTTTCAACTGGATTTTTCACTAGGAAAGTAACTTTAGGCTTTGATTTTGTGTTTCAAGCCTCAGCTTTTGGTTCCAAAGTGAATTCTGCAACCAGACAAAGGCACTACTATTTTTTTTTCTTTTCTCTAGCGAACTCCATGGGACCAAATTTATATGCTAGAGCTGAACTGTCAGTGTAGACTTCAAGCCTAAGATCTATGGGAAAAGGAAGCTGTAGCCTTTTCTGCAAAGAGCCATCTACTTGCCCAAACCACAGGACTGTTCACTCTGGCATCGTGCTGCTTTTAGCTCCACTGTTCACGTAAAGTCTCCATTTCAACTAGGTTAATGCTGCTCTGCTCAAGTAGTTGTTGGGATCAAAGAGGCTCATGATGCAATATGAGGAACCCCTGTGTTGCTGTGTCCCTACTCCAAGTACCTAGCCCCATATACTGTCAGAAGGAGGGCTTCTGTGGACTTGGATGCAGCACAGCTTTCACTCCACTTTTCTACCCAGTTCCAAAGGTCCTACCTACCCAGTTCCAAAGGGCTCTGCTCCCTTTGGCATGTGCTAGTGGACAGAAATATATAGGCCGTAATGTTTGAATTCCCTTAACTCATCAGGGCTAGGTTTACACTTGAAAGTTAGTTTGAATTAAGGACGCTTAATTTGAACTAACTTTTTATCTGTCTACATTAGGCTTTCCTTAGTTCGAACTAAGGAATTCCTTCATTCAAACTAATGAACACTTAGTTCAAACTAGTAAAACCTGCTGGTTAGTTTGAACCAAGTCCTTAGTGTGGGATGCCAGGGAGAGTGCAGTCAGGCACTGCAGGCAAAATGTGTTCTTATCAGTGTTGTTTTGTGTCTGGCACCGATATCAATTTGCTTGCATGTGTGTCTCTGAAGGTGTGCTCCTTCAGGAGAACCCCAGCTCAGACTTCAAGTGGGAACACCGTTAGCCCAGTGATCTAGAGTCTGGTTTGGATCTGAAGCAGGAACTGAGTTAGCCTGGTGATCAAAAACCTCAGTGTTTCTTTGGTTAACACGTTGGGTTACCTTTGGCTCAAATCTTAACTGGATACTTAGTTAGCCCAGGGATTTGGAGCCTAGGCAGACACTGTGTGCAAGAGGCAAATTGCGGCAAAAATCATGATCGAGGAAACCAACATGACCATGGATCCTTGTAGAAATGAAGGTGCCAGGCTAGGCTTTATTGCAACATAGCACCTTGGCAAACAATCTATATCAACAGATTTGTTGGCAGCATTGGTATTCTCAATGCAATGGAACAGCTCAACTGACAGCAGGAGCCACTGTCACTGCTTTGGCTGCACAAAGTTTAGGGTCCAGGGCTCCTATTCTTATACCCTTCTCGGACCCACTGACTTGGCCCCCTTTGGGATCCAAATTTACCTTGATTGTCCATATACACTTTTCTCGATGCCGCCCATCAATTTGATAGGTCTATGCATCACTGAACATCTCCATCCATCAAGGTGTCAGGTTTGACCGAAACCATACCTTTAGCTGCTTGGTGCTAGGCTGACCCAACACCTCCCACCTTTCAGGCACTTTTCCATTTTTCATACTTATTATTGCAATGTCACTTATTTCTTGCCAATTTCAGTTTAGTTGAACTTTCACGACTTGTCTCTTGTCAGTACCTTCAGTTCAGGTTCACTATACATTCCATTCAGGCCCACTGTTGGATTACTTTGTTAGGCCTTGAGCCAACACCTAGGCATTTACTCATCATTTCTATTTTAACCTTTTACTTTCTCCTACACCTAGTTCAATTGTTAGTTCGAACTAAGGATGATTTAGACCAGAACTAACCCTTAGTTGGACCTTAATAAGTTCAAACTAAGGGCAGTTAGTTCAAACTAAGAAAGTGGACTAATTTGAACTAATGTTCATTCTAATTAGTCCATGTTGTTAATTTGAACTAATACATTCAAAGTTAGTTCGAACTAAGGACAGTTAGTTAGAACTAACCTTGAACTTATTAGTTTGAACTAACAATTTCAAACTAACTTTTCCTAATGTAGACATAGCCCAGATGATTATAATTTATGTACCTTGCATCAAAGCCTACCTGAGTCCTCCTGTTTGGAAGGAGGGGATCCGGTGGCTGTTGGATTGAATCTAATATTGGAACTCCATGTACAGCAAAGTCCTCTGGATCTGTGTATTGCCAAATTCCAGAGACAGATGTGTTAGTCTAGTTCAGTAAAACAAACAAGGACACCTGTGGCACTTAAAGACTAGCATAATAAATAAATAAATACATTTGTTAGTCTTTATGTGCCACAGCCCACCTTGGTTGCACCTGTGTAGTGACCACTGTTCCTAGCTTCCAGGTGCTTTCTGAGGCTTCCACTCCATGTCTCCCATCCTTCTTGGACAGCAGGACCCCACAGTCCAGCTGTCTAGAACTAGTGCCATGCCAAGCCCAAATCCCCAGCTGCTTAGATACATTCCCCCTGGAATCTATCTGGCTGTGGAGCTCTGTTTTTTTAGTTACACTCTACAATGACAACATGGCAGCATAAGAACTGTCATATTAATCAGACCATTCATTCATCTAGCACAGTATCCTGTCTCCAACATTGGCCAGCATCAGAGCTTCACAGGGAGTGTGCAGAACAGGGCAAGTGGAGTGACCCATCCCTGTCTTCCCTTTCCAGCTTCTGGCAGTCAGAGATTTAGGGTGCACATGGAGTTGTATTCCTGACCATGTTGGCTAATAGGTCCATCAGTGGTTATCCTTCATGAACTTTTTGTTTCTTTCTTTAACCCAGTTATACTTTGGGCCATCGCAATACCCCATGACAATGGCCAGTACAGGTTAATTGTGCATTATGTGGAAAAAGTTTTTCCACTTGCTTGTAGTAAACCTACTGCCTATTAATATCACGGGGTGACCTTTGGTTTTTATGTTGTGAGGGAGGGTACAGAGCACTTCTCTATTCACTTTTGCCACACCATTAATGATTTTAAAGACCTCGGTAAAATCCCTGCTTCCTCCCGGCTGAGTTATTGCTTTTCTAAGATGAACAGCCCTAATCTTTTAAGTTTTTCTTCCTATTGAAACCATTCCAGCCTCTGAATCAGCTTTGAATCATTTCCTCTGGAATTTTCTGAATCTCCATCTGGAATCTCTGAATCATCCCTTCTGGAAATTGAATCATCTTTTGTTGCCCTTCTCTGAACTTTTTCAGTCCCCATATAACATTGTTGAGATGGAGTGACCAGAACTGGACACAGTATTCAAGGTAGAGGTACACCATGGTTTTATATAGTGGCATTATGATATTTTCAGTCTTCTTTTCCATCCCTTTCTGAATAGCTCTGAACATTTGAGTGCTGGTGATCATTGAGCTGAAGTTTTCAGAGAAATGTCTAAGGTGACTCCAAGGCAGGGTTACCAGATACCAAAGCATGGAAAGGAGGACAGGGAAGTAGAAAAAGGAGGACATTGGAGGACACACACACATCCAGGTCCCCTTCACCCACCCAGCCACCCCAGCTACTCCCCCACTCCCCCAAATCCTTGCCCTATGGATCACCCAACTCCAGAGAAATCTGTCTAGTCCCTAGTTTCTGTGCGAGATGAATTGCAAGAACAGCAGCTCAGGAATATCAAATGAATGGCTTAAGTATTTTTCATCTTCATATTAAAGTAACCATAAATCCAGCCACTTGAAGGAGTTGCAAAAGTAAGTAAGAATCATGCTGCTGAACTCCTATCCAGATTCATATTTTTACATTGTGAGTTGCAAATGGAAGCAAACCTCCAATAAATTTAATGTAGTAATTATGGACAAGATTAAAATCAGTTTTTAACACAGTAAGTTCCTTCACAGAATTCACTCTCATTGTTTGACACACAGAAGGACAGGCCCTTGACTACGTTAGTCTAGCAGAATTTGAGGTGTTGGCTTGTAAAGGAAAAGTAATGTCTATGGGCAGTATTCTCCCCAGGACTTCCAATTAGGCACGCTGTGGGGGAAGTCTGGGGGAGGTGTAGGGGGTACTCACTAATTTGGTCTAACACTGATACTAGTGACAACTGGGCAGGTGCAGGAGGGCTGTAGGGAGATCCCTGTCTGTGGGTTATTAGCTTCAGTTTTGAGCCTCACTGTGCAGTATTTAAAAAAAAATCACAGGCAAGCTGTTTAAGTTTTATACACACAGGAAAGGAGAAATCAGAGGAAGCGAGAGCTGCTGGTTTTTATGTTCAGACCTGCCTAAAACCAGAGGCGGTGCTGGGGCGGGGAGGGACCCTGGGCATGGGGCCAGCCCCCACCCCCAGCGGGCAGGCCCTGCCCCTACCCAGAAGGCCACGCCCCCTGGCCAGGGTTAGGGCCGGAGGGGGGGCTGCGCCACCGCGGGCAGCTAGGCCGCGGTGCGGCCCGGCCAGAAGTGGCTGTCAGCGGCCAGGCCCTGGATCCCCAGCGGAGGACAGGGCCGCCATGGGCGGCCAGCCGTGCCCCGGATCCCTGGCTCAGTTGGGCCGGAGATCTGGGGCACTGGCATTGGGACCGGGGGCACGTGCCCCGGGGTGCCCAATGCCAGCAACGCCCCTGCCTGAAACATAACCTTTTACCTAAAATGCAAATTTCTAGAGACATCGTATCCTTCTATGTCCACCATAAATCACAAATGGATATATATCTATTTTATGACAATTTACATTTTCTGTTTATTTTTATGTGAAATACACATCAAATGGGGGCAGAGGAAGTAGAATTAAATGTTTGCCAGCTATCAGATGATCCATCCAAGAGGACAGGACCTATTCTTAGATGCTATGATCATTTTTTCTTTAAATATACCAAAAGAAACACTCTCCCTAAAAATAAAATACAAGGAAGGACAGAATATATAAGGAAGAGGCAAAACCAAGCTGCTTATTTTCTGCGATTTGATAAACTACTAACAAAGGGACATATATTGCAACCCTTGCTCAATCAAATTTCCCACTGACTTCATCTAAAACTATAAGATCAGGCCCAGCCCAGCAGCTACTTTAGAATGTATAATACTTGCACATCAGTGTAGCTTAATAAAATTTAAAGATACATCCTATAGCAGATTAATCTCATTTTACAAAGGAGAAGCAAATTGAAAAATCACAGTGAGGAAAGGAATATCATATGCATTCAAACATCCTCACAATCTGAAGTGAACTTTTCTTGACCTCTAAACAAAAGTTTTGTTGCAAAAAGCCAATGTCCATTAGAAGAAACAAAGATCTGGCTTAGCGGAGTCATTAGAGCAGTGTTTCCTAGCCGTGTGTCACAAAGTTTTTTGAAAAACTACTCAAAGAACTGTGGATTGGCTCACTGACTGGCTCATTTATATTCATGAGTTCATTTGGAAACTATATGGTCGAGTGCCTCAAATTAATTAAAGGTAGCAAGGTGTACCACTGTGAAGAAAATGTTGAGAACCATTGCATTAGAGAATCGCTTTCCTCAAATAAAAATAAAACACATTTTCCTTGCCTTAGCCAGCACTTTAGACAAATTGTTGCAAATTTCTCCCACTTGTCTTTGAACACAACGGGTATGTTCACACAGGGCTTTTATTTCAAAACAACACTGGTTGTTTCGAAATAAAAGTCCCTATGTCCAAACGATGTTTTCTTGTTTCGAAAGGAGGGAGTTCCTTGTTTCGAAACAAGAGCCCTCCTTTCGAAACAGCTTAAACCCACTTTGCTTTCGAAAAGAAGCCCCCTGTGCCCGGCAGGGGCCATGGGGGTGGTGGAGGAAGCCCCCCCACGCCGGGCAGGGGCCACGGGGGGGCAGAGGAAGCCCCACTGTGCCAGGCAGCGGCCGAAGGGGAGGCGGAGGAAGCCCCCCCACGCCCGGCAGAGGCCGCGGGGGTGGTGGAGGAAGCCCCACCACGCCGGGCAGGGGCCGTGGGGGGGCAGAGGAAGCCCCCCACACAAGGCAGGAGGGGGGGCAGGGGAATCCCAGGGGTGGGGCCTCCGGGCCCAACACAGAGCCTCCCTCCCCCTCCCCTCTCTTATTTCAAAATAGCATGTCACACTGGATATGCTATTTCGATTCCCTTCTTTTCCCTTATTTCAAAAACACTTTTTTTTTAAATTTCAAAATAAGGTGTTTCGAAATAAGGCTTTATTTCGAAACAGCTTGTTTTGAAACATCTTTTTCGAAACAAGCACTTTGTGTGTGAACATAGACAACAGGGCCAGGACAAAAGTCTGAAGCGGCAGAAGCCCAGGAATAGGATTTTCTGATGACTAGAGGGAAATAGCTCTTGGTGGGACTCTGCTCTTCCTCCAGCCCAACAAAGAAACCTCCCCAGAAACTTTAAGCCAAGCAGGGCAGCAAAGCAGAAAGCAAAGAAGCAGTCACAGGTTTCTCTGGGCACTGCAGAGATGACATCACGCAAAGAAAAGCCCCAACCCCTCCAAACAATTAGATCAAGCCTTCCCTAAAACTGGGTGTGGAGGGTGGGGTGAGGGTCTCAATCTGAGCTAGAGGCTGGAAAGAAGTCAGAGGACAAGGAAGGGCACCAAGCTGGCAAAGCAAAACCACAAGTAGAGTAGGGGCTAGCACCTTTGCTTAATATGCAGCAGGTCCTGGGCTCAAGCCCTAGGAGGTTGACTTAATGGCCTCATTAGGTCCCTTCCAACCCTATGGCTGTGCTAACACATAGAGGGTTATTTTGATAAAGTTGTTCTGAAACAACTTCTATTGAAATAATGCCTTATTTCAAAATACCTTACAACATGTTCACACACTTTGTTTCAAAACAAGGTTGTTTCGACCCCAAATGGGGTTTAACTTGTTTCGAAACAACACAGTTGTTTCGAAACGTTGTGTGAACAGTGGAATTCTTATTTTGAAACAACCTTTGTTGTTTCAAAATAAGAGTGCTGTGTGAACACAGCCAATGATTCTATTCTATTCCCCTCCAGGCTGCAGCCAGCCCCCTTCCCTGCCAATACACATACACACACACACACACACATCAGCCTAGCAAGGGATCCTCTCTAAATTCCCAACCCCACCAGCAGGGGAATGCATTCTGGCTCTGCAGGCTCCTGTGTGCTTCTATTTTTAGAGTGCTCCCCAGCATCGGGCAAAAAGCCAGACAAAATGCACTTTTGCTCTAATGCCTGGAGGATGGAGGACAGCAGGGCAAAAAGGAGGACATGTCCTCCTTTTGCCAGATGTCTGGTAACCCTACTCCAAGGTCTCTTTCTTGAGTGAAAAGAACATTTCAAGTGAACAAAGTCTATCTGGGATCCCAAAAAACCTGTTTCACTTCAGTGTTGTTAGCACAAATCCAGGAGCTGGGGAAATGCTTCAGAAATACGCACACAACATCCATGAAAGGAATTAAATCAAACAAGCAATCCTAAGCAGAGTTCATGTCCCAAGCAGGGCTGTAACTAGGCTGGGGTAACCAGGACAAAGCCCCAGGTGCTGAATTTTAGAGGATGCTGGGACAGATCCTTCTCCCTACTGCTGGCTGGTGCTCCCTACCACCTTCTGGCAGCAACTGGGGTGGTGAGAAGCAGGATCCATCCCCAGCTACCTTCCAACGTGGGGGGGGGGCAGTGGGGAATTGGATCCATCCCTAGCTGCCGCAGGAAGGTGGTGGGGAGCCAAATCTGTCCCTAGCTACCACTGGAAGGCAGCTGTGGATGGACCCAGGTACTCACCGCCTTCCAGTAGCAGCTAGGGCCAGATTGGGTCCTAGGACAGGGAAGGACACTTTTCGGGGTGTTTGCCCTGTGCGCCAAAATTTGTAGTTATGGCCCTGATCCCAAGTCCTCCATCCGTAGGCTAGGGCACAAGAATCTGAGCATGAAGATACATAAAACAGGAAGTAAAATGGATCAGAGATGGTTTTCTCCACCCAATGCAAAATCTGGAGTAGGATTTGAAATGCACTTACTCTTAGCTTAACTCTGTTCCTACTAGCAGCAGTGCAGATTTTACCACAGGCTTTAACAGCAGCAGCAGTGACACATGGCGGCCCACATCTGATAGGTTTGTGACTGTTCATTAGAGTTTTTGTTCATTAGAGTTTTTCCATTCAGGTCACATCAAGAGCATGCCTAGAAATTTAACTTTTACCCCTTTTGGAGGGGCACTTCTGTGTCCCCCTCGGAGTGGCTTGAGTGGACTCTTAGTCCCTTACCCAGGTCAAGCTGCCCTCGCACTGGTGCATTCTCTCCTCAGGACAGCATTATGGGATGCTGCATTAGATGTTAGTTCTAAGGTCAGGGCTTCTACAGTAGCACTTTTCACTATCACAAGAGAAACTGCATTGGCAAATTTCCAGTAGTAGAGACAATCACAGTAATATAGGGTACATACTGTTCATCACCATTCATTTTTTGACAGCTCCCAGCACACCTTGCGCATGATGTCCTGCCCTGGCAGCTTCCGGTTTGGGTGCTGTTGGCCATTTTGAAAAATTGTGGACCTGGGTATTGGGCGAGGCTGTGCTTGCGCATTTTTGGCCATGTGTGCATGTTTGTGTGTGTGGTGTTTGTGCTTGGACACATGAACCCAGGCTTGGGCACGAGACTGGAGCAAAGAGAAAGGTTGGGGTGACCATTTTGACTGGGTGATGAGAAATGGAGGAAAGCATTGGTGGAGTGAGAGGAAAAGAGGCCTGGGGTAAAGGACTGGAGTGAGAGAGTAAAGGGGAATGGAGTAAAGGCTGAAAGAGAGAGTAAAGGGACCTAGAGTAAAAACTGCAGAGGTGAGTTTACCAGGTTGGCAGCTGGAAGGGAACTGAGAGCTGCTCTGGGGGCGGTGTGCCTTAGGAACAAACCCATACTCTCCATTGACTGAATCAAGATGCAGCTAAAAGAAGACAACCTTTGTTAAAAACGAAGGCTGAGTTTGATAGAGGTGTAAAGAGGATTCAGCTGGAATCAAGGGGTATGCAAAAAAGGGATTCAATAAGCTGTGAGAGGACTAGCTTGATGTATCTGCTAAATTGTAGAGAAGCAGAGGCTAGTAAAGAGGCTCAAATGACTAACTAGGGGAAGAAAGGAAAAAAAGAAAAAATGTGAGGAAAAAGGCAAAAAGAGATCTGGTTCTGACTGGTATAAAGCTAAGTCTGACAGATGAAAACCAAATAGAGGCTACAGAGAAAAAATAGGGAGCAATATTTAAAAATCTTGCTCAGCATAAGCTTTCACTGAGCAGGCACGGACTCTCTGCACCTGCTTAATGAGTGCTCCTCCGGCCGGAGGAGCGATTGGGAGTCTGGCCGCACCATTGCTGCAGCCATGTAAGGGGGCCCTAACTGGCCCCCCCTTTCCAACTGGCTGGCCACGCCTCCCCAGGGGCAGAGGAGGCCTGCACTGAGCTCCAGCCTGCAGGGTCTGGGCCCTGGAGTAGCCCCCCACAAAGAGTTAAGGCCGCTTCGCCCTCAGCCCTCCCCCGGCCTGGAATGGGCCTGCTCCATGGCCTCGGGGCCCAGGGGCGAAGCAGCCCAAACTCTTTGGGAGGGCCACTCCAGGGCCCCGATGCTGCAGGTTGTAGCTCAGTGCTGGCCCGCTCTGCCCCCCAGGGAGTTGCGGCTGGCTGGTCCACCCCACTGCTAGGAGGCTGGGCAGGCAGCCCCTGCTCCCCCCGTAGTAGGGAGAGCGGGGGGGGGGCAGGATCGGGGCCGCATGTGGGGGAGGGTCTCCGCTCAGCCAGCAACACATGTTGCCCAGCTGTGGTCCAGCCTTAGAAGGAACATTGCTGTGCAGCCTGGTGTAGGTGGCCAGAGAGTGGAGGTTTCTGGCTGTGCGCCTAGCTCTGAAGGTGGTGCTGCCACCAGCAGCAGTGCAGAAGTAAGCAGTGCAGAAGAAGTAGGAGAAGTAAGATAAACTTCTCAGAAAAATACTTCTCTGAAAAAATGAATTTGGAGAGTGAGGGGGAGAAGGCCCTAGGTGGGAGCCGGGGGCAGATTTAGGAATTGCAAGGAAGTGTGGTGCAGGTGGGTATTTGGCCAGGAAGGGGGTTAGTGAGGGGCAGAGGATGGTGATGGGGTGGGAGATGGAAGGGTTTGGATAGCAAGTCCTGACTGGGGTAGTGGTGGAGAAGTGGATTATCCTCCAAGTACCTAGGGAACAGTGGGTTACCTGTGTAACCTCCCTTCTTTGAGATGGGCTGCTCACATACATTCTGTTCTAGGCATCTATGTGCTGCAGCACACAATTGGCCAGAAAACTTTTGCCCTAGCCTGTCAGAGAGGGTCAGTGGCCAACAACCCCTCTGGACACTCCCGCAGCTGTATATATGGCCCCAACCCTGTCCTCCTCAGTTCCTTCTTTTCACTAACTCTGAACAGTGGGGAGGGGAACCTGAATGTATGTGCGTAGCCCACCTCGAAGAAGGATGGTTACACAGGTAACCCACTGTTCTTCTTCGAGCACTGCTCACATCATTCATTTCTAGGTGACTACTAGCCGTGCCTAGGATGGTGGGCGGAATTAATATTTCCCCACTGTCAGCATGGCTATGCTCAAAGTGGCATCCCCACAATCATAGTTGGGTGATGGAATGGTCATGCTATTGACCTGCAGATCTTCCTGGAAGAGGACCTGCACGAGAGATGCCGGAGAGGTTACCTGCTATTTTATCGAGAGAGCTTGAGGCTCTGGTAGGAGGGCGACCTTGATCCGTTATAATGGCCCTCACAATCAATCATTAACTGATCCAGCAAAGGAATCATTGTCACGGGCAACGTTCCACTATTCCACAAATGTGACAAATGTTTGCAGTGTCCTGAAAGGGGACGTGGCCTCTCCATTTTAATTAATCTGGGTATAGTAACCTCTAGCATGCGATATTCTGATCTGGTTCTCTGTATCCAGGATTATGGTAGGACATGCCATGGGATGAGTGTCCTGCTCCAGTAGGGAAGGACATGTGGGTAAGACACCCACAGAAAAGGGAGAGGCAGCTCCTTACAGAGGGGCCCATTTCCTATCCTATAAGTATCTGAAGGAGGCAAACTCCGATTTGAAACTGTCTGCCTATGTAGGATCTGACTGGAGGGGCCTTCAGGCATCCAAAAGAGTGCCAGTGGTCGTGGCTATCAGGAGAAAGAAGGGAAGGGGCCCTCCAGGTTGGCTCCGCCAAGTGGAATAGTACATCCTACTAACCACTGCAACAGGGATTGAAGGTCCCTTTGAAACAATTCCCATTGCAAGTACTGGAAAAGCTCCTCAAGCCCCTGTTGGGGAAAAGGGGGGGGGGGGCTTGACCAGGTGGTTGGGGTGAGAGGGTGGGTGGGAGAAAAGGGGAAGGGAGCAGTTGAAAAATCCTACTTTACTCTGTCTCCTAGGGTCATGAGCAAGGGTGTGTATGCATCAGATAGGGAGATAAAAGGCCCTAGCAATTACTCATGTAGATTGGATGGCTAATTGCCAGTTTTCCCTCTCTTTTTCTTCTTTTTTTGGGGGAAAAAAAAAAAGAAAAGAAAGGAGGAAAAAGAGGGTAACCTTTACAGGCCTCCCACGGAGGCTGCCATGTTATCGGTCCATGTCCACTTCCCTCGACTGGGGAATGCTTGGTAAGCACGCAGCTCCTATTATAACCAGTTATTGTTCCACCCTCCTCAACATACGAATGGTAAGGTGAAAAGCAACTCTTACATTGGGCAGGCTGCCTCGTGTTGGAGGTGGCGGGATTGGAGCTAGAAAAAAGGGCTCACAGTGTCAGGTGTTAGCTGCTTGAGCTGATCTGGGATCACCAGTACAAATGTCTGTACTCTCCCCTCTAGTTACCTGAGGGAGTCCAAGGGCAGAGGTGTTTTTGAGGGAGGTATGTGTCCCCTTTTCCATAGGAAGAAGGTGGTCTCTGAGGACGAGCTCCTCTCTGAGCTCTGCTAATAGGTCAGAAATGGGGTAGTCCCAGATTGGAAATGGTGCAGGGAGACCTCTGTGGTGTAGAGCCCCCTTGTTATGGATGTAAGATATAGTTCATCTGTGTGCAGGGTCCGGCCACTGCGAAGGGAGTGAAGCAAAGGGTGCTCAGGGAATCTTGCTACAAGTTGTCCTACCAACAGTAGACTAGGCTTGTCTGGGTTGGTAGAAGGGCTCTGGGCCATTTTCCGAAGGCTGAGGATGTCCCCACCATGAGAAGGAGAGGGGCAGGTTGGGTGCCCCTAGGACAGACTGTATGGGGCATAGCTTGTCCTGCTCAGCCAGGACTTGTGCCATTGTGTTTGAAGATCTCCTGGGGAGGGGTTAGCCCAGCTCCTAGTCTAGGCATTACCTGGAGCTGCTTGTGGCCCTAAGAACTCTAAGGAGACCCCTCTCCTATGGGGCCAGAGATCTCATCAGATCTCCCATCAGGGAGCCAGGAGGCCTTGATGAGGAATGGTCAGAGAGGGGTAAGACAGCAGGCAAACTGAGCTGCAAAGAAAAAAGTAGGGAGACCCCCTCTGCCTGACTGTTGGTTCCTGGCCGGAAGCAACGTGCCCTGTAGACCAGGGTACTATAAGTGAGGTTTTGCCCTATAGATTAGCAAGCCATGAGTTGCATGTGTTGCTTATGGGAGAGGAACAATCACCCACTGGGGCGGGGGGGGGGGGGGGGGAAGCCACTCTCCCCTTCAAAGCCCCAGTGGGGCTCCCAAGAATCTTTGAGAGATTCATTGGAAACCATTAAATGGGATAAACATGAAAACAAGCGGCATCCGCATACAGCTCTGCGTATGTTGCACAACTGCCCTGTGGCCCTTCCCCTTAAGGTCGAGGCTAGAGGGGAGCTGTATTCCTCCACTCGTTCTCTTCATCAAGTACGAAGGGTAAAGGTAGCTGCTTCCTTGCCCACCCTGGTGCAGAAGGGCCATCTGGTAGGAGTGTAGGTTTGTTCAGGATCAATGTTCAGGGTTGGTACCGTCAACCCAACCACGGGATCTAAGGGGGTTTGTGATTGGGAGGGGGTGTACCACTGGCATGCTCCTCCTTCCCCTGCACACCCCTGTTAGTTTCCTATCCAGGGGAGATCCACAGACATGTAGTTTGTGGGTTTTAGGAGAGAGGTAGCAGCAGCCTTCCTTCTTTATTCCCTTCCCTTCCGGTCTTGCTCTCCAAGGGTCATAGGATTTAAATGTATATATATACACATATGTGTACATATACATATCACTTTTTCTATTCCATTTAGTGTCCCTTTGATGTTATTCCTCTTAGGGTGTTGCATCTATAAAAGGTTAGCCATTTCACACCACCCTGTTGGAGAGGTTAGGGATCCTGAGACTGTCTGGTAAGGGGGTGGTTTAAGGTTGCTGGTCCCTGGGTACTGGTCTTGAGGGCCTAGATGCCTGATGCAATGGGGGCCCACAGGTGTAAGAGAGGGCTAATTTGTCTCCAGTAAAGGTGGGTGCCTGGACAAGGGCTCAAACCAGAACCCTCAGATGAAGAGCCTGAGGCTCTGCCTGCTGAGCTGGCTAGGCAGGTTGGCTGAAGCATGGGTTGAAGAGGGTGACACCCGGCTCAGGGTGAATTTGTTTGGGGCATGGAAGGGTTCTCGGTTCCCTAGCAGGGTGTCCCAGAAGGCGAAGGGGTTCTGGATCCCCAATCACCCCGACCTCTATTGCCACCATGCAGGGAGGGTCCCTGATGGACCTGCTGCTGCGACTGCTGGAGGGGGTGCTGTGGCCTGGGGGAGCATCTGGTGACTTGGGACGTGCCCAGGGACCTAAGTGTGGCTCTAGGGTCCCTCATGCTGTGTAGCATAGAGTCACTGGCTCTTGCAAAAAGTGATTGCCCTTCAAAGGGGAGGTCTTGTATAGCCTGCTGCATGTCCAGATGCAGGCCCGAGTCTTGGAGCCATGCTGCTCTCTGCATGACAATGGCTGAGGTGACCCCACAGCTGGCCATGTCAGAGGTGTCCCAGCCGGCCATGAGGGCATCATGGCAGGCCAGTATGACCTCCTCTAGAACTGAGTCGTAATCCTCCAGTTGTTTCTGGGGGAGAAGGTCTTGGAAGTGCTGCATGAACTCCCATAGGTTAAGGATATATTGGCCAACCAATGCCTGGTGGTTGGCAATGTGGAGCTGGAAGGCAGAGTTTGAATAGGCCTTCCTCCCCAGGAAGTCTAGCCTCTTAGCCTCCATGGACCTTGGAGCTGGGAGGCTCACTGGGTGGGTACAGTGCTGGTTCCCTGTGGCTAGGGGAACAGTGTCTCCCGCGATGCTGAGCAGGCATAGTTGGCACTGTGGAAGCAGGTCTGGTTAAAGCTGGTGCCGGGGTGTACGGCACCGGGGAAACAGTAGGGCACTGAGATGGTGAAGGAGAGCGCTTGCGAGTGTGCTTCCATGTCATCTCCAGCAGTGCTGGGGGAAGGGCGGATCACCAATGCCTTGGCTCGGCACCAGGGAAGGTGGAGATCTCCAGTGATGAAAGAGATCCCCTGGCCTCTTCTTCTGCTGGTTCCCCATGGCATGAGGATGGCTGCAGTGCTGGGGTAGTCAGTGACTGGCCTCGCTGCAGAACAGTCCGTGTCCCTGAAAGGAAGGCAGGCTTCCCCTTTGGCTTCGGGGGCCTGCGCGGTGTGGGTGTATGCAGAAACAGAAGGGCCTTCACGGGCTCGAAGGCCTCCAGTGTTGAGGGCACCAAGATGAGTTCTGGGCCTTGTCCCTGAGAGGGGGTTGGCTGGGGAGAGCTGAAGTGGCACCGGCGCTTTGGTGCCAAGATCGATGCTGACTGCGATTTCCTGTGCTCCACTGGGAAGCAGTGCTGAGAGGGCCCCAGTGCCAACTTAGCACCCTGTGCTGGCAGCTCTATAGAAGTCCCCAATGTACGGGAGACAGGCTGTGGTGCTTGCTCTATAACCAGAGCACAGTGCCTCTGCTCGCTCTCTGTCCTTCAGGGTCCTGGGTTTGAAGGACCAACAGATCAAGCATTTGTCCACCTGGTGAGATTCATCCAGGCATTTAAGGTACTTCTTGTGGGGGTCATGCCTCAGAAAGGCCTTGCTGCAACCTGCGCAGGGTTTGAACCTAGCATGATGGGTGGTGGGTGGGAGCGGTGTTCAGGCTGCAACTGTGAGGATTCAGTGAGAGCACCACATTGCAGTGGGACTATGTCCATGAACAGGTCTTCTGTCTTGAACTGATGGCTCATAAACAGAGTGGAATAGACAAGCGCTTGCACAAATGCAAAAAGGGGCTGTTCTGTAACTGTCACAGAGGGCAGAAAAAGGAACTGAGGAGGATCAGGGTTGGGGCCATATATACAGCCTCAGGAGCAGTCAGAGGAGGCATTGGCCACTGACCCTGATCTGACACGCTAGGGCAAAAATTTTCTGGCCAATCACGAGTTGTGGCACATAGACATCTAGAATTGAATGATGTGAGCTGCACTTGAGGAAGAAAGGCAGATTTTATTGATTGTGATTCACAGGAGTTTGATTCCTTCCTGCTGGAGGAGCTGTTGTAATGATGATGCAAGAAGTTACCCCAGCCTTGTGATTTCCAGGGCTGGGCATGTGACAGCTCTGTGCCTTAGCCTTGGGGCTAAGTAGGCAAATCTAATTTGCCTTTCTGTGTTGAAAGCATCCAGGGGCAGAAGGAGGGAGAGGAGAGTCAGAGAAAAGCAGCTATTGTGTCCAGGATCTTACACTTGGTTTCAAACTTCTCATTTACTTGGGATCTGGGTAGGGCTGAGGAGTGGGGCAGAAGAGCATATCAGATTCAGGGGAGAGGGTGAGGAGCTGTTGCTGAGTCCACAGAAGGGCAGAAGCCCAGCGGGCAGCAAGGCAGGGAAGGATGGGGGAGGAGTAAAGACAGACAAAGGATCTGGATGGCAGGTGAGGTGCCCTATCACAGGGACTAGGAGAAAGTAAATGGAGTCCCCGTCTGAGCAGCAGGGGCGTTGCTGGCGCTGGGCACCCGGGGCACGTGCCCCAAATCCCAGCGCCGGTGCCCCGGATCTGGCAGGGCCGACCCCTCCCAGTCTCCGGCCCAATCGGGCTGGAGATCCAGGGCCCAGCCACTGGCAGCTGCAGCAGCCCCATCCCCGGCCAGGGATGTGGGGCCTGGCCGCCCGCGACGGCGCAGTGGCTTCCAGCCCTGTGCCTGGCCAGAGGGTGGGGCCTGCGGGGTGGGGGCTGGGCCCATGCCCTGGGGCCCTCCCTGGGGCAGTGACGCCTCTGCTGAGCAGTCAGGGAGAGAAGTACTTTTTGTGTATGTTAAAGGTTGACTTTTCAATTTGAAATGATCACATGCTACTGGAAGGGGTGACACTGAAAAGTAAACAGACAAACTAAAAAAATTGTTTTGGGGCTGTTCGATGTGTTTGGGCCAATCACAGGGATTTTTTAAGAGGACCCGACTCACGAGTTTTGATTTTTGTGGTTGGCTTTACTGAAGGTGGCCCTCTCTTCTGGTGGGAGGGTCTGGGCTGTTGCTTCACTTCCCAGATTTTCTGATGCAGGAAGTAGGTGGCCCTCACCCTACTCCAGCTCAGTCTGCTTTCTGTTCATGGGAATGGGGCTGGCAGTCCCCTTTTGCAGCCACCTGAGAAGGGCTTTCTGGAGATGCACAGAAGCTTACCCAAGGTAAGGCCAGCTGGAGCAAGTAGGATTCATGGGGCTCAAGGTCACCAGCAGCCTCGTAGACCTGAGAGTTGCAGGCCTCAGCTCTTGCTGAACTCTAAAAAGGGACTTGATGCACAGAACTATTAGACCTAGTGGTTAATTCGGGCAGAATTAACCTTGACACACACACCACTCAGCCCCATTGATGCTGTTCTGCACTTCATGGCATGCACATCACCCCCCTAACCAGGAAGTAACTGGATCCACTGTTTGTGCCACTTGGCACTCATAGGGACATGTATTCCAGCTTTCTTTCAACATAGATTCAGCCCTCTGATGCCTTGCTAACCCATTCAGGCTGATTTATGTCACTGTTTAACCCCTTTCTCTCTTTCTTTAGCTCCTGTAGCTTAGAAATGTGCAAGGCTGAAGGAACAGGGCAGGCCTCAGCCCTCTGAATGTTGCAGTAGGATAGATATTAGGTACCTATGTGTTGTGAATGTTGGATGCTTGATAGATTAGTGTGGTACAGCTGCACTGGGGACTGGGATATCATGAAATATTTGTGTTTTGCATGAGTGGTTGATATTGAGTGCCTGTACTGTGGATGGAGCTGGAGCTGCGTATTGACTGGTAATATGAGAGGAGTCACTGCATTATTAAAATATTTCTTTTTCTTTGGCCCCTCCTCATTCTGTAAAAGTCGCCAACTCCGAGTTGCAGGCATGGTGGGAGGGTTGTGAATGAGTCCGAGCAGTCCATCTCGAAGAAGGATGGTTACTGGTAAATAATCCACTGTTCTTCTTCAAGCACTGCTCAGATACATTCAGTAATAGGTGACTGCTAGCTGTGCTGATAGATGGTGGGCGGAACTGGTTCTTTCCCAACTTCAGCACTGCCACTGCCCTTAAACGCCGGCAACCCAGGCAAAGAAGGTCCATATGAAGTACATAAAGTACCGCCATAAGGGCCCATGGTCCAGGTAAAGGGAAACCGTCAGGTAGGACAGCCTGGCCTAAGAGGAGAAAATAAAGGCCTATGTCTCTTGATTGCTCCCTGTTCTGCAAACAACAGGAGCTGCGGTAGCCTAAAGTCACCTTATCTTATGGAAAACAAAAATGCAGTTACTGATCCATGATCAGTGAGGTGTCTTCATGTGTGGACATGAGCAATTGGTTGTACACACCTGTCAGGGGGTGTGGACTGGGTATATTTTCTGGCCTTTGGTCTATGATAAGTACCTGAGCAGGTGACGGGGAATTAATGTGACCCCAGAGGAAAGCTCAGCCTACTAGTGGTGAATAGATGAAGGCAGAAAAGGGAAGGGAAAAGAGGAAAATGGAATAAAATTCCTTGCTAGTCCAGCCAAGGAAGCAAGTCACAAGGAGGTATGAAGATGATACACGGCCACCTATTAAGATGTGGTTCCTCGATAGTCGGCCTGGGTCTGCATACAGTGCCAAGGGTGCCTCTTCTGAGGCCCAAATGGAGGCATGGTTCTCAACAGGAGAAGAGGCAAGGGAACCCAGGGCCATGAAAATCAGACGCGCCACAGAGTAAGAGGTTGTATTTCAACCTTAAGGTGAGAGCAGGAAGGAGACCTTTAAGGCCTAGGTACAACGGGAAAGGGAAGAAGGGAGGTCAGTTCCATTAGATAAAAGTTATCGGTAAGGGTATGTCAGTGTGGTAGGGTGCAACCCCCCTCTTTTTTTTCTTATTTTTACTAGGGGCACAGCAACTAGAAAAGGAAGCAGGAAAGGTAACCATTAAAAAAGATCAAAATCCCCTCGACACATAAGGCATATGTGTTTCCACATAGCATGTGACGGAGAGTGAGCCGGAAGAGAGAGTGAATCTCTGGCCCTGGGGGCAGGGGTGTTTCTGGCACCAGCAACACAGGTCCTGTGCCCCAAATCCTGGCACCAGTGCCACGGGTCCTGCGGGGCCCCGCCTCTCCTGGTCTCTGGACCGATTGGGCCAGAGATCCAGGGCCTAGACACCTGTGGCAGCAGCGGCTGCTCCAGCCCTGTCCCTGTCTGGGGATCCTGGGCCCAGCTGTCCATGGCCACAGTGGCCACTTCCGCAAGGCCCCGCGGCCACAGCTGCCACTCCTGGCCCTGTCTCCAGCCAGAGATCCGGGGCGCAGCCACCCACGGCCACAGCGGCTGCTTCTGGCTGACAGGGCCGGGGGCATGGCCTGCGGCCAGGGGTTGGGGCCTGGGCTGGTGCCCCGGGTCCTTCCCCGGGGCAGCGATGCTCCTGCCTGGGGGGAAAGACTCTTGAAGAGTGGCATAGTCTGGTGGAAGATCGGTTACTCCCTCCATTAATTAGCCCAGACCAAGAAGAAAAGCAGCCAAGGGTGACCCCAGCACTACAAGTACCTCAAGGACGGGAGGTTAACAATGAAGGGGGAAGGAAAAAGGGGCAGGGTCTGTTGACCATCCCCACCAGAGAGGAACAAAGCACGAGGAGAAAAGAAAGAAACCCCAACTGGGAAAGGGAGGTGGGGAGAAATGGGCCACCAACTGTGTTAACACGTAGCCAGGATAAAGAATCACCGTCAATCAATGGCTTACTAGGGACCCTCGAGGAAACAGTTGGTGAATAGGGTGGCGCCAGCATAAGACCAAGTGGCACTCTGAACCACGAGATAGGTTTGGGGTGAGTTGGGGAAGGGTCAGATCTGTAGATAAACAGGGACTCGTCCCTATGTCAGAAAACGAGGGCTGCTCAGGGAACTACCATGTCCAATTATGGGGAACCCGGCAGACTTGTGAGTGATGCTGAATCTGTTCTCTCAATGGATTGAACAGGGCTGGCTCACCGGTGCATTCCAGCACCTTAAGGAGGGCCCCTTTTGAAGGCCCTCAGGTCACTTTCTTTAATTCCCAATCCACTGTAGCAATATACAACCTGTCTCGTACCCAGTGGTTTGAGGTTGTGTAGTTAGAGAAGCAAAGAGGGTTTTGTTCCCTCAGAAGAGATTGAGGTTTCCTCTTCTAGGTGTGGAGAAAAAGGGGGAGGCAGGCAAGTGGTTCTTTCGTGGTGAGCAGTCCTCACGTGTGCTAGCACAAGGGACTGGAGACAGTCTGACCAGGGAAGGAGGGGTATAACTGCATCAGAGAGTTGTCAACCTATGAGGACCCTGCACAGAGGATAAAGAGAGCATGTGCACCCAGGGGATTTCTCGCTAGGATGAATATCAGCTACTGGTTGGTCAATCCTCAATTCAAAACCTGAGGCCAGGCATAATGAAGTTGATGGGGCCTCACGAACCTGAGGTGAAAGAACCCAGGCTGGCCTAGAAAAGAGGAGAGGAAAGAAGGGCATGGGGCCTGACCCTATGATAGGCCAATTAGTAGGGAGTTTTTGTTTCCCTTGTTATTTATTTATTTATTTATTTAATTTTAGAACAGGTGGGGATCACCCAAGGCACAAACAATGTCAGTGCCCGCTGCCCAGTGTTCATGAACCATGTGTGGGTTAGTATCTTCGGGAGGGAGAAAAGACCAACCTTTGAGGTGGTACCGCTTAGTGAACCATCCTGGACCATGCGAAACCATAGGAAGGGGGAAAAATCAAAGCACCTAACACAGGGCTCAGATCCACAACCATGAGATCAGGAGTCTGCTTTTCTACCAACTGACCATGGAGGCTGGAAGCATCCTCTGGGGAAAAATGGGAAAGGGAGTTTAGAAATCATTGGGAGGTGGGTCCCAGATGGTCGTTCAAGATGTGTGGGCGTGTCGAGAATTCGGTCCTACCACCATCACACATATAACCCCTCATGTGATGTAGTGACAACGCGTTCTGTTATGGGGCAGGGGAGGGTAGGTGAGAGGAGGGTTCCTCCAGCCCTGACTTGTCTTCAAAAAAAAGGCCGAGTATGACCTGCTCAGAGGAGGGGGGCACCCTTGCCTCCTTGAGCCAGGCCACCCGCCAGAGGCCATGGCTGAGGCCACGCTGCTGGACGCTGTGTCTACGGCATCCCAAACTGATAGCAGCAGGTCTTGGGACACTATTCTCCGCTCCTCAAGGAAGGCATCATAGTCCCCCCTATTCTCTTGTGGGAGTAGGTGTCTAAATTTGTTCATGGACTCCCACACGTACATTATATATTGTGCTACGAGGGCCTGGTTATTGGCTACCTGCAGATGGAAAGTGGAGAAAGAGTAGGCCTTCTGCCCCAGGAGATCTAACTCCCTCACATCCCTTGATGCCGGGAGAGGGTCACAGGAATCCTGCCCTGGGCCTAGTGCTGCTTCCATCACCCCCTGAGATGGTGTCGAGTGGTGGGTGAGGAAAGGAAAATCTGTTGCTGGGATCTGGTATTTATGGCCCTCTGTGTCTGATACGGGGGCAATGGACCCAGGGGTTTGCCAGCATGACATGGCAAGGTCCCGCACACTAGGATGAAGGAGAATTGTTATACGCTCAGCAGAGATGAACACTGGGCCAAATAAGGTGTCAGTCAGCCCCGTGAGGGATTGAGCCTCCAACCCTGCATGAGCACAAACATGGTGAAGGAGGTTGAAGTGCACCATGAAATCCTCAGTGTAGGAATGGGCATGGGGTTCAGGGCCCTGTTCAGTGCCAGAGGAGCCGGTGCCAAGGTAGGTGAAGCGGTACCGCGGGGACCCGTTGGAGTCTCTTGGGGGGCCATTTGTGAGGCAGGTACCTATAGGGGGTCAGTACCGAAGGCCGTTGACAGAGCTGTTTACTACCCTTTGAGACGCCTTCCTCTGGGCTCGATGACTGGGAAGCCTCCTGGGACTGCGTCTGTGGTGCTGGCGAAGGCAGAGAAATATGGTGCTGAGGAGAGGACTCGGCGGTACCGGGGCCCTCCTTGTATGGCTGGCTCCAGCATCGGGGAACTCAGCACTGAGATCGGTGATGGTGTCTGATACTGCTTTCAGGGCGACCAGGCTCCTGAACTGAGTGCCGGTTTACCCGTTTTCTTGGGGGGCAGCAGGGTGGGAGGGGTTGGCAGGAGGAGAAGCATCTTCGCTGCCTCAAAGGACTCCGGAGTGGTAGGGACTGGCACTGACTCTTGCCGGTCCTACGGCAACCCCCAGGTGGGGGACCTATATGGGCGCCTGTGGAGCACAGACAGATAATATAGGGGGACAGACAGATAAGGAATTACATTTACCTTTAAAGTATATGTTAGTTAATGTTCTGTATATGTCTCTCAGTGTCATAAGTAAAATAATTTTGTAACCCTGTGTAATGGACATTGTGACCAATGTCCAACAGGAATCCATATTGTCAGTTTGGAACTCCTGCTTAAACACTGAATTCCATTTTGTATACTTGATGAAATCTGGTTTAGGCATATGCTGTATATGTTCTTTTAAATGTGTGAACAAGGTGTGTGAATGAAGGGTGTGTGTGTGAAGAGGCCAGTCTCAACTGCCAGCCTGTCCTGATGAACCATAAGTACCATCTAACTGGCTGAATAATTCAGACATCCCATTAAAGCCAACAGAAGGAGCCACCCCAGAAAGAAAAGAACAAAACACGATCAAGTCTGAAGTGACTGGTGACCAATGATCTCACAGGAACCGTGAGGCTACATAACTCAGCAAATCCCATAGACTTACATGAAGGCCAGCAAGTATAGAAGATGGGTAAGAGCATGAAAGTTTTGGGGTCTCATTCTGCAACTGTCATCCTGGAGCATCGGATCATGACCAAGAGGCCTGGCTCCCTCCTTGTGCCCAGCCTAGTTGGCCACTAGGCTGGCTCAAGCTGTAGTGTTTTGGACTACCTAGCGTCATTGGGGTTGCCATAGTGATAAATGGGAGAGTCGTTTAGGTGCTAGGAAAACCTGTCTGTCTCCTCTCTCTCTCTCAGTTCTCTTTCAATAAAGACTTCTTATACAGCTCTGAATATGCTGTCCTCCTGATTGGATTATAATCTCCCTTAAAACTCTACATCTGGTGATGAGGATGGGATATGTGATGGAGTAGCTATCCTCAACAATCCTGGCAACTCTGGAAAACCAGAATACAATGTAAGAAGCAAAACTTTATTTTACTGCTTGCATAGGGGTTGGGTTGTAGCTGTGAAAGCTGATCTGTTTGCCTAAGGGCTAGCTGGCTATTCTGAAAGCTGATCTGCCTGCTGTTAAGAGAAGAGACAAACAATAACCACAAGAGGGCATCATGGCTTTACTTACTACAACCTTTGAAGTATATGATCATTCGGCAGCTTCCTGGCAGACATATACAGCCTGATTTCAAAATTTTGTAATAGCAAACGACATAACTGATGGGAAGAAGGTACCAGTTTTTCTAACGGTCATTGGAGTTAAGACTTGTAATTTGCTATGTGATTTGCTTTATCCGGAGAAGCCAGAGCAGAAACCTTACGGGGACCTAGTGGAAGTTCTGGGAGCACATTTTTCTCCAAAGCCACTAGTAACTGCCTAGAGGTATAGGTTCTACCAAAGGAGCCAAGAGGAAGGTGAATCAGTTGTACAATTTGTAGCAGCTCTGCGGAAGCTGGCAGCACACTGTGACTTCAAGAACATGTTAGACGAAATGCTGCGTGATAGGCTGGTGTGTGGCCTGCACAGTGAATCAACACGAAAACCGCCTATTGACTGAAGGTCAACTCACCTTGCAGAAGGCTGTGGAAATTGCAGTCTCCATGGAACGCATCACCCAAGACATGCAACAGATCGGGGTCAGTGTCCGTAAAGTATCCCTACAACCCGCCCCCAGGGCAACGGGGAGACAAGAATGTTACTGGTGTGGGAAGCAGGACCACCTCGCATCTGAGTGCTGGTTTAAGGAACTACTGTGTCAACAATGTGGTAAGAGAGGGCACATTGAACGTGCCTGCAAACAAAGGAAGGGTGAGATAAACAGAAGAGGCAGACCTGAGAAAAATGGGCCATTGGTTTGGCGGACTAAGAGGGAAATTCTGTATGCAGTAGAACAGAATACAGTTGATCATAGTGACACCAATTGGAAGATGAAGATTCCCTCCATGTTTTGTCTATAACAGCTGGCCCACGTAAATTCTGGGTAACACCTGTGTTGGAAGGCAAACCTACATGCATGGAACTGGACACTGGCGCAGCAGTTTCATTAGTTTCTAACATTGTGTATGAGATGGACTTTAGACATCTGCCACTTAAGCTGACAGTAGTCGTTTTAAAGACATATACTGGAGAGACTGTTCCCCTGTTGGGTACTATTGATGTGAAAGTAGAACTCAATGGACAGACCATAAAGCTACCACTGTTTGTGGTAAAGGGGAATTACCCAGCCCTAATGGGAAGATCTTGGATCAGGAAAATCCAACTCGATTGGTCACAAGTGCATCAATTGACTAAAGAAGAAATGAATCTAGCAGCGGTACTAACGAAACATGCTGCTGTTTTCGGTGAAGACTTACGCAGTTGAAGGGAATCACTGTGAAATTAAATATAAAGCTTGATTGCCAACCAAAATGTTTGAAGGCCAGGATGGTGTCATTTGCCATCAGACCCAAGGTGGAAGAAAATTTGGAGCGGTTAGTCAAAGAGGGAGTCTTGGTGCCAGTTACTCACAGCCAGTGGGCGACACCCATTGTCCCAATAGTGAAGAAGGATGGCTCCATTCGGATTTGTGGAGATTTCAAGGTCACTGTCAACCCAGTGTTATGTGCAGAACAATATCCTCTTCCCCGCATTGAGGACATCTTTGCAGGTTTTGCTGGAGGACAAAAATTTAGCAAGATTGATTTGAGTCAAGCGTACTTACAGATGCATGTTGAAGAAGAATCTCAAGAACTGTTGATAATTGTAACACATAAGGGGTTGTACAGGTACTGTCGTTTACCTTTCGGCATTACTTCAGCCCCAGCTTTGTTCCAAAGGGCAATGGATCAGATTTTGAGTGCTTTATCAGGAGTACAGTGCTATCTGGATGATGTCCTGGTCACAGGCAAAAATGAGGAGGAACACCTTATGAACTTGGAAGCTACTCTGCAAAGATTGGAAGAGTATGGTCTACGTGTTCACAGAGACAAATGTAAGTTTTTCCAGCCCTCAGCTGAATGTTTAGGACATATAATTGATGCTGATGGCCTCCATAAGTCTCCAGCCAAGGTTAAGGCTATTGTGGATGCTCCGCTACCTCAGAACATAAGCCAACTTCGCTCTTTTTTAGGCTTATTAAACTATTACGGCAAGTTTATTCCACAATTAGCGATGCTCCTGAAACCCCTACATGAGCTTCTGGGGCCAAAAAAGGCCTGGAACTGGACTGAAGCCTGTGATGTTACATTTAATGAAGCTAAACACTCACTGGTAAACTCTAAGGTTCTGACACATTTTGACCCATCTTTGCCCCTACAGTTGGCTTGTGATGCCTCCCCTTATGGAGTTGGGGCTGTATTGTCACATATTATGCTTTCTGGTGAAGAGAGGCCTATTGCTTTTGCTTCACACTCCTTGACTAAGGCAGAAACTAATTATGCCCAAATTGAACGCAAAGCACTGGGCATTGTTTTTGGCGTTCGGAAATTTCACCAGTACCTGTGGGGAAAGAAGTTCACACTTCTCACTGACCATCGACCCCTGACATCAATTTTGGGGCCACACACAGGCATCCCACATTTGGCTGCTAGTCGGATGCAGCTATGGGCATTGATACTTTCTGGATACACATATGAAATCAAGTACAGGCAATCCTCTTTGCATTGCAATGCTGATGACCTTTCAAGGCTACATTTACCGGCACACCGTCAGGATCTGGGCCAGGAAGGAATCTTTTACTTTGAACAGGTGGAAAACACACCCATAACGGCTTCTCAGGTGAAGAAAGCAACACGGGTTGACCCAGTACTCTCACAAGTTATGGATTTCGTGATGCATGGAACGTTCTTACCTGACTCTTAGGTGTCTCCTGACCTCCGCCCCATGTGTCTAGGAGGACACAGTTATCGACCCAATCTGGGTGTCTGTTGTGGGGTATGCGTGTCATTATCCCACCTTCATTAAGACCACGTTTGTTGGAACAGCTCCATTCAAGTCACTGCGGCATAGTGCACATGAAAGAAATTGCATGGAGCTATTTCTGGTGGCCGGGCTTAGACAGGGCCATTGAAGAAACGGCTAGAGCTTGTACCTCATGCCAGAGCATCCGGAACGCACCTCAGTTGGCACCTCTTCACCCATGGGATTGGCTCAAAAGGCCATGGCAACGTATCCATGTTGATTTTACTGGCCCATTTGAAGGATGTATGTTTTTAATTGTTGTGGATGCCCATTCAAAATGGCCAGAAGTCTCGGTAATGCAGTCCACTACTATGGAAGCCACTATTCAGACCCTGCGTGGCTTTTTTAGTTGTTACGGTCTTCCAGAACAGCTGGTGAGTGACAATGGACCACAATTCGTTTCTCAGGATTTTGAAACTTTTATGAAGGCCAATGGAATACATCACATCAGGTTAGCACCGTATCATCCTTCCACCAATGGACTTGCTGAAAGGTTTGTACAGACTATGAAGCAAGCTCTAAAATCTGCAAAGGGACGTTCACCTCTTCATAAGCGTCTGGACAACTTCTTGTTGTCCTACAGAAACACTCCACAGGCTACAACTAAGGCATCTCCAGCTTTTCTTATGATGGGACGGCAGTTGCGCTCTTGCTTTGATTTGTTGAAACCATGAGACACACGGTAAGTGGTTCAACGCCAACAGCAGGACCAGGTCAGCAGACATTCAGCAGAACAAAGGGCTGCACCTTCAGTATTGGACAGCCAGTTCTTGCACGAAACTATGCTTCAGGAGTTAAATGGGTCCCAGCAACCATCATTGCCCAGACAGGACCTGTTTCCTACTCTGTCCAGACAGCGAGTGGCCTAGTTTGGCGACGGCATGTAGATCAGCTGTTTCTCCGTCATATCCACCCGGAAGATGCATCTCCAGCAGACATATCTGACTTCACCCTTACTGATGATACAACATCAGAGCATGAAACTACTATTTCTGTCTCTCCTGCTCCAGCCACCCCTTCAACGCCTTCAGCCTTCCTGGACCAACCGGACACAGCATCGTCTCCGGTTCCGGCTACTTCCCCAGTACCTGTGATCCCACCACCACCACCACCACCACCTTGTGGGGTGGGCACACCAGAAGTTCGCCGTAATCCACCTTGCGACAGAAGGCCTCCTAATCGGCTGGATCTTTAGCTAGTGGTGACCCCCTCTTCATGGGGCAGAATAATTCCCCAGGGGTTTGCCAGAGATGGGGCAGTCTACCCTCATCTCCTAGTTTAGTTCTTATTCTTTCGGGGGGGGGGCTTTATTCGGGGGGGGTTGTTCATTAGAGGGGGAGGAATATGTGGTGTTTTGGACTACCTAGGGTCAGTGGGGTTGCCATAGTGATAAATGGGAGAGTCGTTTAGGTGCTAGGAAAACCTGTCTGTCTCCTCTCTCTCTCTCAGTTCTCTTTCAATAAAGACTTCTTATACAGCTCTGAATATGCTGTCCTCCTGATTGGATTATAATCTCCCTTAAAACTCTACACAAACAACACATGAAAGGACTGGTAATTACATCACACCAGCTTGCAGAACTTCTTGTGTGTGTATGTGTGTGTGTGTGTGTGTGTGTGTGTGTGTGTGTGCGCGCGTGCTTTTTGCTATGTCCCCCTGAATAAGAGCCTGCTAGTCTTTTCTTTTTATGAGGGGGTGATCTCCTGGGTGCCCTTTTTGGTATAAGATGCCGATGCTTCGGTATCGACACTGGTACCAAGCTCATTTTCTTTCGCTGTCTGGGACAGCAGTGCCAGGAGGGCTCCAGTGCTGAGCTGGCACACAGTGCCAAGGGAAGCCCCGAAGCTTTGGGGACAGGCTGCCGCACTTGCCCTGAGGCCAATGCATGTACCTCTGCTCTCTGCCTTTGATGGTCCATGGTTTGAAGGACTAACAGATCGAGCAAGCGGTGATCAGATGGGCTTTGCCCAGGCAGTGGAGGCACTACTTGTGGGGGTTGTCCCACGGGAAGGCCTTGGCGCAGACTGCACAAGGTTTAAATCCTGGCATGGCAGGCGGCAAGAAGAAGCAATGTTCCTGCTCCAAGGTTGCACGCTTGCTGGAAGTAGTGCTCTTCTGTGGAACAACATTCACGAAAAGGTGTTCCCAATTGAGTGAGTGGCTCATACAAGGCATAGACAGGCTGCTTGCGCGATCGCAAGGAGCGGGCTGTTCTGAAAACTGCTGCTGAGGGCGAAAAAAATGGAAGTGAGGAGGGGCCGGGCAGCAGCCACATATATAGCCACGGGATGGCTGGGGGCCAGTGGCTGCCAGCACTCTTCTGACAGGTTAGGGCAAAAAGGTTTCTGACCAATTGTGTGCTGCGGCACGGATAAACCTATTACTGAAAGAATCTGAGCAGCACTCGAAGAAGAACACAGCTGCTCCTTTGGAATCTGTAGAGGCAGGGTTCCCAGTGGTTGTGTTGACAACTAAGATTCGAGCCAAACCAGAGCAATTATTAGCTAAAACTAAACCAAAGAGTTTGCTCCAATATAGCAGGCTGAGCTGGGTTATATTGTTAAAAATAAATTAATGTTGTTTTGCTGATGAATAGTATTTATCCAGTGGTTTCTTTGTGTCACTGGGATGGTTTGGGATGTTTTTGTGATGAGGCCTGTACCTACACAGTTCAGTATGTGTTCTCTTTCTACATTTCTGAAATAAAATTTTATTTTGGTTAGTTTGCAGCTTTTTAAAAATAAGATCGCTATTTAAGTCATTTCTAAGCCAATGAGTAGTTTGCCTTACATTTCTCGTAGGCATTGTTCTGATGGAGAGAATTTTCTATGGGGTGATGGTTAGGGCTACCAGATACCAAAGCCTGGAAAGGAGGACAGGGAAGTGTGAAAAGGAGGACTTTGGAGGACACATGGAGAAAATGTAGTATTAATGTAATATTCTTCTGTTTTTAGGGGGCTCTGGAATGCTTTCCCCTAAAAAACAGCCAGGCTGGGGCTTTCTCCTCTCTCTCATCTTCCCCTGCACTGAGCGCAAGCAGCAGTTTTCCCTGGAGGACCAGGAGGAGATGGAGTGAGAGCTGCCTGTTTCTTGAAGTGGCACCCAGGACAGTGAGTTCAGTGGAGTTCTTGGGGTTGTTGTCTCAGGGCCAAATCAGCGGGGAAGCAAGGAGAACAGGGAAAGCAAGAGGCACAGGGTTTTTAGGAGTTTGTTTCCCCCATCTTCAAAGCATATGAAAAAGTTGGATTTTCTCCCAGGAAAGCTCATGCAATAAATAAATTCATTAATCTTTAAGTTCCACAGGACTCCTTGTTTCTTTTTCAGCTGCTGGCAGTCACTTCTATGTAGATAAGGTTGGATCCGAGCAGTTTTCTAGTCAGTGCAATGAAGAGGGGGGACACAGAGTTTTGGGCTGATGACGGCAGTCTCTTTTCCCTTCCAGTGTCATTTAGTTTTCCTTTTGATATGTGTGGGGGGAGAGAATACCAGGGCTTGCTAACAGTAATATGGTCTGGTTTAAAACCAATGAAATGTCTCTAGTTTAAAAAGAAAAAAAAGTTAAACTATACACAGCAGGACAGCATTTCCTAGAGCACTGGGCTTGGCACTTGGGAGACCAAAGGTCTCTTTCAGGGGCTTCCCTGACCTGCTTGGGAAAGTCACTTTTCCTTCCTGGGACTCAGTTTCCTCATCTGCAAAATAAAAATGGTGATGAGGCTTACCTTCCTTTGAAAAGTGCTTTGAGATCTACAGCTCAAAACTTCTATACAGACACTGAAATGCTCAGAGTTCTCAACAAAAACATAAAGAAAATAAAATTCCGCATGATCTCCCTACCGCAGATCATTCCCTCTCTGTCCCCAAGAGTGTGGTTCGCAGGCCCTCAACCTAAATTACTTCCACATAGCCATTCGGCCCCACCACAGGCAGTTCCTCAGGTTTGTAGTGGCATGATGCCATTACCAGTTCACCGCCCTCCCCTTCGGGTTATTGCTAGCCCCCAGGGTGTTCACAAAGTGTGTGGCACCAGTCGCAGCGTTCTTACACAGGAGAGGTGTAAGAATCTACCCCTACCTAGACAATTGGCTCATAGTGGGCAAGTCAAGTCGACAAGTACAAGACCACATTGACGTGGTAATGAACCTCTGTGAGTTCCTGGGCTTCCGCATAAACTTGGAGAAGTTCAAGCTTTGCCCCACTCAGGACATAGAGTTCATTGGGGCACGCTTAAACACCCAACAAGGCACCGCATCCTTGCCCCTGTCAAGATTTCGGTCCATCTGCACCATCATCATGGAGCTCCAGGCACCCAGACTGACCACAATGTGCAGATGCGTGCAGCTCCTGGGGCACATAGCAGCGGCCACATTGGTAATCTGAACAGCCCACCTGCGGATGCGACTGTTCCAGCTCTGGTTCGCCACAAGCTTCCGACCAGAAAGGGACAGCCTAGACAAGGTAATCTTGGTACCCCAGCATGCCCGGGAGTCCCTCCAAGTTTGGAGAGACCCCGACTTCGCGATGGTGGGAATTCCGTTCAGGGAGTCCAAGCCTGCAGTGACCTTGATAACGGATGCCTCCAACTCAGGGTGGGGTGGCCACCTGTCCAGTGGCCTCTCCACACAAGGTGTCTGGAGCCCCGAGGACAGTCTCCTCCACATAAACGTGAAGGAGCTCAGGGCCATCAGACTGGCCTGCATGACCTTCCTAGACCAGATCCAGGGCAGAGCGATCCAAATCCTCTCAAACAACACAGCAGCCGTGTTCTACACAACCTGACAGGGGGGAGTCTGCTCCTCAGCCCTATGCGAGGAAGCAACCAAGCTTTGGCAACTGGCGATAGACCATCACTTCACGTTGAGTGCTGCCCACCTCCCTGGGGTGGACAACAGCATAGCAGATTCACTCAGCAGAAAGCCATTGGCAAATCACGAGGGGTCCCTCCAGAACGAGGTTTTCTCCCTGTTGACAACCAGATGGGGAACGCGTCAGATTGACCTCTTTGCCATGGTGCAGAAGCACAAATGCCCTTGGTTCTCCTCCCTTCGAGGCCAGGAGAAAGCATCTCTCAATGATGCCTTCCACCTCAGCTGGTCGGGAGCCCTAATGTATGCCTTCCCACCAATTCCCCTGATTCACCGGGTGCTTCTGAAGGCCCTCGCAGATGAGGCGCTCATCATCCTGATAGCCCCGGACTGGCCCAGGCAACACTGGTTCCCTCTCCTTCAAGACATGTCAGAGAGGACCCCACTCTGCCTCCCGCAGTGGGCGGACCTCCTGACACAGGACTTGGGACTCCTTCAGCACCCCAACCCAGGCCTCCTGCACCTGACAGCCTGGATGCTCTCTGGCTGAGCGAGCAAGAGAGACGCTGCTCAGATAGGGTTTAAAAGGTCCTGGTTGGTAGTAGAAAACCCTCCACCAGGTCCACCTACATGGCAACATGGAATCTCTTCTCCACCTGGTGCCATGATAAAAACATAGACCCTATGTCCACACCAATTCAGGCAACTTTAGACTACCTTCTTGACCTAAGAGAGAGAGGCCTATCCCCGTCCTCATTGAAAGTTTATTTGGCAGCAATCTCAGCCTTTCACCAAACAATAGATGGGGTCCCATTCTTTTCACACCCCATCTGCCATAGGTTCCTAAAAGGAGTGAAAAAACTTTTTCCCCACATCCACAACCCCACCCCACAGCAGGACTTGTACATGGTGCAGTGGGCTCTGACAGAACCACCATATGAACCCTTAGACTCAGCCACCCTGCTCAGGCTGTCCTGGAAGGTGACTTTCCTGGTAGCCATTACCTCAGCCAGAAGGGTCTCAGAGCTAAAAGCCCTATCCTCTGAACCCCCATATATGGTTTTCTTTCCAGACAAGGTGGTCCTGCATCACCACCCTTTGTTCTTGCCCAAGGTTGCCACTCCCTTCCACATGAATCAAGAGATCTGCCTGCTGCTCTTCTATCCAGACCCTCAGGTGACAGAAAACCAGAGACGGTGGCACACCCTGGATGTGAGGAGAGCACTCCTAATCTACACTGAGTGCACATGATCCTTCCACAAGACCTCCCAACTGTTTGTGGCGGTCACGGAACGCATGAGAGGTTCTCCGGTATCCTCCCAATGCATCTCCAAATGAATTGTAAACTGAATTAAAGACTGCTACAGAAGGTCAAACACGCCTCTCCCAGAGTCTGAGAGAGCTCACTCTACCAGAGCTCAGGTGTCTTCCACAGCCTTCCTTGCTAAGGTCCCAATCCAAGACATCTGCAGGGCCGCTACGTGGTCGTCGATACAATACCTTCTTAACGTGCTACACCATTGCCCAACGGCGAGAAGATGATACCGCTGTGGGCACAGCTGTACTCAGAGTGGATAGATTGTAACTCCTCCCACCATCTTTTACAGTATTTCAGTTTAACATTTTTATTAGTTTTATTAATTTACTAAAGTTTGAAAGAAAAGACAACATCTACGCAATGTTCCCTCTTTAAGCTGATGATGGAACTGAGCAAGTTATGGATGCACTTGGGGAGCCAATGGGCAGCAGGGAAGGGGCCTGGCCCCAGCTCAGGGAACCAGGAGGAACTTGCTCAGCTCCGTCATCAGCTTAGAGGGAACACTTCAGTGATGTTGGGCAGTTACAAATCACTTTAGTATAGCATGAAAGGTCAGAAGAATTGCTCACAGCCTAAATGGATTGGGGTGGTGCAGTTTCTCATGAATGAACTGCTAAGCAGGGGGTTCAGTTTCCTAAGCAGAGGGTTCATATGACAGATTAATTCTTGGTTGAGAGAGAGGGGAGGGTGTGGGGGGCAGGTATTTTGCTTGGAAGTGTAGGCTCTGCCTAAGAGGCATAAGCACTATCTGACATGCTCCTCCCTTAGAAATAGAAAGTCTTTTGTTTTGTTGAGTTCCAGAGTGGTAGCCATGTTAGTCTAGTTCAGCAAAACAAACAAGGAGTCCCGTGGCACTTTTAAAGACTATCAAATGTATTTATCAAATGAGCTTTTGTGGTTGTAATCCTACTTCATCAGATGCATGAAAAACATTTCCATGCATCTGATGAAGTGAGATTACACCCACAAAAGTGCATGCAATAAATAAATTTGCTAGTTTTTAGAAGTGCCACAGGACTCCTTGTTTGTTTTGTTAAGTGGCCACCAGAGCAGAAATCAGTGATAATCAGGTCTAAGTGCTTAGACCAGATATGGGATAGTCACAATGGCTACGTTCACACACGGAGGGTTATTTCGATACAAGTTGTTCCGAAACAACTTGTATCGAACTAACGCCTTATTTTGAAATAAGTTAATTCGAATTAACAAACTGTTAATTCGAATTAAGGAAAAAGGCGGGAAACGAAATAGCATGTTCACAGTTTGAACATGCTATTTCCTTACCTGCTTCAGGGGGCTGCAGCCGCCTGGGGGGGTGAGTTGCTGCAGCGGCTCACCCTGAAGCCCCAGAAAGGGGGCTGCAGCCTCCGGGGGGGGGGGGGTGAGCCGCTGTGGGCAGCTCAGCCCGCCACCCAGGCTGCTCCCAAACCCTGCTGTGGGACTGGGGGCACCCGGCTGGAGGCCGCTGCCCGGGCTGCTCCCAAACCCTGCCGCAGGGCCAGGGGCACCCAGCCGGAGCCCACCGCTGGGGCTGCCCCCAATCCCCATTGCAGGGTCGGGGGTGCCCGGCTCAGCCCACCGCTGCAGGGGCCGGGGAGAGTGTGGCCCCGGGATTCCCCGATGCAGCCACTCCTACCGGGGGCGGGGCCAGGGATAGCTCTGCCCCCGGCAGCAGCGGGGTGCCGGGGAATCCCGGGGCCATGCTCACCCTGGCCTCTTCAGCGGCAGGCTGAGCCAGGCGCCCCCAACCCTGTGACGGGGTTTGGGGGCAGCCCCGGCAGTGGGCTCCAGCCGGGCACCCCTGGCCCTGCGGCGGGGTTTGGGAGCAGCTCGGGTGGTGGGCTCCAGCCGGGCGTCCCCGGCTCCACAGTGGGGTTTGGGAGCAGCCGGGGCAGTGGGCCTAGCTGCCCCACAGCGGCTCACCCACCCCGCCAGGGGCTGCAGCCCCCTTTCTAGGGCTGAGGGACAGCCCTCAGCACCCTGGCCAGGGTGCTGAGGGTTCCCTGGCCAGTGTGCTGAGGATCAAATGTAGTTTCGGAACACTTTTTTCTGAAACAACATGTTCAGACAGATTGTTTTGAAACAATCGTTTCAAAACAATGTTGTTGCGACCCCAAATGGGGTTTAAGTTGTTCCGCAACAATGCCATTGTTTCGAAACAACAGAACCCATTGTTTTGAAAGAACGGTGCGTTGTGTGAACAGGGCAGTTCTTATTTTGAAACAACCTCTGTTGTTTCAAAATAAGACTGCTGTGTGAAGACACCCAATGTTTCTGTGGAAGAGACTGCCGGCCTGTATGACTAGTGAAATTCCCAAGGACAGCAAAAGTGGGTGGGGTGTGATGAAGGAAGAAGCACATTAAAGGAATATTTTTTTGTTGAACTGTGATTTTACTCCAGAATGCTATATTTGTGACCAGGAAACTTATATAAATATGTTTTCTAGTAGGCCAAGATTTTTAAAACACTTTGTTTGCCAAAGTCATTATTGAGAGGTTGCTATCTTGAAGAATTTCTATACTAAACATTACATTTTAATTAATTTGTATACAAGAACATGAGAACAGCCCTACTGGGTCAGACCAATGGTCTATCTAATACAGTATCCTAAGTACCCTGTGCTTCAGGGGGGATGAACAGAATAGGCAGTCATGGAATCCATCCCCTGTTGTCCAGTCCCATATTCTGGTAACCAGCAAATAGGAAAACTTCAGAGCATGGTGGTGCATCACTGCCCATCCCAATTAATACTATTGATGGGCCTATTCTCTATGATTTTATCTAATTCTTTTTTGAACCCTGCTATAGGCTTGGTCTCCACAATATCCCCTGGCAAAGAATTAAACAGGTTGACTATGCATTAAGTGAAAAAAATACTTCCTTTTTTTTGTTTAAAATCTGCTACCTATAATTGGGTAACTCCTAGTTTTTCTGTTATGTAAAGTATTAAATAACATTTCCTTATTTGCTTTCTCCAATGCAGTCAAGATTATATAAACCTCTATCATAATCCCTCTTAGCCATATCTTTTCCAACCTGAAAAGTCCCAGTTTTATTAATCTCTCATCATATGGAAGGTGTTCAGACCCCTAATTGTTTTAGTTGCCCTTATCTGTACCTTTTCCCAGTCCAATCTATCTTGTTTGAGATGGGGCAACCAGATCTGTATGAGTATTCAAGATGGGGGCAAAGAATGGATTTATATAGTGGTATTATGATATTTTCTGTCTTGTTATCTACAGGGGTTAAAGTAAGCTGGAATGCCACCAAACACCCCTATTTTTAGGGGGGGCAGCATTCCGGAGTCCCCTGAAAATAGAGGAATGCACTGGAACACCGCGTTCCAGGGCCCCCTAAAACTAGAGGAACACACTGGCACACAGCGTTCCAGCACATTCCCCCTAGGACCAGCTCAAGGAGCCACGCACAGATGGCAGCCAGAGCCAGAAGACAGAGTCATCTGGCCCACAGGGATCTGCCCCAAGCTGGCCTTGGGAGTTTTTAAAACTTCTGCCCTGAGCCTGGTCTGACTGAGCATGCTCAGAGCCTCTGATCATGCTCAGTCAGAGCAGGCTTAGGACCAGAGCCTCAGCCTGTGCTGGGGTTGCTCCATGTGGTGGCAAGGTCCAGGGGCCGGGGGGGGTGATTTGGGGACAGGCGAGCTGGTCTGGTGGGGAAAGAGCACGGGGTAGGGGGAAGCTGATGGCAGGATGGGACAGGTTAGGGAAGAGCTCAGGGGGACTGGGGGCGTCACTGGTGGGACTGGGGGGTTAGGGAGGGGCTTGGTCTTTGGGGGAGCAGGAGAAGCTGGACAGGGGGCTTGGGAAAGTGGCACAGCAGGTGCCCCTGAGCTGTACATGGAGCTGCTGCACCCCAGAGTGCTCCCCTGGGGGCGGGGATATCCCTCGCTATCAGGCTTTCGGGAGGGAGGGAGTCGCTGGCCTCTGGGATGGTGGGGCATGGAGCTGCTGGGGGACAGCGAGGGAATGCTGCTGGGGCAGGATGTGGGGGTGTGTGTGTAGCAGAGCAATAACCAATGCATGTGGTATTGAGAAGTGGTTGCAAATGCCTACATGGGCTGCGGCCTGCACATGCATGAAGGGGGCCCAGATAATATGGGATGGGGGTCCAGATATGGATGAAGGGGTCCTGGACATTTAGGAGGGTTCCAGGGCCCACCAAATTATCCTTTCATCCCTAGTTATCTATACCTTTCCCAATGGTTCGTAACATGCCACTAGCTTTTTTGCTTACCACACCGAATGGAACAGATGTTTTTCAAAGAACTATCTATAATGGAAACCAAGATGTCTTTTTTTTTTTGAGGGGTAACAGCTAATTTAGACCCTATCATTTTACATTTATAGTTGGGATTCTGTTTTCTAACATGCATTATTTTGTATTTATAAACACTGAATTTCATCTGCCGTTTTGTTGCCCAGTCACCCAGTTTTGTAAGATTCCTTTGTAACTCTTCATAGACTGCTTTGGACTTACTTTCTTGAATAATTTTGTACCACAAGATAAATTTGATTAAATGGTCATAAACAGCCATAACTACGGCGGGACCAACGGGGCTTGGCCTAGGTGTGCTGAAAGGGCACATTTTTTGTCAGCAGCTCCAAGCGCTGTAGCCTGAGATTTTTGCCATCTCTTTAGTATCACAGCAAATCTTGATTGGATGAAGACACATATAAGTAGGAAAATAGTGTAAGGCAATCTAGTAGAAACTTTGTGTCATGATGAAGTTAGAAATAGCATAATATGTAATAATTAGTGGTAAAAGTATCCATAAGTTATCATTTACAAGTGTTTAAAACAAAGTTAATATTCAAAGTGCATTCAGCAAGTGAAATCTGATGGATCATAGAGGAACAGACCCAATAGATATATCTCTTTAAGGAAAAGTAGGTCAAGATGGAGGAAGATTTTAAACTTTTGAACTCCCTCATTCCCCCTCCCATCAAGTATTCTGAGGTTTCCTCCCACTGTCCAAGGACCCCTAAAACCCTTTGATCTGTATCACGCACTGTGCAGGTAATAGGTGAAATCATCCTCTTTAAGACTGGGTGAGGATGAAATCATATCTTTTGTGAGTGGTCAAGAGGAGATGAAAGTGATGATAGTTGACCCTGCCAGCAGGTTCAAAGATTTGAGGATCTTGGGGGGCAACCACTGCACCCGTGGGGTATGGGGTGGATCTGGGGTACACTTTATTAAAATGAGTATAGGGTAAGGTGAGCAGTGGTCGGTGTATGTCGTGTTTGTCACAGGGGTTTCTGTAAACTGTTGGGGGGTACCTAACTTTCGGGAGTGGGGACAGGTTGGGGAACAATGGGGTTCTTCAACTAACCTACTAACACTATAGCCCTACTCACTATAACCTAAAGGCTACGTTAACACACTATAGGAAAAGGGGGGGGGTACAATGCAAATTAGTGTGCCGCAGTGGCAGAGAAGATAAGTAGCAGGGAAGCTGGGGCCTGAAGAGGAGTAAAGGCAAGTGGGGGGGTGTCGAAAGGCAGCGGGGTGAGGAGGTGCTTGGGGGTTGGGGTAAGGGGACAGAGGCAGGAGAGGGGCTGTAGGTGCGTGGGAGTGTGGGCAATGGGGAGAAGCAGGAGGGGCTGAAAGGGGATTCAGGGGTTTGTGAGGGAAGCAGAGGAGGGCAAAATGGTAGGGAAGGCAGAAGGGGTTCGGGGGAAGCTGCTGGCAGGGAAGGCAGAAGTTCAGGGGAAGCGGCGGTGGCCGCGGGAGCGGCTCGGGACCCGCAAAGAAAGTGGGAGCACCGCTGGAGAGCCCGGCACGCCGCAGAAAAGCGGCTGGGACCCGGGGTGCCGCAGAAAGCGGCGGAGGAGCCGCAGTAAGGGCGGGGAGCCCGCGGGGAGCCGCAGGAGAGCGGGAGCGTCTCAGGAGCCGGGAGCCGCAGGAACACGGCAGATACGGGAGCGGCTTAGGAGCCAGGGGCAGGAGGTGGGGAAGAACGGCTGGCAGCCAGGGCAGGAAGGGCGGCAGTAGGAGCGGCTCAGGAGCCGGGAACCGCAGGAAGCGGCGGAGGATGGGGAGGGCTGGCAGGCTGCCGCGGGAGCTGGGGAAAAAGCGGCGGGGCCGCTAGAGAGTCCAGCGGGGATCGAGGGAACCAATGGCGGCCGCGGGAGTGGCTCGGGAGCCGCAGAGAGCCACAAGGGTAGTGGGGCGGGGAGAGCGGCTCAGGAGCGGGGAGCCACAGGAACAGAAGGAAAGTTGAAGCGCACCGGGGATCCCAGAAATGAAGAGGGAGCAAGTAAAGTTAAAGAGAAAAAGGTTTATTTAAGTTGGGGAAAACTTAAAACTGAAAGCAATGGCACTGCCTATCAAGCCTCCTCTACCATCATCTGCACCTCAGTTTTTGATGCCTTTCATTGATGCCTTTCCAGAATACATATACAGAGTCAAGGTCAGCCTTGAATGCAGCAGTTAGATATGATTTGATGCTCATTAAACTTGCAGATAGTGGAATGGAGAATGGCTCATCAAAGGTGCAGCTCAAAGCTGATGCCATGCTGGTCACGAATGTCCAGGGATGTTACTGATGTTGTTGCAGTACCAGGTTACTGAAGTGTCTTGGGCTGTTTTCATTGGGGGAGCTGTTATTTTTCTGCCGCTTTACTAACAAAAGTGGCTCTTTTGTGTCAAACTGCCTATGAAACTGAAATTTAGACAGCAAATGATGGAGTTTGAGTGGCTTTTTTATACGTATGGTGGATCTAGGTTGTTGTCTTTCTCTGTGAAAAACAGAGCATGTGAATAACAGAGCCTAATATCTTATTGGAAGAACTGTATGTAATTGTTAGCACCTGGCAATTAATCATTAAGGCAGGGCTGTAACTATGGTGGGGCAAAATGGGCAAGGCTCTGGGTGAAAGGTTTTACAGGGTGCCAAAACCATGCTCACACAGATAGGCCCTGGCAGCAAAGAAGTGGAGGGTACTATGCTCTGTTCCTCTCCAGACAGGAGCTTGTGCTAGCCTGACAGGTTAGGTATTCCCCCGCCAAGAACTTACTTAGTGATTTGCACCTCTCAGCCACTCTAAAGTCTCTTAGGCTATGTTTGCACACAGAGGGCTTGTTTTGAAACAAGACATTTCGAAACAAGCTGTTTCAAAATAAAGAGTTATTTCGAAACACCTTATTTTGAAAGACAAAAAGAATGTCTTCGAATTAAGGGTGCGAAATAGCATGTCCACAGTGTGGACATGCTATTTCGCTTTTGGAGGGGACTGCAGGCACCTGCGGGGTGAAGCCAAGCCACGCCTCACCCCATGGGTGTCTGCAGGGGGCTGCAGGCACCTTTGGGGTGAAGTGGAGCCACGCGCCTCACCCCGAGGGTGTCTGCAGAGGGCTGCAGGCACCCGCGGGGTGAAGTGCAGCCAGGCGCCTCACCCTACGGGTGTCTGCAGGGGACTGCAGGCACCCGCGGGGTGAAGCGGAGCCACGCACCTCATCCCGCGGGCTTTAAACCCATGGCTGCCCGGCAATGCTGCCGCAGGGTCAGGGGCGCCCCACTCAGCCCCCCGCTGCAAAGGCTGGGGTGAGCATGGCCCCGGGATTCCCTGGCACCCCTCTCCTGCCGGGGGCGGGGCTGGGGATACTCGGGGTATTACTGGCCCTGCCCCCGGCAGGAGCGGCTGTGCCGGGGATTCCTGGGGCCACACTCACCCCAGCCTTTGCAGCGGGGGGCTGAGCGGGGCGCCCCCCAACCCTGCAGCAGCGTTTCTGGGCAGCCCGGGGTTTAAAGCCCACGGGGTGAGGCGCGCGGCTCTGCTTCACCCTGCAGGTGCCTGCAGTCCCCTGCAGACACCCCAGGGTGAGGCGTGCAGCTCCGCTTCACCCCACGGGTGCCTGCAGCCCCCCTCTGCTGGCCAGAGGACACCCCTCAGCACCCTGGCGAGGATGCTGCCAGGGTGCTGAGGGTTCCCTGGCTAGGGTGCTGAGGGGGTAGCCCTTCATCCCAGGGTGCTTAGTACCCTGGGAGGAAGGTCACATGTTGTTTCGGAACACTTTGTTCTGAAACAACATGTCCGCACAGGGCTGTTTTGAAACGAGCTGTTTTGAAGCAACCTTGTTTTGCCGGGAAACCAGGTTTAAGCTGTTCCGAAAGAACGGCGGCCATTTCAAAACAAGTGGTTTGCTTGTTTTGAAATGGCCGTGCGTCGTGTGGCCATGGCATTTCTTATTTCAAAACAACCTCATTGTTTTGACATAAGAATGTTGTGTGAACACACCCTTAGGCTATGTCTACATTGAGCATTTCAATTCAAATTTCTGAATTCGAACTGACAAATTTGAATCTAATTCAAATTCAGTCAATTCAAATTGTCATGGCCACACTAGAAAATCCAATTCAAATTGGCATGTCCACGAACAGGACTTGCTAGTTCGACTTCAGTAGGGGGCGCTATTGTATAAAGAAAAATCAAGCTGTGGCTAATTCAAACTAACAGTGAATTCGAATTGACATGGCCACACTATGTCAATTTGAATTTAATTGACCCTGACTTAGATGGAAAAGCAGGTTTGACCAATTTGAACTCTGCTTTCCTCAATTCGAACTGAGTGCCTCAGTTTGAATTGAGGAAAGCGGGCATGTCCATGCACTTATTTGAATTCAAATTGATGACAATCAATTCAAATTCACATATAAGTGTAGACATAGCCTTATTGTGTAAGCTGCCCAGGGGGCATGCAAATTGCTAAGTGTCAGAAGTCTGCTCTCAGCTCAGTGCTGCCCCCCCTCCCCCTCCCCCTCCCCCTCCCCCCGGGCTTGCTGAGACACAGAGTAGCTCCTCTCTGTGTTCCAGGGAAAGAGAGGATGGCAATTTGAATCCCACTAAGTACAAGGTATCAGGGCTTGGGAGGGAAAGGGAAACTAGGGGGTGGGGAGGGTTTCCAAAGGGATAGCCGTGTTAGTCTAGTCCGGTAAAAAAACGACAAGCAGTTGTGTGGCACTTTAAGACTAACAGATTTATTTTTTGCATGAGCTTTCGTGGGAGAAGATCCCACTTCCTCAGATGCTTCGAAGATGGGTGAACTTACAGAAAGGAAACTTACAGAAAGGTGGGGAGGGTGGCAGGCTACCCAGGGAGCCCCAGGCCCAGAGGACAAATCAGGGCCAGGGCAAAGGGGGAGGGGCTGGCAGAGAGACAGTTTGGGGTGAGAATCTGAGCAATACTGGGGGGTTGAGTGAGTGAAAGACCCAGATGGGACAATAGCTGCCCAGCTGCAGTGGTGTGGGCCACAGGATGGGGAAGTGGGTGGCTTTGGGGCAGTAGGGGATGGGGGAAACAGGTGGTTTACGGGAAATGTGGGGTGGACAGTTTTGTGCTAGGCTGGGGGCATGGCTAGGCGGGACTAGGTGGGGGCAATAGACATTCAGGGTGATTTTAAGCCAGGTAGGGCACTGAGTTGTGGGGTGGTTTGGGGGGCAATAGCAGGGGGCTGTTTTGGGCCAGGTGTGGCAACAGCAGGGGGGAAAAAGTAACTCCAGGCTCCCTGTAATAGCTGGGAGAAGAGGTTGGTAGTGGGTTTTTGAGTGTGGGGGGGTGCAGCTGCTTTGGTTGTGTGAAGCTCTCTGGAACAGGCTGGACTGCCAGTTGCTGGCTGAACCATGGATGGGCTGGAAAGGTGAGAAGCAAGTGCCAGACTCCCTACCATGGGTCTCTGGAGTGTTTGAAACTTGGGTTTCCAGCAGAACTTTCATAAGAATAATTTTAAAAAATTACCTGTTCATAAAAATAAATACTGTGCAATATAAGCCCTTTTAGAACACGGTGCTATGGGAAAAGAGACAGGGCTGGAGGAAAATGCTATAGAGAGGGTGGGGGGAGGAGGATGAAGAGGGCAAGTGCAGTGGGGAGGGTGTGTAGGAGATGACTCATGGGTTGCTGGTGGGTGGAGTGGTTGGAGAAGTGAGGGATGGATGGAAAAATGGGATGGAGCCATAGCAGCTGGTACCTGGGGGAGATATGGAGGGATGGCATGGCTGGCTATAGTCATAGTCACTTATAAAGAGTCTTTCAAAAGGCATCAATTTCTTGAAGTGACTGATCTTCCTTTGTGGCTGGCCTATGGATTTGAGCAATGGGGACACATCCTGCCATTGATAGCTAGTAGGGCAGATCCTTCTGTTCTTCCTACCAACAGGCCCTGGCAACTAATGCTCACAGCCTGCTATAATCCAAAGGGGTAGCCATATTAGTCTAGTTGAATAAAACAAACAAGGAGCCCTGTGGCACTTAAAGACTAACAAATTTATTTTTTGCATGAGCTTTCATGGGAGAAAATCCCACTTTGTAGAATTCTTCCTTCTGAGCCACTACATACTTTCCTTAGACACCAAGACCCTTGTGCATGTGCATGCAGGTAGGAGGCTGATGTTAACAAAACTTGGTGGTTTTATGCAGGTCTTTTCTCTGCTATATTATGTTTCACATAAGAATAAAGAAGTGCTTTGTTAAATGAGTCTGCAACTAGTCTCCTGCAGTAGTGAGGCAGGATCCTTTAAAAGCTTTCTTGATGACTGCTTAAGATAGAGGTTACTGTTGCTGTCCTATTTTAGGGGGAAAAAACCAACAAGCAGTTGTGTGGCACTTTAAGACTAACAGATTTATTTTTTGCATGAGCTTTCATGGGAGAAGGTCCCACTTCCTCAGATGCTTTGAAGATGGGGGAACTGACTGGCTGCAGAGAGGTAATGAGTTACTGAACCTTTCACTTGTGGCTAGTTCAAATCCAGCTCAGATTAATAATGATTGAAGATTATGAAAGTGCTGTGTGGTAGTGGTATGTGAAAAGAATTGTTACTCTTCATTCATTTCCTGATGGACAGACTTTTACAGCACCAGGACATAAATTAAGAGCAGAGAAAGCACTGGATGAATGGACTGTGGAGACTGAACTACTAAAGTTTGAGATTGAAAGGGGTAGCTGTGTTAGTCGGTTGCAGAGAAAGAGAGTCCTGTGGCACTTTTAAAGATTTATTTATTGCATGCGCTTTTGTGAGAGAAAATCCCACTTTGTCAGACACGCTGAAAATGAAGTGTCTGATGAAATGAGATTTTCTCCCCAAAAAGCTAATGCAATAAATAAATCTTTAAAAGTGCCACAGGACTCTGTATGTGTAACCCTTTTTTGGGGTCTTAAAAACCATGGTTACTTTAAATCTTTGCCCTTTTGGGGAGGGACCAATTGTCCTGAAAGGAGGGTGTGGAGCTGAGGGGAAGGGGCTGCAGCCAGAGGTCTCAGGAGGGAGGCAGCCAGAAAAAAGCAGCAGAAAGAGGCCTTGCCTGAAGACAGGGAGGACAGAGTGGCTGAGCTGGGACGCCAGGCCAGCACCAACAGGACACTGTGTGGGGGAGAGTCACCCAAGGACAGAGATGGACACAGTGACTGCCCATCTGGAGCCATGGGGCCGTGCGTACAGGGCCTGGGACTCAGCCTGGGGCTAAGGGGGAGGCTGTAGTTAGTTAAGAGGGGAGGGTGTTGCTCTGTGGTCACAGAGAGCAGCAGAAGAGGCATCAGAGGGCTTTTGCTGGGAAAATGCTGGTGCCGAAGATAACCAGGAGCTCCTGGACTGAACACTGGACTAGAGTTGTACTGGAACTCCTGAACTCAGGATGCAAACACAGAGCTCACTGTCTGCCTTTAGCCTGCTGCACTGTTTGGGCCTACAGGGCCCTGTGTTAGCTGCTACTCTGTGTTACTGCTGCCCCATCTCCCTTGTTGACTTCTCCTTCACCCCTCTGTAAATAAACCTTCCCCATTCCCATAATCCCTGTGCTATCCCAGTGTGTGTGTGGTCATTGCGGGGGGTTTGGAACAGGTGCCCCTGGGGCAAACAGGGTTCTCCTTGCTGCGTCCCCGTGCATGCGCTTCCGTGGCCAGAGCTGCTTGCAGGGCGGCCTATTTGGCCACGAGGGTGTTACACGTGTTTCTTTAAAGTTTGAGAGTTTGCATATCTGTGTTTTGCCGCAAGTAATAAATGCAGTTTTGTGTTTTTGTTTGTCTCAATTGTTTTTGCTTATGCGTTGTGTTCAATTACGTATGACATATCAGTGCATTGTGTTCAATTCTATATCACATTTTATTTAATTATCATGTTGTTAATCACAATACTTATTGTGTTCTGCAGTGGTTGCTAGTTTGTGACAATGATTAATACAGACATAAATGTGATATAAAATTATAAAATATTTTTATGGAGCAATAACCGTTGCATATGGTTCTGAGAAGTGGTTGCAAATGCCTACCTGTGCTGAGGGCTGCACATGCATAAAGAGGGCCTGGCAGTACAGGAAGGTGGCCTAGAGATTAGGTGGGCTCTAGAGCCAGTCAAATTATACTTTAACCACGGGGTATGCTCCATTCCTTTGCTGCCACCCCAGGACGGGCCCACTGGTGGGGGTAGGGGGGGAGGCCCAGCAGTTGGGAAGGGGCACCAGTGGGGAGGCCCCCCAGTGGCAGCAGGGGACAGATCAGGCTCTGTGCTGACAGTCAGCGGTGACTGGGGATGGATTCCAGCTCTGCACCACCATCTGGCAGCAGCGTAGTGTTGGATCAGGTCCTGGGCTGAATCAGGCCTGGGGTCGGGGAAGGGGCGCCTTTGGGGCTGCTTCCCCTGAGTGACAAAAAGTCTAGTTATGGCCCTGCATTAAGGTTTGATTGTTCTACTGCAAGCTCTGTCCATTAGCCCTTTACCTGTTTCAAGTGCTGGCCTGACTTAACCTAACTAATTTCCACAATATCTCTCTGAAGTAATGCACTTTTTAGATATGGAAACTGAGACATAGAAAAGTTAAATATCACACACAAAGTAAACACCATGTCAGTGGTAAAGCCAGGATGAAAAGCCAGGGTCTCCTGGTTCCCAGCCCTATGTTTATTCAACTAGAGCAGAGGCATGGGCAAGAATAATTACCCATCAGATTGAGCCATTGGGAGATCCTGGGATGGAAAGTGGTGTAGAAAAGCTGTCTGTTAACAAAGTAGCATAAGGTTCAGGTCAGAATTGTACATTTCCCTGTTTATTCTGAGTCTTGGGTGGATTTATTTATTGTTGTGTCTGTGTATCTGGCAGCAATTAGTTGAAAGGGAAAAAAGACATGTTTCCTTACATTAACCTTTCTGAGCTATCTTTAATTGTTGCCACAGTGCTCTGGAGGCTGCTGTTTCACTGGGTGGTGAAGAGCTGATCCCATTCTTGGATGACCCCGTTGCCTGATTCCCTGGAGCACAGACTGGTCACCCTGCTTCTGCTGTGCCTGACCCTGCCTTATCCCTCTGCAACACTCTCCCTCCTGTTCTCCTGAGGCGTGGACTCAGTCCACTGCTTCTGCCTGCCTGATCCGACCCCTTCTTTCCTTCCTGTAATCCTCCTGCTGCCGGTTTCCCCACGGCATGGTCCCCCTCTTCTGCGTTGCCCGACCCCTTCTTTCCTCCCTGTAACTCCCCCACCCATTGCTGGTGCCAGCTTCCCCATGACACCGTCCCTGCTTCTGCCTCTGCCCAACCCAACCCCTTCTCCCTCCCTGTAACACCACCCACTGCTGCGGTGTTCCTGCAGTGCGGTCCCCCTGCTCTGCCATGGATGGGTGTAAATTGTTCAGGAAGGACGGGCAGGGAAGAAGAGAGGGAGGAGTAGCGCTATATGTAAAGGAGCTTTATGATTGCTCAGAGCTCCATTATGGAAGTGGAAACGAGCCACTTGAAAGTCCGTGGGTTAAGTTTAGAGGAGACGGCAACAAGGGGGATGCCATGGTGAGTGTCTGCTATAGACCGCCAGAGCAGAAGGAGGGGGTGGATGAGGCATTCTGTGGACAACTGGAAGAAGTTTCTAGATCACAGGCCCTGGTTCTCATGGCGGACTTCAGTTGCCCTGACATCTGCTGGGAGGCCAATACAGAAGTGCACAAGCAATCCAGGAAGTTTTTGAAGAGTGTTGAGGACAACTTCCTGGTACAAATGCTGGAGGAACCAACTAGGGGCCTTGCACCTCTTGACCTGCTGCTCACAAACAGAGAAGAATTGATTGGGGAAGTAGAAGTGAATTGCAGCCTGGGCAGCCATGACCATAAGGTGGTAGAGTTCAAGATGCTGATTAATGGAAAAAAGGAAAGAAGCAAAACGCAGACCCTGGACTTCAGAAAAACAGATTTTGGTTCCTTAAGGGAACTGATGGGCAGGATCCCTTGGGAGGCTGATCTGAAGGGGAAATGTGTCTAAGAGAGCTGGCTGTATTTTAAAGAAACCCTGCTACGGGCACAGGAAGATACTATTCTGATGAGCAGAAAGAACAGCAAATGTGGAAGCCACCCAGCATGGCTTAACAGAGAACTGTGCACTGAACTAAAGCATAAAAAGGAAGCTTACAGGAAATGGAAGCTTGGGCAGATGACTAAGGAGGCATATAAAGATATTACTCGGGACTGCAGGGATAAAATCAGAAAAGGCCAAGGACAACTGGAGTTGAGGCTAGCCAGGGATGTGAAGGATAACAGGAAGGGGCTCTACAAGTACAGTGGGGACACGTAAACGCACGGGTGTCGGGGGACAAGCCCCAGCGCCCGTGCATTAAGCGGACCGCACAGAAACAGGACCAATGCTCCCACAAGTTCTGCACATGCGCACGCAACAGAAACCACTCACCCCTGCACAAATCTGTGTTGGCAGCACAGAGCCGCCACCAAGGGACCCTAGCCAGCCTGAAGATACAGTCTTCGGGCTGGAGGGAGCAGCAGGGATCTATTGGACTTGATGAACCAAAGCCTACACTATATTAAAACACTGTATCTATTGCACTTAATGAACTAAAGCCTATACTGTACTGTACTACACTAAAATATCAATTGGACTTGATAAACTAAAGCCTATACTAAAATATCTATTACACATAATGAATTAAAGCCTACACTAAAATACTGTATCTACGATATCGCATGTAATGAACTAAAGCCTAAACTAAAGTGTCTTTTACACTTACTCACACTAATCAAGAATACTGTAAATACTGAACGTTCTGTGACGAGATCAAGCATGGCATGTTTTCCCACAATACTCATGAAAAGAGAAAGGCAGCATTACTAAGGGTCACTCGGCGTGTTTCCTGCCCCGGCCAACTTCCGGTTGTAAGCAGCGTGCGTTACTGAGTCCCGCGCATTAACTTGCTGGCTTTGGGGGACATAACCGGAGCGTGCGTTAACCGGATCCGCACGCTAACCGGTCGCATGTTAACGGGTCCCCACTGTATGTCAATAACAAGAAGAGGATCAAGGAAGGTGTAGGTCCCTTACTGAATGGGGCAGGTATCCTTGTGATGGAGTATGAGGAAAAAGCTGAGGTGCTCAATGCTTTTTTTAACTTCAGTTTTCACAGGCAGGGCCAGCTCCCAGCCCTCTACACTGGGTATGGCAGATTGGAGAGAAGAAGAGAGGCCGGGGCTACTTAAGGAAGCTGGATTTGCACAAGTCCATGGGGCCGGATGAACTGCATCCAAGGGTGCTGAGGGAGTTGACTGATGAGATAGCAGTACAGCTGGCCATTATCTTTGAAAACTCATGGTGAAGTGGGGAGGTGCCAGAGGGCTGGACAAAAGCAAATATGGTGCCTATCTTCAAGAAAGGGAAAAAGGAGGATCCGGGGAATTACAGAGCTGTCAGCCACACCTCAATCTCTGGAAAAAGCATGGAGCAGGTTCTCAGAGAATCCATCCTGAAACACTTGGAGGAAAATAGAGTGATCAGGAACAGTCAGCATGGATTCACCAAGGTTAAATCATGCCTGACCAACCTCATTACCTTCTATGATGAGATGACTGGATTTGTGGATGAGGGAAGAGCTGTTGGCATGATATGCTTTGACTTTAGTGAGGCTTTTGATACGGTTTCCCACAGCATTCTCGTTGGCAAGTTAAGGAAGTATAGGTTGGATATGTGGACTGTAAGGTGGATAGAGAACTGGCTAGATCAGACGTGGCCAAACTGCAGCTTGCGAGCCGCTTGCAGCTCTTCAAAGAAAAATTGTGGCTTAGCGGCAGGGAGCTACTTCAGCCTGGGGAGTTAAAATCTCTGGCCTGTCAGGCAGCTCTGCAGGCAGCAGCTCAGAGGAGGGGTGGGGAGTAGGAGGGAGCCCGCAGGGGAGAGCTCAGAGGAGGGTGGGGACTGGGGAGGAGGGAGCCTGGAGCAGCAGCCACAGCTCACAGGAGGATGGGGACAGGGAACAGCGAGCAGCAGGACAGCTCAGAGGAGGGGCAGGGAGGAGGGAGCCAACAGCTCAGAGAAGCAGTGGGGGAGGAGGGAGCAGCAGCCCAGGCTCAGAGGAGGATGGAGGAGGAGCAGCCAGCAGCTCAGGAAACCAATAGGGGTTGGGGGTCTCCAGATAGAAAGGCACTTCAGGGAATGGAGGCAATGAAGGAAGTAACTGGGGATCAGGGAGGAGACACGCTGTAAAGACTTAAAGACTAACATTATTGTTAGTCACTTTCTGTTTCACAGATTTCAGTGTGGATTTTATTTTGCATTTCTCTATTTATTTTGGTGTACTTTGTATTTTTTTATTTTCTTTTGCTCTGGTTGGTTTGGGTGGGCTTGTTTATTTGTTTGTTTTGTATTTACCTTATACCACATGCTAAAGCAGCCTCAGATCTGTCCACAGCACTCTACAAACTTAGGGGCACCTCATACACTCCCTTTACAAGTATGGTAGTCAGGAAAACAGGTTAAAAAGTCTTCCATTGTAGCAGAGAGAGAAGGAATAAGCCAAAGAAGAATCCTACTCCTTCTTGCCAACTCTACAGAAACCTGTAGATGGAGCTCTGGACAGTTAAACAGGGAGTTTTGTGGAACTTTTAAAGACAAAGACTTTATTTATCACATTTCTCCCATGAAAGTTCATGTGATAAATAAATTTGTTAGTCTTTAAAACAGGGGCGTCGCTGGTGCTGGGCACTCCGGGGCACATGCCCCGAACCCCAGGGGCAGTGCCCCGGATCTCCAGCCCAATCGGGCTGGAGATCCAGGGCCCAGCCACCGGCGGCTACGGCAGCCCCATCCCTGGCTGGGGATACGGGGCTCGGCCGCCCGGAGCCATGGTGGCCGTGGCGGCCCCGTCCTCCACTGGGGATGCAGGGCCTGGCCACCAGCAGCGGCTCCTGTCCCAGTCCCTGGCCAGGGGGCGGGGCCTGCACGCTGGGGGCGTGGGGCCTGGGCCCGTGTCCTGGGTCCCTCCGCCAGCCAGCGATTCTCCTGCTTTAAAAGTGCTGCAGGAATCCTTGTTTGTTTTGCTGAACTAGACTAACATGGCTACCTCTTTGGATCTCTGGACAGTTGAGGCTTTTCAGAGACCCTGAGGCATTGGGACTAGGGATGAGCTGTTTTCCATAGCATCCTCCCCCTTCAGAATTATTTTATGCAGAATCCTATTCCACAAAACCAAGCCTGTTTCGAAAGACAAGTGTTGGGCCATGGATGGAGTAGGAAAGTGTTTCCAAGGACAGTTGAGTTGTCATGGGAGACAGAAGCAGTGTTCCTTCTAAGGTGATGATGCAGCTGGCCAAGTTATGGGTGCACTTGGGGAGGCGATGAGCAGGGGTTGGCACTGGGTCAGGGAACCGGGAGAGAACTTGTTCAGCTGCATCCAAAAGTTGCTAAGCTGCATCATCAGCTTAGAGGGAACATTGCAGGGAAGGGCAGCATGGTCAGAGACAGCGGGGGAGTAGTGAGCAGTGTTCAGGGACAGCAGAGAAGCAGTGGCATGGTAAGAGGCATCATCAAGGTGTGGGGGGAAGTGCGGCATGATCGGGGGAGCCGTGGCATGTTTAGATTTTCTCATAGGCCCTAATGCAGCTTACTGCTTTGTTAAAATTGTGTTTTACAAGTCCTAAACATGACGTGGAATACTAAAACAAAAATACAAAGGAGAAAAGGTTTTAAACTGAATGTAGATTGCTTTCAATTTTTAGGACAATTTACTGGTGTCAAGCATTGTATTCCACAATGAAATTTGTTAAATGAAATCATTGTGCAATACTTAGAGATCAGCACCTGTGAGAGCTTTTACGTGTTGCATTGACAAGTTACTGTTGTGGGGGAAAAATCTAACTCTGGCCCTCAAGTTCAGAAAGAGGCACACCAGAGCCTCCCCAATGAAGCAGACCCGTTCCCAGCTGAGACTCCAATGAGCAGAGAACGAGGTGTGGTTCAGAGTTTATTATTCAGCTGAATAACAAAAGGAGCTGCATCAGAGGGCAGCAAAGAAGTGCTAGCCCCTCTGAGCAGGCCCCCCCAACAACTCGAGTGCAAGAGAGAGCCCCGAGGGGCAACATCACAACACTTTTATCCAGTACAGTATGATAATACTATGATAATACTTACATGATTGACAATGTTTTAGGGACCCTTATATGGTTACATTAACATTATTAAATGCCTTTTAATGATTAAAGAATGCATATAATTATCCCCGCCTCTGTTTACTGTTGACATCATTTGCATTATCCTGGGCAGCTGCAGTACCTGCAAACTCATTAATTTCTGCCTAGAGATGCTGACCTTACATTCTTGTGAGGCTATGGTGCCAAGAAGGGTGAGCAGGAGATAGGAGGTAATACTCCCTTTTCAGTTAGAACAGAGACGGACAGTCTAGCTTACATTCCTTGTCCAGATGGTCAGGAGAAAAAGCATGAGAAAGGGGAGATAACACACTTTAACTATCAACTCTAGGCCGCTTGTTAAAGAAACTTAAATACATGACTTGCCAGAGAAATGACCCCACTACCATAGCAACCCATGGCTCCAACAAGGCCTACACTTCAGCACCTTTCTCACTGTCCTACAGAAGAGATTACATACAATTTCCCTTACAACTCCTCCCTTTGTTCCTATATATATATATAATAGGAACACTAGTTTTATGGATTCTCATAATAGAGAGTGGACAGGTGAGAACGAGAGTGAAAGATTGGGCAGCTTTGACAGATAAGAGGAAGGAAGCAGGAAACAAGGTGAAAACCTAGGTAAAAACAAAACAAGAAATAAGCTTAGAAACAAATACTCAATGAGAAATTGATTTTTAAAAAAAGAGAACAGAGACCTTAAAAAAAAGATCTGCATCGTGATGCTGCTTTTTGACCTTTTTAAAGTATTGCAAGGCTTGCTGCATAGAGAGCAAGTGGGAGTTAATGGTTTATGCTTTGTTAGGAATGAGAGTTCAGCATTTAGAGCGGACTAGGGCACAGACACCCCCTTTCATGGCTACAATGGATCCATATCCAGTAAATGCAGCACCCAGAACACCAAAGGAGCCCATAGATGCCATGCGTCCCTGAACGTCAGAAAAATAAGGGAGAATAGTGGGAGCAAGGGGACTACTCCTCTTGTTCCACACCCGCTCTTCCAAGTGTGATTACATGTAAACAGCCGGGACCAGCAGGCCAAAATAACAGGAGCCTGACCAGTTGGGACAAGTCACTTATAGGCTGAAGTGCCACAAATGTGTAATAAGTTAAATTGGATCTGGAGTATAAACCACTGGAAATAGAGGGGGAGCTCCAGTGAAAAGTAATGTTTCAAGCCAAGCTTTACCTGGCTTAGACAAAAAGGCCCTAGCACCCGTAAAGTACCCAGAGCTATTAGAAGTGAAACAAAGGGGGAAGACACATTATAAGCCAAACAAATAGCTGAGAGTTGTGTTACTTAATTCAGGAGCAAACAAAGGGTCCAGGAAGAACCAGAAACCCATGAGATAGTCCAGTAACAAGTGTTATTACAGATAAAAGCAAAAGGAGAAGGAGGATTTTAGGAGGGTTGCTGTGCCATAAATCAACACCATTTTTGGAGGTTTTAAGACTAAGGGAGAAGTGGGAGCACACCCAGCAGTTTGTTACATTTAAATCCTATTAATTTAAGCTTACATTAAGGATTATAACATACCAGAAACTATACTGCAAAACACTATAGCAAAATTGAAGAGAATACCTTAAAAACTTTAGAAGCCAGAAATTTGCACATATATAAATTACAGGTAACAATGACAACATTTTGATTTCATGGAGCCCCACAGACTTGTTGGGACCATACTAAAGAGTCTTTAGGCTATTTTTCTTTGCAGATATCAAGAATGTGGTAGTGGCAAATCCTCTTCACTTTGGCTTGGCAAATCCTTTTTAACAACAGGGGAGAGGTTACTAGCACATGCACCCTGTGTTGTTAATTCTTCTGGGGTTTTTTGGAGGTGTAGAACTTGTACAGTGTGAAGCATGGATTCACATTGGCAGTCCATGGCGCTTGACTTCTGTATTGGTGATTAACAAAACCTGAAATGGATCTTTTAAAAGCTTTTGCTAACAGTAGCAAAAACCAGCTTAACACAAGGACAGTCTTTTAGCCATCCTGAAAAGGTACATAAAACTAATACATATTTATAAAAATACACTCTGGCATTTGTATGAAATTAATTTGAAAATGTACAAAAGGTCCCCTTTTTGTTTTTACAGGCTTGCCAATATTATGGGCTTGACAGATTGTACAGGTATAACAATATTGATCCAGTAAAATGGGTTACTTTTAAATACTTTGTGTTGCAAACAAACAACATATTTAGCCACAAGCTTGCCTTGTAAATTTTTTTTTGACAAGACCCATATTTTTATAAGAAAAATTAGGATTTTGTAAAGGAGTATCTTTAAATTTAACTTAAGGCATTGTTAACTGAATGGTGACAAACAAACAATTATGAGGTTTTGCATCCAGGAGAACTGGGAATAAAGAAGTGGGATTTAAAACAGAACATGAAATAAGAATAATATTGTTTGCAGACAACATAAAAATATATATTAGATTAATTTAGCCTGAAAAAATGCTGTATTTAGTTTATAAAAGGACTGCTGCAACAGAGTGTGGGGAAGCAACCTTTTGCCAGGCTGTCCTCATGAGAAGGAAATTAAGGATTAAAGGGTTGGGACATGGGCAGTGGAGGCATTGTTGCAAAGTCAAGTGTCTCTTCCTGCTGGCCAGGCCGGTAAGGACACTTTGTCTTTCAGTGACCCAATTGTTCACAATAGTGGCATGTGAAATTTTTTAGAATGCTGGAATGCGCCCCATACCACAGCCCCATTAGCAGCCAGGCTTCTCTTGCATGGCTGCAGATAACCCTAGAAAAGGTTTTTAAGCCATCTATATCATTTTAGGAAAAGGCAGGGGGATTAAGCCCGCTTTGAGTTCACGCACTCAGGCTCAAGGCTAAGACAGCTTGCAGAAACAGCAAAGAACAGCAAAACACATTATATCAGGCCCCAGCCAGTTTTTACAGGAGACTGACTTTAGCTGGTGCTTTGGGCTTGGAGCCTAGCATTAGTTTACAGTCAGGTCGCTCCCAGGAGTGGTGTAAATACCATGCTACCTTTTGGTCACACAATTTTTGCTTTAGGCCTACATTATACCCCTGATGAGCAAAAATGATTTGATTGGCAAAGCATCCCTATAATTAACACGTGGCTGCAGGACATTCAGTGGGACGGCTTATGCCATTTATTTTTCATACCAGCCACCCCCCTTTTGGAGGCTGAGCAAACTATTTTGGGGACTTTGGGGAAAGTTAGTGGCCACAATTAGCACTGCAAAATTTAGCTAACCTACCATCTGCTGCTTATTTGTAGTATTTAATATTATACAACTTAAACTTATAGCTACCACTTTAACATGCTACAGGCTTTTTAACCAATATAATTGAGGGCCTCTCACATTTGCCATAGTTCCTTTTAATTTTGGACCAAGGCTCCCAAAGGGAAGCCAGTTAATCTACAACTTAATTACTCTCACATGAAGGCCTACTTAGTGCCTTAACATTACCAAAATGCCAAAGGTTTGTTTCCATTTCTATCTTATCCCCAGGATGATGTTCATAACTTAATGCTTTTTGTGTTACCTTGGGGTGACGGGAACAACAGATTCTTTGCACTACTCCCACAAATCACTTGCTTAAACCAACAGCTCACATTACAAAAGACAACCAAAATTATACCAATATTTATATTCACATTAATCACATCAAATTGCAGTCACAAAATAACCAGATTGCATGAGCTGTACCTGTTGAGGGGCCACGCCAGATAGTCCCTTAGCTTCATTTGTAACTAGGGGTCAGATGTCCTTTGCAGGATGATCCCCTGGCTCAGCTTCTTTTTTCTTCCATACCCTTACCATTATTGCTGAAATTTCACACATTTCCATTGCACATTTTAGGGTTTCCGTTTGATGCAATCAGGGCCCGAACTTTTACTTGGGACATGGTGGGGCGGTGGTTCTGTGGAGGGCAGCAAGGGTGGATTATTACCGCAACCCCCTCTTTCTTGCTGGCTTTCTGCTGGATGGCTTCCAAAAGCACAGCCAGCAAGGAGTTTTTCTTCAGAAGAGCTCTGATAACAGCCTGTTTCAGCTTTTCATCCTCAGTTGTTAACCCTTTTTTCTCACATCACTACTGTTACAAGTCTCAGGTCCCGATTCCACAGTGCAGGGCATGCACCTTTGCCAAGAAAACAAGAACCTGGGCGTATTTCTTAAGCTAGGGGATAACAATGGCACTTGAGGTGTACTGGGTTTATTTAACAAATTTGACTGGCCAGTAGTATTTTGGAATTTTTAACTTTTAAACTGAGTTTTTAGCTTGTCCTGGGAGTCCTTTAGACTCCTGACAACTGATTTCTGGTGCCTTTTAGACATTTTTTTAAATGTATATACCAATTTAAATACACATTTTACTGTTTTGTAGGGGTTATGCCCCCTTAAAAAAATTTTTTTTGTACCAAATTATACACATTTTTACTTTACAAGAAAAACAAAACAAAAATTTACAATACACACCACGGTTAGTAACAAGACAAACACCATAAAACACAAAACATAAACAACAACTTTTGTTACAAAAGCAGATCCATGGATTTTTGTTTAGGTGTTTTGCTGGTGCCAGGTTTTTTTTTGCTTCTGAAAAAACAAAAGAACATTTTCCTACCCCATGAGAAGGGAGTCAGGGTATTGTTTAAAACAACCACATAAACTAAAAGTAAACTTTTTACTGAATTTGTCTGGTTCTGACTGCCATACCCACAGCCAGTTTTTCAAAGTGTTAAATGCTAACAAAGCCAAAACATGCAAGATTTTAAAACCAAGAGTGTTGGTTTAAGTTTTTAAAAGCTTACATATTTACACGATTACAGATGTACACAAACATTTTTTTTTCCTGAGTGATTTCAATCAAATTATTCACATTTAAATGCTCTAGTTACGATTTATAGACTATTTGCTTGACAAAAGACCCATTCTTTTTTAGGATGACTGCATAGAAACCAAGACTTTACCTTTCACAACACCCTTTTACATTTAAAGTATGTGCAAAATATTTTTTCACTTAAAATTTGGCAAACCAAAACTGCAAAGGAGGAGTAAGGTGAAAAGCCACCAATTAACCCTGTTTAGAATACAAGTTACAGCACCATTCCAACTGTGGCTTTAACTTAAACTCTTCAAATAAAAGTGACAGTGACAGAGGAGGGAGAAGAGGAGAAGAAAGCGCTTTATGAAAAAGAAAACTCTAAGGTTAAAAGGTACAGAAAGCAATAGGCCATCTGAAAGGAGGCAGGCTGTCATTGCCAATTTTTCCTGCCAGGCTTCCAACTCCTGCATGTCTGCCCACACATACCAATAATCCAGTTGTTTAGGGTGGAAAATCTCAAGGATTTTCCTGAGGTACCTCAATTTGTCCGAATCTAAACTTCCTAATTGGGGCCATTGTAAATTTGGATTTTCATGGGTATAACCTGGCCAGTTTATGTGACAAAGATCAATCAATTTCTGTTTTTTTGTTGTTTTTTTTCCCCAAAACCCCAGTGGCCACGAGTCAACTCCAGTTTACCAGAACTTTTCCTAAGGGACTTTCTTCCGGGATGGACTGACCCTGTTCCATTGTCACCCTAGGCGGACGTCCCTTTCCTGATCTGTCCAACAGATCTGGCCTGTCCAACAGGCCTGACCCGTCCAACGGGTCTAGTTCCTTCCTGACCTGTCCAACAGGTCCGACCCGTCCAATGGGTCCGGTTCTTCCCAAAGCCTGTCTTCTTGGCCTAGCCTAGCCTACCCAACCTGGAAAGGGCAGGAACAATTCTCCAAGAATTCTAGACTGCCTCAGACAGGATGGAGGACTTATCCAGAGTACAAAAATGTGAACCACACAAGAATAACAAACAAAGGAGTCACCTTATCGCCCCAAAGGGGTTGCCGTCCTGCCCCAAGTTCCCATAGGTGAACTCACCCAGTCTGTTGGCCGGCCAGGGTTGGGGCTGGATGGCAGCACCTCTGGGGTGAGCTGGGTAAGTCCTGCCGCGGTCGCCAAATTTGTGGGGGAAAAATCTAACTCTGGCCCTCAAGTTCAGAAAGAGGCACACCAGAGCCTCCCCAATGAAGCAGACCCATTCCCAGCTGAGACTCCAATGAGCAGAGAACGAGGTGTGGTTCAGAGTTTATTATTCAGCTGAATAACAAAAGGAACTGCATCAGAGGGCAGCAAAGAAGTGCTAGCCCCTCTGAGCAGGCCCCCCCAACAACTCGAGTGCAAAAGAGAGCCCCGAGGGGCAGCATCACAACACTTTTATCCAGTACAGTATGATAATGCTATGATAATGCTTACATGATTGACAATGTTTTAGGGACCCTTATATGGTTACATTAACATTATTAAATGCCTTTTAATGATTAAAGAATGCATATAATTATCCCCGCCTCTGTTTACTGTTGACATCATTTGCATTATCCTAGGCAGCCACAGTACCTGCAAACTCATTAATTTCTGCCTAGAGATGCTGACCTTACATTCTTGTGAGGCTATGGTGCCAAGAAGGGTGAGCAGGAGATAGGAGGCAATACTCCCTTTTCAGTTAGAACAGAGACGGACAGTCTAGCTTACATTCCTTGTCCAGATGGTCAGGAGAAAAAGCATGAGAAAGGGGAGATAACACACTTTAACTATCAACTCTAGGCTGCTTGTTAAAGAAACTTAAATACATGACTTGCCAGAGAAACAACCCCACTACCATAGCAACCCACGGCTCCAACGAGGCCTACACTTCAGCACCTTTCTCACCGTCCTACAGAAGAGATTACATACAATTTCCCTTACACTGTCCAGATTAAAAAAAAAAAAAAACCTTGCCACTAGCCTGCAGTGTTCTACATCCAGCAACAGCTAAGTTTTTACTGTATAGGCCTAGTTTGCATGGTAACCTGAAGTAATTATTAGAATCTGACATTAGTAGGATCAATATTTGCCCTGTTTTTGAGATAAAATTAAAATGCACAATAAATTTTAAGCTTAGTAATTTTGGAATACGTAAAAATATGTGGTTATATGCAATGTTCCTTCTAAGGTTTGGCAGTTTATGTGCAAAATTTTCAAGCTGTGTGCAAAAGTTTTTCTGAATAAAATTTGTGTGTAAACTCATAAAACAAAAATTATTGAAAAATCTAGTCAAATGAAAAATTAATAAAAGATATTTAAAGTTTTTTTATTAATAAAAAGCACCCAAGTTATCTAGCATTTACCCAAATTGCTATACAATCAAAAGAAACTAATCCATGGCTTTCAAACAACCCAAGACCAAAGTTATATTCAATCTGGATCCTAGGTGTCACAGTTCTGCCTAATACCCTCATCTCCTGTGTTCTGCATGCAGAGTTACAGTTCACAGGGAGGCCAGCTAATTATCACTGACTGCAACAGATGCGCTGGCTTCTGGCCCTGTCCCTGGCCAGGGGGTGGGGCCTGCAGCCGGGGGGGGGGGAGGGCCTAGGCCTGTGCCCCCGGTCCCTCCCCAGGCCAGCGACGCCCCTTCTGGTCTACACTAACACGGCTACCCCTTTGGAAATTGGCAGCATTTAAGATGTCTTAATGGTCCCAGAGGGGTAAATTCTATTGAAATTTTAGAAATCAAAGATTCCAGACATCTCTTTTCAGGAAAATGCTGCTACAAGAAGGGTGCTAAATACAGCTGAAATCAAAACAATGGGCTTCAAGCTGCTTTAAGACAAGGCTATAGTATTTCTGAAAAGCCTATATTCAGTCCCTTGTATCTTCACCTGCCCCATCATTTTGGCGCTACATTTCAACTTAAGAGAAAATGTCCACCAAAATACCAAATCATTTCAGTGCATTATGGTTTCTTCTGATGGACAGATTAGGGTACATAATGAAGAGAATAATTCCATGGCTGCCTTTGATTCCCAGTCTTTTGGCTGTTACTATATTTAAAACAAGTACTTATCTGACATTTCCATTACATCTCTAAGATTTCTATGAATTGTTCTTCAAAGCATCAGATGAAATGGGGTTTTCTCCCACGAAAACTCATGCAATCAATATATTTGTTAGTTTTTAAGCACCACAGCACTCCTTGTTTGCTTTGTTATGAATTGTTGTAATTTACAGGATTCTGGAGAAAACATGTTCCAGGTTCTTTGAAAGCACAGGGTTTGCATGCTCAAACATTCTCACTGTTCAGTCACTCCACTTAAGTAACAGCCACACTAGCTTTCAGGAAATACACAACTGATTTTTAGATTTTTCACCTCCACAGCTTTATCTAGTTACGGAAGGGACATTTTGGCACCATGCACTCACTGTTTCCCATGTGGGGATTTTCAAACTTCAGGGTATGAATAGCATTTACTGTATGCCATATCTCCTGTTTTGAAAGCTGAAGAATTGCCACAATCCGGGGGTTACCAGATACCAAGCATGGAAAGGAGGACAGGGAAGTACAAAAAGGAGGACATTGGAGGACACATGCACATCCGGGGCCGAGCCCAGGCCCCTTCATCCACCCAGCCACCCCCAGCTACTGCCCCTCCCTCCAAAAGCTTGCCCCATTGATCACCCAACTCCGGAGAAATCTGTCTAGCCCCCTAGTTACAATGTGAGATGAATTGCAAGAACAGCAGCTCAGGAGTATCAAATGAACGGCTTAAGTATTTTTCATCTTCACATTAAATTAACTATAAAGCCAGCCCCTTTAAGAAGTTACAAAATCAAGTATTTAATATTTATATCAAGGTGAAAGGAGAATCATACTGCAGAACTCCTATTCAGATTGATATTTTTACATTGTGAGTTGCAAATGGAAGCAAACCTCCAATAAATTTAATGTAGCAATTATGGTCAAAATTAAAAGCAGTTTTAACACAGTAAGTTCCTTCACAGAATTCACTCCCATTGTTTGACACACAGAGGGGCTGGCCCTTCACTACATGAAATCTAGCAGACTTTGAGATGTTGGCTTCTAAAGGAAAAGTAATCTCTGTCAGCAGGATTCTCCCCAACACTTGAAATTGAAGGGGGAAGTGCAGGGGGAGGTTTGGGGGCTGTTGGGGGTTCTCACTAATTTGGTGTAACTTACTAGCTGACAACTAGGGGGTGGTGTAGGGAAATCCCTGTCTAGCCTCAGTTTTGAACCTCACTGTGCAGTTTTTTTTAAAAAAATCACAGGCAAGCTGTTTAAGTTTTACACACACAGGAAAGGAGCAATCAGAAGTGAGAGCTGCTGGTTTTTATGTGCAGACCTGCTTGAAACATAACCTTTTACCTAACATGCAAGTTTCTAGACATCACATCCTACTTTGTCTGCTATAAACCACAGATGGATATATATCTATTTTATGAGCATTGGCATTTTCCATTTGCTTTTATGTGAAATACACATCGAATGGGGGGGGTAAAATTTGATGTTTTTGACTATCAAATGCTGCACCCAAGATGACAGCACCTATTCTTGGATGCAATGATCAGTTTTTTCCTAAATATACCAAAAGAAACTCACCCTAAAATAAAAATAAGCATAGAATATATATGCAAAAGGCAAAACCAAGCTTTTTGTTTAATGTGATTTGATAAACTACTAACAAAGGGACAAACATTGCAATCCTTGCTCAATCAAATTTCCCACTGACTTCATTTAAACTATAGGATCAGGCCCAGCCCAGCATACTTTAGAATGTATAATACTTGCACTTTGGCGTATCTTAATAAAATTTAAGGATACGTCCATAGCAGATTAATCTCGTCTTGGAAAGGAGAAGGAAAATTGAAAAATCACAGTGAGAAAAGGAAAATCACATGCACTCAGACATCTTCACAACCCAAAGTGAACTTTCCTTGCCCTGTAAACAAAAGTTTTGTTGCAAAAAGCCAATGCCCATTAGAAGGAATAAAGATCTGGCTTACCTGAGCCATTAGAGAAAGAAACTTCCCCAGAAACTATAAGCCAAGCAGGGCAGCAAAGCAGAAAGCGAAGCAGGGACAACAGGGTTGTCTCTGTGAGAGATGCCATCAAGCTCAAGAAAAGCACTCTGTGCCCCAGAGGCGTCACTGGCGCTGGGCACCTGCGGCACGTGCCACAAATCCCAGCGCTGGTGCCCTGGATCTCCAGCCCAATTGGGCTGGAGATCCGGGGCCCAGCCGCCAGTGGCCACGGCGGCCCCGTCCCTGGCCAGGGATATGGGCCTGGCCGCCTGTGGCCATGGCAGGGAGTTGGGGCCTGGCCACCCACAGCCGCGGTGGCCCCGTTCCCCACCAGGAATCTAGGGCCTGGCCGTCCGCGCCAGCGGAAGCCCTGTCCCCAGCTGGGGATGTGGGGCCTAGCCACCCGCGGCGGTGCGGTGGCTTCTGGCCCTGTCCCCAGCCAGGGGGCAAGGCCTGCAGCCAGGGGGCAGGGCCTGTGCCTGTGCCCCGGGTCCCTCCCCGGGCCAGCGATGCCCCTTCTGTGCCCTTCTATTTTCAGAGAACTGCTCCACGCATCTGGCAAAAAGCCAGACAAATTGCACTTTTCCCCAAATGCCTGGAAGACGGCAGGGCAAAAAGGAGGACATGTCCTCCTTTTGCTGGACTTCTGGTAACTCTACCCAATCCAAACTCCCTAAGCTCCTTGCCCCCATTCCAACCCTCCTAAACCCCTACCCTCTTCAGCCCCCCCCCCCCCAGCCCACCATCCTGACCCCCAGCACATCCTCCCTGCCCCCTGCTTTCCCCGTCAGCTGCCTGACGACCACAAACCCCCCAGCTCCCTTCACTGGTCAAAGAGCTGGATGGGGGGCAGGAGGCCATGGCGCCGGCCGGCTAGAGGAGCCTTGGCTGGAGGCTGGGGCTGGCCACGTGAACGGCCAGGCCCCAGCTGGAAGGGGCAGAGCCTCCAAAGGCTCCAGGGTGGGGAGGGGAGGGAAGAGTGCCAGGGCTGGCCCGAGCCCACAGACCCTCCTTTTCTGCGGCCTAGGGGAGACGTGCCGGAGTGCTGTGTCCTGGTGTGATCCTCAGCCCAGTCCAGGCACCCCCAGCTGATTCTCAGTCTTGCTGCAGGACCTTCTGGCTCCCGGCTGTTCCCCGGCTGCAGGACAGGCCCAGCCCAGCACTGTCCAGTCCCAACCTTGGCCGCGCTTCCGCCCTGAACTGTCCCACGCGCAGGGGCAGGAAAATTCTGTGAGGCAAGATTTTTTTTCAAGTGCGCAGCCGCACTGCCGCGTGCCTTAGAGGGAACAGTGGTTATATGCCTCAGTGCAGCTCTTGAAGGTTTAATAATAGACCTGTGTGGCTTCTGAGTTCCATAAGTTTGGCCACTCCTGGGCTAGATCAATGGTTTCAGCGAGTAGGAATCAATGGTTCCATGTCTAGTTGACAACCAGTAATAGGTGGTGTGCCCCAGGGGCTGGTCCTGGGGCCAGTTCTGTTCAACATTTTCATTAATGATCTGGATGATGGGGTAGATTGCACACTCAATAAGTTTGCAGATGACACCAAGCTGGAGGGAACAGTAGACACAGTGGAGGGCAGGGACAGGATTCAGGGAGACCTAGACAAATTGGAGCAGTGGGCCAATAGAAATCTCATGAGGTTCAACAAGGACAAGTGCAAAGTCCTGCACTTGGGACAGAAAATACCGATGCACTGCTACAGGCTGGGGAGTGATCAGCTAAGTAGTAGCACTGTAGAAAAGGACAGGGGGGTCATAGTGGATGGGAAGCTGGATATGAGTCAGCAGTGTGCTCTTGCTGCCAAAAGGCCAATGGCATACTGGGCTGCTTCAGTAGAAGTGTTGCGAGCAGATCAAGGGATGTGATCATTCCCCTCTATTCAGCACTGGTGAGGCCGCATCTAGAATACTGTGTCCAGTTTTGGGCTTCCCACTACAAAAAGGACGTGCACAAATTGGGAAGAGTCCAGCAGAGGGCAACAAAAATTATCAAGGGGCTGGAGCACAAGCCCTATGAAGATAGACTGAAGGAACTAGGCTTATTTAGCCTGCAGAAGAGAAGACTGAAGGGGGATTTGATAGCAACCTTCAACAACTTGAAGGGATGCTCCAAGGAGGGTAGAGCTCAGCTGTTTTCAATAGTAACAGAGGACAGAACAAAGAGCAATGGTTTCACGTTGCAGTTGGGGAGGTCGAGGTTAGATATTAGGAAGAACTTTCTCACTAGGAGAGTGGTGAAGCATTGGAATGGACTATCTAGGGAAGTGGTGGAATCTCATCTTTGGAGATATTTAAGGCTCCGTTAGAAAAACCCCTGACTGGGATAATTTAGTGAGAGTGGTCCTGCTTTTTTGGCAGGGGGTAGGACTAGATGACCTGATGAGGTCCCTTCTAACCCTATGATTCTATGATTCTTTCCTCCATAATCCTGTCCCTACTCACTCCTTATCCCTCCCTTCCCCTTACCTGGCTAGCCGGAGATGCTACGGTCAGCTCCTGCTCTGAGCATGCACCTGAGGCATGCTCAGGGCAGTAGATTTTAAACTTTCCCAGCCCCAGCCCCAGCCCCTAGGCGTGGCTCTGGAAAGAATGTGTCCAGGGCCAGGTAGGGCCTGCAGCTGCTGGGCCTGCGTGGGGGTCAGTGTTGCCTGTGTGGGTGAGCGGTGACAGCTGTGCCACCAAGCACCCATGCAGCTTAGGGGGAACATTGAATTATCAGCCAAAATTGGACACTAGGGCAACACAGCTCTGTCTGCTGGATACCTAGGCAGAGTAGGAGTGTTCATGTAAACAGAGTGATCCTGAAACCTTCCCCCTCACCTTATTACTAACTGTTAGGGGATTGCTCATTCAGACCTTGCTAACAAATCATAATTTAAATGATTAGGCCAGACAGCCTCACCTCAATGAATGCACTGACACTGTTATTAAAAAACAGCAGTGTGGGGAAGCTAAGCTTTGGTCATACTTTTCAAACCTATTACGTTTTTTTTTTATGTACAAGTATTTTATTATATACTGTGTATGCTTTTAAAGTATGTACTGATGTTTCAGTTGCACTTCAGTTTTCGAACTAATGACTAAAATTGTATCACTGCATCTAACTAGTTGAAAACTGGGTTGTGCTGGAAAAATTCAGGGGCTGGAGGGTTACACAGGGAAAGACCAATGATCCATCACAATGATTAGAACTGTAAAGGGGGGGAGGGAAGGAAGAGACTTTCAAAAGTGCTTAAATCCCTTTGGGTGTGTTCACACAGCAGTCTTATTTCGAAACAACAGAGATTGTTTCAAAATAAGAAAGGCCATGTTCACATGACGCACCGTTGTTTCAAAACAATGGGTTCCATTGTTTCGAAACAACTTAAACCCCATGTGGGGACGAAACAACATTGTTTTGAAACGATTGTTTTGAAACAATGCCGTCTGAACATGTTTCGAAACAATGGTGACTCGTTTTGAAATAACTGTTGTCTGAACCTGCTATTTCGATTCCTGCTTTTTTCCTTAATTCAAATTAACAAACTGTTAATTTGAATTAACTTATTTCAAAATAAGGCGTTATTTTGATACAACTTGTATTGAAACAACTTGTATCGAAATAACCCCGTGTGTGAACATAGCCTTTGACTGTTAATGGGACTTAAGCCACTTAAAGTACATGTACATTGCAAATAACCCCCACCAAACTCAGTAACAGTGAATCTCACAGCCCAGGTCTACAGATTCAGGCTGAAGGGGGTGGGGGGCTAAAACCAGCAGTGTAGCTGTTCCCGTTTGGGCTCTGAAATCCAGCCAGTGGGTTGGGTTTTAGAGTCTATGCTCCAGCCTGAGCAGGAATGGCTACTCTAGGGGTGAGCAATCTTTGCTGACCCACATGCCAGCCCTGCCCACTGCACCCTCAGCAGGTGCTGGGGGGCAGGGGCAAAGAGGGCAGGGCCAGACCTCTGGTTCAGGGCAGGGCTGGCACTTGCATCTGCCAGCAGGCAGCCTCTGGTTCCAGAGTTGGGTTTGGGGCAAGCTCCCGTCAGCAGCGGTGGCTCTGGGAGGGCTGACCTGCTCTGCTCCCATCTAACCTTGCCCAGCAGAGGGCAGGGCCAGCAGGTGCCAGGAGCCCCAGATGCCGCAGCTTCTTTGTCCCTGCTGGCTGCGCTCCACAACAGAACCGCAGCCAGTGGGGGCCTGGAACCACAGCACATGGTACTTGTCACCCCAGGCTGCGCAGCGCTGAGGAGCAGGGCCAGCAGGAGAGCCTAAGCGGTGCCACATGCATCTCAGTCTTGGCCCATGTGGCAGTTTTGGAATGCATGCCAGGGCTTGCCGACCTCTGGGTACACTATTATTTTTAGCCCTGTAATGTAATGTTAGCCCAAGTCTGTCAGCTTGGGCTCTGGGCCTTGCAGATGCAGATCTTTTTCTGTAGTGTAGATCTATTTGTAGAACTTTTGTAAACAGTATACCTGATGCCTAGCTGTTCTAGTGGCGTGGAAGAATATCATCTTTAAAAAGTGCTAAAGGGGTAGCCATGCCAGTCTAGTTCAGAAAAACAAACAAAGAGTCTTGTGCCACTTTAAAAGAATAACAAATAAATAAATTTGTTAGTATTTAAAGTGTGATGACTCCTTATTTGTTCTTTGAATGGGAAGAAGCATGCTATAAAATGTGAGGAGGGGAGGGAAAGAGAGGAAATGATACGGTGCACCAGAGGTCAGTAACTCATCCAGCAAAAAAAGGCACCAGATAAAAACTGCTTTCCTTGTGGTTACCATTGATGATAACTGATGCAGTAATAGCTAGGCAGAAATGGGATTCAAATTGATGTTCTTTTTCCATCTTGTTGTTTGGCAAAAAAGCAGCCTCTCTCTGCCACAGGGCCAAGATGCACTTTTGTTTTCCCACAACACTCAACAGTGCCAAGATACATAATAAAGATGAGTGGGGACTAACTGATCCCTCCTCTTTATTCAGATCTTCCCTGTTCTCTGCCTATGCTACACAATAACTTTAGCTTCCTGAGGACTGATACATTTTGGTTTAAATATGGTTCTTGGTATGGTGCAGAGGTGGATTAAGGGGGCTTTGAGCCCTGGCCTGCCAGTGGAGCCTCCCCACCTGAGGCCCTGGCCTCCTACCACAGTGTCCTGTGGGTGGGTCAGCACTTGGGGGGTGAAGGGGGCCTTGGGCCTAGAGGTTGCTGCTGGTCCTGTTCTGGCTGGTTTGTCCCTGAGAGCAGTGAGGCTTCTGGCATGGCCCTACAAAGTCATGAGCCCTGGAAGGCCACAGCAGAGGCTATATAGCAGGTACAGCCAAACTGCGGCTCGTAAGCCACATGTGGCTCTTGAAAGAAAAAGTACAGCTCGCAGAAGAGCACGGCAGGGAAGCATGGCATGGTCACAGGCAGGTTGGGACAAGTGTGGCATGGTTGGGGTTGGCAGGGATGTGGCAGCAATGGTGGGGGATGTGGGGAAAGCAGGGCATGGCTGGGGATAGGGGGAGAAGTGCATCATGGTCGGGGATGACAGGGAAGCAGTGGCATGGTCGGAGATGGCAGGGAAGTGGCAGCATGGTCAGAGATGGGGGGGAAAACATGGCATGTTTGGGGAAGCTGCTGCATGTTTAGATTTTCTCATAGGCTCTAATGCAGTTTACTCATTGTTAAAAGAAAATCGTGTTTTACAAGTCCTAAACATGATGTGGAATAATAGGAAACAAAAATATGAAGGAGAAAAAGTTTTAAACTGAATGTAAAGTACTTTCAATTTTTAGGACAATTTACTGGTGTCAAGCATTGACATACCAAACTGGGGGGAACGGTAGACACCCTAGAGGGCAGGGACAGGATTCAGGGAGACCTAGACAAATTGGAGCAGTGGGCCAAGAGGAATCTCATGAGGTTCAACAAGGATAAGTGTAAAATCCTGCACTTGGGACGAAAAAACCCCATGTACTGCTACAGGCTGGGGAGGGATCAGCTAAATAGCAGCACTGGAGAAAAGGACCTGGGAGTCATGGTGGATGGGAAGCTGGACATGAGTCAGCAGTGTGCTCTTGCTGCCAAAAAGGCCAATGGCATACTGGGCTGCATCAGAAGAAGTGTTACCAGCAGATCAAGGGATGTGATCATTCCCCTCTATTCTGCACTAGTGAGGCCACATCTGGAATACTGTGTCCAGTTTTGGGCTCCCCACTACAAAAAGGACATGGACAAATTAGAGAGAGTCCAGAGGAGAGCAACCAAAATGATCAAAGGGCTGGAGCACAAGCCCTATGAAGAAAGACTGAAGGAACTAGGCTTATTTAGCCTGCAGAAGAGAAGACTGAGGGGGGATTTGATAGCAACCTTCAACTACTTGAAGGGTTGCTCCAAGGAGGAGGGAGCTCGACTGTTCTCGGTAGTAACAGAGGGCAGAACGAGAAGCAATGGTTTCAAGTTACAGCTGGGGCGGTCCAGGCTGGATATTAGGAAAAACTTCCTTACTAGGTGAGTGGTGAAGCATTGGAATAAGCTGCCTAGGGAGGTGGTGGAATCTCCATCTCTGGAGGTGTTCAAGTCCCAGCTGGACAAAACACTGACTGGGATGATCTAATGGGAGTGGTCCTGCTTTTTTTGGCAGGGGGTTGGACTAGATGACCTCGTGGGGTCCCTTCCAACCCTATGATTCTATGATTCTATGATTGTATTCTGCAATGAAATTTGTTAAATGAAATCATTGTGCAATACTTAGAGATCAGCACCTGTGAGAGCTTTTACGTGCTGCATTGACAAGTTACTGTCCAGATTTTTAAAAAAACCTTGCCACTAGCCTGCAGTGTTCTACATCCAGCAACAGCTAAGTTTTTACTGTCTAGGCCTAGTTTGCATGGTAACCTGAAGTAATTATTAGAATCTGACATTAGTAGGATCAATATTTGCCCTGTTTTTGAGATAAAGTTAAAATGCACAATAAATTTTAAGCTTAGTAATTTTGGAATACGTAAAAATATGCTGGTGGCTAGGTGTAAAACACTGCATTTCCAAAACTGCCACTACATCACAGCTGCCAAATACCTTTTATAGTTTGCAGAGGTGGAACCATGTTGGTCTCAAGATATTAGAGAGACGGTGGTAGGGTAATATCTTTCACCGGACCAGCTTCTGTTGGTTGAAGAGAGTCCCTTAGCCTTTGTCTACATTGGAGCTGGTTTTCAGCAGCAGTCACAAATGGAATTTAAATTTCCTTGCATATCTGCTGGTGACTTTTTTAGCCACTGGTACACATTTGGGAAAGCTGACCGCAAATCCTTTGCAGTTGGCTTTCCTGTACACCCCTTGGCCCCCAGACAGAGCTGTCCCGGGGGGGAGGGCGAGAGGGGCGATTGCCCCTGGCCAGTGGTTCTGAGAGTCCTGTGCTGTCCTGCCCTGAGCAGGGCAGCATGGGACCCAAACGGCTGCCCAACCCATGACCATGCTGTCCCTCGCATGTGGAGCCGAAGGCGGTGGGGAAGGGGGGGCAGACCGCCAAGCCAGCTGCCGCTCCCACAGAGGCGTCGCTGGCACTGGGCACCCGGGGCACGTGCCCTGAATCCCAGCACTGGTGCCCCAGATCTCTGGCCCAATTGGGCTGGAGATCCGGGACCCAGCCGCCGGTGGCTGCGGTGGCCTTGTCCCCAGCCAGGGATCAGGGGCCTGGCCACCCGCGGCCACGGCGGGGAGTCCGGGCCCAGCCGCCCATGGCAGTAGCGGCCCCGTCCCCCACCGGGGATATGGGGCCTCGCCACCTGCGGCCAGGAATCCAGGGCCTGGCCGCCTGCACCAGCAGCAGCCCTGTCCCCAGCTGGGAATGTGAGACCCCACCACCTGTGGCCGCTTCCGGTCCTGTCTCCAGCCGGAGATGCAGGTCCTAGCCGCCCGCAGCAGCGTGGCGGCTATTGGCCCTGTCCCTGGCCAGGGGGCAGGGCCTGCTGCCAGGGGCAGGGCCTGGGGCCATGCCCCGGGTCCCTCGCCGGGCCAGCAATGCCCCTGTGTTCCTGGCTGGCTCTTCCCCACCCCCAGGATGGGGAAGAGCCAGCCTGGGGTGGAGCAGGCCAGCCCAGAGGCCGGGTTTCTCTCTCTGGCCCCTCCCTGTGCCGGCTGTTCTGCCCAGGAGGTGGGCAGGGCCGGCCCAGAGGCAGGGCAGCAGAGCAAAGCCCAGCCCCCTGGACCAGCCCTCTCTGCCCTCAGGGTCAATGTCAAGGCGGCAGTGTGGGACCAGCCTGCACCCCACCAAGCGCAGTGGACGGGGGGGCACCGCACAGGCCAGTTGGCCCCGGGCTCCACACCCCTCTGGCGTCGGCCCTGCCCTCAGGACTTCTGGGAGGGGAGCAGCGAGTTCAGACTCACTGCTAACTGCTTCTGGAATGCCAAGCTGACAGTGGTGATGTTTTCAGCTTTGACCTACCCTTACTCACCTTATATCTCTCTCTACATTCGTTATACAGAGAGATTCCACACCCACAAGCGTGATTAAGATGTTCAAGACACAGATGGGCTATGGGGCTGGTGCAGGAAAGAATGTGATCTAGCAGGATGGAGCTGGGGTTCAATGGAATGGAAGACAGGTTACAGGTTCTGGCAGTGATGAGGGAATGAGGTGTGTTGTGGACTTAGCCATCCATCAGTGAGGCAATTATTGTGGCAGCCTGCCTGTCAGCTTGCTCACATTTAACCAACAAGCTCGTCATGACTCGTGCAGGTTTTCAGTAGATTTGGAGAGTTGCCTGCCCTGAGTGATATGCAGGGCCGTCCTTAAGGGGAGGCAGGAGGGGCAACTGCTCTGCGCTTTGGGGGGCCTCGCGCTTTTGGGGGATCCCATGCAGCCAGCTGGAGTAAGGAAGCAGGGAGCTTTTTCAAGCTGTGGGACTAGGGAGCAGCTCCGGCTGGTCAGGGAAGGGGGAAGGGAGTTCAGACAGGGCAGCGTTTGTTTACAGTAACTCTTAAGTAGCCACCTTCCCACAACTGCTCCCTGAGGGCAAGAGAAAGGGCAAGTGTTGAGATAAAACCTATAGAGCCAGCCTCAGTCAAGCAAACAGGGACGAAGTCAGGAGAATGTCACATCCCCAAACTTTACAAAACAGGACCTTCTCTTTGAATTTACATCAGCATCTCCAGAAAGTGTTCGAGATATTAAAGAACTTTTTTCCTTCTACATTTAACAAGAGTTTTCAGTCTTCAGGGATGTCTTTTTGAACAAACTTCTCTGTGCAGATAATGATCTATTATACCTGAGAGAGAAGACCCCAGGCTAGCACTCATATGGAAATAGTGGGTTTTTAGGGTTAATGGCCATCAATCAACACATTAAAGAAGTTTTTTGTCCTTCCTTCTGCACTGTAAATATGCCCCATTGTCATTGATTGCAGTCAGACCACCAGTCCCAAAGCATGGCAAAGAGGAAAGCAATTGTGGCCATGTGGGTCTAGTTTAGTGAAACAAACAGGGAATCCTGTGGCACTTTTAAAGACTAACAAATTTATTTATTTGTTAGCTTTTAAAAGCGCCACAAGACTCCTTGTTTGTTTTACGTCAGGGTATCTGAGAGGAAAACAAAGGTCCCTTGTTTCTTCCTCTCATCCTCAAACAATACCTGAGTTTCATTACTTAGATCACCTGCAAAGCAATGAGGAATGTATGAATACATATATTAAAATAAGATGGAAAAGGAGAGAGTCAGGCAGCATAAAGGAAATAACATACATTAGACAATTGGAATCCAGTGCTTTAAGGTGAGAGAGGACCTGAATTTATTTCTTGATATCATCCAAAAATAGCATCTCTCTCTTTGAATTTTCAATTTAACAAAAACTTGATCTAAGAAATTATTAAAATTGTGTGACCATCTTGAACAGAAAACCAGAGCCACAAAGAAGAGTACCTCCAGATGCTTCTGTCCACTTGTCTGTGCGGTTGATGAAACATCACCATGGCACATTCAGTATTGCCTACCCTAAACATTAAAAATAGTCACAAATCTGGCTTAAATATATCATTAAAACTCACTTAAAAATAAAGAGATGTTTAAAGAAGTAATAAATGGGGGGGGGAGCTATTTTCTTTGACTTCTGGGTTTTGAGCCTTTAGGATAAAGTCAGGTCATGTTTTTCTGCTTCTCTTTGCAACTTTTTAGTCCGAGGGCTAGAAATTTATGATTTTATTAAAGAAAAATTGACACTGCCCAGTGTTCCCTCTAAGCTGATGATGCAGCTGAACAAGTTATGGGTGCACTTGTGGAGCCAGCGGGCAGCAGGGAAGAAACCTGTTGGGGCCTGGAGAACCAGCAGTAAACTTGCTCAGCTGCATCATCAGCTTAGAGCAGTGGTTCCCAACCTTTTTGAGGCTGGGGACCCCTTTGTAACAAAAAAACAAACAAACAAAAAAAAATCTTTGCGGACCCCAGCTGATTATGTAATCTGGCCTGCATGGGCAGACTCTGGCCCTCACCAGTGGGACAGCTGGTGAGCAGTGCTGCTACCACCATTGCCTACGCCACTGGGGAGCTAAGCCATGGCAGCTGTGGTCCCCTGTCCTTGCCCCTGCTGGGGAGCTGCTGTGGCTCCATCCCCCTTGCCAGGAGACAGCCACAGATGGGGAAAGTCAGCCCTGGCAGGGAGCATCAGGGCTGTAGCTGGATTCCAGCCCCGGGTAGGGAGAGGCTCTGCAGACCCACTGCAAAGTATCTGTGGACCTCTGGGGGTCTCTGGACCACAGGTTGGGAACCACTGGCTTAGAGAGAACATTGCGCTGCAAAGTTTAAAATGGGGGGGTCCCGCACAAACTGATTCGCCCTGGGCCCCGCTCCCTCCCAGGACTTCCTTGTTTTTCATTACAAATGGTAATTCTCATCTCTCTCAATCTCACCACTTTGTGATATAGTGTTACACAGTGATTGAACATGTAGTTTGTTTCATTTGCTGAAGTAATCTGACCTGATGCAGTGAAATGTAATCACAGGATTTATCTTCTCCTCCCAAACTTAAGGGTTTTTTTCTTCTATGTAAGTTTTTTTCCACTTTCTAGCATCTGGCGAAGTGGGAGTTCTCTCACAAAAGCTGATGCAATAAATAAATAGTCTTTAAAAGTGCCACAGGACTCCGTTTTGCTGCCCTAAGAGATGTCAAGACTGCCAGCGTGGCCTGCTTCAAACAATAGATGGATCTGTTCCCAGAAACCGGGAACTCAGATCTAAGTTCCTGCCCTGAAAAGCCAATTATGTTTAGTTCCAGAGTCCGTTGTTATCTCTAGTCACCTCTGGCAGCGAACAGGAAGTAGCCAGGGGACCTACAGGGGCTTCCTTGTTAAGTGCTTGCTGGTTTTATTCCTCAACACCCCTTTTGCAGGAAAATGATAAAGTCTGGTCTCCCACAATTTGTATCAAGCATGGTGGAGGAATTATGTCAGGTTTTTCTGACAATCCCTGAAGCCCAGAACATGCCTAGACCGAATGGTATCCAGGCAAGGTGTGTTTTGGCACCTTCCCCATTCCATTTCTTAAACTTTTGAATACCGTTTTTTTTTTTTTTTTGTAAATTGCAGTCCATTTCACAACTTGGATACACAGTTTGAAGGAACAATTGATCCCTTTAATCAAAGATGATAAATTTGCACACTAGAATCTGTAAATCCCAGGCCTGGTCCTCTCCCCCACAAACCTATCTGCAGGGCCATCTGTAGTGGCTGTGGGGGGGCCCATACCCCCACATGCAGGGGGGGGGGGCAGGCCAACTCAGAGGCAGCTCTGTGCTCCTGCCCCTCCCCTGTTTGCCATGGAAGGCAGCAGGCCAGGTGGGGAGCAGGGAGGCAGTGGGGCCGGTGGTAGAAGCATGGCAGGGGGGAGCAGCACAGCAGTGGGGGGCCTATGGGGCCCGGATGGTCACTCCACTTGCCCTCCCAAAGGACAGCCCTGCCCTTCTGCACCTAATATAGCTCAAGCCAAGTTATACACGTGTTTGCTTTTGATCTGGTTGCATTTGATTGGATCTGGCTGCTATGAGGAAGGAAAGGTTCTTTTCCTCTCACTTCTGTAAGATAGGTGGGGTTGAAGTGTCCTTTCTTGTGTTCTGTCCTGATTCCTTGTGCATGCTTGGTTGGAGGATGGCACTTTCCTCACCTAATTGCTGAGAAGATGGTCTCAATCTGGCATTATTGGAAACTCTTTGCTCTATCAAGGAATGGAATTCTGCAACATTGCTCCGATCCTGATGGGGAGGAGGTAGCCAGCTTTTCCTGAGGTCACCCGTTCTCCCTGCTCTTAAGATGCGATGAAAGGATTTGGTTGCCTTTGCCAAGTGATGCCATTCTCAGGGCATGGGGCATCCTCTTTTTGCGCCACCATGACTAGACCACAGATCTGCCTTCCAGTGTCCCCCACTCCCTTGTGATGTGTTTTGGGAAGTGGCTCTGTAAGGAGAGCAGGGATTGTTGTGGGTTCTCCTCCCCCCACCCTTCTAAAGAAGTCAGGCAAGGATCAATGAATCAGCAGAACCCGGATGAGTCCAGCAAACTGGATACGCTCTGGCCCAGTAGTTCCCAACCTTTTTGGCGTGAGGGCCATAAATATAATTTTTACAACCCTGAAGAACCACCAGTCTATTTAATTAAAATTAAATTAAAATTAATAAACAATTCAAATTAAATTTTTAAGTAGACTGGTGACCCTTGGGTTGTAAAAATTGTATTCATGGCCCTCGAGCCAAAAAGTTTTTTTTAATTAAAAAAAAATTCAAAACAAACCTTTTAAACTTTTTTTAAAGGGCTGCACTGTGTCTCACACATGCCCAGCCCCAGGGGGTCGTGAGCCCCCTCTGTTCCACTCCTTTGGGTGTATTGGGGCAGGCAGCACCAGGCCCCACTTAACCCAAACCGGCCCCAGCTCACCACTCCCAGCGGCCCAGCTCTGGTTTGGGCCCATCCCTCCCATGTGTGTCCTGCCCACCTGAGGGCTGGGGTGGGGTGCTCCCATCAAACCCTCACGTAGGCAGTGGCTTTCTTGGCCATGGACCTAGCCTGGCTCTCCAGTGGGCTACACTCCTGGCAGCCCAGCACCTCCGTCCCTACTCACCAGAGGTGAGAGGGTGGCTCATGGTATCACTGCTTCCTGGTCAGCAAGAGTCCAGTGCTGGGGGTAGAATGGAGGGAGGCAGATGGCTGCAGCCCGATTCCCAGCTGTGCATCAGGACTACGTGGGAAGCGAGTGTCTGCAGCCCAGCTCCCAGCCAGCAGCTGGGGAGCATACGCCACTTTATTAAATTGGGCCTGTGCCTGTGGGCCACTTTTGGCCTGCAGGCCCTGCAGGCCTGGGATTGGGAACCCCTACTCTATCCTATCACTGTACTTGCAGGTCTCCATCATGGGGAGTTCTGCCTACTCACAAACATTGAATTTATCCTTATGACATGCTGGGGATATAGGAAAATAGTACTATCAGCATTTTACAGATTGGGAAATTGAGGCAGAGAAATCACATGAAATGTCTCAGTTCATAGTGAGCCTTTGGCAGATCTAGAGCTAGCACATGGATCTCCTGATTCCCATGCCAGTAGCACTGCTACAGGGCTGTCCTTTCAACATTGGGAAGGAGCAGTGCGGCATGCCCACTGATTCCCTATCTCAAAAGTTGGCTTTAGTACAAAGAATGATGAACAGTGTGTGTGCAGTTTTTGGTTTGGTTTGGTTTTTTTTTTATGGCCCTTACCTTGAGCAACAGCTTTCCGGGCTCCATATGTGATAAGTGACCAGATTCTCAGCTCGTATCAGCAACTCTATACAATAGAGTTCTGCTGAGAATCTGGCCAAAAGTCCTACAATTCAACCCCTCTTCCTTACAAAGGAAGCTGCATTCACCTGCAAAGTTGCTTCTTGGCTCTCGGTCAGAAGGTTCCAATCCAGAGCTGCAGTAAAACCCAGACCTGATCAGAACTTTGCCACTGTACTTTTTAAACATGGGTTTCCTGAGCATGGTTGGTTGGTTAAGCCTATGTCACTCATCTATACCATATACATCTGAGAGATGCTCACTGTGTCCTTGTGCAAGCTGACCCATCTTGTTTTTTCACTTTTTCTTCCCTCTTCAGGCTAGCTCCAAAGAATCAGTGTGAGTGCACCATAGCCAGCAATCTTAAAGTCTATCAGATGGAAGATTATATTGATAAGAAAGACCTTGCCTCAGTTAAAAAAAGGCGAAAGAAGGAGTTCGAACACTATCAGAAAAGGTACATTGGCTCTTCATCTTCAGAAGTGTTCACTCCTGGTTACCCATTGACCTCCATTACAGTCATTTCCAGGCCAGTGAAGACTGTTCGCTAAAGTGTATCTCCTAGTAGCTTGTTCAATTGAGTTCTAATAGTTTACAGTCACCTACAAATGCCCTAGAATTAACTGGATACTGCTATATCAAACTCACTTTGTTAAGGAGTGGGGTTCAGCTATGGATCTTGGGATCGTTGGGGAAAATGTTCCAGCTGCTCTTGACTCTCACAGTGGGGAATAGGGACTGATGTGGTCTCTTAGGTGACCAAGCTCTGATCGCTGAAGGTATTTAGAGATAAAGTGCCACCATTTTGCTTCCCTAATTAGTGTCAGTAACTAAGCAGACAGCCACATTTTGCAGTAGTTGCTGTTTCTAAATGATCTTTTGGGGTGCCCTGCATGGAGTACAAGGCAGCGATCCCATCTGGAGCATGGCATGTATTTGCAGGGCTGGTCTTACTGAGGGCTGCATTCACCTTCTGGAAAGAACATATACTTATTTTGACAATAAGATTCACCTGCAGGCAGCCAGTCAGCTAGCAAACCCGTGCAAAGGGCAGAAGGAGGGGTGCTATAAAAATGAGTGTCTGTGTGCTAAAGGACAGGTGAGAGCCAAGAAATTAAACATGCTAGAGATAAAAAAGGTCAGTGGAAAAAAATCAACCATGTATGAAGACAATAAATAAGCAATCGGGCATGGCCACTAGTGGGGATTGGTAGCTAACACTCTGACTGTGAAGTATAGTGATCTAAACGGTTACTAAACTTCAGGCATTAAAATGCATGCTACTGTTCTGAGAAAGGCTGCAGTTGTTGCAACCAAACATCTTGCCTGATTACTTGAACAAGGCATAAATTTACTATGAATCTCCATTGATCTCTGCGTATTTACTCTGAGAGAGAGAATTTTGGGTTGTTGAGATTATCAATCAAGCTGGGCTGTTGAGCTTGCTTTTAAGAAATTTGATGGGTGGATTAGTTCTGAACACTATCCATTGCACCTAATTGTGGGAGTTTTTGCCACCAGCCTCAATGAAATGGGTTTGAATAGTACTCTTTATACTATTTAGTTATACTACTACTAGTATAGCATACTTTATACTACTTTTTAGTTCTTCAAGTGCTGCTCAGATACATTTGTTACATGTTAGCTCTGTGTTCTTGAGGAATCAGAGCATAGTATCCAGCCTGTGCCTTCCCCCCGACACCCATTCCCCAACCTCTGCTTGAACTGAAAACCAAAAACAGTAAGAAGGAAGTGGGAGACATCCTTATCTACCCATATCCAAAAGCCCTTACGGTAAATGGAGCTGCTTCTTTGAGTGCTGCTCAGATACATTCAATAATAGGTGCCTCCCTGCCAGAGTGCCCAATTGGTCGGAACCTTTTGCCCTAGCCTGTCAGAAGAGGGCAGGCGGCCACCATCCCCTGTGCCACCCCCTGTCTATATGTGTGACTGCCGCCCGACCCTTCCCCAGTTTCATTTCCTTCACCTTAGTGTCGGTTGTGGAACTGCCTGCTTCTTGCGCTTTGCAAGCAGCCTGTCTCTTGTTCGCTTTATAAGCCTCTCACCTGACTGGGAGCACCTATTTGTGGACCTAGTTCCACCTAAGAAGGTTTTCCCTCTCGGGCTGGAACATCACGCTCCTATGCTGTCTGCTATGCCGAGTTTTAAGCCTTGCGCCGAATGCGGCAAGGCCTTTCTGTGGGACGATCCCCACGAGAAGTGCCTCCGGTGCCTGGTAGGGCACATGGTCATAAATTGCTCCATCTGCCTGTCCTTCAAACCAAGGACAATCAAGGACAGGGAGCAACGGCGCTGTGTCCCCTCCCCTGAGGCCTCGGGGGTCTCCTGCGGTAGCACGTGCCAGCTCAGCACCGGAACCCACCCAGCACCATACCGATAGGGGATGCAGGACTAGCTCAGTACCAACCTCAGTACCATGGCGCCGACACAGCCCCTCATCTTTGACACAGGGCTCCCCTTGGGACCAGTCGGGGTCAGTACCTATCCTGACGACTCCAGAAGCAGTGAAGGCAGTGAGGGTGTTCCTACTACTGCCTACACCTCCCTCTCCAGCGCCCACTAGAAGGGGAAAACCAGCCGTCATTTTGAAGTTCTGAGACGCTTCCCCCTGTTCCAGCCCAGGGGAAAGGGCCTCAATGGGCTCCAAACAGTCCACGCGCCGGCTTCCGGCACTGTTGCCTTTCCGGTACCGCCACCACGAATGGTCCCCACAGGAGACTCCTGTAACCATGCCGGTACTGTCCCATTCGACACCGTGAGAGCTTTAAACCCGGTGCCGTGCTCTTACACAGGTGATCTATCAGCACATTTTGACTTCCTGCACCGTGTCTCAGCCCACATGGGAATGGAGGTCCAAGCCTCCAAAGCACCCTCCAACACCTTATTTGGGCTGGTATTCTCTTTGGTGGAACCAGTCATGGTTCCCCTTCACCCCAATGTTTGGGACTTGGCCTCGTCCTGTTGGCAAAGTGCAGGCTCCATCTTCCCGGTTTTAGATACAGCGGGCCTCAAGTACAGAGTCCTGGGGGCAGAGTTCCCCTCACTCACCCACCACCCAGTCTCATCTTGTGCTGTGCCCCCTGCGACCCCCCTCCCAACATTGAGGGATGCAAGGGAGTGAGAGTTACTGGGTTGGAAAGTATACTCCGCCTTGGCCTTCCAGTTGTGGGTCGCAAACAATCAGGCCTTGACCAGCAGATATATGTTGGACGTGTGGGAGTCTATAAACAAATTTAGACATCTACTCCCTCTAGAGGCGAGGGAAGAATATGATGCCTTCCTGGAGGAGGGTAAAATAGCCTTCCAGGACCTCCTCTTGTCAGCCTGGGACGCAGTGGATACGGCAGCCCGCACTCTGGCCTCAGCTGTAACCCTGCACTGTGCAGCATGGCTATGGGAAGCTAGGGTGCCCCCAGCCTCACAACAGGTGGCCCTTGATCTGCCCTTCAGGGGCAATGCCCTTTTCCCACTAGGGACCTCGGCTGTCTTGGGTACCACTTGTGATCCCTGGGAAGAGTTAAAATATCTTGGCCTTCTTCTGGCGGGGCCTCTTCTGCCTCCTCCAGCCCTATAAGGCCCAATAGTAAACTGACGACCCCCCCCCCCCGCTTCTAACAGCTACTAGTGAGGACTTAATCCTCACCACCACAACTTCAGTTTGAAACCCAGCTGGGGGACCTTCCCGTCAAGGTCCCTTCCCTACACAACTCCAGGGAGGGATCCCGACTGGTTAATCAGCAGTATTGATTATAATCAGCAGTCTCGCTGTCAATCACCTCCTCCAAAACCCTGCTGTGGAGTGCCCACTGACTTGGGACCCTCCCTTAAAGTTGAAAGACAGCCCTCCCCCCGTCTCTGTCTCTCTCTCTGTCTCTCTCTCTCTCTCTCTCTCTCTCTCTGGGAGAGTGAGTGGCTCAGAGGTTAAGCAGCCTCTTCTCCTTTGGGTAGAACCAAGGTTTAACCCCATATTCATACCCTCTCTATTGACCCCAATACTTCCAATACCCAAGAGAACTTGACCCTCTGATTATCCAGCCTCCTTGACTACTGTAACAGACAGAATGGAGCCCTGCAGTCTGAACCTGCGTGGGCAACCCCTAGTTGACAGTTCTGACTCCCAAAGGGCTACGATGCCCCTGTACATGACATTCCACTGGGGTGGGAAAAGCCCCCCCCCTTCCTTGTGCTGCAACTTCCATGCCTTCTGTGGGACACATAAGGCATTCATGGCGCACACTCCAAACATCGAAGAGTGTACTGCCTCACGAAGGCCCACTCCCAACTAAATGAGGCCTTCCCCCGTGGTGCCATTCCCATACCAAGGAGCTATGCTCACGCACGCTCCCCCCTGGGCAAGGTTTTATCATTCTATCTGTCAAAGCAGATGGTCAGAGGACCCTTTGTCAGCTGTCGCTCCCCTTTCCACAGAAGGTGTTCGCTCCTCTTTTCCCAAAGTGGGGGGGCACCATCCACCCTTTCTTGCATGCAGCCCTAACCAACCCTTCCCTATGTCACCAATGGAATTAGCTGTGCTTACATATAGCTCACGTCCAATCGGCCCCCATCCAAGCTTCTAAGGGATATGCTTCCAGCTCGGGGGTATTCCAAGCCCTCCTGAACCCATGGAGCAGGCAAATCGTTCCCGCCTGCCAAGTACCAGACACAAATGTCAGAGCCCAGCCACCAGATGCAAGCGTTTGGTCACTTGCTCATGGCTCCATGTGGGAGATGAACCCTCCAGTACTCACTACTACCAGCTGGTCCACAGCTTAGGTGAGCGCACTTGAGAGGGGTCTCACTAACTGGGGCCTCTGCCTCATTTTGCTACCCTCTCTTTCCCCATATGGGAAAGAGGCTACGTTAATGAGCAACGAATCACTTCCCCACCCTGGGCCATTGACCACCACTACCTGGGACATGCACTAAAGTCAGAACCCCCATTTACACCTGACACTTCCCTTTCTCTCTCTCTCTATCTCTAAGGAGGTCGCTCCCTTCCACTCAAAGCAGGAGACCCTCAGGTCATGGAGAAACAGAGGAGATGGCATAATAACAATAATGTCATCCGGATACCACCCCTTTCCCATTCAGTCAAAGGTGGAGAAACTCGTCCCTCTGCTTCCATCGTTACACTCACAGTCACCGCTCAGTCCCACTGTGATGGTTCGGAAACCATTCCTGCAGGCGGGGTATGAGTTTAGGCCCAATCATTGCTTCCCAGAGTTTCATCCAGCAGTGCCACTCATGTAGCTCAACCTCTGGGGACGGCAATACTGCAGTGGTTGTCCCAGCCTAGCTCTGGGAGACTCTCCCTCAGGAGTCTTGCAGGTGCAGTTCCTTCTTCCTCATCACAATCTGAAGATCTTCTAGACTTAGTAGTTGTAACCTGGCATATTATACTTCCATCTTAAGCGACTGCTAGGGGTTTTTCTCACTTGATAGAGCTCAGATTAAACCCACCCCAAAACTCCTGTCAGCAAATGGGAATTTGGGAATTAGCTGACCCTTAATAGAATTCACCTTTCCAGGTAAGATCTAATAACAACAATAGCACGTTCATACAGGACACTTCAGATAAACCAAAAGTGTCTTAAAAGGAGATGACTGGATGTGCCCCCTCAGCTGGTGTACGCTTGCTCTGCTCCTTTCGGAGGAGATTCCTTCCTCCTCCCATACATCCTGATTCTCCCCCGGGGCCCCTCCTCACAGGGAACCTCAAACCTGATACACACCCATGTGCGTTACCAGGCTTAAGGTCGATGCCATACCGGGGTGAGTCCTTCCCGGTGGTATGAGGTCACGTAGACCAAAGTGAGTTTGGTCCCGTAGGCTGTGGGGACTGGCATCCAGGGTTATCGCACTCATGAGCCTACTCCTTGGGTGTCGCCTTATTATGATCAGCTCCTCACCCCCTATAGTCCTTTGGCCGCTTGCTAGCCAATGAATCCGATCAGTAAAAAAAAAAAGAGAGAGAGAGAGAGAGAGAGAAGGTGGGAGAAATAGAAATAATACCATTTCCTTGGCTATGTTCACACACAGGGGGTTATTTCAATACAAGTTTTTTCGAAACAACTTGTATCGAAATAAGGCGTTATTTCGAAATAAGTTAATTCGAATTAAGAAAATGTTAATTTGAATTAAGGAAAAAAGCTCAAAGCGAAATAGCATGTTCGGACAACAGTTATTTCTAAACGAGTCACTGTCGTTTCAAAATAACATGTTCTGATGGGATTGTTTTGAAACAATCATTTCAAAACAACATTGTTTAGTCACAAAATGGGGTTTAAGTTGTTTTGAAACAACGGTGCATCGTGTGAACATGGCAACCTCTGTTGTTTCGAAATAAGATTGCTGTGTGAACACACCCCTTATGCCTTTGCAAGGTTACAAATGCTGACAGCCCACTTCAAAAAAAAAAAAAGGGGAACATTACGGTGTCATCAGTAAACTTGTGTAGGCCTGGGATATATTCTTCAAGCCCATAGGAAGTCCCACCTGTGCCTATCTTATATAGTGTTATAGGGTGGGTCAAGCATCTGGCTTTCCCCATGCTGGTCCGGGTTCCTCACTTATAAGTGTGCTGCATGAGGTCGTCAGCTGTTGCCTTCAGTCTTTCACATTCCTCTTTAAACTAGGATGAAGTAAACTCTCCTAGATCCTCCCCACCCACTCCTGGTAGCCCATCCCTCCTGCGGGACACCAAGTGTGCCAGATTCACGTACCCATCTGGCCCATGGCCTGCAGGTACCTTACACTGCTGGACTGAGGGAAAGACGGTCTACCTCCCTTCCACTGCTTATTGCAGAGTTGGTAACCACCACTGCCAGCTCCGCAATCCTAGGGCCTTGCGAACTCCCTCACAGGAATTATGCCAACATGTGTTGCTGCCAGAACATTAATTCCTCTGGCTTCCACACGCCTCTGCCAATACCTTCTCAGGCAGAGCAATTAGAGACACATTCCTCGACCATAGCCATGATGTGTTGGTACCACATTTATACATAAGGTGATGTCAGGCTGTGCTGTCCACACACACTTAGTGGTGCTTGGACAAAATGGGCCTACTTCTACCTGCTGGGTTAGATCCTACAACCCCAGACTACCCTTGCCTGGATGAAGGTCTTTAGGTCGATTCTGTAGACCTCTCGAGGACCTTGCTTGTTGGACAACTACCCATGTCGGACATATGCTGTGCTGAAGGTGGAAGAGCCAACTCCACCCGCCATCCATCAGCATGGCTAGCAGTCACCTATTACTGAATGTATACAAGCAGCACTCAAAGAATAACGGTGGGTTACTTACCAGTAACCGCCCTTCTTCAAGATGGGCTGCTTGGATTCATTCAGAACCCTCCCCCCGTCCTCGCATTTGGAGATGGCAACTCCTAGGAACTAGGGAGGGGTCGGGCGGCAGCCACACATATAGCCATGGGGTGGCACAGGGGGCGGTGGCCGCCTGCCCTTTTCTGACCGGCTAGGGCAAAAAGTTCTGACCAATTGGGCACTCCGCCGTGGAGACACCTATTACTGAATGAATCAGAGCAGCCCATCTTGAAGAAGGATGGCTACTGGTAAGTAACCCATCGTTCATTTGCATTGACTATGGAGAGACAAGCTCCAAAGCAAGAACTGCACTGAACCCTGGGATTGAAGAAGCAGGAACTGCATTAAACTCTGGGATTGAAGAAGCAGGGAAGCATTGCATGATGGGGAGTCTCACACCAAAAAAAAAAAACTCAGCAATTATCAGACCATTCTAGTCATAGACATGATAATTGATACCCAAAATACTGAGTCTGCCTGATTGTATTGTGAGTTTCTCTGAATCATTACACCTAGCCAGGAACGTGTATTGGCCACTTAAACAAGTCCTTATAAAAAACTTTAGCTATATCCAAGAGTATAGTACTGAGTGTCCTGTGTAGGTCCTGATTAGATCCTGTCTGAATCCTGTGTGAGTTGGATTGAGTCCTGAGTCCTGATGCTTGAATCTAGAGCAGTGGTTCCCAACCAGTGTGCTGGGGCACACTGGTGTGCCACGGCAACACCCAAAGTGTGCCGCAGGCATCCCTGAGAGCTGGGATTAAAGTTCTTTCCCTGCTCAGCTCAGCCACGTGGGCTGTACAGGGCTGAGAAAAGGCAGTGGTTAAAGTAAGAGAGAAGGCAGCAGAACACAGTTCCGGGGACCCCCTATTTTTAGGCAGGCAGCGTTCTGGCCTCCCTAAAATTAGAGGAAGGCACCAGAACATGGAGTTCCAGGGGTTCCCCTAAAAGTAGCAGGAGCAGTTGGAACATAGAGTTCCAGTGGCTTCACCTTAAACCTCGCTCCACCTTAAGCCCAGTCAGCAGAAAGCTGCGGGAGGCCAGGAGTGTGTGATTCCCCCCCCCCCACAGGGCAGAGCAGCTCCTGTCAGCTAGTCTGCAAACAGCCCAGGTAAGGGCTTTGGGGGGGGGGGAGCTGCTGGGGGTTTTGTGGGGCAAGTGTGTGTGTGTAGCAGAGGTGGGTGGGAGTGGCTGTGTAGCAAAGGGTGTGTAGCTGGGGTTGTGGGGTAGCTATCTGGTTGGGGGAGTTTAGGGGATGTACCTGGGGGCTGGAGGGCTAGTTCTGGCCCCTGCAGTGATGGAAGGATCCATCGCAGGCAGCAAGGGGCTGGGGGAGGGAGGAACAGGACCCTCTGGGGTGGGAGGGAGCAGCAGTGGGGTGAGGATTTGCCCTGGGTGGCAGGGAGCCACTGTGGAGAAGGGGGAAGTGGGTGCTGCAACATGCTGCCCTCCCCTACCTTCCCATTCCCCAGGTTACCCTATCCCGCAAACCCAGTCTTGTTCTCCCTTCCTCTCTCCTCTCTTGCCACCTTTGCACTGTTCCCCACATGGCTGCCCTTGTCCTCTTTCACCAGCCCTGCTCTGCTCTGCTCCCCACACTCACTCCTGCCACTGCACATGACTCCTGACCTCCTGTGTTTTGCCACCCCTGCTCTGCTACCCCAATACCAGAGCTGTATCTTTTCCATTGGGACTTGGCTTTTCTTCTTCTTTGCTGATTGCTGTGGGAGCTTTGTTTCCATCCAGCCTCTGACCCTCATTTGCACACCCTGGGAATCTTTCTGCTACACAGAGTGGTGAGACCTCCCCACCCAACCTTTCTCCCTCTAAACCAGGCGTGGCCAAATTTGTGGAATTCAAGAGCCACACAAGTTGATTATTAAACCTTCAAGAGCATCACTGAGGCATATAGCCATATACTTTTACCTACAAAATTGATTTGTTAACATTCTTCCACGGGCCACACTTTTTCATTCAAGAGCCACATGTGGCTCCCGAGCCACAGTTTGGCCACACCTGCTCTAAACTGACTCTCTTTCTAGGCCTGATACAGTAGAATCTAGGTAATATTGTAGCTGGGTAGCTTTCTTTCCTTGTATGTTTATTAATGCTGTAACTGGGTATTTCGGGGTATTTATCTCTCCTATTGTAATTATTATTAGTGCAAGTTTTAGATACCTAGCAATAAAATGCCTTTTGTAATCAAGCCAGTTTCCAGACTCTTTTAAGACATCATTCCCTCTCCTTTGTGGTCTTGGTTTCTTTATATCACTTTGCAGCAATGCTTCTACTACCTAAAAAAACCAAGGAGTCATGTGGCACTAGCCAAAGATCCCTGTGATGCCCACAACCCTGTAAGGTTTGCTCATTGATGGGGATATCAGCCTGATTTACTCCAGGAGCATATAAGGGTGACAGCTGAAAAGTGCTGTTCTGACCCAGCCTGACTGAGTCCAGGGGCAAATAAGTGTAGCAGCTGAAAACTGCTGTGTGACCCAGCCTGCTCAAGATCCATAATCAAGCCTAGTCCAGTGCGGTACAGGGGCACATAAGGGTAGCAGCAGAGAAGTGCTGCGTGACCCAGCCTGCTGTGTTCAGGGACATATAAGGGGTCAGCTGAGAGTGCTGATAGACCCAATCCACTCAGACGCACCTTGTTAACTGATGAATGTGTGTATTGGGGTAGTTATTTGGATTTGGTGGTTGGACGAATCCAGTCCTGGAAAATTGAGGTCCTGCAATGGTTGTTCCACTAGGAGAGAGAGCTTCCAGAAGGGAGCAGTGAGCTCCATATAGAAACACAAGTGACACAAGCAGCACACAATAGAATTATCATCTTCCCCAAAGAGAAAGTAACCCTAATAAATGAGCATACCCGAAGTTGGTGGGCAAAGTTGGTAACACATTCAGTAAGAGGTGCATCTGTGCCGCAGTGCACAATTGGTCAGAAACTTTTTGCCCTAGCCTGTTAGGAGAGGGCTGGCGGCCAATGCCCCCCCCCACGCCACCCCTTGGCTATATATGTGGTCGCCACCCGGCCCCTCCTCGGTTCCATTTTGTCTGCCTCAGTGACGGTTTGTGGAACAGCCTGTTCCTTGCAATCATGCAAGCAGCCTGTCTCCTTCGTTTATGAGCCAGCAGCTCGATTAGGAACACCTCTTTGTGGATGTCGTTCAACGGAAGAGTGCTTCCTCTCCTGAGCACCTGCCAGAGAAGCAACATCACTCTCCTTTGCCGCCCGCCATGCCAGGGTTTAAATCTTGTGCTGCCTGTGGCAAGGTCTTCCCACGGGACGACCCCCACGTGAAGTGCCTTCAGTGCCTGGGTGAAGCCCACTTGGTCACCTCCTGCTCCATCTGTCTGTCCTTTAAACCCAGGACAATAAGAGACAAGGAGCAAAGGCACCACGCGTTGGCCTCCGGGCAAGCATGGCAGCCCACCCCCAAGGCTTCAGTGTCTTCTCCGGCACCACACGCATCTTCGGCACCAGAGCCTTCCTGGCACTGCTCACCACGGGGCCACAGAAAGGCCAGCTCAGTACCGGTACCAGTACCATGCTGCTGGCACTGGTCCTGCTCTCCCTCTTGGGGGTCACCAGGGGACCGCAGGGGGTCGGTACCGCTCCCTACTACTCCAGAGGCATTTGAGGCAGCGAAGGCGTTTCTCTTACTCCCTACACCGCCCTCTCTGGTACCCCCCAAGAGAAGGGGTAAACTGGCCTTAGCCCATAGGGCCTGGCCCCACAAAGGGCACTGAACACCCTCTCCTGTCTTGGTTCCGAGTTCCCCGACACCAGAGGCCCCTAGCCAGAGCTCTAGTACCTTTGAGCTTTCTCCTTGGCACTGTGTCACCTTGCCTTCTCCTACACCATCATTGCGGTCCCAGGTAGTCTCCCCTCCTTCGAGTCCGGAGAAGGGTGCCTCAAGGGGGTAGAAATGGCCCCGGCCTAGGCTCTCAGCATTGGCACCATTCAGGTACTGACCCAGTGAATGGTCTCTGCAAGTGACTGTCTCAAGCTCTTGCGGTGCTGTGGAGCTCCCAGCAGCACTGGCGCCTTCAGCACCGGCCAGAACTTTAAACCCCGTGCTGTCTTCTTACATGGGAGATCTCACGGCACACTTTGACCTTCTGTGCTGTGTTGCTGCCCATATGGGGATGGAGGTTCAATCCCCTGAAGGGTCCACCAACACACTTTTTGGGCTGGTGATCTCGTCTGGCGACCCTGTCATGGTTCCACTCCACCCTAGTGTGTGGGACCTTGCGTTGTCAAGATGGCAAAGTCTGGGCTCTATTCCTTCGGTGTCCAATATGGCGGGCCTAAAATATCAGGTCCCGGGGACACAGTTCCCCTCCCTCATCCACCACCTGGTACCATCTCGGGATGTGGTGGAGGTGGCCCTGGGCCCAGGCCAAATTCCCTGTGATCCCCTTTCGGTGTCGAGGAACACGAGGGAGGTAGACCTCCTAGGGTGCGAAGTATACTCCTCCTCCACCTTCCAGCTGCGTGTGGCAAACAACCAAGCCCTGGTGGGCAGGTATATGATGTGTGGGAGTTGATGAACAAATTTAGACATCTGCTCCCACAGGAGATGAGGGAGGATTATGATGACTTCCTTGAGGAAGGGAGGATAGCGTCCCAGGACCTTCTTCTTTCAGCTTGGGATGCAATAGACACAGCCTCCCATACAATCGCCTTGGCCGTGACCCTCCGCTGCGTGGTGTGGCTTAGAGAGGTGAGGGTACCTCTGGCCTCCAAACAGGCCATCTTTGGCCTCCCCTTCAACAGGGAGGACCTCTTCCAGGTGGAGACCGAGGCTGTTATCACCAGTGCCCAAGACCCTCGCGGGGAGCTTAAGTACTTGGGCCTCCTCCCCTCAGGGGACCCTGAACATCCTCCTTCCAAATAGGAGTTGTAAGCCACCCTGATTTGCCCTTCTCAGCCGAATGGCTGAGTTGTGGCACTTTATCCCCTCAAGCCTGGATCCATTCTTGGAGAGGAGAGTTTCCCCCATCCAGGGGCCATGCCCCCCACCTCCGTGCATGGAGGGGCCTGTCCTACACTAGAGGTCGCAACCTCTCATTCTGGCTGTTGCTTGTTGGTCTCTCCCTTAGACAGGGACCACATACTGCCCAGTCCAACACACTCCCCCTTATTAATCAGGGTAATGGGTGTAAAACATACACCCAAAGTTCCTGTCCTTGGGGTGCCAACTGTGAATCCTCTTTAGAGTCTTTTCCCATCAGGGAAGGAGCCCTCCCCCGCATTCGCTGTCACAATCAATGATTCTCTTCTTCCCTGTGGGCACACAGGGCAGAGACCAGGATAACCTCAAAAATTTTGGGTGGCACAGTGTTATTCCCTGCCGTAGAAGTCAGTGATACATCCCCTGGTGTCCCTGTTGTGATTCAGCCAAACATCTGCTCACATAGCCTTTAGGGCCACACCTCACAATCCCGTGTGCCCCAACCCCCACAGATCCAGAATGGTCTTGTCCCACCCGGGCTCTGGACCCCCACGCCTTCCCATTGCTTATGAAGGTGCCCTCTGTCCATGCCTTCAGCCCATTGTCTTTGCAGGGCTTGGTGTAGGTGGGCTCTGCCTGACTGCAAGGTCCTGCAGGGTATGACTCATACCACTGTTGTTTTCTGCATTCCCTGTAATCAGGGAAAGGCGGGAAACAGAGTTTAAAAGCTGAGGTTTTGGGGTACTCAGGCAGAACGGTTTTCAACATCTCGCCTGGCCTGATCACACAGACGCCGACCTCCTCCACTCACGAGTTTCCCCCAGAGCGTATCCATGAGTTACCCCTACGAGTACAACTGCCGGCCAATTACGAGTCTCCTTCTCCCGCCTGTAATGCTGCTGCAGCTGCTGCTAATAGGAGTGGTAAGAGTCTGCCCTGCAACCTTTCTCTAAAGAATAAAGTTATTCTATTTCTTTACTGCTGCTTTGAAACTGTTCTCCCCAGCTTTACAGGCTTGTGTGTGTGTCTTTCTGTTTATTTGCCGCTCCAGTTTGTGTTAGGAGCTCCTGTGTCTGTAATTGCCTGTTGCTACTTTGTTTCACTGAGTGTATCTCTTTTCCTTCTGGGTTGTTTGAATTTGTTTTAAAGGTGTCATCACGCATTGCAACATTGTATAGAGTTAATTGGTAGCCCTAGTAGTATTAAGTTAGGTGATAAGATTGTTTGCTTTAGATTGTAGCCCTTAGAATTGTTTTGTTAAGTTGCTTTTGCCATCCCCTCTGTAACCTCCCCAACTTGAATAAACCTTTTCTATTTAAACTTTACTTGTCCCCTCTTTGTTTCTCGAACCCCCCCGTGTGCCCCAAGTTCACCGCTGCACCCAGTTCCCTTTCCCACAGTCCCTCCTTCCCCTGCAATCCCCTTTTCACTGCTTCTCTGCTTCTCCTCCTTCCCCCCGGCTCGCCGCTCCTTCATCTCACCCCCTTCACTCTAGCCCCCTGAAACCTTTTCTTTCCTGCTGCTTGCCCCTACGGCTCCCAGCTGCCTCACAGCTCCGGCGGCCCCTCCTCCTGCCCCGGCCGCCAGCTGGTTTTCCTCACAGCTCTCTGCCCCTGTGGCCCCCAGCTCCCATGCCGCTCCTGCGGCCGCTGCCAATTCTCCCTGCCCCACCACCCTCACAGCTCTCTGCCCCTGTGGCTCCCGGCTCCCACACTGCTCCCGCGGCCGCTGCTGGTGCTCCCCGCCCCGCCACCCTCACGGCTCTCTGCCCCTGTGGCTCCCGGCTCCCGCGCTGCTCCCGTGGCCACCGCCGGTTCTCCCCGCCCCACCACGCTCACGGCTTTCTGCCCCTGTGGCTCCCAGCGGCTCCCGCCATCTGCCCTGCTACCACCGCCACTTTTTCCCGGCTCCCGGCAGCTCCTGCCCTTCTTCTTCCTTCTCTCTCTTCTTTCTTCTGCCACTGCTCCCCTCTCTGCCAGGCAGGCCCCCTCTGCCTCTCTCTCAATCCCCCCGAACCCCAGTCAGTCCCCCTCTGCCTCCCCCTCAAACCCCTGAACCCTTACTCAGCCCCTCCTGCTTCCCCCATTGCCCGGACCCCCACGCGCTTCCCAACCTTTATTCTGCCTCTGTCCCCCTGCCCTGACTCCCACATGCCTCCTCATGCCGCTGCCTCTAACCCCCTCCCACTTGCCTTCCTTCTTCTTGGGTCCCTGCTTCCCTGTTGCTTCCACTCTTCTCTGTCACTGCCCCCATACTAATTTGCATTGCACCCCCTCTATTCATATGTTATAGGGACATCTTTTAGGTTACAGTGAGTAGGGTTGTAATTGTAGATTAGGTCAATTGTGAACCCTCATTGCCCCCCAACTTGCCCCACCTCACAGCATTAAGCATCTCACTACACCACACCACCAACCTCTGTGACAAGCACCATGTATACAGCCGACCACTCACCCCACTCCCATACCTGTGTTAATAAAGTTTACCCCAAATCTACCCTGTACCCCACGGGTGCAGTGATTGTCCCCCAAGGTCCTCAAATTTTCGAACCTGCTGGCAGGGTCAATCTCCACCTCGGGGAGAACATGCTTGGAGGCACCTCTTCATGTTAGAGCCTCTGAAATGAGCGTTATGTTTTCCCCTTCCTAAATTAAAAAGGGGATCTCTTGTCTTTAGCAGAAGGGAGCTCCATTTTCCCAGTATCCTAGCCCGGGACCTCTTGATGGACTGCAGGTTTTTACCAGGCAGTCCCAGATACCCTGGGACCCCATGAACCAGAGCTTCATTCTCCTGTGCTCAGAAAGGTTTCAGTCATTACATGGGGATGGAAAGTGGCCTAAAGCTGCTCAATAAGTACCCCAGGGTGGACGGAAACACCTCTGATAGCCACCGCTAACTGAAAGCACAGGCCCACTACCCTGGCCCATTCCTCTTTCTACAGGTTGGACCTGATACTCCAGGACCACCTGTCCCTTGCTTGCCTCTCCCAGGAGGCACACTTGTCCAACTCTGGCGGTCAGTCCTTATGATGCCACCAAGGGGCCCGTCACAATGTTCCTTGTAAATGCTGCCTTAAGCGGCTTCTAGAGCCTGCACACCAGGCGGGCATCTCCCAATAGGGTGCCCGTTGTTAGGGTACCCTACAGATCAGCTATCCTCCCTTCTCTCAGGTGGGATGAAGTTGCTGCCCAACTCAGGCCTCTGAGCCTTGATCGCAGCCTTCAGCCCTGTGATAATGCTCAATTAGAACAGTGGCCTAAAGGGGTTTCCCCTGCCCCCCCCCCCAGGAGCTCCTTACCAATGGGTGTCCTTCGTCATTGGAGCACCCGCCCTCACGGGCGTATGGCAATTATTCTTCCTGGCAATTCCTACACATTAGCCATGTGGAGCAGAGACAGATAATGCAGGGGGACAGGCAGATAATGTATTGCATTTACCTTTAAAGTATACGTTAGTTAAACATAAGTAAAATAATTTTGTAACCCTGTGTAAAAGACATTATAACCAATGTCTAACAAGACTCCATATTGTCAGTTTGGAACTCCTGTTTAAACACTGAACACCATTTTGGATACTTGATGAAATCTAATTTAGGCGTATGCTGTGTATGTTCTTTTAAATGTGTGAACAAGGTGTGTGAACGAAGGGCATGTGTGTGTGAAAAGGCCAGTCTCAACTGCCAGCTGTCCTGATGAAGCACAAGTACCATATAACTGGCTGAACAATGCAGACATCTCTGATTAAAGCAAACAGAAGGAAATACCCCAGAAAGACAAGAATAAAATACAATCAAGTTTGCAAGTGACTGGTGACCAATGATCTCACAGGAACCCTGAGACAACATGACACAGCAAATCCCATAGATTTACCTGAGGGCCAGCAAGTATAAAAGATGGATGAGAACATGAAAACTTTGGGGCCTCATTCTGCAACTGTCATTTTGGAGCATCGGATCATGACCAACAGACGCCTTGCTCCCTCCTTGTGCCCAGCCTAGTTGGCCACTAGGTTGGCTCAAGCAACACATGAAAGGACTGGTAATTATATCATACCAGGTTGCAGAACTTCGTGTGTGTGTGTGTGTGTGTGTGTGTGAGAGAGAGAGAGACTGCCTTTTGCTATTCTTACTTATTTACAATAAATGTGGCATATTGCCTTGTCCCTCTGAATCAGATCCTGCTAGTCTTTTCTTTTTATTAGGGGGTGCTCTCCTGGGTGCCCTTTTTGGTATAGCAGACAGGGGCGTTATTGAACAAGGTTCTACCTTCCCAGTCCTTCCTCAGCAGGGTTAACCCTTGGCATGCACAAGTTCTGGTGCCAGGCAGCCACGGGACCCCTCAAGGATGGTGGGAATGTGTTGCCAGCCCGTCCCTCAATTCGAGCGTTGACCTCGGTTCTGAGCAAACCAGATGACCCTCGTTATTGATCATCTATCACTCCCCTAAAAAGGGGGGGAGGGGAGAAGCAGAGAGAAAAATCAGTCAAAGGGGGTAATCGGAGCAATGCCTTGCTATGGTGACACACCCCAGGCCCACTTAGCCTGAGGGAGTCTTTCCCCTCCCGAGCATTACATTCTTGTGATCTTTCTCTCTCTCTTTCTCTCCCTCTATCTCTCTCTCCCTACCCCTCTTTTGCATTCAGGGCATTGAGATTCCTGGACGCTATCCACTTTAAAGTTGGTTGTGCCTCATTGGATATGCAACTCTATGACCTCCGTGGCATGAGTGCTGCAATAGGGGAGTTAGGGCCAAGACTATGAGCTGTGGAGAAAGGATTCTCCCCACGGCTGAATTTCTGTATTTTGATACCTTTGGTAAATCATTGATTATACAGCACCTGTTGCTAGATGCTTTCCCTTGGTTGGTGTAATTCCTGGGAATGCTTATTGGTTCCCTTCCATGAGAACATTGGGAAGGTTGCAGTGTCTTCGCCAAAGACACCTTGGCCTCAGATGACACCTAAATAGTGCTGTGGCTTGCCCTGGACACGGTTGGTTGCGCCATCTGTACAACCGGGGATGAACAGTCTTGTCCCTCAGGGTGTGCTAAGGGGGCCGTGTAGGCATTGCGTCCTATTTGGCAATACATCCTGCCCTGTCCTCCTGATGCCTTTTTGGTCCAACTAAGAAAGAACAGGGTTTTCCCCTCTGTTTCTTTTCCCCTCCTTGTGTTCTGCAGTATTTGGTACCTATACCTGGTAGAGAGGTAGCTTCAAGGTCTGCTACCTTTTCCTGTAACCTTCACACTCCAATTGACATTAGTGCCAGGATACTGGACTTCTCTTCCTTAGCAGTTCCTTAATGCCAACAGCTCAGATCCTTAGACCGAGTTACTTCCTTGGTTACAGCCTTATAGGCACCTCCATTGGAAGTGTCACATTAAGGGACAGTAGGCCTTGCCACCTTTCGCGGATCAGGAGGCTCTTTATCGGTCCTTGCCTGGAAGCTGAATCTTAGCCACCATCTACCTTGGCTAGAAGGGTCTCAATGTTGAAGCCCCTTTTTCCTCAAAACCCCACATATGAGGTTCTTCCTACTAGGCCGTCTATTCCCCACTGGGGGCAGATCTCCCAGCTCAGGTTTCTCTTTACCTTGTCTTTGGATCCAAGGCTGACACCTTAGGTCCCTCCAGGGGACCTCGCTGGCTTGAGGTTGGCTACCTTACATGGGAAAGCAGTGCTGGAGGTGGACAGGGCCAACTCCGCCCACCGTCCTCAAGCATGGCTAGTAGTCACCTATTACTGAATGTATCCAAGCAACACTTGAAAAAGAACAGTGGGTTACTTACCAGTATCCAAAGGGATAGCCGTGTTAATCTAGTCCAGCAAAAAAATCAGGAGCCATGTGGCACTTAAGGACTAACAGATTTATTTTTCACATGAGCTTTCATGGGAGAAAATCCCACTTCATCAGATGCTTCAAAGATGGGTGAACTTACAGATGGAATGAAAATAAATGCAAGGGGGTATAAAACATAGGATCAGGTCATACAGTAACAGCAAATCAGAGCAGTTGTTAGGTTCAAACCCTGGGAAGCCTGAAGTCAAATTACCTTTTGTAATGGGAAAAGAACCCATAGGCTCAATTCAATCCTGCTTTCACACAATTTAACTTGCATATTAATTCCAGTTCAGCTGTTTCTCTTTGAAGTTTTGCTGTCCCAGTCACATTTCTGATGACGGTCGTTAACAAATCATTTATTGAGTGATTAGAAAGATGGAATTGCTCAGCAGCTGGTTTTATTGTTTTGTGATTTCTGATATCAGCTCTATATTCTTTTACTCTTTTGCGCAGGGACCTGTTTGTCCAATGTATAAGGTGTTGGGGCATTTCTGGCACATGATGGCATAGATCACATTAGTAGATGAGCAGGTAAATGAGCCTTTGATGCAGTAGCAGGCTTGATTAGGACCTAAGATGGTATCTATTGTGCAGATATGTGGGCAGACTTGGCAGAGTGGTTGGTTGCAGGGGTGTGTGCCTGCCATAATGTTTCTGTTGTTAAATCTGTAGTTGCTGGTGAGTATCTGTTTAAGATTGGGTGGCTGTCTGTAGGCAAGGAAAGGTCTATCTCCCAAGGCTTGAGAGAGTGAGGGATCATCTTTAGAATAGGCGGTAGCTCCTTAATGATCTGTTGCAGAGGTCTAACTTGAGAGTTGTATGTGGTGACTAGTGGTGTTCTGTTGTTTTCATTCTTGGGCCTCTCCTGTAGTAGATGACTTTGGGGAACCCGTCTAGCTCTGTCAATTTGTCTTCTTACTTCCCCACGTGGGTACTGTAGTTTCAAGAATGCTTCATAGAGATCCTCAAGATGTCTGTCTCTGTCTGAGGGATCAGAGCAAATGCGGTTATATCTTAGGGCTTGGCTGTAGACAATGGATCGTGTGGTATGTTTAGGACGGAAGCTCAAGGGATGTAGGTAACTATAGCGATCAGTAGGTTTTCAGTACAGGGTGGTGTTGATGTGTCTATCCCAGCTTTGTACTGTAGTGTCAAGAAAATGGATCTCCTGTGAGGCGTGTTCCAGGCTCAATTTGATTGTGGAGTGGAAATTGTTGAACTCTCTGTGAAAATCTTCAAGAGCATCCCTGCCATGTGTCCAGATGATGAAGATGTCATCAATGTAGTGTAGATAAAGAAGAGGTGTTTTGGGATGAGACTTGAGGAAACGTTGTTCTAAGTTGCCCATAAAGATGTTGGCATATTGTGGGGCCATGCGGGTACCCATAGCAGTGCCACTGACTTGGAGGTATAAATTATCCTCAAATCTTTAGTGGTTGTGGATAAGCACAAAGTCACAAAGTTCAGTCAGAAGCTGTTCTGTGGCATCATCTGAGATGGTTCGTCTAATAGATTGTAATCCATCCTTGTGTGGGATGTTGGTGTAAAGACCTTCTACATCCATAGTGGCCAGAATGGTGTTTTCTGGAAGCTCACCAATGGACTGGATTTTCCTCAGAAAGTCCGTAGTTTCTCAAAGATAGCTAGGGATGTTGATAACGTAGGGTCTGAGGAGGGAGTCCACATAGCCATAGGCCAGTGGTAAAAGTGCCAGTGCCTGAGATGATGGGGCGTCCAGGGTTTCCTTCTTTATGGATTTTAGGTAGTAGATTGAACATCCCTGGCTGGGGTTCTGGTGGTGTTTCTGTCTTTATATGTTCCTGTGCTGTCTTAGGGAGTTTCTTGAGAAGGCGTTGTAGTTCCTTTTGGTATTCCTCAGTGGGGTCAGAGGAAAGTGGTTTGTAGAATGTTGTGTTGGAGAGTTGTTTATAAGCCTCTGATCATAATCCAATTTATTCATTACCAGTAACCATCCTTCTTTAAGATGGGCTGCTCAGATGCATTCACAACCCTCCCACCATCCCCGCAACTGGAGTTGGTGACTTAGGGACTGAGGAGGGGTGGGGTGGTGGCCACATATATAGCCACGTGGTGGTGTGGGGGGCGGTGGCCGCCAGCCCTCTCCTGGCAGGCTAGGGCAAAAAGTTTCTGACCAATTGTGTGCTGTGGCATGGATACACCTATTACTGAATGAATCTGAGCAGCCCATCTCGAAGAACGGTGGATTACTGACCAGTAACCGTCCTTCTTCAAGATGGGCTGCTCAGATCCATTCAGTAATAGGTGTCTCCGTGCTGGAGCACTGGATTGGTCAGAAAACTGTTGTCTTAGCCTTTCAGGAGAGGGTAGGCGGCCACTGCCCCCCACACCACACAGTGGCTATATATACAGCTGCCTCCTGACCACTCCCCAGTTCCTAAGAGTTGCCAACTCCAGATGCGGGGATGGAGGGGAGGGACCTGAATGGATCCGAGCAGCCCATCTCGAAGAAGGACGGTTACTGATGAGTAACCCACCGTTCTTCTTCGAGCGCTGCTTGGGTGCATTCAGTAAGAGGTGACTACTAGCCATGCTGATGGATGGTGGGTGGAGTTGGCTCTTCCACCTTCAGCACAGCAAACACCGCAGATGGAAAGAAGTCCAGTGAGCAAGATTCTAACAGGAACCGAGAGACTGACTAGGCTCTTGGCCTGGCAATGGAGAACCGACAACTGTGGGCCAACCCAAGCAAGGAGTGGGTCCAATCCCGCTGAGGCAAAATGTGCGTGGGCTGGACGGACTGATGTCACCTTAAACAGAGTTGAGTTAATGCAACACAATAACCATGAAGGGATGCATTTGGTTGCTCTACCTGAATGGTATGGCTCAAGGTATGAAGGCCAGAAGATAAATGTCCAGCCATAGGATATTCCAGTGTGAACTTACAAGAGAAAGCGCTGAGGGCAAAGCGTTACAGGGCTAGTCATGATGTCTGCGGCCTACTCAGATAACGGTAGAAGGGATGGATATTATCCCTTGAACTGACTGCATCAAGGCCCGAGGGCATGTGCCTGAAGTGTGTAAGAACTTGAAGTACCCAGCAAAACATAAAGGAACGAGGACTACTGAGTTCGTTTGAGAAGAGTCCACGGAAAGACACTTCATGCTGGTTAATGAAGAAGGAAAATCCAGGGTGGTGCGATGAGCGTCGAATGGCATCTTGGTCAAGATGTCCATGGGCCAGGAGGATGCAGCACAAGCCTCCAGTTGTGTACAGTGTAAGAACCCAGAAGGCTACCCATGGGAAAGGGCATTCGGACTACTAGGTGCCCGTGAGGCAGCATGGTGGCCTTAGGAAGTGCTGTTGACCTTGGTATCTATAAATACCTTGGAATGCATGAAGACTCATGGTGAAGGACTTTCCACTTGACCTTTGTGTTCCACCCCGGGATTCCAACCCCCAGAAAGAAGACTGCCGGGGGTGGGGGGTGGGAGGGAGGACAGGAAGATGGGGGCAACAGGAGCAATGCCCCCAGTTGACCACCTACTTGAGACGACCGAAGGGTATATGGGGTTAGAATTATAGTGATCTAAAGCCTTGTGTACGCAAGGGGCACCACTGGGAGTGATATCTGCCCCATCTACACTGCATCCTAGTGTGCGCACCAGAATTAAGGGCCCATTCAGAGAAGACTACCTTTCTGAATGGTATGGGTGATAAGAGGAGCGAATGGTTTCCTCCCCGACCATCTGGGAGGAGTGAAACTCCCAGAGTGTAAACCATGGTTCTGCAGGAGTACCCTGGATTTAAGAAATCCGACAGGAGTGGCTTATCCCTATCATGCAACCTTATGCAGGACAGTAACCCGCATGGGAAAAACATGCCTCCAAGTTTCCACACACACTGGAAATCGGGTTTTCTTCTTCCTTTTTTTTTTTTTTTTGAGCTCCCATAAATGGGCAAGGGAAGAACAACAGTGTTTAGCAGTTGTCAGAGAGGGTAAAATGTGGAGAATATCGAACGGTTTTCGGCCTCAGGTTCCACAAGGAAAGTGCTGTAAGTGTGCCAGATCCCCAAGTAGCAGTATCCTGTGCCTGGATATGAGTGATCATGGTAGCAAGGCGACCATGTGAGTCATTTATATTCACCCGGTTGGGTGACAGCCATGTCCGGAGCTCAGTGGTGCACATGAAGCTTGTCAATGAGCTGGTGCCATTGTTAACTAAAAATTAGTTTAGGAGGCCTGAGGTGGGTTCCCTTTACCTCTATCCAGACAGTTGGGGAGAAGACATTTTCTCCTCGCCCATGGGTCCTACCAATCTGGTAGATTCCAGGTCAGGCATATAGAAGCTGTTACCTCAGGGGTAGAGAGAGAGAGAAGGAGAGGGCATCGCCACCCCTTCCTGATAGGGTGGGCCCTAGATAGGGACTCCCAGTTGGAGTGTCCTGGCAGAAATGAAGTTGTCCCGACAAAGCGGGAGGAGCTATTGTTTACCATCGGTTGTTGGGTTTTTTTTTCTCTCCCCCTCCCCACTGGAGGGGGGGTGGGAACGAGGCATGGATTGAACCACTCTGCCTTGGCCTCCTTTCAGACATAGAACAGCATGCAGTGAAGTGTACCAAATACCGTAATCCCTCCGAACAGGCGGGTAGTAGGAGGGTTTCCCATATGTGGAGATGACTAAGGGCCCACCAGGACCGATGTAAACATGCAAACCGACAGGTTTGTTAGGGTGGGGAGATGCCCAAGGCATCCGTCCCCATCCCTGGTATGAAGTAGCTCTTACCTGATGTAGGACAGACGGTGGGTTTTCGCCAGGGGCGTTGCTGGATAAGAAAAAGATCTGGGGCACAGGCCCAAGCCCCACCCCC
>ML681990.1:13144379-13163988 GCA_007922195.1 Podocnemis expansa
CCCTCAGCCCCTGCTCCCCTGCTGCTAGCCCAGGCCCTGCCCCAGCCCCCCAATTCTTGCCAGCCCCCCACCCCCTGCTGCTAGCCCAGGCCCTGCCCCGGCCCCCCAATTGCCACCAGCCCCCCCCCTCAGCCCCTGCTTCCCTGCCGCTAGCCCAGGCCCTGCCCCAGCCCCCCAATTCTTGCCAGCCCCCCCTCAGCCCCTGCTGCTAGCCCAGGCCCTGCTGCCCCCCCTCCCCCATTCCCAGCATGCCGGCCCTGGGGCTTACCTGGTGTCCTGAGCTGGCTGCTGCCATGAAGAAACAAACTAAGTTCTCCCAGCCATGTGGGAGCTTAGCTCCGCCCGTGCCTCCTTGCAATGAGTTGTGGGCTGGGCTGAAGCTTCCCTCCTCCCTCCCAGGCAGTACATGCTTCCTCAGCATGTATTGCCATGCCTGCTTGTGCCCAGGAAAATTTACAGGGTGCATTGGGGTGCTGGTGCTGGGCAAAAATACATCGGGGGCACCAGCCCCAAGATTCGGGGCACGTGCCTGGGCATGCCCAGCACTAGCGACGCCACTGGTTTTTGTGTGTCTGGATGGGCACATGTGTCTGCGCATACTAGGAGTATCTGTAAGCGTGGCTAGAGCTACTACATGATGCGTTCTTCGGCATTAGCAAGGGCCACTCTTAATTCTTCGAGACAGACAGAATGGTTGGTCAAGAAAGTACCTGAAAAGTGGGAGGGGGGGTGTTGTTCCTGTCTCCGAAGGGGGCCCCAGAAGTAGCAATGGCTAAGAATTAACTGGGCAGTAGATTGCAGTTTGGGAGGTTTTCATACCTGAGAGAGGCTTTGGTTGCATGGCCGGGCCTCTTACCAGATCGGAGGGCAAGGCCAAAGGCTGACTCACCTCTGTCCGTGATATCAACCCAGGGTTGGCCCCAGTAGGCTCCCTATTCCCCCATTAGAGGGAGGGGAAAAGGGCATCAGCTAATCTCTGTGATGGTGAACAGAGACCATGGCCATGTTCCAGATGTTATGGCAGTTACAGTGGTAGTCAATTTGGATAGGTTCCCTTCCTTGTAAGGGAGGGCAGGGAGGAGAGGGGCTCCGAAACCCCGAATTGAGATAAGGGGGAGAGGTGGGTAGGAGTTGAGTCTGTACCCCAGGCTCCGCCAAGGAAAGTGGGGGGACCAATTTTTCCCCCTCTTTTCTTTTTCTTTCTTTCTTTCTTGTTTTTTTTTTGTTTGTTTTTGTTTTTTGTTTTTTGGTTTTTTTTTGTTTGTTTGTTTATGTGGGGTGACGAAGAGGCCCTGATGGAAGGAGGCCGAGGTATTTAACCTCTCCCCTAGGGTCCCGTGAGGTACCCACTACAGTTAGGGTCTCAGGAGGGAACAAAGCCTCACCCCCAAAGGGCAAGTCAAGCGCTGCCTGCTGCATAGCAGGGGGCACCCTGGCCTCCCTAAGCCAGACAGCTTGGCGGATAATCACAGCCGAGGCCATGGTGCAGGCTGCTGTATCTACTGCATCCCAGGCCGAGAGAAGGAGATCCTGGGAAATTATTCTCCCCTCCTCCAAGAATGCATTGTACTCCTCTTTGGCTTCTGGTGGGAGCAAATGTCTGAATTTCACGACCGACTCCCACACATCCAGCATGTGCCTGCTGGTTAGAGCCTGATTATTTGCGACCCAAAGTTGAAAGGCTGAGGAGGAGTAGACCTTACAGCCCAGGAGATCCAGTTCCCTAGCTTCCCTTGAGGCAGGGAGTGAGTCGCTAGAGGGCTCGCCCTGGCCTAGTGCCATTTGTACCACGTCCCAAGGAGGGACTGGGTGATCAGCAAAAGAGGGGAAGTCCAACTCGGGAACCCTATACTTGAGGCTCACCGTGTCTGACACCGGGGCAATGAGCTCGGGTTCTGCCACCAGGAGGATGCTAGGTCCGAAACACTTGAGTGGAGAGGGACCATAAGCAGCTCTGCTGAGAAGACTGGCCCGAACAGGCTGTCTGAGGGGGGATTGGAGGGCTGGACTTCCATTCCTAAGTGTGCTGTGATGTGGCACAACAGATCGAAATGTGCCGATAAGTTGCTTGTATATGAGCCCAGTGCCGGGGACAGAGTGGCATCGGGTGTCCGCCGCAGGGTGGAAGGAGTCTTGCGGGGGGGGGGACCATTCTTGAGGGCAGAATCGGAAGGGTAAAGGCGCTGAGGCATGGCACTGGGGCCACTTAGAGCCCTTCGATGGGTCTTCCTCTGGGCTTGAGCTGGGGGAGGTACCTCTGGATTCTAATGGCGGTACCAGCGATGGCAAGGTGATATGCTGCCGTGGGGATGGTGCTACGGTGCCAGGGCCCAATGGAGTGGAAGGTGGGGGGCTTTGAGGAGAGGGAGAGCTTTAACTCCAGCTCTTGGGCATGATCACGGCACACCAGTGTGCTCCAGCACACTGGTTAGGAACCACTGCCTTAGAGCGATTGGGTAGTGCACTGAATGGGTGCTTATGGCAACCCTGAGGGCAGGAATGCCCTACCACTTTTAACTGAGGGGAAGGCTCCTCTTCACTGGACCCCCATGGGGCTCCCATGGGAAGAGGGAAATGGGAGGCCTTAGACAGACAGTAGGAATTGGAAAAGACCGAGAGATTTTAACCCTCTGATGAAAAAAGGGATAACTCCTACCGGAGGGCAGAGGTAGTCAGGCGGATTTGCCCGGAGGATACACCATAAGAGAAGCGGAGATTAGGAAGTGTCATCAAGGTATCATGTGGCACTTTAAGACTAACAGATTTATTTTTCACATACATTGTGAATACCGCAGGGAAAAAAACCCAAGGTTTTTTGGGGAGTCCTCGATGAAGGGATCCTTAAGTGAACACCACCAGGGTTGCTGACTGATCAGAGTTGTGGTTGCTTGATCCCTGTTTCCCATAAACTGAGGAAACTGCAGAGTCAAAAGGAAGGGTGGGGGGTAGGATGTACATCACATGCCCAGAAAACATGTGGAACCCCCCCGCAAGAGAACAAAAGAACATTGTTCACCTAATAACATGGTGATGGATGGCCCCATTGATCTGTGAGGGAGATTGGGGTGCCTGGGTTGTTCTTGCAGCTGCATTCCCTCGCAATAGCAGGAGGAATACCTGAAAAAGGGGCCTTTGAGGATCCCACCACAGGGCTACAGGATGCTATGAGGGTCCCATTGTTCATGCATTGGGGCCACATAGGTTTGGCCCTAAGGATTGGAAGGACCAAGCTATGACTCTCCAGTTGGGCAGATGTCCTTATCTTGGCCTCCCTAATAATAACTGATCTGCACTCTGGCGAGTGCTGGGGTCTGGATGAGGTGATGCTTCTTGAAGTTTACATCACTGGAATTTGTGAGACTGTGAGAAGATGAGGAAGGGAGGTATATATAGCAAGCGTGGCCAAGCTGCAGCTTGGGAGCCACATGTGGCTGTTGAATGAAAAAGTGCAGCTCGCAGAAGAAAGCCAGAGGAAAGCAGTCCCAGCCTAGGAGTTTTAAATCTTCCACCCTGAGCATGCTCTGACCATGCTCAGGGGGGAGCCCCAGCCTGTGCTTAGATGCTGGAGTGGCTAGGTAAGGGGGCCCTGTGGAATGGGAGGGGTCAGTCTGGGAGAGCCAGCAGCAGGGAGGGGGTCAGGATGGCGGGGAGAAGTGGGGGCATGGTCGGGATGGCAGGGAGAAGCTAAGTTTTTACTATATCGGTAGGCCTAGTTTTCATGGTAACCATAAGTAATTATTAGAATCTGACTTTTGTTATGATAAAATTAAAGTGTGCAATGAATTTTAAACTGAGTAATTTTGGAGTAGGTAAAATATGGCTATATGCCTCAGTGTGGCTCTCGTAGGTTTAATAATCAACTTGTGTGGCTCTTGAGTTCCATAAGTTTGGCCACCCCTGGTATATAGGGACACGTTTGAAACATGTCAGCCCTTACTAAACCTTGAGGAAAGTTGTATAGGCAGAATAAGACACCAGACGACAGAGAGGGAGCAATCTGTCACAAGTGATCGGAACTGGTCTGCAGGCCTAAGCCTGTCCAGCTCTGAGGCAAAGATATGCTGCGAAAAGAGCTCCAACGTGTAGGGATATGGAAGTCTCTAGCTTAGGGAGTAGTTGTATGAAGAAACAGACACGTTGCTTCCTGCCCCTTAGTTGTGGGAGGGCCATACGTAGGAACACCGCTGCTAAATTCCAAGGGGTTTTAGGCAGGATAAAAGGGTGGCAGAGGGAGGTTAAGGTGGTGTGCACCTGGGGCGGGCTCTCACAAGACAGCCCAGCATTTTAAGAAGGGGACCCCCGTGGAGTAAAGGATTCCAGGTCCCCGAGGGGCTGATCTTGTTCGCTACCCGGTTGAGAGTTTCTAGAGCAGACGTGGCCAAACTGCAGCTCGCAAGCTGCATGCGGATCTTTAAAGAAAAATTGCAGCTCTGGGGAGAGCACAGCAGGGAAGGGCAGCAGGGCAGGAGCCAGGGGCGAGAAATTTGCAATGGTCAGGGATAGCAGAGAGGTGGTGGCAGGGTGAGAGCTGGCAGGGGAAGAGCAGCATTGTGAGAAAGGGCAGAAAAAAAGCAGCGTAGTCAGAGCTGGGGGAGGGGCAGCACTCTGAGAGCCAGCAGGGAAAAGCAACATAGTAAGAGCAGGGAGGGGAGGAACACCATTGTGAGAGCCCGAAAGGAAACAACAGTGTGGTAAGATCTGGGAGAGGAGGGGAGGGGCAGCATTGTGAGAGCCAGCAGGGAAAAGCAATGTGGTCAGTTAGGTGCAAAGCACTCGAAGAGTAAATATCTGATTCTACAGTTTATCTAAACCATATTAATTCTACCCTCCTTGTCTGTATGCATTATGATACAGTCTTTAATTACAACATCACAGGCTTCATTCATTGGACAAACTGGATGTACACAGAGGCAACATTAACTAATTGCATGATTTTTTAAAATACTTTTCTTTTTTGATATTGTTTTCTGGGTAAATATTTTTAAAATGCAACATAAATTAATCAAGAGCAAGTCTACAATGAACTACAGATAAGTGATGATAATCTAGCAATTTAAACTTGAAAAGCAATTGTAAATTAATTTTTTTAAAAAAAAATCACCTGGCATTTCCAGATATTGTAATATAACGCAAAATTACTTCTCTTGTATTTCTATTTTGAGAATTAAATAAGAATCATCAGAAATGACTGAAAATTGACACAAGTGGTACATCCAAAACCACTGACTGCTGTCAAAAGGTTATAAAAAAAACCCTCTATTAATTTAAAGAATTTACAAGTACTTATTCTGGATCATGGTTCATTTTCAGCATGCAAAATGATTTAGACTTAAGATAGACCACCACTACTGAAAAATGGCTGTAGAAAAAAAAATTACTTAAGTCCATTCAACAGGTGTGCCTGAGACATCAATATGTCATCTGTTTGCAGAAGGAACTGCTAGCATATTTATTTTATACAAAAATTTTAAATATAACTAAGTCAATTACCAAGATAATTTACATTCACTGCAAAGTTCAATAGCAGTATTATACTTCCACTGATTCAACATTCAACAGCATCCAACATGTATTAATTCTTCTTCTGTTGTATACCAGTAGTCAAAATTCATTTATATTTCAGTGCAGTCTTCATGAATGACTCTATGGGTATCTGAGCCGCTTAAACAAGAGAGTAATTGTTGTGAAAGGCTGAAGATGGGAAAATTGTGTTGTAAAATTTCTGAAAAAAATCTCTCACCAATAAAGATTTTACTTTGTATTACAAAAACCAAATATTGATATTTAGAATTTATACAGGGCCTGACCCCAAACTGAATAAACTCAATGGGATTTTTTCCATAGTATCTTCTGTGCAGGGACTCCAAAGCACTTACTGAAACAGACTCTGATCTTGCACTTTCTGCCCCCATAAATTCTCATTGATCTGTTGTGATTCTGAACAGTTGAGAAGGTGTCCCTGTGTGCATCTCTGCACAGGATTAAGATGAGAGCAGTGCTTTCCCTTATTATTACTTTGATTTTAAAATTAATTGTGTCTGATTGAATCCTCAGAACTTTTGTCTTCACTGTCCATGAGTATTTTAATGAACAAGTTTACTGGCAGAAATGTTGGCAGGGAAGCAGGGGAATGGTCAGGGCCAGGGTGGGATGGAAGGCAGAGAAGTGTGGCATGGTTGGGGAGAGCAGAGAAGCAGCAGCATAGTAAGAGGCTGCAGCGAGGCAGCAAGGGGGTGGGGAAGGGAAGTGTGACATGGTCAGAGAAGCTATAGCATGTTTAGATTTTCTCATAGGCCCTAATGCAGCATACTCATTAAAATAAAATCATGTTTTACAAGTTCTAAACATGATGTGGAAGACTAAGAAATGAAAATACAAAGGAGAAAAGTTTAAAACTGAACGTAGATTACTTTCAGTTTTTGGCACAACTTACTGCCGTGAAGCATCATATTCCACAATGAAATTCAAAACATTGGGCAATATTTAGAGATCAGCATCTGAGAGAGCTTTTATCTACTGCATTGACAAGTTACTCTCCAGATTAAAAAAAGAAAACTTGCCACAAGCCTATAGTGTTCTACATCTAGCGACAGCTAAGTTTTTACTGTATAGGCCTATTTTCATGGTAACCTTAAATAATTATTAGTATTGACATTAGTAGGATCAATATTTGCCCTATTTTTACAATAAAATTAAAGTTCATAATGAATTTTAAGCTTAGTAATTTTGGAGTAGGTAAAAATATGTGGTCATACGCCTCAGTGCAGCTCTCGAAGTTTTAATAATTGACTTGTGTGGCTCTTGAGTTCCGTAAGTTTGGCCACCCCTGGTCTAGAGTGTTGCCCTTGGCATTCCCTATGATGGTGCGGGCTGGAAGAATGACTAGGTGTTCAAGACAGAAGCATGCCCAAAGAACAAAAGTCTGATCTGGGGTCCCTCGCACTACTTAATAGGAGGTCTGTGTCCTCCACAAATAAGGACTGTTCCTCGAAAGAGAGGTCCTGGATGGCCTGTTGAGTGTCTTGAGGCAAGCCTGCCTTGTGTAGCCATGCCTCATGTCTCATAACGAGAGCCGAGGCTACCCCTCGGCTTGCCGCGTCTGAAGCGTCCCATGAAGGTAGGAGCGAGTCTTGGGATGCCAGCAAGCCCTCCTCTAGGAGAGATTCATAATCTTCCCTATACTCCTGAAGAAGCAGGTCTCCAAACCTTTTTAAAGAGTCCTATGTATCCTGGAACTATCTACCCACCAGCGCCTGGTGGTCAGCTGTGAGGAGCTGGAAGGCAGAGGTTGAGTATGCCTTTCTGCCCAGAACCTCCAGCCATCTAGTCTCTCTGGATCCAGGGCATGGGATCCACAGAGGGTTGTATCCATGCCCTAGGATGGCTTTGATCACCCGGGGACTTGGACTCAGGTGATGGATAAGGAAGGGAAAGCCCTCCGGTGGGACTTGGTACTTGTGTGCTGTTATGTCCAACACCGGAGGGATGGAGGCGGGATTTTGCCAGCGGGTTCTGGCGATGTCATGCATGCTGGGGTGCAGCGGCACCGCTATAGCGTCCAGGGGAGATGATAAACCGGGGTCGAATAAGGGGTCCTGGTCCCCCCTAATGGTCTCAACCTCTATGCCCATGTGGGCAGTTACCTGGTAGAGAAGGTCAAAGTGCGCTGTGATATTCTCCCTATATGACCCTGGCTTGGGATTCAATGCCATATCCAAGTTTAAGTGCATGGTCCAGGGCTCTTCAGTACCATGGTGAGTGTAGTAACCCTTCCATTTCCAGCCGATATCCCAGCTGGGGTTCAGTCACTCTCCTTGAGGGATTGAGGATATCTCACAGGAAGGAATTCCCAAGTGTGCCTTCCTGGGTTTCAAGAGGTTTTTGCATTTGGGTGGTGTCAGCAATACCACTCCAAGACCAGGAATTGGAGGCTTTGGAGAGTTTTAAGACCAGACTTTAAGGCCAATGGCTTTTTAGGTCTGTTGCAGGCCCCCACCTTCTACATCCAGAGTGCCAGAGTGGGGAAACAGCCTTGACGGTGAACCCTCTGTAATGGGACTTCACTTGGTACAGACCATTTATGAGATCGGTACCGGTAGGCACTCGGTGCCAGTAACCTACCCCAAACTCATCTGCTCCTTCTGGAGGCGGTAATCTCTAGAACTGGGGAGTGAGAGCTTTCTCAGTGCGCCTGTGGAGGGCTTGACTCAGTGCCAGGCTGAGTAGGCGGCACTGGCAATGTAGTGGTGCTGTGATGCCAGGAAGAAGTCGAGCGCGATCTAGGGCACTTTAGAGTAGGGCCTGGGGCAGTGTAGTGTGGTGTTCTTGGGGGAGCCTCACCTTGAGGTGTCAGGGAGCTTGGAACCATGCTAGGTACCAGAGAGTGGTGCCATTCGAACAGAGTCCACTTTCCTGAAAGGAAAGCAGGCTTTCTTCTTTGCTTAGGGGGCTTTGGAGGGGTGGGTGTAGGCAAGAGCAGAAGAGCCTTTGCCGCCTTGAAAGTCTCTAGGGTGGTGGGGATCTGCATCATCTCTTGCCATTGGTGCAGAGAAGGGCGCAGGTGGGGACAGCTAGATCGGCGGGCACACTTCGGCACTGATGTTGACGCCAACTGTGTCGTCTTCAGCTCCTGAGGGAAGCAGCACCAAGAGGGCTTCAGTGCTGACCTTGCATGTGGTACCAGTGCCAAATGCAACCCAATTCTCTAGGGATAGGCTGCCGCACTTGCTCTAGTACCAGTGCATGGGCACCTTTGCTCCCTGTTTCGCAGTGTCCTTAGCTTGAAGGATTGACAGATGGAGCAGTCAGTGGCCTGGTGAGACTCACTCAGGCACTGAAGGCACTTCTCGTGGGGGTCATCCCACAGGAAGGCCTTGCCGCAAGAAACACAGAGTTTGAAGCCTGGCATCTTAGGTGGCTGTTGGGAGCGTCCAGCTCTGACCTCACATGTTCCATAGAAGCACCGGTTGTTGGTGGAACAATGTCCACAAACAGGTCCTCTAATCTAAATGAGCGGCTCACACAATGAGAAGTGACAGGCACTTGTGTTTGCAAGGAAAGGGCTGTTCCGAGACTGTCGCTGAGGGCAGAAAAAGGAACTGGGGAGGATGAGGGTTGGGGCCATATATATAGCCACGGGAGTGGCCAGAGGGGGCATTGGCCATGGACCCTGCTGACAGGATACACTGGCAAAGTTATTTTGAAATAGTCATTTCAAAATAAGTATGCTGATATTAATTCAAAATAATTGTTTCAAAACAGTAAGTCTTCATGGGCACATCTACACAGACAGCTTTATTTCGAAATCGGTCCTTTCGAAAGGACCGATTTCGAAATAAAACCCTTATTTTGAAAGGACCCCTTTTGAAATAAGGGAAACCGTGGGATCGAAACAGCCGTTATTTCGAAACTGATGTTTCGAAATAACGGCAATGGAACTGCTGTTTTGAACCGTTGTTTCGAAACAACAGTGTTGTTTCGAAACAACGGGTCTAAAGCCGTTATTTCGAAACATCTGTTTCGAAATAACGGCTGTTTCGGGGGGGGTAGGTTTAACTTTTTCGAAATAACGATCGCTATTTCGAAAGGACGAGGTATGTCCTTTCGAAATATCGATATGTCGTGTAGACTAAATATTTTTATTTTGAAATAACGAGTGTTATTTCGAAATAAAAGAGCCGTGTAGACGTGCCCCATGAGACTCCCTTTTTCAAAATAAAGTAGGAATTAGTATTTTGAGTTAGAGAGTCTACATTAGACACTCTAACCTGTGTTCACACAGCCCTCTTATTTCGAAACAACAGAGGTTGTTTCAAAATAAGATTTAGGCTGTTCACACGACGCACGGTTGTTTTGAAACAAGTTAAACCCCATGTGGGGACGAAACAACGTTGTTTCAAAATGATTGTTTTGAAACAACGCTGTGCGAACATGTTGTTTCGAAACAACAGTGACTTGTTTCGAAATAACTATTGCCTGAACCTGCTATTTCACTTTGAGCTTCTTTCCTTAATTCAAATTAACAAACTGTTAATTCGAATTGTTATTTTGAAATAAGGTGTTATTTCGATATAAGTTGTTTCGAAACAACCATATCGAAATAACCCCCTGTGTGTGAACACAGCCTAACAGAAAATGGATTCCCCCCACCACCTCCGACTGGGGAACACAGAATCTCTCCCCTGGCAGAGAAACAAGCCTTGCTGTGGGAATCCCTGCCCATTATTTTGAAAGAAATACTCTTTTGAAATAAAGGCAGGTTTAGTGATTTCAAAATAGTGCTTCGTTACTTTGAAATACCAAAGCACTTCTTCTGAAATCACTAAATGCCTGCATGACACAAAAAAGTTTTTTCAGAATTAGCCTCCTTATTTTGAAAAATCTTTTCAGTGTAAACATACCCCCAATATATTTCAGTAACAACCCAACTGCAAAATTGCAGAATGTCCTACACACGAACAGTATATGTACTAGACAGAACAATGGGTTTCAGCAGATCATGATGACCTTCCCTGTGATCACTTACACAACATGCTTTGTGTGACATATCATAACCACCTATGAATGTGGGAGTGAAAGGGTACTACTTCAAGACACAGTGTGTCACAGTGGGACCTGGAGTTGGAAATCTTCTTTGACTCTGGTGTGGTTGCTTCATGTCAGGATGGAGGAACCCTTAGAAGATGTTGGTGGGAGGAAGCTTGTCTTTGTCATTGCCTGTGCACCCTCCAATTTCTGAGCATCTCAGGCCAGCATCTTTCCCTGGCAGCAAGCTCAAGAGTTGGTGTTGGGTAGCACTGACGTAAAAACACAGTTATGGAGGAAAGCAGGCTCCTTTTAAATTATCCTTTCGGCTATTACCATCCTAAACTACCACCGACTTTAATGACCACTTTCTTTGAGGGGATGAGTACATCTCTGATTTCCATGCATTTATGCTTCTTAGGCCTCCCCCATGCTGGTGGTATCTACACATTGCAGTGACAAGCAGGCCATATCCATTTTGTGGTGCATAGGTGCACATGCCAGTGAAAGGTTCTGGCAGGGGGAGATGTTAAGATGCTACACTCCTAAAAATAGCAGATCAGAAGGAGGTGGTGCTGCCTGGGCGTGTAGAGCTGTGTAGGGTAAGTTCCCTAGGGTTCTGGTATTTCACCACTTGCCTATGGCGTGCCTGGCCATCTGCTAAACTGCTGTTTATACCTGTGCCTGCTGGGATGCAGAGTGCTCTGCATGCCGTGGATCTTGTTTTTCCAAGGAATTTGACTTCCCCTGAGGCACTGAAGTACGAAAGAGACTTTCAGAAGTGCCCAGCACCTCATTTGCATAGTTCATGGAGGTAGAAAATCTGGTTGCTTCATTTAGTGCCCAGGTGGGAGACTGTTTCTTGTGGAATTAGAGCTGCATACATACACCAGACAAAAAAGACACACATGGGATGTTTGATAGAAAGAAGGTAACAATAAACCAGAGTTTGAACAGGTAAAACAATTTGCACAATCCCTTTGGTTCCTGGCGCTGACTCCATTCTACTGTCATTTCTTCCAGATACCCCTTGATGATGACACAAGATATAATAATAGCCAAACCAAACTTACCATTCAGCTACCCTATTCAAGGAGTGGAGGTGATGCCGCTACACACAATTGAGATTCCAGGTATACTTGTTCCGTGCCTTTTCATAGCCTGATCAAGGGCCTAACATCCACTAGCGTCTCAGACCTTGTCTCTTGTATGTGTTCTCTCTATGAAATTGGGGGACTCTCCATTACCCCTGTATTGGACTTGGCTTACTTTGAAGACTTAGCCTTTCATATAATATTGCTGAATTAAAAGTCGGTTCCTTGACACCCAGAGACCTGACTTCCGTTGAGCAAAGTGCCCAAACTGGTCTGGTATGGCTTATTAGAATAGTCACCACACGACACTTTGTACAACACTGCGAGCAGTTTTACAAACAACTATGTAAAGGGCTGAAACAGTGAAGATGCCATTTGCATTTCAGCCTAAAGCTCATTTGCCTCATTTGTCATCTGAGCACACAACTGTTATACTAAAAAGGGCACCCAGGAGAGCACCACCTAATAAAAAGAAAAGACTAGCAGGATCTTATTCAGGGGGACAAGGCAATATGCTACATTTACTGTAAATAAGTAAGGATAGCAAAAAGCAGTCTCACACACACACACACACACACACACACACACACACGAAGTTCTGCAACCTGGTATGATACAATTACCAGTCCTTTCATGGGTTGCTTCAGCCAGCCTAGTGGCCAGCTAGACTCGGCACAAGGAGGGAGCCAGGCCTCCGTTGTTCACGATTTGATACTCCAAGATGACAGTTGCAGAATGAGACCCAAAGTTTTCATGTTCTTACCCATCCTCTATACTTGCTGGCCCTCATGTAAGTCTACGGGATTTGCTGTGTCATGTTGCTTCAGGGTTCTTGTGAGATCATTGGTCACCAGCCACTTGCAGACTTGATTGTATTTTGTTCTTTTCTTTCTGGGGGGGTGGCTCCTTCTGTTTGCTTTAATCAGAGATGTCTGCATTGTTCAGCCAGTTATATGGTACTTGTGCTTCATCAGGACAGGCTGGGAGTTGAGACTGGCCCCTTCACACACACACCCTTCATTCACACGCCTTGTTCGCACATTTAAATGAACATATACAGCATATGCCTAAACCAGGTTTCATCAAGTATACAAAATGGAGTACAATGTTTAAGCAGGAGTTCCAAACTGACAATATGGAGTCTTGTTGGACATTGGTTATAATGTCCATTACACAGGGTTACAGAATTATTTTACTTAAGACACTGAAGGACATATACCCAACATTAACTAACATATACTTTAAAGGTAAATGTAATTGATTATCTGTCTGTCCCCCTACATTATCTGTCTGTGCCCCACACAACGGCTCTTCCATCTGAATGCAGCTTGATGATATTTGTTTTTTCTTTTTTTTTTCTGTTTTAAATTCATCTTGCCACTAATTTAATTGCTGCTGTAAATGTTGGAACCCTGCAAAATTAGTGTTCTTTGGATTTAACAAAGGTGCAGTGAGTGGTGGAAACCTAAAGGCTGACTCTTAAACTGGTGTCAGAGTAGCTCTGTTGAGTTCCCTGCCTTAAACCTACAGAAGACCTATCCCTAAATCTTTAGTTACCCCAATGCAAAAATGTTACTGACCTATCTCTAGATTTCTTCCAGGATAAAATTCAGAGGTGGGGGATCAAGGCCGGCGCTAATGTTTCTGGTGCCACCCTGCAACCTATAAATTGGCACCCTCCTCCCTCCTGCCCCGTCCCCTGGGCAGGGCCATCCCTAGGCAGGTGCGGCTCCCCCCCCAGCATTGGGAGACTGGGCTGGCTGGCCCAGGGGAGGGGCAGACCCCTGCACTGCCCCCCCCCCAGCCGGGGTCGGGCAAGCAGCCAAAAGGGCGGCCTGGTGCAGTGCTGCTGGTCCACCCGCCTGCCCCACCACCGCCACATGCGCTGCATTGGAGCAGCAGGGAGGGGGCAGGAGGCAGCGCGGCGAGGGTGGCAGTGAGGGAGGGGCAGCAATACCGGCTCTGCGCTGCTTCCCATCCCCTCCCCACTGTTCTGGCACAGAGCCCAGAGCAGTGCACATGGTGGGGGGTTGGGTGGACCGGCAGTGCTGCACTGGGCCACCCTTTTGGCTACTCGCCTGGTCCCTGACATGGGGGGGCAGTGGCGCAGCCATGTGGAGCCCTGGGCGGCCGACTTACCCTAGGGATGACCCTGGGTGTGGGACCCTGGGTGAATCACCCTCTGTGGGGCCCCCACTTACCCTCCTGGCACTGAGGAGCAGGGCTGGCCAGCCCAGGGGAGGGGCCAGCCCCTGCCGGCGGGGACCAGGCAAGCTAGCCAAAAGGATGGCCCAGTTCAGCTTTGCTGGTCTCTCCCCCTCTCTGCCCCCTTTCCCCCAGGCCACGTACACTGTTCTCAGCTCTGTGCTGGAGCAGAAGGGAGGGGCCGGGAGGTAGCGTGGCCAGTTGGGGAGGAGTGATACCGGCTCCCTGCTGCCTCCTGCCTCCTCCCTGCTGCTCCAGCACAGAGCTGAGAGCAGCGCATGTGGCGGGGGTGGAAGGAGGCAGACCGGCAGCACTGAACCTGGCCACCCTTTTGGCGAGCTTGCCCAGTCCCTGCCGGCATGGGACATCCAGGTCAGGGACGCATCTCCCCCCAGGGCATATCCATTTTGTGGTGCATAGGTGTTTGTTTTCTCTTACCAGGGAGGGCTTGGACTTCCCAGCCTAGTATTAGTGTAGTAGCATTAGGGTATGTCCACAGCACAGGTGGGAGAGGGCTTCCCAGCCCAGGTAGAGCCACTCGCACTAGTTTTACTTGAATTACTGTGCTAAAAGTAACAGTGTGGATGTGGCAGTATAGGTTAGCTGACCAAGCTCAGACCCAAGTATGGAAAGCAGGTAGCCTGAGACTCAGGAAGCTAACCCGCGCTGCCAGACTGCTGCTCTTAGTACACTAGCTCAAGGTAAGCCAAAATTAGTCTGTTTACTTGAGCTGGAGGATGTATTGCCTGCCAAGTAGATCTATCCTTAAATGTCCTATGAAGACCAGAGCCCCCTGCTGTGCCAGGCACTATACAGAAACACAGAGCTGGTGTACACTCAGGTCATGTCCATACTAGGAATTTTGTCCCAATATAGGTATAATGGTAAGGTGTACAGGCAAGATGCTCCTTGTGTGGACCTAGGTGTAGCAACAAAGCTGTGATTTTTACTGGTGTTACTTATTATGCAGACGCATGAACGCAAAACAAACTGAATGGCAGTCTTGCCATAGTCCAACTGCTTGTATGCTAGAGGCTTTCAGTAGCACAGCTGTGTCAGTCAGGGGATCACAACTGTTCACACCTTAGGCTGACATAGGTACACTGGCAGACGTCTGGAGGGTTTTCTTACTCTAGCCTGGTATAGCTGGAAGCAGCAGCAACAGCCCCGTAATATAGATGCAGTTAAAAGTGGTTCTGGAAGGATAGCTTATTACAGCTCTATTGGTATCTCACTTTTAAACCCTAACTATAGCAGCCAATAAATAAATAAATAAATCACACCCTAAGTCAGTGGTTCCCAAACTTTTCTCTCTCGTGGTACACCTTGTTATCTTCAAATTTTTCGAGGCACACCACTATTAAGAAACTCATGAACAGTCAATTTAGTTCAAAATAACATAAATATTCATGAACCATGGCACAGTGTTTTGGAAATGCTACTGTGTGGAGTGGTAGGGGTAGCAGAGCAAGGGTGGCAAGACAGGGGAAGTCAGGAGTTGGGTGCAGTGGCAGGAATGAGTGTGGGGAGCAGAGCAGGGCAGGGGTGGCAAAAGAGGACAAGGGTAGCCATGTGGGGAAGAGCACAAGGGTGACAAGAAAGGAGAGAGGAAGGGAGAACAAGACTGGCTTTGTGGGGGGAGGGTGGGAGGAAACTGGGAAGTGGGAAGGTAGGGCAGGGGAGTATGGTGCAAAACCCACTCCCCCCTTCTCCACAGTGGCTCCCTGCCACCCAGGGCAAACCCTCACCTCACTGCGGCTCTCTCCCACCCCAGCGAGTCCCATTCCCACCTCCCCCAGCCCCCTGCTGCATGTGATGGACCCTCCCATCACTGCAGGGGCCAGAACTAGCCCTCAAGCCCCCAGCTACACCCCCCCAGCTACATAGCCCCAACCAAACAGCCACCCCACAACGCCCACCACACACCCTCTGCTATACATCCCCTCCCATCCACCTCTGCTACACACACACATCCTGAACCACACAACACCCAGCAGCACCCCCCTCCCCAAGCCCTTACCTGGCCTGTTTGCAGGCTGGCTGACAGACTGGGAGCTACTTCCCTGCCACAAGCTGCTCCACCATGCAGGGGGAGATTCACAAACTCCTGGCCTGCTGCAGCTCTCTGCTGGCTGGGTTAAGACAGAGCCATGGGTACTCTGCATTCCGGCTGCTCGTGCTATTTTTAGGCCCTCCCCCAACTCTGCATTCCAGTGGGTTCTTCTATTTTTAGGGGGACCAAAACACTGCCACGATAAAAATAGGGGGCCCTGGAACTGTGTTCTGCTGCATTCCCTTTTACTTTAACTTCTGCCTTTTCCCCAGCCCTGCACAGCTCACATGGCTGGGTTGAGCAGGCAGGGAACTTTAACTCCAGTTCTCCCAGATTTTTGCGGCACACTTTGGACGTTGCGGCAGCACACCAGTGTGCCATGGCACAGTGGTTGGGAACCACTGCCTTAAGTCAAATGGCTTTCCAACCACAGGTCAGAACCCTCATGCACTTGGTCGCGGTGGCCACTGTTGCTGCTGACAAAAGACTTGAATGTGTTCCTCAAAGATGTACTTATTGGGTCTCGAGAAAAAAGTTTGAAAACCACTGCTCTAATTGGTATAGCTATGCTGCCCCAACAACTTTTCATAGATACAAAGGAGGGAACATAATGAGAGAGAGATGAAGTGACTTGCCCGAGATCACCGGAGCCAGGAATTTAGGTCTCCTGACTCCTGAGTTCAGTTCTGTTCCCTATTCAGTGTATCACGTTATTCTGCCTAGCAAGGGAAGAAATCCTTTGCAGTCTCACAAGCGTGTGTTCCATTGTTTGGGCTTGTCCCTCAGAGACAATCAAGACTTTTTTCCCCCCTCCTCTCCCAGTTCAAAGTTTTAAAAGCAAGCTTGACCTTTTATTTTAAAAGTTTTTTCTAAAACCATAGTGAACAGCCTCTTTTGCTGGGGGCAGGGAGGTAGGTGTTTTATGGATCTTCATGGGGATGTCTTCCTTTTAATGAACCTGGATGAGGATAGTGGTGGGGTCAGATCTCTCTTCTCTCCCATTAAATAAAGCTGTTTTTAAAGAGACAGCCATGTGATTGAACCAGATCAGAGATGGAGAAGAAGGGGAGAAGCCTCTTGGTTTTTACCATGACACCTTAGATTTTCAGCGCCACTGTGCTGAATGCAGGTGATCCTGCGCGCAACTCTGGGAACCCTCAATACACTTGCTGATGTCTCTGATGATGTGGTGAGTGGACAGGGCAAGAAAAACCTGACCATCTTGACCTCAAATGTGAAGCTACTGAATTTCATCCTTGAGCATATCACATACACCAGTGTGGTCTACCAACTCAGTGCAGTAGATATGGGTGAGTATTGACTGGATGATTTCTTCATTCCATCCTTGGCAGTTTTCCATCATTTCCTCCAGCATTGCTAAGTACCTTTCAAGAATCTGCTCAACTAATTTTACCTCCCAACAGGAGCGCCGCTGGTCCAGAAAAAGACCTGGGGCTCAGCATGCTGAGATTCAGGGCTTGAGCGCCACCGCTGCAGTCACCGCTTAGGTGGCAGAGTGGCAGATCTGGGACTCAGGCACTGGGACTTGGGACTTGAACCCCATAAGCCCAGCGCCAGTGATGCCCCTGCCTCCCAACAGGAGGCAAATTTGTCTTCTGAAAGACACTTTATTTAACACAGCATGAGCAGAGGGCGCTGTAAATCAGAATCAGATGCAAGATGCTCCCATCCTACTTAGCTATCTCTTTCAACGCATCCAGGCTTTTTGGCAAAAAATGGTGAGGTCAGATCTCATCCTCAAGGAGCTAAAGCCCTCCTTTAATGACCTATTTCTTAGTAAATCGGGGCTTCAGTCATTTGGCTTTGAATTACACGTGAGGTGAAGCAAGGCTGCCAAGCCAGAAGACTTCACAATGCTTGGCAAATAAACATGTCAAGTTCCTTGTGTTAGTGGACAATTTATTTCAAAGCACAACTTTCTAGGTTTTCCACCCATCCATTTGCCATTATTCAGGCTTGAAATCTGTTTCACTCCATAGGTCAGTAGGGCCACTTTTATCTATTCCAACCTAAAGCAGTGTCAGGGGACAAATGGATTTCCAGTCAAGGTTCTGACTTGGAACATCAGCAAAGACCTCCAGAATGCTGGAGTCTTATGCTGCTTTCATATTCTGCTTTTCTTGTTTTCCAAGTGAGTTTTGAAAGCAGACATCATGTTGTTCAGTTTCCTGTGATCATCCGACAGCCCAGCCTTCCCAAGTTGTTTGGTCCTGGAGCAGGTAAGTTTTTCAGAGTGCCTCTCTGTAGGAAAAGTCCTTTCACCCTTTTAAGGGCAGATCAGGGAGTGACTCCAATAAGACAACAATGACTGATGCTAAATTCTTACCCCAAACTTTACTATGGTACAAGTTAGTTACTTTTTTAGGCTTGATGTTGGGCTTCTTGAATCTTTCTTGTCTCCTGATGTCTCTCCATTCAAAAACATACATGATTGACCAAGGCTAAACACATCAGCATCGGAGTTAGTGTTCTGTGGCCAGCTGGGTTCTTCCAAAGCTTTGTCCCACTGAATAACCATGAATGAACTGACCTTTTTAAATATTCTAATTCCAGGAAAACCTCAGATTTGCTCCAGCGACACTTAGTGTAGCACTTTCCATCTGAGGATCCCTGTGGAATTCATGTGCAGATTTGACACCATTGCCTTATGGTTAAATATAGATTTTGGCTGGTTTTCTTATTACAACAGTGCCTTGCATATTACCAAGATCCAAAAGGGCAGCCGTGTTAGTCTAGTTCAGTAAAACAAACAAACAAGGAGTCCTGTGGCACTTAAAGACTAACAAATATATTTATTGCCTGACAAAGTAGGATTTTCTCCCACGAAAGCTCATGCAATAAATATATTTATTAGCCTTTAAGTGCCACAGGACTCCTTGTTTATTTTATTACAACAGGTGATTTTGCCTTCTTTTTACTTCCCTTTCCTCTAATGTGCTGTTTCCCAATGTCTAAATCTAAACACCTGCTTTGATTTGCTGTAACAGTTGGACCTCATCCTATGACTTACACTTCCTTGCATTTATTTCCCTCCCATTCTGTAAGTTCTCCATCTTTAAGTATCTGATGAAGTGGGATTTTTCCCACAAAAACTCATGTGATAAATTAATTTGTTAGTCTTTAAAAGTGCCACAGAGTTCCTTGTTTGTTTTGCTGAACTAGACTGATGTGGGTACTTCTTTGGAACTTCACAAACACTAACAATGAAAATCCTGTGGCACTTTAGAGACTAGCCGACTTCTTCAGGCATAAGCTTTTGTGGGCTGCCCATGTATGCATCTGACAAAGTGGGTTGCACCCCACAAAAGCTTGTGCCTGAAGAAATTTGTTAGTCTTTAAAGTGCCACAGGACTTTCATTGATTTGGTATAGACAGACTAACACGGCTACGCCTCAGGAACTTGCCACAAACACTAGCTAATCCTTGGGATGATCCACATCCCTACCTCCATATTTACAGATAAGAAAACTTGGGGGCAAAGAGGATGACTTGTTTAGGGTCCAGTCATTGCTGACATAGCACTGCCTGAGGTTTATGGCAGTGTTAGGAACAGAACCCAGCCAGTTGTGTGTTCTACTTTGCTTTACTAACCACATGTCCACCTTCCTCCAGCAAGGAAGATCTTTCAGAAATGGTGAGTAAAACCAAAGAACTGTAGAAAAACGTCACAAATCTTTGCTGATTCTTCTTGTGCGGCTGCAGATAGGAAGAT
>ML681990.1:13178988-13197008 GCA_007922195.1 Podocnemis expansa
CCCCCCCAGATCCTCAAATCTTCGAACCTGCTGTCAGGGTCAGAGGGGAGGAGGGTCCAGCACATTTTATTATTGGTGCATCTTATTGTATAACAATTCAAACATTATAAAAAGAAATATAGTTTCACTGGCCTATACTGCTGTGTGGAAGATCCAGTTTGAATATTTAAGGTCCCTGTCCTTGCTCCATGCACCGTGGCAGCACTGGATAGGGGATGCCTCCATATTGCTCAGAAGTTTATTTCCTTCATGCTCATTAGGTAGCTTTGGAGGCAGTCCCAGACTCCTATCCAGTCCCTGGCCAGCTGTGGACTTGCTGTGATGTGGAAGTATAAGGACAAGAGACACTGAGTGAATCGTGGGGCTCCATAAGGGACATGAAGAGCCCCGGGAATTATACAAATAGATAGATATTGGGATGTCTCCTATGGAAAGATCACTTGACCTAATCAACTGAAACCCTACAATTGTAAAAGCATGGGGTTGGAAGGGACTGGATAATCCATTCCCATGGCATGCAGACAAGATTAAATGTACCCAGACTGTGCCTGTTAAGGGTTTATCTAACCCGCTCTTAAAAATCTCCAGAGACAGGGATTCCATGGCTTCCTTAGGTGATGTTTCCAGTGCTTAACTGTCCTTACACACAGGTTCTTCTATCACATGGTTAAGTGATTGTAACAAGAAGTGACCTATTAATAACACAGACATCCTATTTCCTTCTTATTCACTAGTTCAGAGGACCCTCCTTTCTTGAACAGACTCTAGCACAGAAGGGATTTGTGCACAGCTAACCAGTTTTTGGGGGGGTGTATGTTTCATATATATAATTTTTCTTCATTTAAAGGTGTCCTGACCATATCTTTCTGTGTCTTTGGGATTCCTGTTTACCAGGGTTGGTTTGCAGGAAGAAATCTTGCAATATCTCAGGTTACAACCAAGTACTATCTCTGGGTTGATGATGACTTCTTATTCACCAAAAACACCAAGATTGAGAAACTAGTGGATGTGTTGGAGAGAACAAACCTGGATGTGGTAAGAAATGCAAATAAATTGTACCCTTGAAAAATGTTCAAAGTAAAGATTTTTTTGTTGTTGTTTTGTTTTTTAAGAGTGCTTACATGTTATAATGGACAATAAGCATTTGAAAATCTGGCCTTTAGTTAATAGGGAAGAGAAATATTGGTTCCAGCTCTAGAAATGTATTTCACTGCAGAGCTGTACAAGTTTTTTGCTTAACAGAATGTGCCAGAGGTCTTCATTATTCTATTAAAATATAAGTCAGGGCATGGGGGGAAAGTTGCTTTCAAATGATGGAGAAAATATTGTGTGACTTTTTAAATTGACTAGGACCAAACCAGAGATAAGTGCTATCTGACAAATATTCTTTGATGGTGATGTGTCTTTCTCTTCTGTATTGTTTGAATTTCTTCCCTCATCAAATTGGTTTTGCCTTCTCAAAATTGTGCCTGACTAGAATTGGTGCATTATTATTTGTCAGTGGATATTTGCCATTTAGTTCTAGGTAGGTGCCGCCTTCCTGTGTCTTCGTTTAGTACCACTTAATAGCAGGACAAATGGTTAGTTTACTGCTTCTGCTATGGGATACTTGGTTTTGTGAACACACTATAAATTTTCTTCTTGCAAATTGGCATCATTTTATGCTAAGAGGATGACTCTCCTTGGCTCAGACCAAATCCAATTTTGAAAAAAACTGTTTCAATTTGAACAGAAATCTTCCCTCACCACCATTCTTCTTTGGATCATCAGTTCAGAAAGAATACTTAACCTAGGGTAGTAAATAAATTTGGAAGCCAGTTGAAGCTGTTTTTGATCCCACTGAGTATTTTCATGAGTGTTTTAGCACTTCTGGAAAATATTTCCACACCTTGGAGTACGACAGTTGACCTGAAAGAGTGGGTGGTGAAGATGATTTATGTAACAGATAGCCATAGCTTCTGTTCATGTTTTCAAATCCAGCCCAGGTCCTCAGCAAAGGATAACAAATTTCCAGTGAAAGCTGTTTGTTGCCCTGTGTGAAATGAGTAGAAGATATCAGTGCAGTTCCCAGTAAACGACTCACTGGCTATGTCTACACTTAGATTGTTAAATCAAATTAACTTAAATCTAACTAATAATCATTAAATCAAATTAAGTTAAATTGAATTAACATGTCCCCCCTAGAAACTGAAATCGAACTAGCATATCCATGGACAGGACTTGCTAGTTCGATTTAGGAGAGGAGCACCATGGGAGGTGTGGCAACATAGCCCCCAAGACGGGCCATGCCCCTACTCAGTATATAGAAAGAGGAAGGCACCCTGGGAGAAAGAAGGGCAAAAAGTATTAATTCAAACTAATGGTTAGTTTGAATTAACATGGCTACACTGGGTTAAATAAAATTAATATGTTCGATTTAACTATCGTTTCAAATTTAAGGGAGGTTTTATAATTTTGAAATGACCTTTCCTTATTTTGAATTGAGGGAGGTCCTTATTTGAACTAAGGAAAGTTAGTGCAGCCATGCAATAGTTTAAATTGAATTAATCATCATTAATTGGATTTAAAGTGTAAGTGTAGACATAGCCACTGTGTTGCAAGTGCAGATGGCATTCGCTGGCTTGAATATTGGCAGTGTTGTCAATATGACCAATGAAAGAAGTACAATGGAGATGTGAGCCCCCCATGATATCTCTAAATCAGGTGGAAGGAAAGATTATCATGCTTTTGCACGTGCTGTGTCTGATTTTGGGGCCAAGAACTTTTGGTCTCTCTAGTGATCCCAGCCCAGCCTGTAGTGAACCCAGTCCAGCAAGTGGAAACAACACTCTAGTTTCTGAGCTGAGACACAGAGAAAGTGATACAAGGAACAGGGTGTTGCAGGGAATTAGCGCCAAGCATGGGCTTGCAAGAACCTAGAAGCTGCTATAAAATGGGGTTTGTTAATGTTGGATTTGCAATATTCTGAACAGTAACAATGAGACCTCAGGGGACTGGCAGAGTCAACGGAAAGACTCCTGTTGATGTTGGTGGGCATCAGCCTTGGCCATAGGTCTACCAGGAGTTGAAAAGCAGTAACCAAAAAATGTGGGTGGTTGTCTTGCTCTGCAGGTTGGAGGCAGCGTGACTGGAAACACCTATAGTTTTCAGCTGCTCTATGAGCAGGATGATGATAGCGGCTGCTTACATCTGAGACATGGCTCCTTTCACAAGGTGGAAGAGTTCCCTAACTGTGTGGTCACCAGTGGGGTGGTCAACTTCTTCCTGGCCCATACTGACAAAAGCAGACATGTCGGCTATGACCCTAAGCTGCAAAGAGTAGCTCACTCAGGTAAGCCACAGACTCTCTCTCTCTCAGCAAATGGGCAAGCAAGCACTCAGTGTTTGCTCTACCTGCTTTGTCCTGTAAAAGTGTTTTCTCATACCATGATGTTTGTCTTTTTCATTTCTTTTTATTTCAGTCTTGGGGATTGAAGCTCTCTGCTTTAATTAATCTACTTAGGGGCCCAATGATAACAAAAGCCATCTTCGAAAAACCTAATACATTAAAAGAACATCATTCAGAGTCACCCTTTGTTAAACTTTTTCAGATGGAAAGATTTCATAAAGGCTAGAACAGCCTTGCATATAAACTAATCTGACATGTACAACACTGGTGACCAATACTAACCCCACATCAAACCAAACAATCAGAATTATACCCATGTATTACAGACCACAATAGACTAAACTGTTATATTTCTGAACACTTTCCCTGGCTGCAGGCAACAGTGGACTCTTTGTTCAGAGTTAAATGCAGATTGTCCAGAGAAGTGCACCCTGTACTTTACTTTTTATTTAGATAGGGAAATGCAGAAACAAATCCTTACTGGTTCTGTCAAAAGTGTATGGTAGGCAGCACTCCTTATTTCTCTTTCAATTGATTAAACTTACTGAAAAAGTGGGGAAAATGGCACTAAGAAAACTGCTGTAGTTACCAGTTGAATTTACAGGACAGCTAGGTGACCGTGATGTTAGCAGAATTGGAACTTCTCCAAAATGTACCAAGAAACCCCCTGCCAAAGAAAAATGCCTGGGGCCAGGGGCATCGCTGGGGCGGGGAGGGACCCAGGGCACAGGCACAGGCCCCATCCCCAGCCAGCAGGCCAGCTGGACCCCAGATCTCCGGCCCGATTGGGCCAGAGATCCAGGGCACTGGTGCTGGGATTCAGGGCACGTGCCCCGGGGTGCCCAGCGCCAGCGACATCCCTGCCTGGGGCTCTTTCATAACTGTACATGATTAGACATTCTGGTTTTGTATCTTTGCTTCAAGATTCATGCGCTTGGGTGGATCTTAATTCACACTGACTGTTTGCATGCATGTGTGTGCTAGATGGCTTGCAGTGATTCCAGCCACATAGGAACTGTTTCTGCTTCAGTATGAGTCTGCACATCTATACGTGAGGGACTTCATATGGAGTAAGTGTATAGGGTGTGGTGCTTTGCTTCTGGACTCTACATACTGTGAGACTCTTCTCACTGCACAGTGTGGGAGCCTAGCAGGAAGCGAGCAGAATGATGGGGTTTGGGGTCAAACGCAACTATTTCTGCATCCTCCCTGTGATAGGGACTATGAACCCCCTTGCTGAGCTTAGGCAGGAGGGGGAGGGGAGCTTCTCCTGTCTGCGGTCAGGTGTCTAGCCACATCCACACCCACATGCAGCTGACAGTTATGGAAGTGGGTATTCATCACTGCACCCAATGGAGAAAACCAAGCCTACTAATAAAGGAGGCAGAAAGGCCTGGGACTGCAGAGGGGGCAACTCCCTTGGTCCAGGCTGCCTCCCTGAGCACAACCCAGAGACTGAGGCATGCTTCCAGACTTAGGCAAAGTTCAGAATCAAGAACCACCCTGACCCACAGCCTGAGGCGGCTTTAGGGGTAGATGAAGCAGTTGGCTACCTAGGGCCCCCAAGCAATAAGGGGTCCAATCCTCAATTTGGGGGGCAGAAATGAAAATACAGAAAAATATAGAAATTGTTCCCATCTAGCAGGGCCAGTAGCACAGGAAATGTCAGCACTTTTCAGTCTTGGCTCATCAAGGCATACTATCATTAGGATCTGTGCTTCATCTGAATAGCATATTTCACCCTTATCTGCCCATCACCTTCACACTGACATGCTCAAAAAGCAGAAACAAACACAATAGCACAAACTTTTCCAATGGTCTCATCTTTTAGTTTGGTGTGGCCATTTATTCTGCTATATTTTAAACTCAGTTGTGAAATTTTGCCTTTTTCTTTTCTTTTTTCACCTGTTCTTCTTTTGCGTTTTCCTTTCTCTTTGTGACAGTTTTTCCTTTGGCTTTGGTTAGCTCAGGTTACCAAGTAGATCAATATAGGCTACTATACAGAAATACAGTGCTGCCCTCCGGCAATCATTACAGCTGTGTGTGGCGTCTGTGCTGTATGTTTTTCTTTTGGTAAGTCTTTCTTAGCTTCTTTTGTACTTATTATTTAATATTTTTGAGGGGGGCCAGAGTCTTATAAATTTGAGTACTTCAGAGAATTAGGTGATTTTCATTTATAGCTACAGACTAGAAACCTTTTCACTTATTTTTATTATATTTATTTTTATTAAACTTCTAGTGCACATAAACCCAAGCCTATATGAAAAATTTGTAGAATTTGGCTGCCAAAATTTTAAATGTATTTTAGTTATTTTTGAGTCATCATTAATTTCACCACTTTTTATTTGTTAATTAATGCACATGCTTTTTAAAAGGTTTTAAAAGTTCATTTTAACGTTGTAGTTCAACATCAGCTCATTTATATTAAGTAAAAGATGATCAACTTACAAGCTTCATGATGGAATGATCTTTAAAAATATCATATCCAGGACTAATTTACAAATTCCAGAAGGACAGTCATGTTAGTTTGGTTCAGGAAAACAAACAAGGAGTCCAGTGGGGGCAGGGGAGAGGACTGGGGCCATAGGGAGGGTGGCAGTGGGGCTTATAGGAGGCCCTTTAGGGGGCCTCACAATGGGTCTTTGCCTAGGGCTCCCAATTGCCTAAGGCTGCCTCTGCACACAGCAAACTAAGGGGTTCCCCCAGCAAGGGCAGAAGCAGCCTTCCAAAGGAGCATGCCAGGAGTCTGTGACATTATCCTATGACCCCATGAGTCAACTCTTAGACTACAAGGAAATGCTTGCAATTAAAACAGGGAAATGACACAAGAGTGCTGTGTAATCTTCATTAACATGGTGGCTAGTCTACCTAATGCTTATCTGTACTGCAATCTGAGGTGATTTTAGACATTCTTACATCATCATGGCTAAAAATAGCCCTATAGGGGCATTGGCAACCGGTCAGCTACTGTCATGAGTCATATAACTAGGTGTGCAAGTAAAGCCTCTGCTGTTTTGTAACTGCCTGCACAGGTTTGTCTTGTCAGGCCTGGCAGGGTGCACATACTGCTGGAGATCTGATTCTGCTAGTGACCACAGGTTAGCAGACTGGTTTGCTGGGTCAAACAGTAGCACCTTAGTGTTAGATCCAGAGGGCCTACAGTTCGATTCCTTTTGCATGTAGAGATCTGTTTTGCAATGTGTGTCTGGAGAAATGACTCATAAAATAATTTCACAGCTGTTCTCTGGGAAACACAGAGTTGCCTAGATTTGCTTAACTGTTGTTTGTCTGTTTTTCCCCCAACCCAGAGTTTTTCATGGATGGACTGGGTGTCTTACTTGTCGGTTCCTGCAGCGATGTTTCTATAGATCACCAAGGACATAATCCTTCGTCTGACCCCAACATCACTAAAGTAGAAAATGAGTATCAAACGTACCGGGCCAATACCCAAGCACAGGTTCACTTTAAGCTAGCTTTGCACTACTTCAAAAATCGACTGAAGTGCTACTCACAAAAATAACCTTTTTAAGCTGCCGTGTACAATTCCCGATGGTAACAATCCCAATGCCTGTGGTAGGAATACACTTGTGGGCATCAGCCTAATTGACTCATTTATGCCACATGGATGCCTTTCTTTTGCATCTACCTTTCTATAAAATCTTTTTTTAATGGGCTTCAATTTGAGGTTCTGGAATCTCTTGACTCAACGCTGAAATGGATAACTCCATTGTGTGTGTAATACACACTTCTCTTCCTGTTGGGACATTTGCACTGCGCTGTACCTTGCCATCTTGTTCTCACAGTTTCTCTCATCATATGGTGAGTCAGCTTGAGCCAGATTCATCACTGCTATGCACTGTGTCTTTTCCAGCCAATGCAGAGTGAAGAGGTGGGGGGGGGGTGCGAATGACAACTACTACTGGTTATCTCTGGTTGCAAACCACCACATCGTCATTGCACTGGGCCAAATAACTCCACAATATGTTTGGCAATAGTGAACAGGGCCTATGCACTTGAATGGATTGCCAGGAATGCACAGACTTTCTGCCTTTCATCTCCACTGCAATGAGTGGAGGAGTAACTGGAATAAATGTTGGCAGGCTGAGCACCAGAAATAAAATCACTCATGTTTAGACTGAAGTGTTTGGTTTATTCTACATGGAGTTAGTATGTTGCCTATGCAATATTGTTTGAGAATTTCTTCTGCTTACTCCTATTTAAGGACCAGCGTGGGGATTCTGGAAACCTGGTTTCATTAAAAATCTTTCACTTAAGTGAAGGAAAATGCAGACTCTCCTAATTATCCTACCTGAATGCAGCCCAAGCTTAGATGAGTTCTTCTCAGCTGCCAGCTACTAGCTGATGTGAAATAGTGGCGCTCCCGCTCAGTTCCTAGTGGATGCCTATACATCAGCCAAAAATCCCGCCATTACCACAGTAGTGGGACCTAGATGCTAATTTCAGCCAAGAAGTAAATGCCACAAGCACACCATGGGTCCTATGCATCATGGTCCTATACTTCTGACAAGTGCAGGGATGAGAAAACTCAGCCTTGGTATGAAACATTCTGGAATTGGTCAGCAGATGACTAGCTCTCATGTCTGCTCAACTCTTTTGTTACCTCATGTTTGGCTGTTTTGTAGATTGTGAGCTCCTTGGGACAGAGGCAGTGTTTGTTATGAATGGACAGCACCTACCATGACAGAGACCTTATCAAGGTTCCTTCACTGTAATGCAGATAATTAAAATATTTGATTTGAACACTGGCTTAAAAGTAGAGCATTCCTTGTGGTTTCAAGAAGCCCTTGTGTTCATTCAAGTAAAAGCTGAAATTCTTCATGCTCTGTGTCCCCCCACCCCCAGCCAGCAGGGGTTAAAGGATAATTTGGTGGGCCCTGGAACCCTCTGGCATGGGTGCCCCCCCCCCCAGCATGGGTGGGCCCCACCAACACCCATCCCCAGACAGACAGAGAGAGACACACACGCAAACACACACACAGACACAGAGCCACCCCCCCAGATAGACAGACAGACACACACACAAACCCTCGGTAGCCCCCCCCCACACCCAAGCCCTTACCTGGGCTGTTTGCAGGCTGCCTGATGGGCCACAAGCTACTCCTCCCTGCAGGGGGAGATTCATAAATTCCCCCCGCTGGAGCTCTCTGCTGGCTGAGCTTAAGTTGGAAGAGGGCTTAGGGTGTTACTTGGTAGCTCTGTATTCTTGGAGAATCAGGGCATAGTATCCAGCCACTGAGACTCACCCCCCCACCCCCACCATTACCTTCAGCCTCTGCTTGAACCAGAAACAATGAAAGGCAGTAGGAGACACACCTAAAACCCCTTTGAACAAGGGTGCTGGAATTAGGGCAACTCCTCCAGCCTCATCTACATGGAAGCCGTGAACCATTAGCACACTAAATGGACAGCAGAAACTTCATTTGCATCAAGGATGGAACCAGAATTAGCATACTGAATGGAGAACCAAGCTCCAAGGCAGGAGTCACACTGAACTCTGGGACTGGCAAACCAGAGAAGCACTGCATGATGGGGGATCTCTGCTCCTGAGACAAATTAATTCATGCCTGCACACACCCAGCCCAGCAGTTATCAGACCAATTCTAGTCAATAGATCTTCAACTGATATCCAACATACTGAATCTGCCTGACTGCATTGTACGCTCCCCCAGAGGAATGCCACCCATCAGCAGGAATGATCAGCTCCTATTGTCCACCTCAACAAAACACCTCTGGTATACTCCCTTAAGGCATTATTTACCCCCAAACAACCCAAGTGTTCTGCCTTGAACCATTGTTTCTATTCTACAAAAATCCCTACCCAAATTCCACATGAGAGTTAGTTAGTTCTGAATCTGTTCTGTTGCCTGATCTGTTGCCTGGACCTACAAGCTGAATCAGGTCCACTGGGACTTCACCTTCTCCTTGCTGATCATGGTGGAGGTTCTGCCTGTCTCCAGCACTCCAGACCCTAAGCTGAACAGCTTGGTTCCTGGGTACCTTTGAGCTGCACTAAATGGTGAGACAACTTCCTCCCCCACTTGCTTCTCTTTTTTTCTTTTTTTCCCTTTTAGTCCAACAGCGGGTTACTCACCAGTAATTGTCCTTCTTCGAGATGGGCTGCTCGGATCCATTCAGTAATAGGTGTGTCTGTGCCAGAGCACCGGATTGGTCGGAAAAACTTGTCCTAGCCTGTCAGAAAAGGGGAGGTGGCCACTGCCCCTCGTGCCATCCGCAGTTATATATACGGCCGCCTCCCCGCCCCCTCCTCAGTTCCTCAGAGTCGCCAACTCCAGAAGCAGGGATGGAGGGGAGGGACTTGAATGGATCCGAGCAGCCCATCTCGAAGGAGGACGGTTACTGGTGAGTAACCCACCGTTCTTCTTCGAGCGCTGCTTGGATGCTTTCAGTAATAGGTGACTATTAGCCATGCTGATGGATGGCAGGTGGAATTGGTACTTTCGCCTTCAGCACAGCAACAAGCCCTGTAAGGCAGAGGCCCACCAGCAAGGCGCTTGCTGAAGTAAAGAGGCGGGTGGGTCTTGAAGGACCCGGAAGAAGCAAGAGCTGGGGGTCAACCAGAACAGGGCAAGACCAGACCCACTGGGGAAGAACGCATATGCAGGTCGGATAAGTTCACCTGAGCCGGAGAAAGGGATGCAACCTAAGAAACAGGTTGCATGGCTGCCCTTGCCTAGGAGGAAACGTGGAATGTAACCAACAGACTATAACGTCTAGGTCTGGACCGTGTCACGTGGATTTGAAGGAGAACACTAGGAAGCAAAAGAGACTAGCCATATGGGTGCATCTCGCGCGAGAACAAAGAGAGGGAAGGCATAGAGCACCCGAAAGTTTTGCAGGAGCCACGTAGTCATGGCCTGATCTGGCGACTACTGAGTACACAAGAAGAAGTAAGGGAATGACAATGTCCCTTATCTAGGATGCGGTCAAGCAAGCCGTCTGGGTAAAGGAGAGAAGAGGATACAAGGTCATCAGATGGGCTCAAGGGCGGCTGAGGAAACCACGAAACACTAGATGCAGCATATAGAGTCGAGCCAAGCAGGGCAGGCCTACAGCATGCTAATTAATGACCTGGTAGCAGCGAAGCACACGTTTTCAGCTGAGCCGGCACCACGCCCGGGCTCTCATAGGAGAGAGGTTCCGGAAAAATATTGACCGCAAGGTGGCCTGAGGCAATGTTGATGAGATGTGTCTGTTAGTGCCCGCAAGGTGCTAGAGTGTGGGGGAGGGCCCCGCTGGTCTGAACTTGTGGGGTCTGCCTCTCGAAGTTCTCACTCATTGTGAGGACAAAGGGAGAGGGATGGAAGAGAACTCTTACTACCATCTAGTCAGCCCCTCGGCGACCGAAGCATCGAAGGAGGGCCATAAAGCCCACAGACTCAGTACCTAAGGTGTTTGCCCGAGGGATGACTCTACCACTATGCAATGCCAGGGCTGCTAAGGAGGAAAACTCTTCAATACATGGATATTGAAGGACTCTGCTGCCAAGGAAGGGTCCTTCTTAAGCCAGAGAATGGGACCGCAACAAGGTGGCAGCTGCCGTATCTGAAGGGCACCCCGGGATCAGAGAACTCAACAAAGTTTTCTCCCCCGAGGGAGCCAGAGGGCGAATAAAGGGGTACAACCCCAAACTGTTATATGTTGTATAGAATGGGTGCTCTGTATAACATGCCATCGGGATGGCAGTGGGTGTTAACGGGTCCTTGAGAAAAGAAAGAAGGGACAGCAGAATTGCCAAGCGCTGCTAACGTGCATGGGGAGAAACCGCAGTAGCACGATGGGCTATGCATGGCGTAGTGGGACAATCCCACAGGGAGGCAGGGCGGAAGGGGAGGGAGGGGGTTGCGTCCTGCCAGGGAATAAAAGTGTAGGGCACAAAATTACACAAGAGCCCCAGAAGTAGGGGACCTTCTGTCTGTCGTAGACAGCTGTCCAGAAGGCAGTGGCTGCCGAGGCAGGAACTATATGTGGGAGGGCACTCAGAGGGATAGCCTTTCTGCCGTTTCCCAACATGTGGTACACAACAAGGTGTTCTCCCTCAGGGTTTTAGAAGGGTGCCTCCAGCCGTGCTTTGATGAGGTCGGGGAAGCATGGGCCCCCTCGGAGAGGGTAAACCAAGGTGAGGGTTCCTCAGGTAGGCTCCTGTTCCTGCTAGATGACCAGGGGTAGAGACGAGGAACTGTGAGAGGGTGGGAAAAGGGGGAGTGGGCCATACCTAGGGCCCGTGATGGGGTAAAAGCCACTCTAGAGATACCTTCCCAATGAAATAGCTATCCAGGTAGCTGAACTGCTGCACAGGTGTGTCCTCTTAGTGTGCAGGAGAAAATCCTGTCGACAGGGGTTGGGGTCACACTGCAGAAGACGGTGGTTTGACCAGGGGCATCCCCTCCCCTTCCGCTGACCCGGAACGAGGGGGCCTACCTGGGACACGCGTCATGGCCACAGGCACAGTCCTGTTGTGAGTAGGCTTCGGATGTGTGCATCTTGGAGCCCGCCACAGCTGGCTACAACGAGACGCACTTCGATCCCTCGACGAGGGGTTAGGGTGGGGAACATGGTGGGAAGTATTCAGGAAGGAAGGCTGTTAGGGATAGGAGAGGGGAGGTTTCCATCCTCGGGGAAGTCGCTGCTTAGGGGGTGAGAGGTGGGGGGTAGTAGCTATGGTATTGTGGTACTGGCACCATAGGCGGGCATCGTTGTATTGTCAGCCCCCGGCGTCCCAACTGAATTCTTGCTCCCGTGATTGGAGAAGGGGGAGAACGAGGAAGGACTAGGATGGATCCCACCGGACCTATGTGGGGGGTTAGCCATCTGTGGCAGTGACGCCCTGGGACCCCCTGCACCCTAAGGGTAAAGAGGGTGGCAGTGGTCAGAGGGGCCCCTCCTTGGAGGGGGGGGAGGCCCTCATCCCACCATGAGTAAGGTGGGAAGGAAAAAAAGGGGTTTGCCCCACCTGGGGAGTTGGGGAGCTAAGTTGGGGTGTGGGTCCAGGAGGGAGGAGGCCGAAATATTTGGCCTCTTCCTGAGGATCCCGGGCTGTGCCCACCACAGAGAGGGTTTCAGGGGCAAACAGAATGTTCCCCTCAAAGGGCAGGTCAAGGACCGCCTGCTGTGTGTTAGGGGGCACTCTAGCCTCCCTAAGCCATGCTACCCTGCGGAGGGTAACCGCCGAGGCCTTGGTGCAGGCAGCAGTGTCCACCGCATCGCAGGCTGAAAGAAGTAGGTCTTGAGAGATTATGTTGCCTTCCTCCAGGAAGGCATCATACTCATCCCTGGCCTCGGGTGGAAGCATATTTCTAAATCACCCGAGTGACTCCCAGACATCCAGCAAGTACCTGCTGGTTATGGCCTGGTTGTTTGCCACTCGCAATTAAAAGGCCAATGAAGAATACACTTTACGGTCTAACAGATCCAGCTCCCTCGTTTCCCTGGATGGGGGGAGGGGGTCTCTAGGGGGGTCTCCGGCCCCCATTGCCATCTGGACCACGTCCCTAGGGGAAACTGGGTGGCCAGTGAGCGAGGGGTAGTCCGATTCGGGTACCTGATACTTCATGCTCACCGTATCCAAGACCAGGGGGACAGAGCTTGGACTCTGCCCCTAGGAGCGTGCGAGGCCCCACAAGCTCAGGTGGGGCGGGATTGCTAAGGGTGCCATGGAGGTGAACACTGGTCTGAACAGAGTGTCGGGGGGAGACTCAGGGGCTCCACCTCCATACCTAAATAGGCCGTGGCCTGGCGCAACAGGTCAAAGTGCACCGAGAGGTTTCCCGTAAAGGACTCTGGTGCTGGGGACAGCACGGCACTGGGGGTCCACCATGGAGGGGAGGGAGTTCCCTCAGGGGACCATTCTTGCAGCCAAAACTGGAAGGGTGACAGGGCCAATGTGCAGCGCCGGGGCCATTTGGAGCCCCTAGAAGGTCCCTCTTCCGGGCTGGAGATGGGGGAAGGGAATTGGGATTCCTGGCCCAGTGCCAGCGGTGGAGTGGTGTCAGCCCCCGCTGGGGTGGAAAAGGGGGGGGGCTGGAAGGCGAGGGTGAGCATCCTTGATGAACCCAGGCCTTTGAGATGAAGGTCGGTTTGCCCCTTCTGATTGGAGGTGGGGCAGGGGGAGTTGGGAGGAGCAGCAGGGCTCGTGCTGCCTCCACCGCTTCCAGGGTGGATGGGACGAGAAGTGACTCTGTGTGAGTTGCAGGCAAGTCCTCACTGGGGAAGGGAGGACTGCTCGGGTGGGTAGGCTCCCGTTCCTGCGGCACCAGGCTCTGCAGTGCCGAGGGTGGAGTCGGCCAGTGCCGGGTGAGGTCAGCACCGGTGAGGCAGAGTGGTACCGTGTCAGCACCAGAGATGATATGGCGCGGTGCCAAGGTGAGCCTGGTGCCAATGGTGCTGGGCTGGCTGAGGGCAACCTCAATCGGTGCTGAGGTGCCGGGTAGGCGCTGCAGTGCCAGAGTTGGCACTGGTGGCACGGTGCCATGTAGGCTCCAGTGCCAAGCTGGGTCTCAGTGCCGGGCTCGAACCCGAAGCCTCAGGTGAAGGGTGCCAAGCCTCCTCCGAGGCTAGGGCGCAGCGTCGCTGTTCCTCCTCCTTAATCATTCTCAGTTTAAAGGAGAAACATATGGAACATACTGAGACCATGTGGTCTTTGCCCAGGCACCTAAGGCACTTCCCTTGGGGGTCGTCCCAGGGGAAGGCCTTGCCGCACTCGGCACAGGGTTTAAACCCCGGCATCATCAATGCAATGTTCCAGTCCGGTGTTGGGACTCTCGCGGTGGAGTTGAATCCACAAGGAGATGTACCCCGCCGGACAGTGAGTAGAAGGCCAAGAGACAGGCTGCTTGCGAGTTGCAAGGAGCAGACGTTCCAGTTCCGACGCACAAGGCGGAAGAAATGAAACTGAGGAGGGGGCAGGGAGGCGGCCGTATATATAGCTGCGGATGGCAGGAGGGACAGTGGCCGCCTCCCCTCTTCTGACAGGCTAGGACAAGTTTTTCTGGCCAATCCGGCGCTCTGGCACGGAGACACCTATTACTGAATGCATCCGAGCAGCACTCGAAGAACTAAAACTTTCTAAACCTGATCTTTTGTAATCCACTTGGGCTAGCTTTCCCCAATACTATAATCGAAACTGGGTAATATTGTAACTGTTTGATCATTCTCCTTTTTTTGTATTGGCATTAATATTGTAACTCTTTGGGCATTTTTCTTTCCTTTTATAATTATTCATAAGTTTTATGTACCTGGCAGTAAGGTAACTTTCCTGATCAAGCTGGCTGCCAGACTTCCTCTGTGTTCTTGGCTGCCCTATATTGCTCTGCAGCAACGCTCCTTTACCTAGCCAAAGATCCCTGTAATGCCCAATTCCTTGTAAGGTTTGCTCATTAAGGGGTTACCAGAGTGCTGAACCTGTGGCCTATTAAGGGTGACAGCTGAAAGTGCTGTTTTGACCCAGCCTGATTGAGTCCGGAGAAATATAAGGGTGGCAGCTGAAAGTGCTGTTTTAAGCCAGCCTGCTAAGATGCATACATACTCCAGTCTAGTCCAGTGCAGTACAGCGGCACATAAGGGTAGCAGTAGACAAGTGCTGTGTAACCCAGCCTGCTGAGTTCAGGGATACATAAGGGGTCAGCTGAGAGTGCTTATAGACACAAGCAGTACACTTATAGAATTGCAGCCTCCCTCCCCCAGAGGAAGTAACCCTAATAAATGCGCAGACCCCGAGTTGATGAGTGAAGTTGGTAACAAAGGTGGATTCACAGGAATGTTGCGCTCCAGCTGCTCATGCTATTTTTTAGTGGGGCCCCAGAATGCAGCATTTCAGTGCCTTCCTCTATTTTTAGGGGGCCCGGAACACTGCCAGCCTAAAAATGGGGGGGAGGACTGTGTTCTTGTGCATTCCCCCTTGCTTTAACCCCTGCCAATTGGTTACTCTGACAGCTTCCTACACAGGTATGATTAAATGGATTTTTCTGGTATGCTTTCTCTCCTTTTATAATTAGATAGGAGATTGTGGCTTCTTGACACTGCAGTGTCCTTAAAAGTAATTACGGTAGGTGTTTGAAAAGCTGCTGCAAAAAGCAAAATAACCCTTTGTGAAAGCCAACCTGTACTGCTGAATCCAGCTGTGCATTACAGTCAAAGTGCTTGGTGATGTGCCATGATTTTCAGATCTTTTAGTCTGTCGCCACAACTAAACTAAGTCACTGTGGATAGGTTCCCAGCTGTACATACTTGCTTAAGTTCTTAAATTGAATGGCTGCCATATTCACTCTCCTGGATTCACTTCATTACCAGAGTGCCTTGAAGCACAGATCATTGAAATTCAGGGCCTCATTTTGCTAGACTCTCTATGTCAGTGTTTCCCAACCAGCATGCTGTCAGGCCTAAGCAGGTGTGCCATGGAATTTTTTGAAAAAACGTCTCAGAGTTCTGGATTGACTCATGAATATTAATGAGTTCATTTGGAGACTATAGGGTGGTGTGCCTCAAAATAATTAAAAGTATCAAAGTGTGCCATGGCTGAGAAAAAGTTGGGAACCACTGCTCTATGTATGTACCGCATGAAACCATCTCTGCCTAAAGCATGTGCAATCCATGTGGAGAAGCTAGGAGAAAGCCAGCATTATAGACCCGTTTAACAGATAAAAGAGCCTTTGTGAGGAGGAGTCTAATTTTTACCAACACTAACATTCTTGGATAGCCAAGTAAGATCAAGGCTTTGAACAGCGACTAATGAATTTGGGTGACTCAGCAAAGATTGCATTCTAAAGGGCCTACTGCTCTGAGAGCAGGTGCTCAGCACTTTCTGCAAATCAGGCCTCTGGAAGATACCCTGCACAACAGGCATGCAAAAATCACAGTTTTCCAAAAGTGACTAATCTCTTTGTGCTGCGATAGCATTTTGAAAACACAGCTCTGATTGGGGCTCTAGTGTGCAAGACATGGCCCAAGAAAGTCTCTTCTATGTGTTTGTGCGGTGAGTGTTTGCACTCAAAAGCTGATCAGTTCAGCTTCATTGGGAAAACATCAGAATCAATCTTATGTGACTCATTCAGTCTTAAGCAGAATACCCCAGAGAATCAGCTGTAGGTTAACCAGCATTATGATGCAATCTTGCTAAACTGCAACTTCAGGAAAGGAAGGAGGGAGAACATGTTTGGTCATTTTGCAAAAGAAAGAAGTGAGGGAGTATATGCTGTCACCTCTGTAAGCAGAAAGGGAAAAAGTAGGGGCAAGGAAATGTAAACCCTTTTCCACTGCAGCAGAGATGTGGCAACTAACTCCAGAAAGTTAGACTTGCAGGGAGGATAATCAAAAGTGCTCGGTGCCATAGATCAACTTGTGGAAACCAACACTGTCTACAATCCCAGGTTACTTCAGTATAACCTATAGTGCTCCGGGGTGTGAATAATCCACTCCCTGGAGTGATGTAAATTACACCTGCCTAAGCCCACCAGCATAGACAGTGCAACATCTGTGGGAGAGCTTCTCCAGCTGATGTAGCTATTGCCTTTTGTTGAGGCTGGTGTTAATAAGCTGATAGGAAAGTTCTTTCCCATCAGCTTTATAGCATCTCCACTACACGTGCTGCTGTGCCACTGTAAGTGCTGTAGTGTAGATGTAGCCTGTTAAAAAAAAAAAAAATCCAGAGAGGGAATGTGAGTAACACTAGGCCAAACCACTTTTCTTCCCAAAAGGAATCAATTTTGAAGCACTTGGAGGAGGGCAAAGTGATCAGGAATCTGGTGAGGTTCAACCAGGACCAGTAAAGAGTCCTGCACTTCAGATGTACAAATCCCAGACACAGCTACAGACTGAGGGACCATCTGGCTAGACTGCATTTCTACAGAAAAAGACCTGGGGGGGGGGGGAATACTAGCGACAAAAAGCTATGTCAACAGTGTGCCCTGGTTGCCAAGAAGGCTAGCAACATATTTGGCTGCATCTGCTAGAGCATGATGAGCGGATTGAGGGAAATGATTATTCCCCTCTGTTCAGCATTGGTGAGGCCACATTTGGCACGTTATCATCTAGTTTTATGGTACCGCCACCAGAAAGAATGGGGCCAGAATGGAGGGAGTAGTAGGGAGCTGATCTTATTTAAAAAACAAGGAGTCTGCAGAAGAGAAGAATAAGGCAGATCTGATAGCAGCCCTCAACTACTGGAGTTTTTAGGAGGCTGGCGCTAGCCTGTTCTCAGGGAGTGAAAGATAGAGGACAAGGATTGATGGTCTCAAATTGCAGTGGGGAAATCAAGGCTGGATATTAAGGAAAGTATTTTTGACTAGGAGGGTGATGAAGCACTGGAACGGGTTACCCAGGGAAGTGGTGGAATCTCCATCCTTAGAGATTTCTAAGGCCAGGCCTGACAAAGCCCTGGCTTTAATGATTTGGTTGGAGCGGGTGGTTCCTTGAGCAGGTTTGGACTAGTTGACCTCCTGAGGCCTCTTCCAACCCCAATCTTTTGTGATCCTATGAAGCCACAACCTGCTGCCACCATTAAACACAACCATCCCTTTCTGAAATGTGCATGCATGCTGATGTGATTAACAGAAACCAAGATGCAAGCAGACATCACTGTTAATGGTCAAACTGTGGA
>ML681990.1:13222008-13241977 GCA_007922195.1 Podocnemis expansa
TTGGATTTTTCCCTGACAGCTGCCTGCCGTGCTCAGTTGACAATGTTGCCTGTGCTGGTGAATGGTGATGGGGTGGGAGATGGAAGGGTTTGGATAACAAGTCCTGACTGAGGTAGTGGTGGAGAAGTGGATTATCCTCCAAGTAACTAGGGAATGGTGAGTTACCTGTGTAACCATCCTTCTTTGAGATGGGCTGCTCACATACATTCACTTCTAGGTCACTGGTTCCCAACATTTCCTCTGCCGTGACACACCTTGCTACTTTGAATTAATCTGAGGCACACCACCATATAGTTTCCAAATGAACTCATGAGTATTCATGAGCCAATGAGCCAATTCAAAGATCTTGGAGTAGTTTTTCAAAAAATTTTGTGGCACACCTGCTCAGGCCTGATGGCACACCTGTGTGCCATGGTACACAGGTTGGGAACCACTGTTCTAGATGTTTACATCCCGCAGCACACGATTGGCCGGAAATCTTTTCCCCTAGCCTGTCAGAGCAGGATCAGTGGCCAGCACCCCCTTTGGCCACTCCCACAGCTGTATATATGGCCCCGACCCTGATCCTCCTCAGTCCCTTCTTTTTCACTAATTCTAAATAGCAGGGACAGGGGAGGGACTTGAATGTATGTGAGCAGTTCATCTTGAAGAAGAATGGTTAAACAGGTAACCCACCATTCTTCGTGCACTGCTCACATTATTCAGTTCTAGGTGACTAATAGCTGTACCTTGGATGGTGGGCGAAGTTAATATTTCACTGCCATCAGCACAGCTACACTCAAAGCGGCATCCCCACAGTCATGGTTGGGTGATGGAATGGTGAGTTGTCAAGCCTGCATTGACGATCACGCTATTGACCTGCCGATCTTCCTGGGAGGAGACCTGCACGAGAGATGCCGGAGAGGTTACCTTCTAGAGAGGTTACCGGCTATTTTATCGGGAGAGCTTGAGGTTTTGGGAGGAGGGTGACCTTGATCCATTATAGTGGCCCTCACTATCAATCATTTAATGATCCAGCAAAAGAATTGTCATGGGAAACATTCCATTATCCCGAAAATGTGGCAAATGGTTGCAGTGTCCCAACCGGGGACGTGGCTTCTCCGTCACAATTAGTGTGGGATATCAAGAAGCCACAATATATTATACCCAGCTCCGTTTACTGCATTCCAGTCACTGGTCCCCAGCATGGCCACTAGGTCTGTTAAAGAAATAGGTTCTTCTGACCCCAAAGGGTCAGCCACATTATACAGAACAATGTAGGCTTGAATTTTACCCAAAATACCATGCTGCCAGCCAATCCTTTAGTAACTACAACTAAAGGTTTAATATAAAAAGAAAAGAAACAAAATGAAAGAAATTATAGGGTCAAAGTGAATCACGTACATACAAATGATTTAGAGTCCATAGAAGATAAATCCTTGTTTCACAGCTTTAGTTGTTAGAAATCCATTTTTAAGGAACAGAGACCAAATAATCCAAATGTAGAGTTTGTTCTAATTCTCTCCATGAGAATTAGCAGGGCAGTTTCCAGGCCAGTGCTGGTTGGGATCTCAATCCTGCAGCCCAAACTTTCTTTGAGAAGCTTGGACAGATGTGAGATAAAGGGATTATGCTCCTTACTCCCTTTTATAGTTGTAGCAAGGTGGACATTCGCAGGTCATTTCTTCATGTGGGCTTTGATGACAGTTCCCAGGTACTTAAGTAGAGAATAGTAATGTATATTGTCCTTTGAATTGAAAAAAACAACAAGGAGTTGTGTGGCACTTTAAGACTAACAGATTTATTTTTTGCATGAGCTTTCGTGGGAGAAGATCACCTCCTGGGCACCAACAGGTAATTAGCTGCATTAACACCATCAACAGACACTTTACATTGATACATCAAAAGTTCATCTAGATGTTAATGTTTCCTTTCAACCCCTTCCAACAGAACAGCAGTGACAGACAGGGATGCAGTTCATTTACCTTGCTATCTTCTAAAAGGATATATGTAAATTTCATTAAGAAACCACTATTGATACACATGCATATCAAAGCCCTAGCCTACTCACTATGGGTATGTCCACACGAGTCTTTTATTTTGAAACAACACTGGTTGTTTTGAAATAAAAATCATATGTCCACACGACATTTTCTTGTTTCGAAATGACAGAGCCCGTCGTTTCGAAACAAGAGCCGTCATTTCAAAATGGCTTAAACCACTTTTGTTTTGAAACAATGGTTATTTCGAAATGAGTCGTTTTGAAATAATGCCGTTTGGACATGTTATTTCGAAACAACGCTTGTTTCGAAATAACAGTCCTGACCTTCTTCCCAGGGTGCACAGCACCCAAAGGAAGCAGGAAGTGCTGTCCTGCGCCCGTGCCTACCAGCATGCTGACTGTCCTGTTCAGGCATGGCAGCACATGGCTCCACTGCCCCGGGGGGGGGGGGGGGGGGGGGGACGCTGTGCCCCCATCTGGACTGCTGAGGACGGCCAGTGCCTCCTCAGCATCTGGAGGAGGGAGGACATCCTGTCCCGGTTCTGGGCTAGCCACTGGAACCGGGACATATACGCAGATGTTGCCACAGAGATGTCCTCCAGGGCCACGAGCGCACCACTGAGCAGGTGCGCTCGAAAATCAAGGCCCCCAAGCAGGACCATGCCCTGACCAGGGAGGCATGGGAGCTCCAGGGGGCAGGTAGCACTGCTACCTGCCCTTTCTATGACAAGCTCCATGCCTTCCTGGGGCCGGAGCCCAGTGGCCCCCCCAGCTCGGCCTGTGAACACTGGCCAGCGCCTGAGCTCGTCCTCTGGCCCTGAGGCAGTGGACACTGAGTCCGAGGTGTCCCTGGACGTTGGGCAGCCTCCTGCCGTACCACCACCAGCAGCAGAGGCTGCACCAGGGACCCTCGAGCTGTTCCCTGCCCCACAGGAGGAGGAGAACAGCATGGAGAAGCAGGGGTCTGAGATCATCCCAGCCCCTGGGAGTCCAAGCCGGACACAGGGACATCGTGCTGGACCTCTGGAGCCCCTGTGAGTGAGTCTTCCTCTCTCTTAGAAGCACGCAGGGCTGGGCCTGTCCCAGGTCATGGGCAGTGCACGGGTACAGGATCGGGCACTGGGGCAGGTAGGGCACAGGGTCGGCTTGTGCAGACGCCCTCCCATGGGCAGGGGTACCTGAGAGACAGGTGGCACCAAGGTCACAGGCCCCTGTGTGCCTGGGGTTGGTTAACAGGGGCTGGGTGTCAAAGATGCAGCCACATCTTGGGCAGGGTGGAGAGCATGCAGGGCACACCACTGATAAGTGGCCTTGGGAGACTCCCTAGAACAAGGCGTGGGTGAGTCCTGCTCACCATTGTGGGAACCACTAGCATGTGTGCCTCCAGGATACGGTTACCAGATGTCAGGCAAAAGGAGAACATGGTTTCCTTTTCACCTTCGTGTTCCTCTTTTTATCTTCACATTCTCTGTCTGGCAGGCATTTTAAAATACAGGATTTTGTCAGGCTTAGAACTTATAGGGGTTGAAGTATCCTGGAATGCCATAGAATACTTATTTTTAAGGGAAAGTGTTCCAGGGCCCCCTAAAAACCAAAGAATATTACATTAATACTACATTTTCTCCCATGTGTCCTCCAATGTCCTCCTTTTCATATTTCCCTGTCCTCCTTTCCAGGCTTTGGGATCTGGTAGCCCTACCCCAGGGCAATGTCCCACAGGATCCTGAGGCCTGCTGACAGTCAGGGCAGAGGTGTGCGCTGCAGACAGGCTGCACACAGACAAGGCCAGCAGGCGCCAACTGTGTTTTATGCTTCTCTCCAGCAGGTCGCCCATCTGCCCATGTGCACCACCACCAACCACACGCGACAGCCCGAGACCACAGCAGAGGAGGGCCCCCCGGATACGTGGTGAGATTCTTGAAAGCCTGAACGAGCTGAGCCAGCGGACGGAGGCATCGACCCAGGCATGGCACCAAGAACAAGCCAGGCGCCACGACTCTGCCCTCTGCCTGCTACAGCAGGTGGTAGCTGCGGATGACCGTGTGGTCACCTCACTGGAGCGGCAGGCACAGGCCATCAAGGGCCTCTGTGACCGCCTTCCCACCATGGTTGAGGACTTGGCAGCCAGCTGATGGAGCTCATGGCCCCTCCAGCTGCTGCAGGAGGTCCTCTGCCTGGCCTTCCCCAGAGGTGACCCCAGATCCAGGGCAGCCATGGGCAGGGGTGGGGAACACCACCACCCTCAGACCCCCGCTCACAGGCCCCACCTAAGAACTCCCCGGCCACCCAGACTCCCCCCCCCCCTTCCCCAGTCTCCCCCTTCCAAGTTGCAGGCCCTTCCCCCAGACTCCCCCTTCCCCAGTCTCTTCCTTCCAAATTGCAGACCCTCCCCTCAGACTCCCCACACATTTCCCCATCCCCTAACCCTCCCCAGCCCTTCCCTGCTCCAACCCCTGTTTTCTTAAGTAAATAGTTTGAAACACATATTTTTGGTTGTGAGTGGTTTTATTGGGGGTAGTTCACAGTGAGGGTGAATGGGTGGGGGCCGGCTGTGGGCAAACGGGGGAGAGGGTGGTATGGGGCAGGGCAGGCCTGGCCCTCAGAGTTCCTCCATGGCAAAGGTGTTCATCAGTGCGTCCTGAACTGTCACAGCTCTCTGTGATGGCTGCTCCCATGCGGGCACAGGTCTGGGTTGCTTGTAGTCCCTGGCGAGGAGTTGTGCCTCAGCTTCCCAGGCAGGAGCAACAGTCTCACTCCACAGCTCACAGAAGTTGTGCAGGGTTACACACGCGCTGATGACCTGCAGCACTGTCCTCTCTGCAAGGTGGAGGCGCTCAAGGAGGCACCTCCAACATGCCTTCAGATGGCCAAATGCTCACTCGACCACCTGGCGACAATGGCTCAGCCGGCGGTTGAAAAGCTGCTGGCGGGGATCAAGGGGCCCTGCATACAGCTTCATGAGCCATGGGCAGAGGAGATAGGCCATGTTGGCAACAATGAAGACGGGCACCTCTACTCCCCCAACACTGATGTTATGCGGGGGGAAGAAGGTGCCTGCCTCTGTGCCCCGGTACAGGGCAGAGTTACAGAGGACACTGGCATCATGGGCCCTCCCTGGCCATCCCATGTAACAGTTTTGAAAAATGCCCCAGTGGTCCACAAGGGCCTGCAAGATGATAGAGTAGTATCCCTTGCGATTTCTGTACTCTGCAGCTCTGTGCTGTGGGGCTTGCACGGGGATGTGTGTAGCGTCCAGGATCCCCGCACAATTGGGAAAGCCCAGTGCAGCCGGCAATGGTGTCCTGCAGCTCCTCTTGTGCGACCAGGTGTTGCAGCAGGATCCTGTTGATGGCCCTGATGACCTCCAACAGAATGTTCCCAGTGGTGGACCCAGAGGCGTCGCTGGGGGGGCAATGGACCCAGGCACGGGCCCAGCCCCCGTGCCCAGGGGCAGGGCCTGCCCCCTGGGGAGAGGCCCCCCCCCTGGCCAGGGATAGGGCCAGGGGAGGCCACACAGCTGCTGCACGGTGCTGCCAGAAGTGGCAGCGGGCGACCAGGCCCCCATCCCCAGCCGGGGACAGGGCTGCCGTGGCCGTGGGCGGCCAGCCGGGCCCGCCTGGCCACTGGCGGCCGCAGCAACCCCGTACCCAACCGGGGATCGGGGGCCTGGCCGCCTGCCGCCGTGGGCGTGGGTGCGGGCCCAGCTTCCAATGGCTGCTTCTGGCTGCACCGCAGCCGAGCCGGTCACGGAGGCATGGCTTCCCCCTGGCCCTATCCCTGGCCAGGGGCGGGGCCTGCCAGGCGGCCAGCCAGGCCCTGGATACTCGGCTGGGGACAGCACCACCGCCGCTGCAGCCGGCTGGGGATTGGGCCCCGGATCCCAGGCCCGATTGGGCCGGAGATCCGGGGCACCAGTGTTGGGACCAGGGGCACATGCCCCGGCGTGCCCAACGCTAGCAACGCCACTGGGTGGACCGCCCGATTCCAAACAGGTGTGCTACAGACCTGTGTGACTCCGGAGTGGCCATCTTCCACAGAGTGATGGCCACTGTTTTGTTCACACAGATAGCAGGCCTCATGGTGGTGTCCCTTCGGCGCAGCAGTGGGGCGAGTTCTGCAACCAGGAGGTTGAAGCTGGCGCTGGTCATACGGAAATTCCTCCGCCACTGGTCGCCCGCCCAGGTTTGGAGCACTACCCACCCCCACCAGTCTGGGCTGGTGTCCCGGTCCAGACCTGGTGTGGCACAGAAGGGGGCAGGGGAAGTAGCTCTGCTCTGCCGCCCAGATGGATGATAGCCTGGGGCACAGGCTGGGCACCATCAGGGTCTGCAAGCAGAGTGTCCCACATCAGCAGGACACTCTGCAGGTGGGCAGAGGGTCTATTTGTTGCACGGCGCTGGCTAGGCAGCCGGCCAGAGCCCATGTCTGTGTTTCACAGTGCACTGCTAATCAGAATGGACAGGGAAGTGAGATGTTATGCAAAGAGCACCCAAGATCTTTTCAAGGGGGAAAAGGCAATGTGCCGCATTTATTGTAAGAGACAAAATTAATACCTAACTTAGTACTACACACACACACACATACACACACACGCCTAAACACACCAGTAGATGTTCTGCAGTTGATAGTTAGCAATCCTGGTCGTGGCTTGAGACCGCAGATTGGGTTCATTGCTGGAGTTCGTGGCTCGTGGCAGCTACCTGGCCAGGGAAGCTGGGCACAAGGGGAGTGTGGGGTCTTTGTCTGGCACGCACAAATGCTCCTTTCTTTCAGGTCTTGTGCAGAACAGTTCCCCAAAGCCTTGTGATCTCACCCAGTCTTTTATACAGTTTTGGCTTCAGTGGAAGTCTATGAGTACTGGTGGGTCACGTCGCTTCTGTACCACCACTGATTGCTGAACAATAGCAGGCATCACAAAAGGTCCATGGCTATGTCCACACATACGTCAATTCCGATGGAACGTTTGCATCCAGGATTACAAAAATTTGCCTGCCTGTGCCACTGAGGCCCTCACCCGAACCCTTGACAGGGTGCCCCCATATCCAGGCGTCCAAGTAATCCACTACGTGGACAATATCCTGGTTAGTGGTACAGATCCTGAAGGGGTTTGCCTTGCCACTGAACATGTACTGGAGGCCTTACGACATGACCAATGGCAGGTCAATGAAAGTAAAAGCCATTTAACCCCAGGTTCATCCTTCCAATTTTTGGGGTTCCAGGTGGAGGAGGGATCACTGCAGCACATTGTATACCATCCCCATCAGCAAATTTCAGGGTAGGTGAACTCCCCATTCGTAAGGAGGTCCAGCGGGTGCTGGGTATTATAAATTACCACAGTCAATTTCTCCCTCTCTCACTCCTCACCAGCCTCACCACGATCCAACAATTCGTTAAAGTGAGGCGAGCGGTGTGGACAGAGGAGGCAGACCTAGCATTGCAAGATTTGCCAACATGGCTTCAATAAAGCCCAAAATTGGCCCACTGGGACCCAGACATTAGTATCTGTGTGACCCTTTACATTACCCCTGATGTGGTGGGTTACACGGTATCACAAAACGGAGCCCCCGTCCACCATGGGTGCCACGCCCTAAGGGGCCCTGAGCACCGGTATGGACCTATCAGCAAAATGCTTTTGGTGGTCAATCTAGTTATAACTTGGGGAAAAGTAGCACAGGGAACTCTACAGGGACCCCATGGTCAACTAATCCCATGGCTGACTCTAACACCAGCCCCACAGTTTCAGGGCTCTGCAGCCACATGGGGACGGCTCGTTTTTCAAGCTCAGGAAACGTTTGGTTCCTGGACTCTCAAAAATGACCTGTCTGCGCAACAGCCGCCCCTGGCCACGGTCAAATTGAGTGCATTTGAGCCATGGATCATTTCTGACGGAGGGTCGATCCCAAGCCCCCGAGTGGGTGTCGTGTGCAGTAAATGTCAGCATTTTAAGTTTCAGCTACTGCTTGAATCCTCATCGGCTCAGGAGGCAGAAGTGGTTGGGGTGTCCCTAGCCGCTACCCACATCACTGAAGCACACCCCTCCACCCGGGTGGTCTTGGGTCTTGATTCTGCCTAATGTGTTTCTATCCTCACCACGGAAGGGCAGACACATGCCTATGAAGCCCTCTGGGAGGAGATTGAATTACTAGTCCACCGGACAAAGCTACCCTGGTTTGTAGCTCACTGTCCGTCTCATCGGGCCAATAGTAATGCCCTCCACACAGAGCTCGATTCGTGCCTAAGAGCATTCTCTGTTGATCCAACAGACCCAGTTGTGTGTCAGGCTGAGACCCCAGACACTGCTGAGCCCTTTGTTAGTTGGCTCCATGAACACTGGGAGCACCTGCCACCACGGGTTATGCATAATGTCCTCACCGACCATGGTCGCAGGGGGGCAGACATCACCCAAGATCAATGTACCTTAGCCACCTGAGCCTGTGTCCAGTGTCAGGCTGGTTGGCTGACCAATAAAGCAGTTGTAACACATGGGGCCTTCCAGGCTGACCTTTTCAGATCAGGCAAGCACTGGCAGGTGGATCTGATTGGCCCTCTTCCGGGGGCCAAGCAATTCCCAAAGGGGCTCATTGTAGTCAACTTTGGGTCCAGACAACTTGCCTGTGTACCCCTCAGTAAATCTACCATCCCAGCTGTTGGTCAAGCGTTAATGGACGTATTTGCTTTCTGGGGCATCCCCAACGAAATCCAAACAGATGGGGGGCCACTGTTCATTAGCCATGGCTTCTCTAGTTTGGTTCACCACTGGGGATGCACTCTGCACACCCATCTTCCATATCACCCCCAAAGTAATGGAGTAGTGGAACACTGAATTGGATCATTAAAGGCCCACCTCCGATCAAACTTGGGGAAGCCTGACTACAAAGGGTGGCATCTGGTGGTGTCCCAGGTTGTTATCACCCTTAATGCGGCTTACAGCTGATGGCCAGAATTGGAACCTAAGACACCCCCACCATGGTCCCCGGTTTACGCCAAGGACAAATCGGTTTGGGTACGTAGTCCCCACTCAACTGACCGGCCACCCCCACAAAAGGCAGTCGTTGTTTCCCCAGGGAAATTCCCTAACACCTATCTTTTGCAGTTGGAGGACCAAGCTGTGACCCAGTTAGCCCATCATAACTGGATAAGCCTCCGGTCGCAACTCGGCTCGTAAGGGCCGCTCTTTCTGTTTTTCTGTTTCAGGCTACAGCGGACTTGCAACCTCCAACCCGTTGCCTAGAACCCACTGAGGAATCCAGTGGTTCAACTTTACTGCCTGGAATCAAATTGAAGAAACAACCATACATAATAATACTCTTCATAGGCCAATTAACCTAATCACATTACAAGTCTGGGTAAATATTACACCCAGTGACTATAATTGCATATTTGAAGTAACCACCCCCAAGGGAATAATAGAAGATCGCAATCCTAATTGTAGTCCTGTTTCTCCTGGTTATCATACTTTCCCACCTTTCAAACCAGGACCCCTGGATACACGAACAATCACGGTACGGGTGAATGACGCTATATTGGTAGGAAAGACATCAGTGTTATTCCTAAATGGACCCCAACCTGTCAAAGTTCCTTGCCCCCATTTATTCAAAATACAGTCTCCTATACAGATCCAAATAGCACCACTAATAACAACTTTATATATTTCAGTTAACTGGGCCAAAAATAATCTAATTCTGACCTGGCCATGTGTACCATATAGTTACCCCTTATTTAGTGCCTGGGTTAAATCCATACAACAGCTGCCTCTCTCTTCCCATAGGCGGAGAGACACAACGGACACTTTACTGGGGGCATAGGTGCAGGAACAGGAATTCTAAATGCGGTAGACCTGGAAGCATTAAGAAACAAGGTTGGTGCAGCAGAGGCTGTATTGTACAAGGGCAAGAACGCCAAGTTGCTGAGTTAGTGCAAACTGGAATCAATACTGTAAATTTACAATGGCAGACTTGGAATCACGTAAACCAAGTGTTCTTTGCTCAGTACGGTGCAATGAGAGATATAGCAGACAAAACAGCATTGGCCCTTTGGTGCTTGGAACAACAGTTACTTGCCATTGTGCTAACAGAACGGGAAATGGATTGGGTAAGAGCTAAGGACATGACAATTTTAGCCCCGTTATTGACAAAACATAAAGACAGCCTCTTTTTCCCATACGTCTCTGAATGGTATAATGTTTTGGATTCCAGAGTTTACCCTTCCACACTTTCAGGAACCATCACTGTGCAAGTTCTTAAAGCACAACCACACAATCAAAATGCCACCCTGTGGCCATTCAAACCGCTCCCAGTTCTTCAAGGCAAACACATCTGGGTCCCTCATTTGGCAAGGACATATTTGAATCATCAGGGTGAAATTGTAGACCAATCGGGCATGTTTACAATGGACCCCGCAACAGTGGGTATGTCCCACCCTGCCAACCTTAAAAGAACCATGTTCATTACAACATGAAGAATTGGCAACTTGTTATGGGGATGAATGAAATAATAACACGGCACAAGTATTTTATGATAAAAAAAATTGTGTTTGCGTGATTGGCCTAGAACAAATTGTCTGGCAAGAAAGGCACATTTCAAAAAGCCCTGTACAAGAGTGTATGTGCAATGTAACTATGCTACGCACTCCTAAGTAAACCTATTATTCTCCATCCGACGCAGACATACAGATTAATGACTTACAGATCAGTAATATCCTAAATTTTGATTACTCACTAGGAGTTAATTGGACGACCCTGTATAGCTTAATACAACAAAACAATCAAATTACACGTCTTATCATAGACACTCGCACCCAGATACAAACCCGCAGTGTAGCTATACTGCACCAAGGAACAGAAATTTTAAGAGTGTCAGAACAAGCAAAACAGTTATTGACCCATCATTGGTATGATATTTTTCAGGGATGGTCACCCACCTGATCATCATTTCTAAAAATTTTGTTACATCCAATTGTTGTCCTTTTTGTTTTAATGGCATTAATGTTAATCACAATGTGTTGTATGTGTTGTTGGATGAAAAGAATGTATTCAAAATTGAAATCACAAGCTCATGTTGTCCCTGTAAACCTGTTGCATGAATTATGATTTCTACACTGCCGGCCAACCTTCTTGGTTAGTAAGAAGGAACAGCTCTGTGCTGTTGGTAAATACGCGTCGGTTAGGCTTGTCAGTGCCTACCCCGATGTTGAGGCAGTAAAAGGCCAGAGAAGTCCTCTTGACTTATTATGGCCACCCCCTTCTCTGCTGTAGGCATTGTACTCCTTGAACTCACTCCTGATTTATCGGTTTACGGCTTTAATTATGTTTATTGTTTCTAAATTCTGCTAATTTTATATGTTATTATTAATATATTTGTCATTGGTGATCCATTTCTATTACTGTTCATATATAAGTGTGTCTTATTCCTGTTAAGTTATGCCCTCACACTAGACCAGGCTTGAGGCCCAATCCGAGCTGCAGCTTTCATCCATTCGCTGCCTGACTGGGCTTTGTGAATAGTGCTGCTTTCATCTACTGCCTGACTGTACGAACCCTTCATCTACAATTCGGGCACTGAAACTCAAGAACTATGGGACTATTAACTGTGCTTTCAACTGAAAGATGAAGCTTGTGGACTTATATTGAGATTTCTTTTATTACTTTTCCCGTATTCCCCATTACTAACCGGCAGCATCACATCAAGGTCTACACTGGTTTAGGGGTCTTTAATTTGTTACTGGCTAGCCATCTCCTTGGGTGTAAGCTAACCCCTTCACTGTTGGCCTGTTCAACCGGCCAGGAGGGCATGCCAGGGGGGGCATGTTCATGCCCGATGATGGGTGGCTGCTTGCCTTCACTATTCGCTCATTCAAGCAGCCAGGGAGGCATGTTCGTGCCCGATGATAGGTGACGCTTGCCTGGGCACCCCATTTGCCACCCCCTCCCAAGCACACACTAAAATCCCTTGTGGACAGCGTAGGGGGCTCTGGCCTGGAATCTAGGAAACTACAGACTAGCATAACTCAAAGGTACCAACCTCATAGGAATTTATGACCCACCTAGGAATCTGGACCCACCTGGAAATTGGGACCCACCCAGGAATTTATGACCCACCTGGGAATTTGAGTCCTACCTAGGAATTCAAAAACTTAACTAAGAAATAAACAACTTAACTCAATCGTGGGAACTACTAATATGACCCTCCCCTAGTATGGGAAGAGACCAGGAAACACTGAGCTAAAAATCCTATAAAAAGGAGGTGCCGACTGGCAGAAATTATGGAGGTTCATGTGTTACCTGCCGGAACTGATCACTCTGATGGTTGGATCTCCCAAGGAAAGCTAGCTCGTGTCGTGTCCCTTACCATGCCCCTTGTGTTCATGCTGCTGGTCAGTGGTGCCTGGGTTGTGGTACATATATAAAAATCCCCTACGAGTACTTTGCAGTTTGTTTTACCTTGCAATTTTGTTTCATTGTGAATACCTAGCAGTTTTTCTTTGTTGCAAATACCTTGCAGTTTTGCTGTGTTACTTATATAGATTTGCTATCTCAGTTAGTCTTGTAAGATTGCTGTTTTAGTTGTTGATTGCTACCTCAGTCAATGCTTTGAAACAAGTGTTGTTACTAAGCTGTCACTGTGATTATCCATTGAAAATTTTCCCCTGTTGTTGCGCTAAATAAACGAACCCGTTTCTCAGTTAGAACGACTGAATCAGGTGTCTCCTTCTCCCATCACGGTTGGGAACCAACAAAGCTGTTTCAAAATGGCGGTTCTTATTTCGAAATAACAGACCCTGTCATTTCGAAATAAGAAAACGTCATGTGGACCTAATCTTTTTTATTTTGAAATAGCCAGCATTATTTAAAAATAAAAGAGACGTGTGGACATACCCCATGAGTGCTGCTGAGTCACACTGCTCCTGTATGACCATTGATTACTGGACAATAGCAGCTGTGACTTTCAGCTTGTTTTTGATGGCTTAGTTAAGTTTTAGTTGTTTCGTTTCTGGGGTGGATCCTTTCCACACTCTTCAAATGTTGGATGGACTTCATGCCTCATCAGGATCAACTAGCAGTTTGGAACTGGTTCACACATACATACATACACCCTCCAACCACACCTTGTTTTTTATCAGCTAAGAGTTAGGTACAAGATGGAGTACAGTGGTGAAAATGGAATTTCATTTACAATATGGAGTATGGCTTAAAAAAATAACATTATTTTGTATATTATAAAGATCAGGTAAGGGTTTGAATACAGCTACTAGTGATGAAACATATAGGCATGAACTTTCACAACAGCACAGGCTGAGAGTGAGTGGCTCTGGGGACAAGACACAGCTCCTTTCCTCTTAAACAGCAATGCAAAAGGTCAGTAGCTTGATTCCTGTGCTCCCTAACCAACACAGCTCTAAGGAGATGGCCGTAACAACTGGTAAATATTATACTTATAACAAAATTACAAATAATAATTAATTATCAACATACAAAGAAGTCAAGCTTACAAGCAACCACCAGGTCTATAAGCATATATAAAGATTAATACAAATAAAGGAAAGAATCAATTATCAAATCTACACTGGTACATGAGGATTAACACAAATGAAGGAATGAAACAATTAAGGTTATGAATGAAGACCATGAATAGGTTAACACAGTTATGAGTGATTTTGCCCACATATTCTTACAGAGGTCGGTGCCAGCTTTTATAGGATTGGCTGGCACATGGCTGCCGACATGGCCCAGGGAGGGGTCCATGTTGCCATACCTCCCATGCTGCCCTTCCCCTAAAGTGAAATAGCAAGTCCTGTGTTAGGACATGCTATTTTGATTGGGGCTTTTCCCTTATTTCAAATTGATTTTTGGTTATTTCAAATTAACTCATTTTGAAATAAGGGCTTTATTTCAAAACGACTTGTTTCAAAATAACTTATTTCGAAACAATGCCCTGTGTGTGGACATAGCCTATGACTGCATTTTCCTATAATATGTCTTCAAAGGTTAGATTTAGGTCATGTATTTTACAAAGATGGCTTGGCCTTCTCACACCTACCATGACAGGGTGTCCTGCTCCAGTAAGGAAGGACATATGGGTAAGACACCCATGGAATAGGGAGAGGTGGCTCCTTGCGGAGGGGCCCATTCTCTATCCTACAGGTATCCAAAGGAGGGGAACTCCGATTTGAGACACATCTGCCTAGATAGGATCTGATCGGAGCAGCTTACAGGCATCTGAAGCAGCCCCAGTGGTCATGGCTATTGGGAGAAAGAAGGAGAGGGGCCCTCCAGGTGGGCCCCACCAAGTGGAATAATCCATCCTACTAACCATTGCAACAGAGAGTGAAGGTCCCCTTTAAACAACTCCCATTCCAAGTTCCAGAAAACCTCTTGCCCCTGTTGGGAAAAAGGGCGGACTGAACCAGGTGGATGGGGTGAGGGAGAAGGTGGGAGAAAAGGAGAAGAGAGGTGGTTGAAAAACCCCGCTTTACTCTGTCTCCTAGGGTCATAAGCGAGGGCAAGTATGCATCGGATAGGGAGATAAAAGGCCCAAACAATTATTTATGTAGATTAGACAGCTAATTGCAGGTTTTCCCTCTCTCTTCTTCTTTTTCTCCCTCTCTCTGTCTTTTTTTTTTTTTTTTAAAGAAAACAAAGGAGAAAAAGGGGGACTACCTTTACAGGTGCTGGTCCCACGGAGGCTGCTTTGTTAATTGGTCAGTGCCCACTTTCCTCGACTGGGAGTGCTTGGTAGGCATGCAGCTCCTATTATAACAGGTTATTGTTCCACCCTGCTCAATATATGAATGGTAAGGTGGAAAGCACCTCTTACACTGGGCAGGCCACCTTGTGTCAGAGGTGGCAGGATTGGAGCTGGAAAAAAGGGCTCACAGTGTTAGGTGTTAGCTGGTTAAGCTGATCTGGGATCACAAGTACAAATTCCCGTACTCTCCCCTTTAGTTACCAAAGGACTCTGAGGGCAGAGTGATTTTTGAGGAAGGTATGTGTCCCTACAGTAAAAAGGTGGTCTCCAGGGAGGAGCCCCTCTCTGTGCTCCACTAATAGCTCAAAAATGGGGTAATCCTGGGTTGGAAATGGTGCAGGGAGACCCCTGTGATGTAGGGCCAGAGGCATCGCTGGCCTGGGGAGGGACCCAGGGCCCAGGTGCAGGCCCTGCCCCTGGCCCACAGGCCCTGCCCCAAGCCCACAGGCCCTGCCCCTTGGCCAGGGACAGGGCCAGAAGCCGCCGTGTGGCCCCACATTCCCTGCCGCGGCCACGAGTGGCCAGGCCCCGGATTCCTGGCCCAATTCGGCTGGAGATCTGGGGCACTGGCGCTGGGATTCAGGGCACATGCCCCGGGTGCCCAGTGCCAGCAACGCCTCTGTGTAGAGCCCCCTTGTTATGGATGTAAGATACAGTTCACCTGTGTGCAGGGTCCGCCCATTGTGGAGGGAACGAAGCAATGGGTGCTCAGGGAATCTTGCTACAAGTCATCCTATCAACAGTAGACTAGGCTCATCTGGGTTGGTAGAAGGGCTCCGGGCCACTTCCCAAAGGCTGAGGATGTCCCTGCCAGGAGAAGGAGAGAGGTGGAGCTGGTGCCCCTAGGGCAGACTGTATGGGGCATAGCTTGTTCCGGTCAGCCAGGACTTGTGCCTTTGGGTTTGAGGATCTCCCAGGGAAGGGGTAGCCCATCTCCTAGTCTAGGAATTAGCTGGAGCTGCTCGTGGCCCTGAGAACTCTAAGGAGACCTGTCTCCTATAGAGCCAGAGGTCTCATCAGATCTCCCATCGGGGAGCCAGGAGGCCTTGATGAGGAACGGTCAGAGAGGGGTAAGACAGCAGGCAACACAAGCTGCAAAGAAAAAGGGGGGGGGGGCTCTCTCTTTGCATGACTATTGGGCCCCCGCAGGAAACAACAAGCCCCAAAGACCAGGAAACTGAGTGAGGTTTTCCCTATAGATTGGTGAGCCATGAGTTGACCATGTTCCTTGTGGGAGAGGAACAATCATTCACCAGGGAGGCGGGGCAGGGAGCCACTCGCCCCTTCTAAGCCACAGTGGGTCTCCCAAGAATCTTCGAGAGATTCATTGGAGACCATTAAATGACATAAGCATGAAAATGAGCTGCATCCGCATACAGCTCTGTGCATGCTGCAGAACTGCCCTGTGGCCCTTCCCCTTAAGGTCGAGGTTAGAGGGGAACTGTGTTCCTCCCCTCATTCTCTTCGTCAAGTAGGAGAGGTAAAGGTAGCTGCTTCCTCGCTCACCCTTGTGTAGAAGGGCCATCTGGTAGGGGCATAGGTTTGTATGGGGTCAATGTTCTAGGTCAGTACCACTGACCTAATCACAGGTTCTAAGGTGGTTTGTGGTTGGGCGGGGGTGTACCCCTGGCGTGCTCCCCCTTCCTCTGTGTGCCGCTGTTGGTTTCCTGTCCGGCAGAGATTCCCAGGTACATAATTTGAGGACGGAGGTAGCAGCAGCCCTCCTTCTGTATTCCCTTACCTGCCGGCCTTCCTTGCTCTGGTGCCCCGTGGCATGGGGATGGTTGTGGTACCGGGGTAGTCGGCAACCGGCCTTGCTCTGGAACAGTCCATGCCCCTGAAAGGAAGGCAGGCTTCCCCTTCACCTTTTGGGGGCCTGGGATCGTGGGTGTCAGCAGGAGCAGAAGGGCCTTCATGGCCTTGAAGGCCTCCGGTGTCAAGGGCACTGGTATGAGTTCCAGGCCTTGTCCCTGAGAGGGGGTTAGCCAGGGACATCTGGAACGGCACTGGTGTTTCGGTGCTGAGGTTGATGCTGTGTGCAGTTTCTTGTGCTCTGCCGGGGAGCGGCACCAAAAGCACCCCAGCGTCAACTTGGCACACAGTGCTGGTGGCTTTATGGAAGTCCCCAATGTGCTGGGGACAGGCTGCAGTGCTTGCTCCATAGCCAGAGCACAGTGCCTCTGTTCTCTCCTTCAGGGTCCTGGGTTTGAAGGACTGACAGATTGAGCGTTTGTCCACCTGGTGAGATTCTCCCAGGCATTTCAGGAACTTCTTGTGGGGTCATCCCTCGGGCAGAACCGTCCTTAGTGTGAGGCAAGCGGGGCAGCCGCCCAGGGCCCTACGCTTTGGGGAGCCCGTAGGGCCCGCACCGCTGTCCCCCCCATGCCGGGGACCAGCACAAGCCCCGGGTCTCCCAAGAGGGCCCTGAATGTTTTTCCCTGGCAGACACAGGCTCACTCAGACCCTGCTCTGCCGTGAATAGCTGGGGTGCTTGCTACCCTGCCCCCCTGGAGCATGCAGCTGAGTGATTTGCTGGAGGGCAGAGGGAGGTTTAACCCTTTCCTCCTCCAGCAAATGCAGGGAACACACAGCTAGGTAAGCAGTGGGGGGGGAGGGTCTAGTGGGGCCCTAAGTCTGAGCTAAGGGGGAGTTGGCTGGGGATATGCCCCCCCCACCTCCAGGGCCCTGGGTCAGGCCAGCAGCAAGGTTGGGGGTAGGAATCTAGGGGACCTGGGGAATCCAGGACTCCCCATAGGCCCTGGATCTCGCCAGGCCAGTGTGGGGCAGGTGGCCAGGGATCAGGCCCACATGGACCTTGGATCAGGCCAGCGGCCAGGCTGGAAGGGGACGGGGGGGGCTGGGGATCCAGGACTCTCCCTGACCCCCAAGTCACATTGGGCTACTGGGGGGCAGGCAGATCAGGGATTATACCCCCCTGTGCACTGTGTCATGCTGGTGGCCATGTGAGAGGATGGCAGGATGGATGACAGGCAGGCCAGGCCAAGGATTCCTCCCCAGACACATTTCTCCTGGGCGCCAGGCAGCTTGGGGTAGGGCTGGGCTTTGAATAGGCAGTTAAAGTTCCCTGGCCATGAGTCTGCTTTAAATGCACGTGCAGGGCTGGGAGAGAGCAACACACCTAGGCAAGAGCATGAGCCAGGTAAGGGGAATGGGGTTAAGGAGAAAGTGAGTGGGATAGGGAGGGAGGAAGAAGGGGTCGATCTGGGGCTGGGAGGTAAGTGGGGATCAGTGGTGGTCAGTGGAGGCTCTGGGGCTGGGAGGGTAGCGGGGGATCAGCAGCAGTCGGCAGGGTCTCCGGGGCTGGGAGGACAAGCTTGGATCAGCGGCGGTTGGCGGGAGCTCCAGCGCTGGGAGGCAGGCGAGGGATTGGCCGCAGTCGGTGTGGGACTTTGGGGCTGCGAGGACAAGCGGGGATCAGTGGCTGTCTGCGGCGGCTCCAGGGGGACAAGTGGGGGATCAGCTGTGGTTGGCAGTGGCTTCGTGGCTGGGAGGCAAGCAGGGATCATCAGGGGTTGGGGCTCTGCGGCTAAGAGGACAAGCGGGGGATCAGTGGCAGTCTGCGGGGGGCTCCGGGGCTGGGAGGCAAGTGGGGATCAGTGGCAGTCAGCAGGGGGCTCCTGGGCTGGGAGGCAAGCGGGGATCAGTGGGGGTTGGGACTCCAGGACTGAGAGGACAAGCGGGGGATAAGTGGCAGTCCGTGGGGGGCTCTGGGGCTGGGAGGCAAACGGGAGTCAGGGGTCCAGGGCTGAATGGACAAGTGGGGATCAGTGGCAGTCTGCAGGGGGCTCCAGGCCTGGGAGCTGAAGCAGTGGGGGATCAGAGCTGGTGTCAGGGCTCCCAGAGTGGGAACAGAAGCTGGGGATCCGCTCTTGCCATGGGAAGGGGGGGCTCTGAGAGTTGATGTCTAGGGAAACATATATTGTTTCCCTTTCAACTATTGCTGCCAGATAGGTAGATATAACACACAAATTCCATCCAAGATTCAGAATAAACACAGAGAGCTGTATAGAATTTTATGTTACTTTATTAACACAGCATTTTTTCAGCACTTTTCATCCCAGGATCTCTAAGTGGCTACTATAATAGGTGTTCACCCATGTGTAAGCGGGGGGATGGACCCGCTCTTGTGGGGAACTTCCCAGACTTTGTATACCACCCCGGTGAAGGTGGGTAGCAAAAGGATCTGAGTCCCTGCTCCCACTTCCTTTACCCCAAGGCCTGCCTGACCTCAAAGGCTCACCTCCCAATTTCCTGTTTGGAGGAGTCTCTGTAACCCCGACAAGGCTGGGCCCCAGGATTCCTGGGGGCTCGACCCCCACTCTTATCGTGGTCTCTCAGGACAGGCCTAGGGTGTCCCCACTCCGGGGTGCTGACCACACTGACCACTCTTCTGGCCCACCAGTTACTATATACACTATATACAATTTATTTAAGCATACAGAAATAAAAAGAATAACCCAATAAGAAAATAGAAAAAAAGTGGAAAAAGGTGAACAATAAACCCCCAGCACCGCTGCCTGGTGTGGGAGCACTACAAACAGAGTCTCTGGGGCCTGAGGAACAGTCTCACAGTCTGTCCTCCACGTTGCAAGCCCTCTGCCCAGGCCTGGCTGCAACTGGATGATTCAAGGGGCCAGATGCAGGCTCCAGCTGTGGCCACACGTCCCCAAGCTCCAGGGGCAGGGCCCTTCTTCCCAGCGTCAGCCCCCCTTCACTGCTCCCCAGCTGCTCACCACACCCAGCTCCAGATGGCTGCAACTCCAGCTCCCAGCTGCTGCTCTGGTTCAGTGGGGCTCCCCTGGTCCTCCTGCTGTGGGGCTGCACAGATGAGCTCAGCACCTTGGGCTCCTTCTCTGGCCTCCTGCCCCAGCTTCAGGCAACTCTCGCTCTGTCACTGCCTCCAGCTCTGCTCTGCTCAGCTCCACTTGGCTCTCTGCTGTGGGTCTGCTCTGCCCAAATCAGCTCAGCCTGGCCTCCCTTCCTGGGGTCCTCTGGCTCCCAGCTGCTGGCTGCTTAGCGCTTCCTCCTTAGCTCGGCCCCACACACACTCACACTGGCTTGCCCAGGCGTGTCCAGCCTGCAGTTTCAGCTCAGGGGCGGGGGAGCACTTTCAATCAATCAGGCCATCCTGGGACACTGGCCTCTTCCACTGGCCCTGGGGCTGTCTGTTTCACAGTCCTGCTTCCAGGCGGGAGTGGCCAATCAAAAGGCCCATTCACTCTCA
>ML681990.1:13306977-13322165 GCA_007922195.1 Podocnemis expansa
GAAGGAGCCATTGTTCACTTCACACATAATGATGGCCCGGGAGGGGCGGCCATCAAAGTAACTGCTATGAGTCACAGACACCCTCGTTCTCATTTACATCAGCGAAAGCTCATCACCTCTCAGGATCAGGTCCAAACTTTGGTACAGTCAACAACATGTTGACTACATCCATGAAGATTAATGAGTTGGCAAATCACTAGGAACTGGATTAAGAGCACTAATTCATCTCACATACCACTACGGTAGCATAAGTTAAGTTGCTGTGGTACTAGTGATGCAGGCCACATATTGAGACGGAGAATTCAGTCCCCTTTGTCCTAGCTACCATGCCTAAGCAGCCCAGGTGATAGGTCACTGATTGCTCATTGGATAAAAATAATTGAACTGGTGGTCTACAGGTGAAAGATTCTGTACAACACAAACAATTCTGTCATTCCACTCCATTTTGTTAGCGGAGGGAGGAAAACTGGAACTGAGCATATAGGTGTTAAAGAGTCCTTAGGAGACAGTGGCACTGGATTGGCACTTCCCCTTGCTGTACTTTCATTTCCCCCCCAACTTCTGTCTGCCTCATCTACTTAGTGGGGTCTCAAACTCAAATAACCATGAGGACTTCATCAGGACTAGTATGTTAGCCCAAGGGCTGCACCATGCATGACAACTAGCACAGTAGCCCACAGGTCACACCACTGAAACCTTTTAATGCAACAGTATTGCAAATATTGATAGCAATTGTGTTGTTGCAGGCCACAAGAAATAACTTTAGGGGCCACGTGTGGCCCTTGAGCCAAAAGTCTGAGATCCCTGATAGACAGTGAGCTTTCAGGGGCAAGAAATGTCCTCTTACTACATGTTCTTAGAATTCCCAGCACAATGGGACTCTGCTCTCAGCCATATGTACTATCATAATCAAATAATAATGAGATTGCATTTTCAAGAGTGCCTAACTGGTTTAGGAGCACAAATCCTAGTGAAAGTCAATGGAATCTGTGCTTCTAAAACACTTAGTAGCTTTAAAAAATATCCCATCCAATCAGGTTTTATTTTGGTTGTGGTCTCTCCTTGGTGAGCAAGCCTGCATTCCCCTGAAGGACTGCCAGCCCGTGCTAAGGACTGTCTACAGAGCCAGTCCTATGCAAATGACAGACCTTTCCAAAAGGCATGATGTAATGTTCAACGTTGTCCTCTTCAATCTTTTGCGGGATGTCGCTGTCATCGGCAACAATGATTTTTATATCGGGGTAGTACTGCCGGATGCTCTTTATGAGAAGCCGCAGTTTGTGATAGCGCAAGAAAGTCTTTGTTGTGATGGTCACGAGGGAGCTGATCTTCCTATCTGCAGCCGCACAAAAAGAATCAGCAAAGATTTGTGATGTTTTTCTACAGTTTTTTGGTTTTACTCACCATTCCTGAAAGATCTTCCTTGCTGGAGGAAGGTGGACGTGCGCTTAGTAAAGCAAAGTAGAACACACAACTGGCTGGGTTCTGTTCCTATTCCTAACACTGCCATAGACCTCAGGCAGTGGTACGTCAGCAATGACTGGACCCTAAGCAAGTCATCCTCTTTGCCCCCAAGTTTTCTTATATGTGAATATGGAGGTAGGGATGTGAATCATCCCAAGGATTAGCTAGTGTTTGTGGCAAGTTCCTGAGGGGTAGCCGTGTTAGTCTGTCTATACCAAAATCAATGAAAGTCCTGTGGCACTTTAAAGACTAACAAATTTCTTCAGGTACAAGCTTTTGTGGGGTGCAACCCACTTTGTAAGATGCATACGTGGGCAGCCCACAAAAGCTTATGCCTTAACAAATCTGCTAGTCTCTGAAGTGCCACAGGACTTTCATTGTTAGTGTTTGTGAAGTTCCAAAGAAGTACCCACGTCAGTCTAGTTCAGCAAAACAAACAAGGAACTCTGTGGCACTTTTAAAAACTATCAAATTAATTTACAGAATGAGTTTTTGTGGGAAAAATCTCATTTCATCAGACACTTAAAGATGGAGAACTTACAGAATGGGAGGGAAATAAATGCAAGGAAGTGTAAGTCATAGGATGAGATCCAACTGTTACAGCAAATCAAAGCAGGTGTTTAGATTTAAACACTGGCGAACAGCACATTAGAGGGAAGGGAAGTAAAAAGAAGGCAAAATCACCTGTTGTAATAAAATGAAGAGTGTCCTGTGGCACTTAAAGACTAATATATTTATTTCATGAGCTTTCATGGGACAAAATCCTACTTTGTCAAGCAATAAATAATTTGTTAGTCTTTAAGTGCCACAGGACTCCTTGTTTGTTTTACTGATCTAGACTAACACGGCTGCCCCTTTGATCTTGGCAACATGCAAGGCACTGTTGTGATAAGAAAACCAGCCAAAATCCATATTTAACTGTAAGGCAACAGTGCCAAATCTGCATATGAATTCCATGGAGATCCTCAGATGGAATGTGCTACACCAAGTGTCGTTGGAGCCAATCTGAGGTTTTCCTGGAATTAGAATATTTAAAAAGGTCAATTCATTCATGGCTATTCAGTGGGACAGAGCTTTGGAAGAACCCAGCTGGCCACAGAAGACTAACTCCGATGCTAATGTGTTTAGCCCTGGTCAATCATGTATGTTTTTGAATGGAGAGACATCAGGAGACCAGAAAGATTCAAGAAGTCCAACATCAGGCCTAAAGGAGTAACTAATTTGCACCATAGTAAAAATCTGGAGTAAGAATTTAGCATCAGTCATTGTCATCTTATTGGAGTCATTCCCTGACCTACCCTGAAAAGGGTGAAAGGACTTTTCCTACAGAGAGGCACTCCAAAAAACTTACCTGCTCCAGGATCAAACAACTTGGGAAGGCTGGGCTGTCGGATGATCACAGGAAACTGAGCAACATGATATCTGCTTTCAAAACTCACTTGGAAAACAAGAAAAGCAGAATATGAAAGTTGCTTAAGGTTCCAGCATTCTGGAGGTCTTTGCTGATACTCCAAGTCAGAACTTTGACTAGAAATCCATTTGTTCCCTGACACTGCTTTAGGTTGGAATAGATAAAAGCGGCCCTACTGATTTATGGAGTGAAACAGTGTCAAGCCTCAATAATGGAAAATGGACAGGTGGGAAACCAGAAAGTAGTGCTTTGAAATAAATCTTCCACTAACACAAAGAACTTGACATGCTTATTTGTCAGGCATTGTGAGGTCTCCTGGCTTGGCAGCCTTGCTTCACCTCATGTGTAATTCGAAGCCAAAAGACTGAAGCCCTGATTTACTAAGGAATAGGACATCAAAGGAGGGCTTTAGCTCCTTGAGGATGAGGATTGACCTCACCATTTTTTGCCAAAAAGCCTGGGTGCTTTGCATCTAATTCTGATTTACAGCGCCCTCTGGTCATGCTGTGTTAAATAAAGCGTCTTTGAGAAGACAAATTTACCTCCTGTTAGGAGGCAGAAGCATCGCTGGCTCCATGCTTACAGGATTTGAGACCAAGTCCCAGTTCCCAAGCCCCGGATCCGCCGCTGGGCCACCCACAGTGGTGGCAACCATGCAGCAAATCTCAGCGCGCTGACCCTCAGGTCTTTTTCTAGGCCAGCAGACCTCTTGTTGGGAGATAAAATTAATTGAGCAGATTCTTGAAAGGTACTTAGTAATGCCAGAGGAAATGATGGATGACTGCCAAGGATGGAATGAAGAAATTGTCCAGTCAATACTCACTTGTATCTACTGCACTGAGTTGGTAGACCACACTGGTGTATGTGATATGCTGAAGGATGAAATTCAGTAGCTTCACATTTGAGGTCAAAATGGTCAGGTTTTTCTCTCCCCGTCCACTCACCACGTCATCAGAGACATCAGCAAGTGTATTGAGGGTTCCCAGAGTTGCTCGCAGGATCACCTGTATTCAGCACAGTGGCACTGAAAATCTAAGGTGTCATGGTAAAAACCGAGAGACTTCCCCCCTTCTTCTCCATCTCTGATCTGGTTCAATCACATGGCCATGTCTTTAAAAACAGCTTTATTTAATAGGAGAGAAGAGAGATCTGATCCCACCACTATCCTCATCCAGGTTCATTAAAAGGAAGACATCCCCATGAAGATCCATAAAACACCTACCTCCCTGCCCCCAGCAAAAGAGGTGGTTCACTATAGTTTTAGAAAAAAGTCTTAAAATAAAAGGTCAAGCTTGCTTTCAAACTTTAAACTGGGAGAGGAGGGGAAAAGTCTTGATTGTCTCTGAGGAACAAGCCCATAGAATGGAACACACGCTTGTGAAACTGCAAAGGACTTTTTCCCTTGCTAGGAAGAGCAACATGATCCACTGAATAGGGAACAGAACTGAACTCAGGAGTCAGGAGACCTAAATTCCTGGCTCTGGTGACCTCAGGCAAGTCACTCCCCCACCCCTCAACTATGTTCCTTTCTTTGCATCTATGAAAAGTGGTTGGGGCAGGAACTGTCTTATTTAGGCTTGGTCTCCACTTAAGTTTTACCAGATTAGCTATGCCAATTAGGGCAGTGGTTTTCAAACTTTTTTTTTTTGAGACCCAATAAGTACGTCTTTGAGCAACACATTCCAGTCTTTTGGCAGCAGCAATAGCAGCCACCGTAACCTAGTGCATGAGGGCTCTGACCTGTGATATGAAAGCCATTGAGTTAGGGTGTGATTTATTTGTTTTTTTTGGCAGACATAATTATGGTTTAAAAGTGACATACTGATAGAGCTGGAATAAGCTATCCTGCCAGAACCACTTTTAACTGCATCTACACTGGAGGGCTGTTGTTGCTGTTTTAAGCTATAGCAGCCTAGAGTGACAAAACTTTAAGGCTGTATCCACCCTCCAGACTTCTGCTAGTGTACCTACGTCATCCTAAGGTGGGAACAGTTGCGATCCCCTGACCGACACAGCTGTGCTACCGAAAGCATCTGGCATACAAGCTGTTAGACTATGGCAAGACTGCATTTGCCATACAGTTGGTTTTGCAATAGTGTGTCTGTGTAATAACTAACACCAGCAAAAGTCACAGCTTTGCTGGTACAGCTAGGTCCACACTAGAAGCACCTTGCCTGTACACCTTACCGTTATACCTACACCGGGAAAAAATTCCTAGCATGAACATGACCTGACTATACAACAGCTCTATGTATCTGTATAGTGCCTGGCACAGCAGGGGACTCTGGTCTTCATAAGACATTTAAGGATATGTCTACGCTGGGGGCAATACACCCTCCAGCTCAAGTAAACAGACTCATTTTGGCTTACCTTGAGCTAGTGTACTAAGAGCAGCAGTCTGGCAGCGCAGGTTAGCCTCCTGAGTCTCAGGCTACCTGCCTTCCATACTCGGTTCTGAACTTGGCTGGCTAACCTATACTGCCATATCCACGCTGCTACTTTTAGCACAGTAACTCAAGTAAAACTAGTGCGAGTAGCTCTACCTGGGCTGGGAAACCCTCTCCCACCTGTACTGTGGACATACCCTAATGCTACTACACTAATACTAGGCTGGGAAATCCAAGCCCTCCCAGGTACGAGAAAACAAATCTCATGAGTGTAAAGCTAATGCTTCTTTCATCCTGCGAGATCTTAAAGCATGCTACATACTCGCCAAGATTACCCTACAAAACTTCCCTGTAACATCATGGAACATACCTCATACTTTTCTTCAGTCACTCCATGAAAACCAAGTCCTGGAAGAACAAAGGGAAACATACACAAGGGACAGTAAATAACAAATCTAAAGCCAATGTTTGGACTCAAGCAATTATTGTTGCCTAACAAGACTTCAACCAGCCAACCTCAAGCAGACTCACAGAGCTGGGCACAAACAGAGCATCATCTCCCACCCCCACCTCTGAATTTTATCCTGGAAGAAATCTAGAGACAGGTTGTAACTGTGGGGGACAAATTAATCAGGGCTCTCAACCTGGAAAGAGAGAACACCGATCCTCCCCAGTGATGAAGGCCCGTTCCCAGCTGAGACTCAAATTAGCAGAGAACGAGGTGTGGTTCAGGATTTATTATTCAGCTGAATAACAAAAGGAACTGCATCAGAGGACAGCAAAGAAGTGCTAGCCCCTCTGAGCAGGCCCCTCCAACAACTCGAGTGCAAGAGAGAGCCCCGAGGGGCAGCATCACAACACTTTTATCCAGTACAGTATGATAATGCTATGATAATGCTTACATGATTGACAATGTTTTAGAGACCCTTATATGGTTATATTAACATTATTAAATACATATTAATGATTAAAGAATGCATATAATTATCCCCACCTCTGTTTACTCTTGACATCATTTGCATTATCCTGGGCAGCAGCAGTACCTGCAAACTCATTAATTTCTGCCTAGAGATGCTGACCTTACATTCTTGTGAGGCTATGGTGCCAAGAAGGGTGAGCAGGAGATAGGAGGTAATACTCCCTTTTCAGTTAGAACAAAGACGGACAGTCTAGCTTACATTCCTTGTCCAGATGGTCAGGAGAAAAAGCATGAGAAAGGGGAGATAACACACTTTAACTATCAACTCTAGGCCGCTTGTTAAAGAAACTTAGATACATGACTTGCCAGAGAAACGACCCCACTACCATAGCAACCCACGGCTCCAACGAGGCCTACACTTCAGCACCTTTCTCACTGTCCTACAGAAGAGATTACATACAATTTCCCTTACAAAACCCATGTGCCTAAAAAGGAGTAATCTCTTTCAGGGAGCCCTTATGGCTGAGTTATGTTGCTGGGCAGATTTTGCAGCCGAGAAACCAGAACTTTCTGGTAAGAGGGTGTGGTAGCACATTGAGCATGCTCCACAAGTTTTATGGTTATGCTGGAGTTACATGCCCAGGGAGAAGCCTGAGAAGAGCAGCTTGGAGAGGAGCAGAGAGAGTTGCAGTGTCCATGTGCTCAGGGACTGAGTGAAAGGAGCTGAGTGAGAATGGACTGCAGGATGTTTTCTCCCTGCTTTGGACAGTTTTGCAGGGAAATTGTCTGCAATAGAACTGAGAGCTGGATGGCCAGTGACCTGATTGTGTGGTGCTGGCTGCACAGGAGGAAGAAAGAACTGCATGGCATTTGCCTGAAGATTCTTGCAGCTAGAGAGGATGATGGCTTCTGTTTTGCATGTAAGCCTCAAGGACTTAGAGACTACAATTGAGATAAGGGTGACTCAATCTGAATTTAGAGACTACAATTGAGATAAGGGTGACTTAACCTGAACTTTGGAACTCGCGTTTCTTACTGTTTTGTTTAAATGTATTATGGTTTCTTAGGATAAGGTCTGTTTAGTTAGTTAATAAAGTTCATTGTTATGTTTATGCTGAGTAGTAGTTTAATGTGGGATGGGAACTCTGAGCAGTCTTTGCTGTGAGTCCTGAACAGACTGGATCCTGGATCTCCAGCTGCTTTCTGCAGGGGTTTCTCTGTTAGGCACTGGAGAGGGGCAAGTGAATGCATTCGAGCCCACCCTAGCAGGTTACAAGGTCAGTAACATTTTTGCATTGGGGCAACTAAAGATTTAGGGATAGATCTTCTGCAGGTATAAGGCAGGGAACTCAACAGAGCTACTTTGATTTACACCAGTTAAAGAGTTAGCCTTTAGCAAAGGTGCAGCAAGTGGTGGAAACCTAAAGCCAAAGAACACTAATTTTGCAAGGTTCCAACATTTACAGCAGCAATTAAATTAGTGGCAAGATGAATTTGAAACAGGGAAAACAAACCCCAACTATCATCAAGCTGCATTCAGATGGAATAGCTGTTGTGTGCTCAGATGACAATTGAGGCAAAAGAGATTTAGGCTGAAATGCAAATTGCATCTTCACTGTTTCAGCCCTTTTCACAGTTGTTTGTAAAACTGCGCTGTAGCACTGTACAAAGTGTCATGTGCTGATTATTCTAATAAGCAATCCCAGACCAGTCTGGTCACTTTGCTCAACAGAAGTCAGATCTCTGGGTGTCAAGGAACTGACTTTTAATTCAGCAGTAATGTACGAACGGCTAAATCTTCAAAGTAAGCCAAGTCCAGTACAGGGGTAATGGAGAGGAGTACCCCAGTTTCATAGAACACATAGAAGAGACAAGATCTGAGACTCAAGTGAGTGTTGGTCCCTTGATCAGGCTATGAAAAGGCACAGAACAAGTATACCTGGAATCACAATTGTGTGTAGTGGCATCACCTCCACTCCTTGAATAGGATAGCTTAATGGCAAGTTTGGTTTGGCTATTATTATATCTTGTGTCATCATCAAGGGGTATCTGGAAGAAATGACAGTAGAATGGAGTCAGCACCAGGAAGCAAAGGGATTGTGCAAATTGTTTTAGCCATTCAAACTGTGGTTTATTGTTACCTTCTTTCTATCAAACACCCTATATGTGTCTCTTCTGGCTGGTGTATGTGTGCAGCTCTAATTCCAGAAGAAACAGCCTCCCACTTGGGCACTAAATGAAGCAACCAGATTTTCTACCTCCATGGACTGTGCAAATGGGGTGCTGGGCACTTCTGAAAGTCTCTTTCATACTTCAGTGCCTCAGGGGAAGTCAAATTCCTTGGAAAAACAAGATCCACGGCATGCAGAGTACAGACACTGCATGCCCAGCAGGCATGGATATAAACAGCAGTTTAGTAGATGGCCGGGCACACCATAGGCAGGTGGAGAAATACTAGAACCCTAAGGAACTTACCCTACACAGCTCTACACACCCAGGCAGCAGCCCCCAATCTCCCCCTCCCAGAGCCTTTCACTGGCATGTGCAGCTACACACCACAAAATGGATATGGCCAGCTTGTCACTGCAGTGTGTAGTTACACATACCATGTATGCCACCACCAGCATGGAAGAGGCCTAAAAAGCATAAATGCATGGAAATCAGAGATGTACTCAAACCCACAAAGAAAGTGGTCAATAAGGTCTCTGGTGGTTTAGGATGGTAGTAACCAAAAGGATAATTTCAAAAGAGCCTGCTTTCCTCCATAACTGTGTTTTAACCTCAATGCTACCCAACAGCGACGCTTCAGTTTAGGAGACTTTTCCACTTGAGTTTACTGCCAGGGAAAGATGCTGGCATGAGAGGCTCAGAAATTGGAGGATGCACAGGCAATGACAAAGACAAGCTTCGTCCCACTGACACCTTCTAAAGGCTCCTCTGTCCTGACATGAAGCAACCACATCAGGGTCAGAGAAGATTTCTGACTCCAGGGCCCACTGTGACTCCCCACATTCATAGGTGGTTATGATATGTCACACAAAGCATGTTGTGTAAGCAATCACAGGGAAGGTCATGATCTGCTGAAACCCACTGTTCTGGCCAAGTACATATACTGTTCGTGTGTAGGATATTATGCAATTTTGCTGTTGGGATGTTATTGAAATACATTGGGAGTCTGGGAGTCACCAACTCCATTGACAACAAAAAAGGTGAACAACACCCAGGCAGGTGTTAAACCACTATTAATCATCAGGGGAATGGTAAAAAAGAGATTTACAATTCAACGACAGTTACATGAGACTACACAACGAAGATTTCTCAACTGTAGGAAAAAAAACAACAACGAGTTGTGTGGCACTTGAAGACTAACAGATTTATTTTTTGCATGAGCTTTCGTGGGACAAGATCCCACTTCCTCAGATGCTTCGAAGATGGGTGAACTTACAGAAAGGAATGAAACTAAATGCAAGGGGGTGTAAAACATAGGATCAGGTCATAAGGTAACAGCAAATCAGAGCAGTTTCAACTGTAGGACTCAGCAAGGCCCACGAAGCATGCCTCAGCTCATGTTTTCCAGGCACAGAACTAAGGATATAAAGAGTACTACTCAAATCTGTTTCATTGAGGCTGGTGGCAAAAACTCCCACGACCAGGCACAATGGATAGTGTTCAGAACTAATCCATTCATCAGATTTCTTAAAAGCAAGCACAGCAGTCCAGCCTGACTGATAATCTCTACAACCTAAAATATCTCTCTGAGGGTAAATACACAGAGATCAATGAAGATTCATAGCAAATTATGCCTTGTTCAAGTAATCTGGCAAGGTATTTGGCTGCAACAACTGCAGCCTTTCTCAGAAGAGTAGCATGCATTTTAGTGCCTGAAGTTTAGTCACCATACTTCACAGTGAGATTGTTAACTACCAATCCCCACTAGTGGCCATGCCCTGTTTCTTATTTATTGTCTCCAAACATGGTTGATTTTTTTTTCCCACTGACCTTTTTTATGTCTAGTATGTTCAATTTCTTGGATCTCAACTGTCCTTTAGCACACAGACACTCATTTGATAGCACGCCTTCCCCTGCCCTTTTCATGAGTTTGCTAGCTGGTTGGCTGCCTCCAAGATGAATCTTATTGTCAAAATAAGTAAATGTTCTTTCCAGAAGGTGAACACTGCAGCCCTCAGTAAGACCAGCCATGCAAATGCATACCATGCTCCAGATGGGATGGCTGCATTGTACTCCATGCAGGGCAACCCAAAAGACCATTTAGAAACAGCAACTAGTGCAAAATGTGGCTGTTTCTTATTTACTAATTTCCAAAGGGGTAGCCGTGTTAGTTTAGTCCAGCATGGATCATGTGGTGTGTTTAGGATGAAAGCTCAAGGGTAACTACCTACATCCATTGTCTACCACCAAGCCCTAAGATATAACCACATTTGCTCTGATCCCTCAGACAGAGACAGACATCTTGTGGATCTCCATCAAGCATTCTTGAATCTACAATACCCACCTGGGGAAGTCAGAAAACAAATTGACAGAGCTAGATGGGTACCCTGAAGTCATCTACTACAGGAGAGGCCCAAGAAAGAAAACAACAGAAGACCACTAGTCACCACATACAACCTTTAAGTCAGTCCTCTGCAACAGATCATTAAGGACCTATGGCCTGTTCTAAAAGATGATCCCTCACTCTCTCAAGCCTTGGGAGACAGACCTCTCCTTGCCTACAGACAGCTACCCAGTCTTAAACAGATACTCACCAGCAACTAGAGATCTAACAACAGAAACATTAAAGCACGCACACACCCCTGCAACAAACCACGCTGCCAAGTCTGCCCACATATCTGCACAATTGATACCATCATAGGTCCTAATCAAGCCTGCTACTGTATCAAAGGCTCATTTACGTGCTCATCTACTAATGTGATCTATGCCATCATGTGCCGGAAATGCCCCGACACCTTATACATTGGACAAACAGGACGATCCCTGCACAAAAGAATAAATGAACATAGAACTGATATTAGAAATCACAAAACAAAGAAACCAGTTGCTGAGCACTTCCATCTTTCTAATCCCTTGATAAATGACTTGTTAATGACCGCTGTCAGAGATGTGACTGGGACATCAAGACTTCAAAGAGAAACAGCTGAACTGGAATTAATACTCAAATTAAATTGTGTGAAAGCAGGATTGAATTGAGCCTGTGGGTTTCTTTTCCCATTACAAAAGGTAATTTGACTTCAGGCTTCCCAGGGTTTGAACCTAACAACTGCTCTTATTTGCTGTTACTGTATGACCTGATCCTATGTTTTACACTCCCTTGCATTTATTTTCATTCCATTCTGTAAGTTCACTCATCTTTGAAGCATCTGAGGAAGTGAGATTTTCTCCCACGAAAGCTCATGCGGAAAATAAATCTGTTAGTCTCTAAGGCTATGTTCACAGACACAGTGCTTGTTTCGAAACAAGACATTTCAAAACAAGCCATTTCGAAATAAAGGGTTATTTCAAAACACCTTATTTCAAAACACAAAAAAAGTGTTCTCGAAATAAGGGAGTGAAATAGCATGTCCACAGTGTGAACATGCTATTTCGCTTGGCGAGGGGACTGCAGGCACCCGCGGGGTGCAGCGCAGCCGTGTGCCTCACCCTGCGAGTGCATGCACAGGGCTGCAGGCACCTGCGGGGTGAAGCGAAGCCTGGTGCCTCACCCTGCCGGCTTAAAGCCCGGGCTGCCCCCAAACCCTGTCGCGGGGTTGGGGGCGCCTGGCTGGAGCCCGCCGCCTGGGCTGCCCCCAAACCCCACCGTGGGGTCGGGGGTGCCTGGCTGGAGCCTGCCGCTGGGGCTGCCCCCAAACCCTGCTGTGGGGTCCAGGGTGCCTGGCTCAGACCACCGATGCAGGGGCCAGGGTGAGCGCGGCCCTGGGATTCCCTGGCACAGCCGCTCCTGCCGTGGGCGGGGCGCCGGGGAATCCCGGGGCTGCGCTCACCCTGGCCCCTGCAGCGGTGGGCTGAGCCGGGCGCCCCTGACCCTGCAGTGGGCTTTGGGGGCAGCCCAGGCTTTGAGCCGGTGGGGTGAGGCGCCGGGCTGCACTTCACCCTGTGGGTGCCTGCAGCCCTGCGCAGGCATCCGCAGGGTGCAGCGCCCGGCTGCGCTGCACCCCATGGGTGTCTGCAGTCCCCCTCTGCTGGCCAGGGGACACCCCTCAGTACCCTGGCCAGGGTGCTGAGGGTTCCCTGCCCAGAGTGCTGAGGGGGCAGCCCTTCCTCCCAGAGTGCTTAGCACCCTGGGAGGAAGGGTCAAATGTTGTTTCGGAACATGTTCCCATGGGGTTGTTTCGAAACCACTGGTTTCGAAACAACCTTGTTTCGAAAGGGAAGTAGGTTTAAGCCCTTTCGAAAGAACGGCTCCCATTTCGAAACAAGGGGTTTCCTTGTTTTGAAATGGGAGTACGTTGTGTGAACATGGCATTTCTTATTTCGAAACAACCTCTGTTGTTTCGAAATAAGAAGCCTGTGTGAACACACCTTAAGTGCCACATGACTCCTCTCTCTCTCTCTCTCTCTTTTTTTTTTTTTTGCTTATTTACTGACACTAACTAGGGAAGAAGCATGTTGCTTGCATTCTCCAACACCTGCCCCAGCTTCCAATTTGGATTGCACTTGGAAGCAAAATGGCAGCACTGTATCTATAAATACTTCAGGGCTCAGGGCTTGGTCACCTAAAAGACCACATCAGTCCCCATTCGCCACTGTGAGAGTCAAGAGCAGCTGGAACATTTTTCCCAATAGTCCCAACATCCATAGCTCACCCTATTCCTCAACAAGGTGAGTTTTACATAGCAACATCCAGTTAATATCAGGGCATTTGTAGGTGGCTGTAAACTATTTGAACTCGACTGGACACTCTACTACACGATGCACTTTAGGGCACAATCTTCACTGGCAGGGAGATGACTGCAATGGAAGTCAATGGGTAACCAGGAATGAACACTTGTGCAGAGGAGGAGCCAATGTACCTTTTCTGATAGTGTTTGAACTCCCTCTTTCGCCTCTTTTTAACTGAGGCAAGGTCTTTCTTATCAATATAATCTTCCATCTGATAGACCTTAAGATTGCTGGCTATAGCACACTCGCACTGATTCTTTGGAGCTAGCCTGAAGAGGGGACAAAAAGCAAAAAAAGACAGGTCAGCTAGTTCAAGGACACCATGAGAATCTCTTGGACCTATATGGTACAGATGAGTAACATGGGCCTAACCAACCAACTTTGGCCAGGAAATCCATGTTTAAAAAGTACAGCAACAAAGTTTTGATCAGAACTGGGCTCTACTGCAGCTCTGGATTGCAACCTTCTGACTGAGAGCTGACAAGAAATTTTGCCGATGAATTTAGCTTCCTTTGTAAGGAAGTGGGGTTGAATTGTAGGACCTTTGGCCAGATTCTCAGTGGAACTCTGTATAGAGCTACGAACATGAGCTGAGAATTTGGTCATTTATCACATATGGAGCCTGAAAAGCTGTTGCTCAAGGTCAGGCCCATTAAAAAAAAAAACTGCACACACAGAGTCCATCATTCTTCATTACCAAAGCCAACTTTTGAGATAGGGAATCAGTGGGAATGCCATACCACTCCTTCCCAGCGTTGAAAGGACAGCCCTATAGCAGCACTGCTGACTTGGAAATCAGGAGATCTACATTCTAGCTCTAGATCTGCTCACTGTGAATTGAGACAGGTCACATGATCTCCCCACCCCAGTTTTCCAATCTGTAAAATGATGATAATACTATTTTCCTATATGCCCAGCATGTCATAAGGATAAAGTCTGTGTTTGTGAGTAGACAGATACTCCACATGATGGAGGCCAGGCAAGTATAGAGATAGCCTAGAGCTGGGGTTCTCAACCTGAGGCCCATGGGCCAAAAGTGGCCCCTAGGGCTTTTTAAAGTGGCCCACACTCCCCTGCCACTGGCTGGGAGCTGGGCTGCAGATGCTCACCTCCCACCTAGTCCTGGTGCACAGCTGGGAATTGGGCTGCAACCATCTGCCTCCCTCGCTCCCTCCCTCTCACCCCCCAGCACTTGGCTTTCTCTGACCAGGCAGCAGTGGTGCCATTAGGGCCTCTGGTGAGGAGGGGGAAGGTGCCAGCCAGCTAGGAGGAGCCCGGAGCAGAGCCCACTGGGGCCATGGCCGAGCAGGCTACTACCTAGGTGAGGGCCTGGTGGGGGCACCCCATCCAAGTTCCCAAGTGAGGCAGGACACCCTGGTGGGGAGAGACCCAAACCAGAGCTGGCCTGTGGGGAGAGGTGAGCTGGGAGCTAGTTCAGGTTAAGTGGGGCCTGCTGCCGACCCCTATACACTCGAAGCAGTGAAACAGAAGAGGCTTACATCCGGCCAGGGCCAGGCATGTGTGAGACCTACAGCACTGGTGCAGCTTTCTAAAACAAATTTTAAAAGGTTTGTTGGTTTGTTCTAATTAAAAAAAAAAGAAAAAGAGGCTTTTTGGCTCAAGGGCCATGAATACAATTTTTACAACCCAAGGGTCACCAGTCTATTTAATTAAAAATTTAAGTTGAATTCAATTAATTAAATTTTAATTAAATAGACTGGTGGTCCTTCAGGGTTGTAAAATTTATATTCGTGGCCCTCAAGCCAAAAAGGCTGGCAGTCACCGGGCTAGAGCATATCCAGTTTGCTGGACTGATCCAGGTTCTGCTGATTTCATTGATCCTTGCGGCTTGCCTGACTCCTTTAGGAAGGGGAAGGTGGGACCCACAACAATCCCCGCTCTCCTTACTGACCCACTTCCCAAAAAACATCACAAGGAAGCGGGGACACTGGAAAGCAGATCTGTGGTCTAGTCATGGTGGGGCAAAAGAGGGTGCCCTATGCCTGGCCCCTGAGAATGGCACCACTTGGCAAAGACAACCCAATGCTTTCATTTCATCCTAAGAGCAGAGAGAACTGGTGACCTCAGGAGAAGCTGGCTACCTATCTCCTGC
>ML681990.1:13382165-13408495 GCA_007922195.1 Podocnemis expansa
ATACTATGCTCTGATTCCTCAAGAACACAGAGCTAACATGTAACAAGGTGGTGTGGGAAGTAGGAAGAGGGCTTGAGCAGCCTCCACTGCTTCAGGGGTTGATGGCACGAGGAGCAAATCCGAGCAGCTCTGTGGCAAGTCCTCGCCTAGGGAAGGGGGGGCTGCCTGGTTGGGAGGGGTCCCGCTTCTGTGGTACCGGGCTGTACTGAGTCTGTGGTGCCAAGGGTGACTGCAGTCAGTACTGGGGTGAACTTGGCACTGGCAACGCTGGGCTGTACCGGACCAACAGCACCAGAGATGCCGGCAAACGATGCTGGGGTGATCCGGGTACCAGTGGTACCGAGCTATGCAGCCGGGGTGATCCAGGTACCGGCGGTACCAGACTGTGCTGGGGTGCCGGGGCAACCTCGAGCAGTGCCAAGGTACCAGGGTGCCAGGCTGGCGCCGAGGTGCCGAAGTTGGCACCGAGGTTGTGTGGCGGCAGCAGCTGCTGGTGGTATGGTGCCGTGTGGGATCTGGTGCCGAGCTGGGTCTCAGCGCCAGGCGGGAACCTGAAGCCTTGGGTGAAGAGTGCTGAGCCTGCTCAGAAGCTAGGGCACGGTGCCGTTGTTCCCTCTTCTTGATGGTCCAAGGTTTAAAGGAGACACATAGGGAACAGGCTGAGACCAGGTGGTCTTTGCCTAGGCACCGGAGGCACTTCCCGTGGGGATCATCCTGGGGAAAGGCCTTGCTGCACTTTTGGAGCAGGGTTTAAACCCTGCATATTTGATGATGTTCCGGCCCAACAGTGGAAGTCTCCTGTGGTGGAACTATGTCCATGAAGAGGTGCTCCCAGGCAGATGAAAAGCTCAGAGGAGGAGGACAGGCTGCTTGCGTTAGCGAGGAGCAGAGGTTCCAGATCCGATGTGCAAGGCGGAAGAAACTGAGGAGGGGTCAGGAGGCAGCCGTATATATAGCCACGGGGGGGGCAGAGGCCGCCTACTCTCTCCTGACAGGCTAGGACAAAAGTTTTCTGACCAATCCGGCATTCTGGCACGGAGACACCTATTACTGAATGCATTCGAGCAGCACTCGAAGAAGTTCTAAATTCACAACATCGAGCTTTGTTGGACATTGGTTATAATGTCTATTAAACTGAGTTAGTTATTTCAGTTATGATATTAAAGAACAGATACAGTGTTGCCTAACAGATGCTTTAAAGGTACATTCAATTCATTTTACCTGTCTGTGTCCCTACATTGTGGCTACAGAAGCCTGGTCCTGCACTAGCAGGAAGAATACAGTTAGGGAAAGGAATTCCTTGAGTGAAGTATATGGTATTATCTTATATAGTATTGCCAGTTTCAAGAGATCAAAAATCACAAGAAAGGCATAAGTAAGTTTTGTTTGGGGTTTTTTTTTTTGTTTTGTTTTGTTTTTTGTTTTTTTGTTTTTGTTTTGTTTTTTTTTTTTGTGCCAAAAATGATTATACTGTGTTTTTAAACTAATCTCTTAAATCCCCCCTGCTCATCCCATGGTGAGTAGGTGAGAGTTAGTGTTGCCTGCGCATTCTCCCGCAGATACGGGGTGAGTTTTCATCTTTTTACCCATCTTTTATGTGTACCAATGATACTGCAAGAGGTGATCCTCAGCAGATCAAAGTGACTTCAGGGCTCTGGGAGCGAGGGTGAAGGAGTTCGGAGCACAGGTGGTGTTCTCCTCGATCCTTCCAGTCAAGGCTAGAGGCCTGAGGAGACACAGATGCATCCTAGAGGTGAATGCCTGTCTGAGAAGATGGTGTGGTCAGGAGGGATTTGGCTTCCTTGACCATGGAGTACTGTTTCAGGACAGAGGATTGATAGGCAGAGATGGCCTTCACCTGTCCAGAAAGGGGAAGAGCATATTTGGGCACAGACTGGCTGACCTAGTGAGGAGGGCTTTAAACTAGGTTCAACAGGGAAAGGAGACCAAAGCCCACAGGTATGTGACAATGTGGGTGATCTGGGGGAAGGGATGGAACTTGGGGGGTGCTGGGACTATAGCACCAGGAATAAAAGAGAAGGTAGCTGGAACATGGGGGGGGATCAAATAATTGTCTTAAGTGCTCTACTGAAGCCCCAGTACGTGAGGAGAGTGGGGGACGAGAACTCCAAGAAAAAATGCAAGGAGGCATATGTAATAGAATTGAAAATCAAAATGACAAAGTAGGGCAATCGACAGGGTATCTTAGGTGCCTATACATTAATGCAAGGAGCCTGGGAAATAAGCAGGAAGAATTGGTAGTACTAGTGCAGACAGGGAACTATGATATCATAGGAATAACGGAGACGTGGTGGGATAGTCTGCATGACTGGAGCTCTAACATGGATGGGTATAAACTGTTCAGGAAAGACAGGCAGGGAATAAGAGGGGGAGGAGTAGCATTATATGTAAAAGAGCTCTATGACTGCTCAGAGCTCCATTATGGAAGTGGAAGCGTGCCAGTAGAAAGTCTGTGGGTTACATTGAGAGGGGAAAGCAACAAGGAGGATATTGTGGTGGGTGTCTGCTATAGACCACCAGACCAGAAGCAGGAGGTGGATGAGGTGTTCTATGGACAGCTAGCGGAAGCTTCTAGATCACAAGCCCTGGTGCTGATGGGGGACTTCAATTACCCTGACATCTCCTGGGAGGCCAATACAGCAGTGCATGGGCAATCCAGGAAATTTTTAGAGAGCGTTGGGGACAACTTTCTAGTACAAATGCTAGAGGAACCAACTAGGGGCCTTGCACCTCATGACCTGCTGCTCACAAACAGGGAAGAATTGATCAGGGACGTAGAGGTAAATGGCAAGCTAGGCAGTAGTGACCATGGCATGGTTGAGTTCAGGATGCTGATTAAAGGAAGGAAGGAAAGAAGCAAAACAAAAACCCTGGACTTCAATAAAGCAGACTTTGGCTCCCTCAGGGAACTGATGGGCAGGATCCCTTGGGAAGCTAATCTGAAGGGGAAAGGTGTCCAAGAGAGTTGGTTATATTTTAAAGAAACCCTGCTAAGGGCACAGGAAGTTGCCATTCCAATTAGGAGAAAGAACAGCAAACATGTAAGGCAGTCAGAATGGCTTAGCAGAGAACTCTGCTCTGAGCTTAAACATAAAAAGGAAGCTTACAGGAAGTGGAAGCTTGGTCAGATGACCAAGGAGACATATAAAGATATTGCTAGGGACTGCAGGGATAAAATCAGAAAGGCCAAAGGACAAATGGAGTTGCGGCTAGCGAGGGATGTGAAGGATAACAAGAAGGGGTTCTATAAGTATGTTAATACCAAGAAGAGGATCAGGGATGGTGTAGGTCCCTTACTGAACGGGGCAAGCATCCTTCTGACGGAGAATGAGGGAAAAGCTGAAGTGCTCAATGCTTTTTTTGCTTCAGTTTCCACAGGCAGGGTCAGCTCCCAGCCCACTACCATGGGTATGGCAGATTGGAGAGAAGAAGAGAGGCCCTTGGTGACGGAAGGTCAGGTTAAGGACTGCTTAAAGAAGCTGGATGTGCACAAGTCCATGGGGCCGGACGAACTGCATCCAAGGGTGCTAAGGGAATTGGCCGATGAGATAGCAGCACCGCTGGCCATTATCTTTCAAAACTCATGGAGAACGGGGGAGGTGCCAGAGGATTGGAAAAAAGCAAATGTAATGCCTATTTTCAAGAAAGGGAAAAAGGGGGATCTGGGGAATTACAGACCAGTCAGTCTCACCTCAATCCCTGGAAAAATTATGGAGCGGGTTCTCAAAGAATCCATCCTAAAACACTTAGAGGAAAATAGAGTAATCAGGAACAGTCAGCATGGATTTACCAAGGGTAAATCATGCCTGACCAATCTCATTTCCTTCTATGATCAAATGACTGGTTTTCTGGATGCAGGAAGAACCGTTGATGTGATATACCTTGATTTTAGCAAGGCTTTTGATAGTTTCCCACAGCATTCTCACTGGCAAATTAAGGAAGTATGGGTTGGATAGGTGGACTATAAGGTGGATAGAAAACTGGCTAGATCAACAGTTTCAGCGTGTAGGAACCAATGATTCCAAGTCTGGTGTGCCCCAGGGGTCAGTCCTGGGGCCGGTTCTGTTCAACATTTTCATCAATGATCTGGATGATGGAATAGACTGCACTCTCAGTAAGTTCACAGATGACACCAAGCTGGGGGGAACAGTAGACACTTTGGAGGGCAAGGACAGGATTCAGGGAGACCTAGATAAATTGGAACAGTGGGCCAATAGAAATCTTATGAGGTTCAATAAGGACAAGTGTAAAATCCTGCACTTGGGACGGAAAAACCCTGTGCACTGCTACAGGCTGGGGAACATTCAGCTAAGTAGCAGCAGTGTAGAAAAGGACCTGGGGGTCATGGTGGATGGGAAGCTGGATATGAGTCAGCAGTGTGCTCTTGCTGCCAAAAAGGCCAATGGCATACTGGGCTGCATCAAAAGAAGTGTTACCAGCAGATCAAGGGATGTGATCATTCCCCTCTATTCTGCACTGGTGAGGCCACATCTAGAGTACTGTGTTCCATTTTGGACTCCCTACTACAAAAAGGACAGGGACATGCTAGAGAGAGTTCAGAGGAGGGCAACCAAAATGATTAAAGGGCTGGAGCACAAGCCCTATGAGGAAAGACTGAAAGCATTTAGTCTGCAGAAGAGAAGATTGAGGGGGGATTTGATAGCAACCTTCAGCTACTTGAAAGGATGCTCCAGGGAAGATGGAGTTTGACTGTTCTCGGTAGTAACAGAGGACAGAAAGAGGAGCAATGGTCTCAAGTTGCGCTTAGGGAGGTCGAGGCTGTATATTAGAAAAAACTTTTTTACTAGGAGAGTGGTGAAGCATTGGAATGAGCTGCCGAGGGAGGTGGTAGAATCTCCATCTTTGGAGGTGTTTAAGGCCCGGCTGGACAAAACCATGACTGGGATGGTTTAGTAGGAGTGGTCCTGCCTCTGGCAGGGGGTTGGACTAGATGACCTATAAGGTCCCTTCCAACCCTATGATTCTATGATTAGTATGGTACAGCTGCCCTGGGGACTGGGATATCATGAGATATTTATGTTTTGCATGAGTGGTTGGTACTGAGTGTCTGTATTGTGGATGGAGCTGGAACTGTGTATTGGCTGGTCGTATGAGAGGAGTCACTGGGTTATTAAAATATTTCTTTTTCTTTGTACTGCCATGAATTTGTGCTCAGTGCTGCACATGCATAATCAGAGATGACCCCTTGTCTCAAAGGACTTATGGTCTATGGCAACCCAACAGAGCAAAGATTGGGTGGGAAGACAGCAGCACCAGAACTTACTTCAGGTACCACAGCAGGTCAGAGCTGGGAACAAAACCCATTTCTCCTAGTTCACACGTAGCCTAACCCACTAGGCCATGCTACCTTTTATAAGAGAAAAAAGTTTGTGTGTGGTGCAGGTGAGCTTTGTGTTGGAGGAGGCATACACTGCCCTGACTCAAATGATAGCAGAAGCTAACTGTTATTTGAAAGAACAAAGTTAACTCCGTATATGCAAAACAAACAAAGGATCCTGTGGCACTTGTGAACACTAAGAAATTTATCTCATGAGCTTCTGTAGCAGAAAAATCTCACTTGGTCAGACACTTGAAGATGAGGAAGTGAGATTTTTCTCTCCTGAAAGCTCACAGGATAAACAAATTTGTTAGTTTTTAGAAATGCCACAGATGATCTCATGAGGTCCCTTCCAGCCCTATGATTTGATTTGATTTGACTCCTTGTTTGTTTTGCTGAAGTAAATTAACACAGCTGCTGCTCCTTTGGAATGTGTATAGGCAGGATTCCCAGTGGGTGTGTTGACGACTAAGACTGGAGTCAAACCTGTGCAATTACTAGCTAAAACTAAACCAAAGACTTTAATGCTTTATAGTAGGATGAGCTGGATTATATTGTTTTGCTGGTGAATTGTATTTATCCAGTGGTTTCTTTGTGGCACTGGGGTGGTTTTTAGGATAAGGCCTGTACCTACAGAGTTCAGTATGTGTTCTTCTACATTTCTGAAATAAAATTTTATTTTGGTTAGTTTGTAGCTTTTTAAAATTAAGATCACTATTTATGTCATTTCTAAGTCAATGAGGAGTTTGCATTGCATTTCTAGTAGGCATTGTTCTGATGGAGAGAATTTTCTATGGGAGGATGGTATAGCTGAGCCACCCCACAGAAGAAGCTTTTACCTTTGGAGTGGTGTGACTGAAAACCTCAGAACTGCTGACATTTCCCAGTAATATTGCTGAATTATCATTATCTATACTTTTCCTTTTGGTTTAGATGTTCTGATGTTTTGTTATTATCCTAAATTTAATAGGCTGGTACAAAATTGAATTACAGTTTATGTTTTTGCACCAACAATGTTACTTTGCAGCTGTTCTAGGTTCCTACTTTGTGCCACATTATAAAAAGGCATTGCTTTAAAGTCTATTGATCAGGCATATATTCTCCCCTACCTCATTTTAGGTGGTTTTGTTTATGTAAGTATCTGCAGGATAAAGATGTATATGATGGTTCCATTTCTCAGACAAATTTGCAGCTGTTGTTGTCAGGTGTAGAGCTTGTACTGATTATACCTGGGTGGGTGGGGCTGTAGATACTGAAACTGTGGAGCTAAGATACTATTGGGCATATGTGTACTAGAGGTAGGAGTTTCTTAGAGGATTGAGTGCTCTTTTGCCACTTTCACAGTGCAGCTGCTGGTGGGGAGCTCCTGGTCTGGAGTACTTGGCTGGCCAGGCAGCATGTTCTGGGAATGGATCCCTCCTTATTTCTCAACTTCCTATGTATTCAGGGGATTCTGCTGCAAACGGATTCCAAGGTCTTGCTACAGGTTTGATTGTGGCTTGTTTATTTTAGTGGAATAACCAAGTGAAAGGGTGTTTGCTTGTCTGCATTTTCTGCCCTTTGTGTTTAGTTTTCAGATTCTCTGGGGGAAGACTTTGGAGTGGGAAATGCAAACCCACTACAGTTCTGGTGAGTTAGGCTAAACTTAGATTTGGCGTATACTTCTGGTATAGTAGAAGCACATATTTGTGGAAGGGTGGAGAACATATCTTGTTTGGTTGGGAAGGGTGAAATGTTTCTGGGACTGAAGTCCAGGGATTCAGTTGTTCTCATTTTGGCCAGGAAAAGAAACCTCCTTGGATGCAGAACAGCTCTCCTTGTAGAAAGCTCCAGTGTGATTTTCTTTTGCTCCTTAAAGTAATCGGATCTTCCAAAATAGCCAGAGCCCAGGTGACTTTGCTCCCTGCCTTACTAAAGGTCTTTCTTATGCCCTCAGGTGGGTATTTATTTGAGCCTTTGACTTGGAAAGAGTTTAATATTCTGGGTGGCCTGTTGGCAAAGTTGTAGAGCTCCTAAACAGGGCATGTCTCACAATTGCTCTGTGCTGGGGTGGATACTTACCTGTTCTTGGAACACTGGACATTTTGGTACTTCTGGAAATGGTGTGAGTCTTCCCTCACCAGTATTAAATGTTTTTCTTCCTCATTGATGAAGAAGAGTAAATACAAAGGTAATCAGGTATTTTAAAACATTCCTAAATTGCCTGTATCTGTCTCCAGCTAAAAGACTTGAAGATAAGGTGTTCTCAGAAATACATCTCACTTTATGAACTGCCCTAATAATATGACCCTCACCTACTTTTGTCAATGCATTTGTGTAGGATCAATGTACTTGCAAGTGGTTGTGTGCACTTGTTTGTGTATGGGATTGTAAGATTTTTCACCTGGCACTTTGCAATTACCTCAGTCATAAAAGTAGCCATATTAACTTAAATAGGATCATTTATTTGAATAAGGAATTACTTTAATGAGTAAGAGTTTCAAGACTAAGCTTATAGATAAAAGGCTAGCAGGATCTCTATTTTTAGGGAGGAAATTTGTCTTAAATACCACCATCAAATGCAGTAATTCCACAGCCATGTAACACTTTCTTCACAGTCTTCTGTTTTCTTCCTCCCACTCCAGAAAACAAGAGATCTTAGTCTGATTGTGTAAATGGTTTATACCAGACATAATTCTCATCATTATTAACTATTTGCAGAACCAGGCCGTTGTTTGACTTTAGTTTGGAATGTCTTGCGTTTAATTTTATCATCTGTTTAAATTCTGGAATTTTACCTAAATTAAAGCTTCAGGCTGACCATTTTAAGAGGAAAAGTGAGGTAAAAGTTCTGGATTTGTTAACTGAATTTTTATAATCTCCTTTTACTTACCTGTTACAGCCAGAACACACATCTGGTAGTTGTCTTTGGCGTGACTAGGATCCAAAGTGATTAAAGGAAGTGTGCCTAACAATCGTTTATTTTTGAAGATCCTTGTTTGCTTTTGAGTTTTGTTTTGCATACCATTTTGCTAAGAACAAAAGGGTGAATGCCTTTTACACTACCTAAACCTGACAAATATTTTTATGTGAAGCTTACATGAACCATTGCTATTTGTATGAAAGGAAAAAAACTAAAAATATAAGTGTATAGCTACAACACAGTCATTTTGCTCAGTTAATTCAAGTCACTCCTTTCCAGGTAGCCTGGCTCACACTGCAAAATGACTCACCTGAGCAGCACTGAGTATTTAGTCCATTCTTCTAGTTTTAAACCAGATCATTCTTTTTGTGTGACTGGCACTGAGATAAAACTGGGGTTGATTTTGTCCAGGATCAGGTAAGGAATGCCATTTTGAAGAATGTGTCATTCCACCCTGCCGGTATGGGAGGAGCAGTACGCTCTTCAAAATGGTGTCCTTCTTGCAGTGTGAACTCGTGGGTACAAGGTCATGCTGGTGAGGGAAGACTCACGCCATTCCCAGAAGTACCAAAATGTTCAGTGTTCTGGGAGTGTGTAAGTATCCATCCCAGCAGAGAGCAATTGTGTTAACACCAGATAAACTGTAGTCGACACCAGTGGTTCCCAACCTTTTCTCTGCTGTGGCACACCTTGATACCTTCAAATTTTTGGAGGCACACCACCATTAAAAAAACATGAGTATTCAAATTAACTTATGAATATTCATGAACCTTGGCACAGTGTTTTCAGAAATGTTCCTATGTAGGGGAGCAGGGGTGGCAAAACGAAGGAGGTCAGGAGTCGTGGGCAATGGCAGGAGTGAGTCTGGGGAGCAGAGAAGGGCAGGGGTGGCAAAAGAGGATAAGGGCAACCATGCTGGGAGCAGCACAAGGGTGGCAAGAGAGGAAGGGAGAACAAGAGTGGCTTTGTGGGGGAGCAGGGGACAACCTGGGGAGTGGGAAGGTAGGGCAGGGGAGCATGGTGCAGCACCCACTTCCCCCTTCTCCACAGTGGCTCCCTGCAACCCAGGACAAATCCTCGCCCCACTGCTGCTCCCTCCCACCCCAGTGGTTCCATCCTCCCCTCCCCCAGCTGCCTGTGATGGACCCTTCCATCACTGCAGGGGCCAGAACTAGGCCTCCAGCCCCTAGCTACACCCCACCCAACCAAACAGCCACCCCACAACCCCAGCTACACACCCTCTGCTACACAACCACTCACACCCCCCCTGCTCCAGACAATCCCCAGCAGCCCCCCCCCCCCAGCTCCTACTTAGGCTGTTTGCAGGCTGGCTGACACAAGGGGGAGATTCACACACTCCCAGCCTCCTGCAGCTCTCTGCTGACTGAGCTGAAGGTGGAGCCACTGGAACTCTGCAGTCCAGCTGCTCCTGCTATTTTTAGGGTGACTCTTGGAACTCCACATTCCAGTGCCTTCCTCTGTTTTTAGGGGGGCTGGAACAGTGCCTGCCTAAAAATAGGGGGCTCTGGCACTGTGTTCCAGTGCCTTCCCCCTTACTCTAACCCCTGCCTTTCCCAGCCCTGCAGACCCCACGTGGCTGGGCTGAGCAGGGAGGGAACTTCAACTGCAGATCTCAGGGATGCTCATGGCACACTGGTTGGGAACCACTAATCTAGAGCCTGGCTTGGATCTTAAGCAGGAACTCAGTTAGCCTGGTGATTTTTAAGCTGAGGTGTTCCTTTGGTTAATGCTTTGGGTTACCTTTGGCCCAAATCTTTAGTAAGAACTTGGTTAGCTCAGTGATTTGGAGCCTAGGCATACCCCATGTGCAAGAGGTAAACTGAGGCCAACACTCATGATTGAGGAAAGCAGCAAAACCACAGATCCTTGTAGAAATGAAGGTGCCAGGCTAGGCTTTATTCCAATGTAGTAGTATTGCAAACAATCTATATCAACAGCTTTGTTGGCAGCATTGGTACTCAGTGCAATGGAAGAGCTCAACTGACAGCAGGAGTCAGTCACCCCCTTCAGCTGCATGAAGTTTAGGCTCTGGAGCTTCTATTCTTATACCCTACTCAGACCTACTGACTTGTTCCCCTTCGGGATCCAAATTTAACTTGCTAGGTTCACTTACCCTTTCTTGATGCACCCATCTATTTGATAGGTCCATGCATCATTGGACGTCTCCATCCGTCAAGGTGTAAGGTTTGACCAAAGCATTACTTTTATCTCCTTGATGCTAGGCCAACCCAACACCTCCCACCTTTCAGGTACTTTTCCATTTATCATAGTTGTTATTCCAATTTCACTTATTTCTTGCCAATTTCAATGAAGTTGAACTTTCACAACCTGTCTCTTCTCAGTACCTTCAGTTCAGGTCCAATCTACGTTACTGTCAGACCGTGTGATTACCTTGTTAAGTCTTGGGCCAGCACCTGGGTATTTCTACTCATCATTTGTGTATTAACCTTTTACTTTCTCCAACAAGGGTAGATGGCATTGTCACCCTGCCTGCTTCTTTGGTGATGCAAAGTAACGTTTAATTGTTCAGACTTGTTCATTCCCAAGACTTTCAATGGAAAACCATCAGAGACAAGTGCAAACAATTAAAACTCTTGAAGGTAGAAAAGAACTATTATAACCAAACAGGAGAGTATCCTATTAATTAACAGAAACAAGACTATTTCAGTATAACAGAGGAGGGTGAGAACCTCTGCATCCATTTCCTGAAGAAAACAGTGATGCTCTCATGAAAATATTGACTGTTTTTTGTGAAACCATCCACCTGTGCAATGGGCTGAAATTTGGGGGCATAGCTTACTTTATTAGATGATGATCCTGGTCTGCACTTTCCTATTTTGATTTTGTTTTGTATTGTAACTGTTTGTCTCTACCACTCTTTCTTGTTAAATCTTTAAATAAAACCAACTATTTTTGTTTAAATGCTTTGTGGCTTACTGGGGTGATGATTTAAGGAAAAGCTAGTAAATGGGTACAGTGGGGACAGGGGGTCTGGGATTTCTGTGAATAGCTTCTGTCAGTGACTGGATATTATAAGAGAATGCTTCATAGAGGCTTGAGGATTGAGGTACATTTGTGGTTAACCAGTGTGATGTTTCCCCTCCTGCAATCTGAATTAGTATGCAGCTGTGCCAAGCCAATACTTCACTCCAGGATCCCAATTTACCCTGCCTTGTTGTATGAACCCCCACTCCTGGGTCAGCTCACACCCAGACTCCTGCATGTAATTAGACCCTCCACCCAGTCACTCTGCACAAAGAGTGCCCTTACTAGTCACTCATGGGATGGTTTCCCAGCAGCCACTCACAGTTCCAGATGGAATCCTGGAGACTTCCATCTTGCAAGGCTCAGCATGCCCCTACTGGGCCTTGCAAGCTCATTAACCCTTGTCCTCAGTTTAACAAAGAAATTGATATGAACTAGCTCTGCTGTCATTGAGGCCTTACAATCTTGCTCACTATGCACTGCTTCAGATAAAACAAACATAACTTTATTGATTACGATATGATTTTAAGTGAATATGTTGATTCAATATAGAATCAAATAGTTCAGTCAAAGAGATATCGCAGTCAAAAGAAAAGATGTATTCTAAAGATAATTGTTTCAGTCTATGTTCAGCTTATTCACAAGCTTGGCTGTTTAGCAGACTGTGCTTCTCCTCTTGTGAGTAGGTTTTCAGTCCTTGATGTTGCTTGGAAGATGTGTTCCATGGGAAGAACCACAGACCAAGGAGTCTTTTTCTTTTAGCACTTTTCCTTGACTTTTTTCCTAGATATGAAGTATGGCCTGCCAATATCGAATTTCGCATTTAGTGTTCATGCGTTAAAAATTTAACCTGAAAACAATAAGACAATCCCCAAACAAAATGACATTAAGACTGAGTACCTATTAGTAATTCTACTTTAAATGCATTATAAGGATGTTGGCATTTTATGTGAAATGCCAAGTGCTGTAATCCTAGGAAATTGAGTGTTAAGGCTACACTTTTAAGAGAAATCCATATGTGCTCCCTTTTGAATTTCCTGAGTTTGTGATCGGAGGGAAGAGAATTATTCTGTGTGTGTGGGGGGGGTGTTTAACATATTTACAAAATTTCTATAATGTATTTAATCAGTAATTATTGATGTATACTTTCACACTCTGCTCTATCTTAAATCTAGTGTTCTGGAATAATGAAGGCTGTGAACCACGGAAATAATTAAATGTGGAGGAAGTGGCCAGTAATTCACAGTTGTCCTTATTCTGAGCCCAGTGTACCGTACCCTATGTCACTGTCCAAATGAATTAGCAGACCCCTCTGTGTGGGCTCTGTGAGAGGCAGTTGGTGGGTAGCAGAATGAAAGTACTAGCAAGGATGCACTAGGAGGACTAATAAGATCTGTGTTAATATCCATTCATAGCCAGTAATTGAAACCATTCAACATGTAAATTCTTAGCTAGTCATGCTCTGTCTAGGGGTTAGCAATCCAACAGACGAGAAGAACCATTTTTAAAATTCCTTCAATAACCAAGTGTTTTTGCGAGCCAAAATGGGTGTAGCCTCCTGGGGGGAGTGGGAGGCTGGGGCAGTGGGCCCTTTCGCAGGATCCCCAGTGCTGGGGGTGGGGAGAGCCTGGAACCAGGAGTGGGTAGCCTGTAGGTCCCTAGTGGGCTGATGGCAGAGCCAGGACACAGGCTGCCTGCAAGATCCTCTGGTGGGGGAGGGGGTTGGGTGGTCCAGACCCCAGAGATACAAGGGGGCAGCTAAAGAGCCTCATGCAGCTCGTAACCACAGGTTGCAGACTCCTGGTCTTATTAAAGACTGGAGCACTGACTGGTTTAACAGCATTCTCAATAAGTTAATGGGGGAATCAACAATAAAATACACTACTTTTTCTCTCCAAGTCATAAGTTTGTGTGTTACAACTCTCCTATAATAGGTATAAACAGCCCCACAGCATGAGTGTTCAGTTTTCTTACATATATGCATATAGCTTGGTGGGGTGTTGTTTTTTTTGAGAGAGGGAGAGAGAAAACTCTCTTCTCAACAGGAAGAAGAGATTCAGAGTATGTGGGTAGAAGGAAGGAAAAAAACCCAAGCTGAAATGTAGAGTTTAGAAACTCTCAAAGGCATGAAACCTTCTAAATGCTGCCTTATTGTTTAACAAAGTCTTTCTGTTGTCTAATGCAGTATGAAATACTTCTGTATTCTGGGCATCTGTATACTTGGTATGTTTTTGGCATCCATGTTCTGGAAGAGGCTAGATAAAAGTGGGACCAAGGGAGTGATATCAGAAGCCCTAGCTGACATGAAACGTCTGTCACCAGAAAAATACAAATCCATGTTTACCTACAATGGAATCTGGTAAGTTCCTTTGCTAATATTTCCTGCTTCAAGTGCTCTGCATAGCAAGCTTTGGGTTAATGCTACCAACAAAAAAGAGTCTCTAATATTTGTCTGTTAAATTCACTCCAGCTGTTCCTGCTCGTTTTGGCATTTGCTGCCCACTGGTATTCTACAGAAAAGAGTTTAAACAGAGGATTTTTTTAAACTGAATATTGGAGACAGTTGTTTTCAGATTTGGAATTATGATAATTTGCACTTGGTGCCTGTTTCATCTGATCCAGTATAAAAATTCAAAGGACCTTCAAGTCTGATGGAATCTGGATTGTTAGATGCTCATTTTGTACTGGTTACAAACAAGCTACAGACCAAAATTATTTGCAAACATTAATTCTGCAAATAATGCTGAATAACAAACTTGAGAAAAATTTTAAATTTTGTTTGCCATGCAAGTGGGAGGGGCATCAAGGCAAAATTAATTGAATTAGGTTTTCCTTTGGATCTAAGCCAGTGGTTTTTCAACTTTTTTCATGTGCAAAATCCAAAAAAAAATTTGAAAACAGATGCATACTTCTTTGGAAAATTTATAGTCTGTGGACAGTTTACTCCACAGGAATTGAAATTAGGGTGGGTGTTTGAAATTAGGATGGGGGGGGGCAGAGGCAGCTTTTGGGGTAGGTGAAACAGACACGTGCCTAGGGCCCCAAGTAGAAAAAAGCCCTGTTGCCTACTCCAAAAGCTGCATCTGCCTCAGTCAGCAGCAGGAGGAGCTGGCCCCTGGGGATGAGGCCAGCAGCTGAGAGCTGGGGTTGACACTGGGGAGCTGGAGTGGTGGGGGGCACTCTGGAGGTGATGGCAGAGGAGCCAAAACTGGTGGGGGAGCTGGGACTATGGGGGGTGGGGTGTGATCCTATTGGGGGCCACCCACAATGGGCCTTCACCTACAGCCCGCAATAGCCAAAGGCCGCCTCTGGAGGGGGGGGGATGAGGGTTGAGACTATGTGAAGGTGGGCTGTATGGCGCCATCATAAAAACTGAAAAGTGTTTTATGACCATTTTATTAAATTTGTCTCGTGGTACAAAATTATTCAAGGTAAGTCCAATGCAGACTATCAAGCTATAAAGGAATCTTACAAAACTGGATGAATGGGCAACAAAATGGCAGATGAAATTCAGAGTTTATAAATACAAAGTAATATTCATTAGAAAACAGAATCCCAACTATACATGTAAAATGATGGGATCTACATTAGCTGTTACCACTCAAGAAGGGCATCATGGTTTCCATTATGGATAGTTCTCTGAAAAACATCTGTTCAGTTTGGTGTGATAAGCAAAAAAGCTAGTGTAGTGTTATGAACCATTAGGAAAGGAATAGATAAGACAAAGTGTCATAATGCTACTATATAAACCCATTGTTTGCGCACATCTTGAGTATTGCATACAGATCTGTTTGCCCCATCTCAAACAAGATAGATCAGACTTGGAAAAGGTTGAGATAAGGGCAACTAAAATGATTAAAGGTCTGAACACCTTCCATCTGATGAGAGATTAATAAACCTGGGACATTTCATCTTGGGAAAGAGATGACTAAAGGGGATTATGATAGAAGTCTATAAAATCCTGATGGCTATGGAGAAAGCAAATAAGGAAATGTTATTTAATACTTTACATAATGGAAAAACTGGGAGTCACCCAATTAAATTAATAGCAGACTTAAAACAAACAAAAGGGAGTATTTCTTCACTCAATGCATAGTCAACCTGTTTAATTCTTTGCTGGGGTGTTGTGGAGACCCAAGCCTATAGGAGGGTTCAAAAAAGAATGAGAGAAAATCATGGAGAATAGATCCATCAATGGTATTAACTGGGATTGGTGGGGATGCAACACCATGCCCTAAAGTGTTCCTAGTTGTGGGACCAAACAACAGGGGATGGGCTGTTCCATGATTGCCTGTTCATTCTCTCCAAAGCACAGGGTACTTAGGTTACTGGACTAGATAGACCATTGGACTGACCCAGTATGGCTGTTCTCATGGTCTTATGTACAAATTAATTAGAATGTAATATTTGGTATAGAAATTCTTTGAGAGCAACCTCTCAATAATGACCTTGGCAAATAAAGCATTTTAAAAATCTTGGCCTACTAGAAAACACATTTATATAGGTTTCCCAGTCACAGATATATAGCATTCTGGAGCAAAGTCACTAAAACACAGTTCAACAAAAAATATTCCTTAGATGTGCCTCTCCCTTCATCATACCCCATTCACTGTTGCTGTCCCTGGGAACTTTATTACTAATACAGGCTGGCTGTCTCCGACAGAAACACTGTGCCTATGTCTCCATCTGCCAACCTTACTTCTTCCAAGTTCAAGCTAACACCCAGTTTGAACTAGAACTTGTTTTTATTTCAAACTAATGGTTTAGTTCAAACTTCTTAAGTTGCAGAGCGGTGGCATCCATGGTGGTGTCTAGCCCCAAGCCACCACAACCCCTTCCCTGCCCCCCCACCCTGCCACTGGCTTCCCCCACTGCACTGGGGCAACCCTCCCCATTCCCAGGAGCAACGCTGGCCCAGGAAAAGACCCAGGGCCTGGGCCGCCCCCTGGTTGTGATTCGGGGCCTGATCCCAATCTGGTCCCATAGGCCCAGGCAGGACACAGATTGGGCTGATGGCAGCAGGAGCCCAGCCCTGGATCCCTGACTAGGGACGTGGCTGGGGAAGACAGCCACCACTGCGGGTGGCCTGACCATGGACAGGGCTGGGGAAGACGTCCACCACTGTGGGCTGCCCTGCTCCAGGCACACAGGGCACTGGCACTGGCACTGGGACTTGGGGCATGAGCTGCCCTATGCCCAGTGTCAGCAACACCGCTGCCCATCCCTAACCCCACTGTCCTGCCCCTCGCTTCTGCCACTGCCTTGGGATGACCCTCCTCTCCACATCATTTCCCTGGCAGCTGCCCATCCCAGAGCCTGACAGCCCCCCCAGGGCCCCTTTACCTGGTTGCCAGAGCTGGGAACAGCCACTCCACAGGATGTTGCATGATCTGAGCATGCTCAGGGTGGTGGGGGAGTTCTAAAAACTCCCAGCCTGGGGCAGAGCAGCTCCTTGCCATTGTCTGGCTCCTGCTGCAGTGCTGCTGGCATAGTCCGGCCCAGCTCCCAGCATGTCTGCGGACCCCTTTAGGTCACTCTGCAGCCCCCCAGGGGTTTGCGGAAAACAGGTTGGGAGCCACTGATTTAAATGATGGGATGAACAGCATTGCCTCAGTGAATGCTCTGACACTGTTAGTTTAAAAAAAAAAAAAGTGCAGAAGCTAAGCTTTGGTCATACTTTTTAAACCTCTTATGCTTTTTTATGTACAAATATTTTTATTATATACTGTGTATGCTTTTAATGCATGTACTAATTGTCTGTGACTCATAGCAGTTACCTTGATGGCTGCCCCTCCCAGGCCATCACTAAAGTACATAGAACGTGTGAAGTGAACAATGGCTCCTTCACCTTAACTAGATGGCCCCCTTGAACTCAACTGGATGGCCGTTACCACCCTGGGGGCCCATTGTTTTGCAGGGCTTGGTGTAGGTGGGCTCTGCCTAACTGCAAGGTTCTGCAGGGCATGACTCACATCCCCATTGTTCCCCACATTCCCTGTAATCACGGAAAGGCGGGAAATAGTCCTTAAAAGCTGAGGTTCTGGGGTGCTCAGGCAGGACGGTCTTCAAAATCTCGCCTGGCCTGATCAACCAGAACCTGCCTCCTCCGCTCACGAGTTCCCCCTAGAGCGTATCCACGAGTTACCCCCACGAGTTACTGCCGGGCCGATTACGAGTCTCCTCCAGCCTGTAATGCTGTTACCCTTGCTGCTAGGAGTGGTAAGAGTCTGCCCTGCAACCTTTCTCTAAGAAAAAAGTTATTTTATTTCTTTAGGGCTGCTTTAAAACTGCTTTCCCCAGCTTTATAGGCTTGCGCATGTACTTTTCTGTTTGCTTGCAGCTCCGGTTTGTGTTAGGAGCTCCACGTGTCTGTAATTGCTTCTTGCTACTTTGTATCACCCAGTGTATCTCTTTTCCTCCTGGGTTGTTTGAACTTGCTTTAAGAGTATTGTGTTTTGCAACATTGTATAAAGTTAATTGGTAGCCTTAGAAGTCTTAAGTTAGCTGTTAAGATTGTTTGTTTCCTTTAGTTGGTAGCCTTTAGAATTGTTTGGTTAAGTTGCCTTTGCCCTCCCCTCTGTAACCTCCCCAACTTCAATAAACTTTTTCTTCTTAAACTTTACTTGTCCCCTCTTTACTTCTGGAGCCCCCCACCCCGTGTGCCCCAACTTCCTTTCTGACCTTGTCCCGTCCCGCTGCGGCTCCCGCGGCTCTTGTTTCCTTGCCGCCCCGCTGCGGCTCCCGCGGCTCTCCTCCCTTTTGCCTCCGCGCCAGCAGCCGCGGCTCTTGCCGACTCCCCGCAGCCGCCGCTGGCTTTCTGCGGCTGCTCCACCGCCGCTTTTCCCGCGGCCGCCCGTCGGCTCCCCTGCGACTCTGCTGCCTTTCCGCGGCTCCCCGCCAGCTGCCCCGTAGCCCCGCCACTTTTCCGCGGCTCCCTGCAGGCTCTCTGCCGCTGCCACTGCATTTCTGCGGCTGCCCCACTCCCCTTTTCCCCTGCCGCAGGCTGCCTCTGCCCGCCAGCCGCCGCTTCCTCCGAACCCCTTCTGCCTTCCCGCCGCCGGTTCCCCCGATCTCTGCCAGACTCTCTAGCGGCCCCGCCGCTTTTTCCCCGGCTCCAGCAGCAGCCCGCCAGCCCTCCCCATCCTCCGCCGCTTCCTGCCGCTCCCGAGCCACTCCTACGGCCGCCCTTCCTGCCCCGGCTGCCAGCCGTTCTTCCCCACCTCCTGCCCCCGGCTCCTGAGCCGCTCCAGTATCTGCCGCCTTCCTGCGGCTCCCGGCTCCCGAGCCGCTCCCGCTCTCCTGCGGCTCCCCACGGGCTCCCCACCCTTGCCGCGGCTTCTCCGCCGCTTCCGTGGCACCCCGGCTCCCGGCCACTTTTCTGCAGCGCGCCGGGCTCTCCAGCGGTGCCCCCGCTTTCTTTGCAGCTCCCGAGCCGCTCCCGCGGCCACCGCCACTTCCCCCGAACTCCTGCCTTCCCCGCCAGCCGCTTCCCCCGAACGCTTTCTGCCTTCCCTACCATTTTGCCCTCCTTTGCCTCCCTCAAACCCCTGAATCCCCTTTCGGCCCCTCTCCTGCCTCTGTCCCCTTACCTCAACCCCCAAGGACCTCCTCACCCTGCTGCCTTTCAACACCCCTCCCCACTTGCCTTTACTCCTCTTCAGGCCCCAGCTTCCCTGTTACTTATCTTCTCTGCCACTGCCGCACACTAATTTGCATTGTACCCCCTCTTTTCCTATGGTGTATTAAAGTAGCCTGTAGGGCTATAGTGTTAGTAGGTTAGTTAAAGAACCCCATTGTTCTCCAACCTGTCCCCACTCCCAAAAGTTAGGTACCCCCCAACACTTTACAGAAACCACTGTGACAAACGCGACATACACCGACCACCGCTCCCTATACTCATTTTAATGAAGTGTACCCCAAATCCACCCCGTACCCCAGGGGTTCAGTGATTGCCCCCCAAGGTCCTCAAATTTTTGAACCTGCTGGCAGGGTCACTAATGTTTCAGTTGCACTTCAGTTTTCCAACCAATGACTAAATTTGTATCGCTGTATGTAACTAGTTGATAACTGGGGCGTGCTGGAAAAATTCAGGGGGTGGGAGTCTGCAGACCACAGGTTGAAGACCAGTTATCGATCACAATGATTAGAACTGTCATGGGGGAAGAGACTTTCAAAAGTACTTAAATCCCATTGACTTTTAATGGGACTTAAGCCACTTAAGGTATATCTACATTGCAAATAACCCCCACCAAACCCAGCTGGAGTGAGTCTCTCAGCCCAGATCTACAGATTCAGGCTGGGTGTGGTGGTGGAAGGCTTCAAACAGCTGTGTAGCTGTTTCTATTTGGGCTCTGAAATCCAGCCAGCAGGTTGAGTCTAGAGTCTACACTTCAGCCTGAGCAGGAATGTCTACACTGTTGTTTTTAGCCCTGTAATGTAATGTTAGCCTAAGTCTGTCAACCCAGGCTCTGGGTCTTGCAGATAGAGGTCTTTTTTCTGTAGTGTAGATCTACCTGTAGAACTCTGGTAAACAGTACACCCAGGGAGTTAAAGTAAGGGGGAATGAGGTTCTAGGGCCCCCTGTTTTAGGATGGCAGTGTTCCTGGGCCCCTACAAATAGAGGAATGCACTGGAACACTGCATTTCAGGTCCCCTCTTAAAAATAGCACAAGCAGCCAGAACGCAGCATTCCAGTGGCTCTGCCTTAAGCCGAGCCAACAGAGAGCTATGGCAGGCTGGAAGTTTGTGACTCTACCCCCTGCAGGGCAGAGTAGCTTGTGGCTGGAAGCAGCTTCCAGCCGGTCAGCCACCCTGCAAACAGCTGACATAAGGGCTTTTGGGGGAGCTGCTGGGCGTCTTGTGTGGGGGTGGGTTTGGGGCATGAGGTGGGTTCTGGGGATGGGTATTGGGGGCTCACCTGTGCCAGAGGGGGGACTCACCCATGCTGGAGGGTTTTGGGGCCCACCAAATTATACTTTAACCCCTGAGTGCACCCGATGCTTAACTGTTCTGGTAGTATGGAAGAATATCTTCTTTAAAGTTCCAGAGGGGTAGCCATGTCAGTCTAGTTCAGGAAAACAAATAAGGGGTCTTGTAGTGCTTTTAAAGATTAACAAATAAATAAATTTTGTTAGTATTTAGAGTGCCATAAGACTTTGTTTGTCCTTTGAACAGGAAGAAGTATGCTGTAAAATGTGAGGAGTGGGGTGGGGGGGAAGGGAGAGAATTATATGGTGCACTAGAGTTCAGTAACTCAGTCAGCAAAAGAGGCACCACATAAATGCTGCTTTCTTTGTGGTTGTCATTGATGATGACTGGTGCAGAAATGGGATTCCAATTAACTTTCTTTCCTTTTCCCTCTTGTTGTTTGGTGAAATAGCAGCCTCTTTCTGCCTCGGGGCCATGAAACACCTTTGTTTTCCCTCAACACCCAGTACTGCCGAGACTCATAATGAAAGTTATTCTTTGAGCACTGGTCAAATACCTTCAGTGTTAGGTATCTACGTGCTGCAGCACACAATTGGTCAAACTTTTTGCCCTAGCCCAGTGGTTCCCAACCAGTGGTACGCTGTGGCAACACTCAAAGTGTGCTGTGAGAATCTGGGAGAGCTAGAGTTAGAGCTCCCTCCTTTGCTCAGCCCAGCCACGTGGGCTGTGCAGGGCTGGCAAAAAGCAGTGGCGGCTTTTGGGGTAGGCGAAGCAGGCACCCACCTAGGGCCCCAAGGAATAAGGGGTCCCATCCTCAATTTGGTGGACAGAAATGAAAATATAGAAAAATTGTTCCCATCTAGCAGAGCTAGTAGGGCTGGAAGCCTAAGCACTTTTCACCATTATTAGCTCAATACCTTCACACTGACATTCTAAAAAAGCAGGAGTGAGCAACAGACAGCACAACAGTAGGAACTTTTTCCTTGGGCTCAGCTTTTAATTCCTCAATGTGGCCATTTATTCTGCCATTTTTTTTTTGAATTTTGTGAAATACTGCCTTTTCCTTTTCTTTTCTACCTGTTGCCTTTTCCTTTGACTTTGTGGTGATTTTTAGTTTTGGCTTTGGTTAGATCAATTTCCAAAGGGATAGCTGTGTTAGTCTAGTCCAGCAAAAAAAACAAGGAGTCGTGTGGCACTTTAAGACTAACAGATTTATTTTTTGCATGAGCTTTCATGGGAGAAAATCCCACTTAGGTCCATATAGGCTGCTACATATAAATACAGTGCTGCCCTCTTAGACAATCATTACAGCTGTGTGTGATGTCTGTGCCGTATCTCTCTCTTGTAAATTTTTTAGCTTCCTCCATATTTCAGAATAGGGGCCTTTGAGTCTGCCAATCCCTCTGGTGTGGACATACCGCCCCTTCACATTCCAGTTTACTGGAAATCGGTGAAATCCCCCTCCTGGCCCCCTGGTCAGTACTCTGCCCTGTACCTTCAGGGCCCGATGCACTCTTCCAGTTTGTTGCGGCATTCTCGGTCCTCCATGCTCACGCACTCTGAGAGCACCTGACCCCTCGCAGTACCACCTACCTTCCCCCTCCACCCTCCATCTAGAGTGGGGAGATCCAACAACTCCTGGGGGCTTGTTGTTGAGGCCAGCAACTCTTCTCAGGGCAGGTCCCTCAGGTTGCCTTTTCTTGCCCCATTCCAGTTAGGGATAAACATCCATCCGGTTGGGAAGACAGTTTCTCTCATGATCACGAGGGTTCCCACCAAAACGTTGTGGAGGGCTCCTTGGTTCTAACCCTTTTGTGCCAGTCCTTTCACCCACCGGTCCCACAAGTGCCACTAGTTAGAGCTGCTAACTGACAGCAGCTTTCTCATTCCCTCCATATGCTATGACAGACAGTCATAGGCGCCCTCCTTCCTCTACTCCAAATCCGGGATCCCTGTGTTTTCCTCCCAGCTTTGCAGAGTTCAGGCCCAGGACAGTCATCAGTCTTTTGGTTTTGCTAACCCCCTTCTTCCCATGTAGGGTGGCGCCCCCCTTCCCCAACATATCCTCAGCTTGAGAGGATCATCCTCCCATACCCCCTTTTTGCTCTGGGGTAATTAACAAAAGGCATAACCTTTCTCCTTTTAAACTCTACTGCCTTTTTCAAGAATCCTTCTACTCAGTGCTTGGGATGTCTTTGGAATCTTCCCTCCCCTCCCTCCTCCTCCTTCCTCCCCTTCAAATGTTCCATGGGGTAAGTGTATGGCTTCAGCCTACTCATTGCCCTTATCCACCTGCCTCCTGCTAGCAACAGGAGGTGGTCAGGTTATGGAGACTATATAAATTACACGTGGAGGCTCTATTCAACACTGTGCCCACCTCCCCCCTTCCAACCCCCTAAACAACTGAGCTGAGGTTGATTTCCTCCTACATTCCAACCATGGCCATCTTCTTTGAAAACTTGTGGCGAACGGGGGAGGTGCCGGAGGACTAGAAAAAAGCAAATACAGTGCCTATATTCAAGATAGGCAAAAAGGGAGGATCCAGGGAATTACAGACCTGTCAGCCTCACCCCAATCCCTGGAAAAATCATGGAGCAGGTTCTCAAAGAATCCATCCTGAAACACTTAGAGAAAAACAGAATGATCAGGAACAGTCAGCATGGATTCACTAAGGGTAAATCGTGCCTGACCAACCTCATCGCCTTCTATGATAACTGGATTTGTGGATGCAGGAAAAGCCATTGATGTGATACACCTCAACTTTAGCAATGCTTTAGATACGGTTTCCAACAGCATTCTTGTCAGCAAGTTAAGGAAGTAAGGGTTGGATGTGTGGACTGTAAGGTGTATAGAGAACTGGCTAGATCAACAGTTTCAGCCTGTAGGAATCAATGGCTCCATGTCTAGTTGGCAACCAGTAACGAATGGTGTGTCCCAGGGGCCGGTCCTGGGGCCAGTTCTGTTCAACTTTTCATTAATGATCTGGATGATGGGATAGATTGCACACTGAGTAAGTTTGCGGATGACACCACGCTGGGCGGAATGGTAGACACACTGGAGGGCAGGGACAGGACTCGGGGAGACCTTGACAAATTAGAGCAGTGGGCCAAAAGAAATCTCATGAGGTTCAGCAAGGACAAGTGCAAAGTCCTGCACTTGGGATGGAAAAACCCCATGTGCTGCTACAGGCTGGGGAGTGATCAGTTAAGTAGCAGCAGTGTAGAAAAGGAGCCGGGGATCATGGAGGATGGGAAGCTGAGTGAGTCAGCAGTGTGCTCTTGCTGCCAGAAAGGCCAATGGCATACTGGACTGCATCAGAAGAAGTGTTGCCAGCAGATCGAGGGATGTGATCATTCCCCTCTATTCTGCACTGGTGAGGCCGCATCTAGAATACTGTGTCCAGTATTGGGCTCCCCGCTACAAAAAGGACGTGGACAAATTAGAGTCCAGTGGAGGGCAACAAAAATGATCAAGGGGCTGGAGCACAAGCCCTGTGAAGAAAGACTGAAGGAACTAGGCTTATATAGCCTGCAGAAGAGAAGACTGAGGGGGGATTTGATAGCATCCTTCAACTACCTGAAGGGATGCTCCAAGGAGGATGGAGCTTGGCTGTTCTCAGTAGTAACAGAGGACAGAACTAGGAGCAATGGTTTCAAGTTGCAGCTGGGGAGGTCCAGGCTGGATATTAGGAAAAACTTTCTTATGAGGCGAGTGGTAAAGCATTGGAATGGGCTACCTAGGGAGGTGGTGGAATCTCCATCTTTAGAGATGTTTAAGGCCTGGCTGGACAAAACTCTGGCTGGGATAATTTAGTGGGAGTGGTCCTGTCTTTTTTTTTTTTTTTTTTTTTTTTGCAGAGGGGTTGGACTAGATGACCTCATGAAGTCCCTTCCAACCCTATGATTCATGGAGCCTTCCTTTTTGTTGACACCTTTAAAGGTGATAGTGTTAGAGCACAAAGCTCTGGTAGTCCCCGAGTCGGTCCAAGTGGTCCCAAGACACACACAGACAGAGGAGGTCACAAATGCATATATGCTTTATTACCTTACAGAGATCTTGTGGAGCTAGCTCTCCAAGGGGTACAGTACAGCGCGTTTTATAGTACAGTCTACAGGAAAAGGGGTAAGGCGGGCACAGAGCCAATCATAATTCAGGGTCGGGGGCTGTATACCTTATATGTCTGGTCACCTCACCTGGTCAGGGAAGGGTTATTTCCTAATATGGTGCATCACCTCATCTGATGCCTCTGGGCCCATGTGACTGACCTGGAGATGGTGAGGACAGGTGAGATGTGACTACCCTGGGTCCCTGAAATGGTGTCTCAGGACCCAAAATGGAGTCTGCTGACTCATGCTAACCCCTTCAATAGTTTGACCCCTTAACCCAGTGTGCTTGTACAAACATTCCTTGGCCTTGCATTTTTCTCCCTGCCCCTTCATCTACCAGTGGCCATACCTATCCGTGGGCCTGTGAAGGGGCATTTGGTATCTCTGTTGCTGTGTTGGTGGCTGTTCAATTTGTTCCACACCACCCCGTAACCTTCGTCTTTTAGTTAGGTCAGTAGGGGGGTCCCCCTTTCTCCCTCTCTCTCTCTCTCTCTTTTACTGGTTCCTAGTATCTGGCAGTAGGCCGACCCTTTTCTGGACTCCACCTTAGCTTTCCTCATCAAACCAGCTAATATATGCATTATAGGCCTAAGACTAGAGGACACACACTGTCCACCTTTCTTTGGCAGATGTCTTACCACTGGCCTCTAAGGTCCCTCATCTGACAGTGCCTAACCAATTCCAGAACTCGGTTTCTGCATCTTTCTCCCTGATAAGCTGACTTTAGGTCTCCCTCTACCTCTGCTGGTCACAAATGGGGCACTTGAGGAACACAGGTCTTTGTCTTTTCCCCACTTAAGCCAGGCCAGACAACCTACTGTCTCCTCAATGCCTGGGTTTTGGATGTTACAGGGGTAACTGTGCAGAAGGTGGGAAAAACCCAGCTGCATCCACCATCCTTAGTACAGCTAGCAGTCACCTATTACTGAAAGTATCCGAGCAGCACTTGAAGAGCAACTGTGGGTTACTTACCAGCAACTGTCCTTCAAGATGAGCTGCTTGGATTCATTCAGAACCCTCCTACTGTCCCCGTGACTCAGAGTTGGTAACTTCTAGCGACTGAGGAGGGGCAGGGCTGCAGCCATATATATAAATATATATATATATAGAATCATAGGGTTGGAAGGGACCCCACTAGGTCATCTAGTCCAACCCCCTGCCAAAAAAAGCAGGGCCACTCCCATTAGATCATCCCAGTCAGGGCTTTGTCCAGCTGGGCCTTGAACACCTCTAGAGATGGAGATTCCACCACCTCCCTAGGCAGCTTATTCCAATGCTTCACCACTCGCCTAGTAAGGAAGTTTCTCCTAATATCCAGCCTGGACCGCCCCAGCTGTAAATTGAAACCATTGCTTCTCGTTCTGCCCTCTGTTACTACCGAGAACAGTCGAGCTCCATCCTCCGTGGAGCAACCCTTCAAGTAGCTGAAGGTTGCTATCAAATCCCCCCTCAATCTTCTCTTCTGTAGGCTAAATAAGCTTAGTTCCTTCAGTCTTTCTTCATAGGGCTTGTGCTCCAGCCCTTTGATCATTTTGGTTGCCCTCCTCTGGACTCCCTCTAATTTGTCCATGTCCTTTTTGTAGTGAGGAGCCCAAAACTGGACACAGTATTCCAGATGCGGCCTCACTAGTGCAGAATAGAGGGGAATGATCACATCCCTCGATCTGCTGGCAACACTTCTTCTGATACAGCCCAGTATGCCATTGGCCTTTCTGGCAGCAAGCGCACACTGCTGACTCATATCCAGCTTCCCATCCACCATGACTCCCAGGTCCTTTTCTCCAGTGCTACTATTTAGCTGATCACTCCCCAGCCTGTAGCAGTACATGGGGTTTTTTCGTCCCAAGTGCAGGATTTTACACTTGTCCTTGTTGAACCTCATGAGATTCCTCTTGGCCCACTGCTCTAATTTGTCAAGGTCTCCCCGAGTCCTGTCCCTGCCCTCCAGTGTGTCTACCATTCCGCCCAGCGTGGTGTCATCCGCAAACTTACTCAGTGTGCAATCTATCCCATCATCCAGATCATTAAT
>ML681990.1:13413495-13433050 GCA_007922195.1 Podocnemis expansa
CCTTTCCTTCCCTGCCTGTCCTTCCTGAACAGTTTATACCCATCCATTGCAGAGCTCCAGTCATGCAAACTATCCCACCACATCTCTGTTATCCCAATCATGTCATAGTTCTTTGTCTGCACCAGTACTACCAATTCCTCCTGCTTGTTTCCCAGGCTCCTTGCATTTGTGTATAGGCACCTCAGATACCCGGCTGATTGCCCTACTTTCCCATTTTGATTTTCAATTCTATTGTATCTACTTCCCTGCATTTTCTTTTGGTGTTGACCTCCCCCACCTGCCTCAGGGATTAGGGCTTCATTAGAGCATCTAAGAAGGTTTTTTGATTCCCCCAGCATGTTCCAATTATCCTCTCTTCTGTCCCTGGAGCTACAGTCCTGGCACCCCCCAAGTTCCATCCCATCCCCCTGGTCTCCCACATTGTCACTTACCTGTGGGCTTTGGTCCCCTTCCCCCGTCAGACCTAGTTTAAAGCCCTCCTCACTAGGTCAGCCAGTCTGCGTCCAAATACGGTCTTCCCCTTCCTCGAAAGATGGAGTCCATCTCTGCCTAGCAGTCCTTCTTCCTGAAACAGCAACCCATGGTCAAGGAAGCCAAAGCCCTCCTGACGACCCCATCTTCGCAGCCAAGCGTTCATCTCCAGGATGCATCTGTCTCTGCTCAGGCCTTTACCCTTGACCGGAAGAATCAAGGAGAACACCACCTGTGCTCCAAACAGCGAGAGATGAGAAGCAGGCTTGGATGAACAGAAGAAACAGATGGGTTTTGCTTAAACCTATATATATATATATAGATATATATATAATATAGCCACAGGGTGGCCAAGGGGCATTGGCTGCCAGCTCTGTTCTGACAGGCTAAGGCTAAAAAGGTTTCTGACCAATCATGCGCTGAGGCACGTACAGCTATTACTGAATGAATCTGAGCAGCCCATCTCGAAGGAGGACGGTTACTAGTAAGTAACCCACCGATCCTTAATAAAGCCCCTGTTGAGGGGAGGGAAGCACCATGGTACTTTTGTAAGATGGAACAGGTTTTCCCAGACTATTCTTAGGCAAAAATCTCTTCCTTTACTGGTATAGTAGGCTGGTGTCTTTCACGGCAGCAGTGGCTGCATTTCACTACTGTTGCATTCATAGGCTCTAACTTTGGGTTCAAGCCCCAGGGGGTTGGACTCAATGATCTCACGAGGTCCCTTCCCACCCTATGATTTGATTCTATTCTAACTTTTTTCAAGCTCTAAGAGGATAGGTTTAAGCAAAACCCATCTCTGTTTCTTCTGTTCATCCAAGCCTGCTTCTCATCTCTCGCTGTTCCTGTTCATCCAACATTCCTAGCTCCTGCTCCACTCTCCTTTGCTAGCCAACTCACTTTACTTTGTCCTTACATAGTCCCTCTCTCCTTCCTAAGTTTACCTTTCCCTTGCATATATCCTCTTCGCCTTTGTAGGTTTGTTTTTTTTGGGGGGGGGGGCAGGCAAACATTCCACACAGTAGCCATGGAGATAGGAAAAACACTGCACATAGAGGCTTCAGTTTCTATTTCTCTTTCCTAGTCTGTGTGGTGCAATCCAACTTGATACAAACAGTTGCTACCTGGGCTCAGCCATTTGACAAGAGCAGTAATGCACACTTCTCTAAAGCATACTGTTTAATGCCAGTACATTCAGCAAAACTGCCAAATCTCACTGATGAAACCACTGGTGGCTTAACCTTTATGGAAGCGCACTCAGTGCTTTGCAGCAGAAATCACTGAGTCAGCAAGGAAGCAGAAGGTGAACTGGGCTGGCATGTGATTACCCAGCAAATTGATACTTGTTGTGTTGGATGTGCCCATCCTGTGCTCTAGAATCGAAGCTTTCATTTTAAAGGAGGGGGGAACTATCACTGTTAAAGATAAACTTAAAATCACAGCCAAGTATCCAAGAAAGTGGTGGGCTCTCTTGAGTCTGCAGATAGCCCAAGACACTAATTATGAGAACTGTCCTGATTACTTTCAACTGGGCTGACCCCAAAGCCTAATTACTGCAAGTCTGGTGATAGTCAATAACTTGGTTGCTGCAAATAAAAGCAGGCAAGAAAGCAAAACAAGGATCATATGATGGCAATCTGCTTCCAGCAGCCTTTTGTTTTGGCCTCTCATGTAGGGCAGAACCTGGCTTGTGAATGCACTAGTAGGCCTATCCCACCCCAGACACAAGAGAAATCAGAACTGCTGTCCTTTGCACATGTCTACCCAGGGCTGGATCTACCCATAAGCCAATGGTTTAGGGGTGCTGTGGCACCACATGGGGGGGGCAGCCCAGAAGCTGTACCCTGCACTTCCATCCCTCCCTGCGGCAGCCACTCCGCTCTGGGGGTGGAGCAGGCCAGCCCATATGATGGACTACACTCTCTCACCCTGCCTCTGGGCCAGCCTCCCCGCCCCTAGGGCAAAACTGCCAGACCAGGGGAGGGGTGAGAGAGTGGAATCCACCCCATGGGCTGGCCTGCTTTGCCCCTGGGCTGGCTGTTCAATGCCCTGGAGGCAGGGTGAGCTGGCCTAGAGCAGAGGCTGGGTTCTGTGCCCCCCAGGTGGGGTGGCACAAAAGCTGACTCAGGGCCCCACAGTCCCTTTGAGCCAGCCCTGCTCCTACTTAATAAAAGGATGTGTGAGATTTGTTTATCTCTATCATTGCTGTCAGATTTTCAAGCAACCCATTTCCACCCTAATGTAAATGGTCAGACCTTCCAGAGAGCTCAGCAGATTAAGTGCTGATTTTTCAAAAATCTGGACTTTGGCATGCAAGGTGCTAGAAGGTCAGGTACAGCCTAACCCACTTGTCACTCCTGACTGGAAGGAGTGACAGGAAAATCCAGAGTATGATTCATTCAATCCTCTCTGCCAAGGCTGACAATGTATGCAGTTGTAGCAATGGGGTTGTCTTTAAGAGATAGATGAAAGAGTTACTAAGAACAGGACTCCCACCCCACTGCCTCGTATCACCCAAGCCACTAATGATCATTCACTTGGAAAGTATTTTCCCTGCCTACTAGCCTGGCATGAATTCAGTCCTCAGACTGAATTATTTAAGTTCAATGTCAATGTGGACACAAGAACAAAGGGATATAGACTAGTTCCAGAAAAGTAGCTGTTAGTCCAGTTCAGCAAAACAAATGGAGTCCTGTGGCACTTTTAAAGACCAGTAAATTTAATTATCACATGAGCTTTTATGGAAGAAAATCATGGGCTTTTCTCCCACAAAAGCTTGTGTATTAAATAAATTTGTTGGTCTTTAAAAGCGCAACAGGATTCTTGTTAGTTTTTGATATAAACTGGCCATCAGGATGTTGAGACTCGAAATTAGGTGCAGGTTTCTAACCATGAGTGGAATGATATTCTGGTATAGCCTTCTTAGGGGAGCTGTGGGGGCAAAAAACCTAGCCAACTTCAAAACTGAGCTTGATAAATTTTTAAAGGGGAGTGTGAGGGGACAGCAGAGTTCAGCAATTGACTGATGTTTGAATACTGCTGGTAGATACGCCAGAAGCCTGAGATGGAACATTTGATTGGGTGGATTATGAGTTATTACCAAGAATCTTTTTTGGGGAGGATGAATGGCTTGTGAGTCTTGCCCACATGTTCAGAATTTAGCTGATCACTAGAGCCATAACTACAGCGAGGCCAATGGGGCTTTGCCCTGTGTACGCTGGAGTGGCTCAATGGAGCCACTCTACTAAAGGGTGGTTTTCGTGTTGCTGGCTCCAAGCGCTGCTAATTGCAAGGGGTGCATTCTGATGGGAATGCATCTCAGGCAGCAAAATGGTGGGTTACTCACCAGTAACCGTCCTCCTTCGAGATGGACTGCTCAGATCCATTCAGTAATAGGCGTCTCCATGCAGGAGCGCCGGATTGGTCGGAAAACTTTTGTCCTAGCCCGTTAGGAGAGGGTAGGCAGCCTCCACTCCTCACGTCACCCCGTGGCTACATATACAGCCGTCTCCCGAACCCTCCCCAGTTCCTCAGAGTCACCAACTCCAGATGCGGGGATGGAGGGGAGGGACCTGAATGGATCTGTGCAGCCCATCTCGAAGAAGGACAGTTACTGGTGAGTAACCCACCGTTCTTGTTCGAGCACTGCTCGGATGCATTCAGTAATAGGTGACTACTAGCCAGGCTGATGGATGGAGGGTGGAGTTGGGTCTTCCACCTTCAGCACAGCAAAAATGCCCCAGAAGGGAAGAGGCCCACCAAAGAAGATTTCTAACCAGAGTCAAGAGAGGAACTAAGCTCTTTACGTGGCACAGCAGAAACAACAACTCAGGGCCAACCCAAGGTCAGGGGCAGGGCCGAACCCACCGAGACATGTAAGTGAGGGCAGGACAGATCGAGGTCAGCATAGCGAGGATGAATAATGCAACATGAAACATAGAGGGTTGCATTTGGTGCTCTACCTAAGTGGTATAACATAAGGTATGAAGACCAGAAGATAAGCATCTGGCATGGGGTCTTGCAGCGTGAGCTTGTTAGGGAATGCTGGAGGCTGACAGAAGTAGGTTAGCTGTAATGACTGTGGCCCGCACAAGAAAAAAAGAAAAGGATGAATATTGTCCCATGGGCTGAGCACATCACGGCCCAAGCCAGGATTCAAAGAGTCACGGTGTGGCCTGGCAGATGTGGGCCAGGCAGGTAGCCTCAGGAGGGATGAACCTTATACCCTGGACTGACCATGACCAGCCCTAGCGAAGTCTGGTCGAAGAGAGTAATAGTGAAATTACACATTTGTATAGGGTGAAGAGGGGACCCTGAGATCGATCGAGAAGGGTCTGGGCCAGACACTTCAGGCCAGTGCACTGAAGGCCAAGCCACAAGAGGTGCGGTAGGAGGCATAGGGCATGCCAGCTACAGGATCTCAAGTTAGTACGTGAGGAGTACACTTCAAACCAAGTATGGTACTGAAACCGGGGTTTCTTGCTGGAGGGGTACTCCAGGACACTAGCATCCCCAAGGCAGCAGAATAGCCTTGGCGGTGCCGATGGTTTGGTACCTATAGGAGTCTGGGTAACTTGAGAACTCGCAGAGAGGGAGCGAGAGAGAGAGAGAGGCGCTTCTCGGCCTGTAATCCTGAGGGATTCCAGCATCACGAGGATGCAGTCAAAGGGGGGAAGTGAGGGCGGGAAGGATGCTGGCTATCGCTTGGCTACCCAGTCGAGGTGGCCAAAGGGCTCATAGAGATGCCGTATAGGGATATGGTCTCGCGTGCCTAAGGCACTAGCAAAGGGATAGTTTCACAGCTACATTGCGCCAATGTGAGCACCAGGGGGAGGACACATTGATGCCGAGCTACCCCCCAAATATGGTTATCAGGGGGTGGAGAAGTCATCTTCCAATCACCTAGGAAGCAAAACTACCTACAGAGTAGCGACCATAGAATCCTGGAGGTATCCTGGGTTTAGAGAACCCGATGTGGAGGATTATTTCCAGTCGAGGAACCGGATGGCATTCCTCATGGGGGGTACAAGCCTCTGAATTCTAAGTGTTTCGGAAACAGGAACTGTGACCTGTTTATTACATATATATATTTATGAGCAACGTATATCATCTGGTTCCTCAAGGAGGTGAGGGGAACAAAGATCCTGGTGAGGTAGTCACCGACATCGCATGGAGGTGACCCAACAGTTGAACTGTAGGACCCTAAGCAAATATAGAGGGTTGACGTGCACCCAAGAGGTGGTGCTCTGCCAGGATACGTGTCCTAAGGGCAGGGAGACTAGGCGGGGATTACAAGCAGCTTGGGGAGGAGCTTCCATGCTTGGAGTGCGGTCTTCTACTTGGCTATGACAGGGGAGTAAGGCCTGAAAGTTGGACACTAATGTAGAAGGCCCAAGATAAGGTATCCTGCCACTGTTCCTGTTTCAAGGGTGAGGCGCCGTTCCTGTAGCTCCCTGATCTGGAAGGTTCCAGTCAGGTACACTAGGTCTCTGCTTCCCGAGTGAAGGGGGTGGGGGGATAAGGAGGGCTGGCTGCCGCTTCTGGTAGGGTGGGTCTAGGACGAGGACTCCTGGGATAGGTGTCCTGCTAACGGCTGAGGTTGCCCGCTGGGGAAGGGGCTCTTATGGAGCCTCAGCTTCCATGAGGAGGAAAAAAAGAGGGAATAAGGGTGGCAGGGGTTGGACTGCTCTGCCTTGGCCTTCCTTGGAGTCTAGAGTGCGCCACAATGATGTGGGTGCGACCTGCCTGATGGCTAGGGTAGTGGAGGTTCTCGTTGAGCCGAGGTGTTGAAAGCTCCAGTAGAGCTTGCTACCCAGCGTGTCGACGATATGCTAGCAAAGGTATCCCCTGCCCCCAGCCTGAAATCGAGAATGAGGCCTACCTGATGTAGGGCAGCTGGGTAAACAGGACTGGTTCTGTGTCTGGATGAACACTGCGTATGGATGTTGCAGAGCCTCTGCAGTAGTGGCTGAGGCTACTACAAGACGCGCTTCTCGTCCCCGGTGAGACCCATTCTGACGTGAAGAGTGTAGGGGGTGTTGGTTGAAGGGTAGCCGATAAAGAGGTTTGGGGGGGGGTGAGGGACAGATTCCCGTAAGTGCCCAAGGTAGCAGCTGCCGAGGATATGTAGGGGTGAGCCCAGGTACCGATGTACTAGTGGTGCAGGGGGCTGGGGCTGGGGCTGGTTTGTGCAGCCCGTGTTCACCCAAGACTGGGGTGGGGGAGGGGAACGCGGTCAGAATTAGTGCAAGGAAGGGAAGCCGGTCCCAATCGAGCCCCGTTCCCCTTTCCCAAGGAAGGGAGAGAGCATCAACTGTCCACTGCAACGATACAGTGAATTCTTATTGTACCCCGGATAACTTGAAACTAGGGTGGCAGCTAATTGGGTGGACCCCTTCGCCCCAGGTGGGAGAGGAAAGTGGTCTCAGCACTTTGAAGGAGGGTGGTGACAGTGGAAAGGAAAAATTTTTGATGTGTTCCCACGATGCTGTAGATGAGTGGGAATTGAAGGTGGGGCCTTATATCAGAGGGGCGGGTCTGGGAGGGAAGAGGCCAAAGCATTAAGCCCTACAAATAGTGTAGTGGCTAGCACCTCTGCTTAACATGCAGAAGGTCCTGGGTTCCATTCCCAGGGGGTTGAACTTGATGATCTTATGAGGTCCCTTCCAGCCCTATGATTTGATTTGGCCTTTCCCCTTGGGTCCTGAGCAGTGCCCACCACAGGTAAGGTTTCTGGGTGAAACAGGGTGTCACCTCCAAAAGGCAGGTCAAAGACCCCCTGTTGTGCGTTAGCAGACGCTCTAGCCTCCCTGAGCCAGGCCACCCGGCAAATAGTTACTGCTGAGGCCATAGTGCGGGTGGCTGTATCCGCTGCATCGTGGGCCAGGAGGAGGAGGTCTTTGGAGATTATATTATCCTCCTCCAAAAAGACATCATATTCCTCTCCGGCCTCAGGTGGGAGCAAGCATCGGAATTTTGCGACTGACTCCCACACATCCAGCAAGTATCTGCTGGTTATGGCTTGATTGTTTGCCACTTGCAGTTGAAAGGCCGAGGAGGAGTAGACCTTACAACCCAAGAGGTCCAGTTCCCTGGCCTCCCTGGAAGGGGGTCACTGGGGGGCTCCCCCGGGCCTAACGCCATCTGCACCACATCCCGTGAGGGAACCAGGTTATCAGCAAGGGAGGGAAAGTCTGATTCAGGGACCCGATATTTAATGCCTGCCGTGTCTGAAACTGGGGCTGTAGAGCTTGGGCTCTGCCACCGGGAACATGTGAGGTCCCAGACGCTCGGGTGGAGGGGGATTGTCAAGGGCTCAGATGAGGCAAACACTGGCCCAAAGAGGGTATCCGGAGGGGGACCCGAGGGCTGCACCTCCATTCCTAGATGGGCTGTAGCCCGGCGCAACAAATCAAAATGCACCAACAGATTCCTTGTATAGGACCGCGGTGCTGGGGAGAAAGCGGTACTGGCAGCTCGCTGTGATGGAGAAGGAGTCTTCCAGGGGGACGATTCCTGTGGGTGGAAGCAGAACGGTAACAGTGCAGAAGTGCGGTGCCGGGGTTGCTTAGAGCCCCTTGATGGCCCTTCCTCTGAACTGGAAGCGGGGGAAGGAGACTGAGACTCCAAGGTGATGGCAAGGTGATATGTTGCCATCAGGATGGCCCTACGGTACTAGGCCCAAATGGAGTGGAAGATGTGGTCCTCACGGGATGTGGTGCAGATGGCGTTAGACCTGGGGGAGCACCCCAGTGACCCCCTTCCATCTTTCAGGGAGGCCAATACAGCAATGCATGGGCAATCCGGGAAGTTTTTAGAGAGCGTTGAGGACAACTTTCTGGTACAAATGCTGGAGGAACCAACTAGGGGCCTTGCACCTCTCGACCTGCTGCTCACAAACAGGGAAGAATTGATCAGGGAGGTACAAGTAAATGGCAAACTAGGCAATAGTGACAATGACATAGTTGAGTTCAGGATGCTGATTAAAGGAAGGAGAGAAAGAAGCAAAACACAAACCCTAGACTTCAATAAAGCAGATTTTGGCTTCCCTCGGGGAACTGATGGGCAGGATCCCTTGGGAAGCTAATCTGAAGGGGAAAGGAGTCTAAGAGAGTTGGCTGTATTTTAAAGAAACCCTGCTAAGGGCACAGGAAGTTGTCATTCCAATTAGGAGAAAGAACAGCAAACATGTAAGGCAGCCAGAATGGCTTAGCAGAGAACTCTGCTCTGAGCTTAAACATAAAAAGGAAGTTTACAGGAAGTGGAAGCTTGGTCAGATGACTAAGGAGGCAGATAAAGATATTGCTAGGGACTGCAGGGATGCGCGTAAGTCCATGGGGCCGGATGAACTGCATCCAGAGGTGCTAAGGGAATTGGCTGATGAGATAGCAGCACCGCTGGCCAGTGTCTTTCAAAAACTTATGGAGAACAGGGGAGGTGCCAGAGGATTGGAAAAAAGCAAATATAATACTTATTTTCAAGAAAGGGAAAAAGGAGGATCCAGGGAATTACAGACCTGTCAGCCTCACCTCAATCCCTGGAAAAATTATGGAGCGGGTTCTCAAAGAATCTATCCTAAAACACTTGGAGGAAAATAAAGTGATCAGGAACAGTTAGCATGGATTCACCAAGGGTAAATCATGCCTGACCAATCTCATTTCCTTCTATGATCAAATGACTGGTTTTCTGGATGCAGGAAGAACTGTTGATGTGATATACCTTGATTTTAGCAAGGCTTTTGATACAGCTTCCCACAGCATTCTCATTGGCAAATTAAGGAAGTATGGGTTGGATAGGTGGACTATAAGGTGGATAGAAAACTGGCTAGATTAACAGTTTCAGCATGTAGGAATAAATGCTTCCATGTCTAGCTGGCAACCAGTAATGAGTGGTGTGCCCCAGGGGTCGGTCAATGATCTGGATGATGGAATAGACTGCACTCTCAGTAAATTTGCAGATGACACCAAGCTGGGGGGACCAATAGACACATTGGAGGGCAAGGACAGGATTCAGGGAGACCTAGATAAATTGGAACAGTGGGCCAATAGAAATCTTATGAGGTTCAACAAGGACAAGTGTAAAATCCTGCACCTGGGATGGAAAAACCCCATGCACTGCTATAGGCTGGGGAACATTCAGCTAAGTAGCAGCACTATAGAAAAGGACCTGGGGGTCATGGTGGATGGGAAGCTGGATATGAGTCAGCAGTGTGCTCTTGTGGCCAAAAGGCCAATGGCATACTGGGCTGCATCAAAAGAAGTGTTACCAGCAGATCAAGGGATGTGATCATTCTTCTCTATTCTGCACTGGTGAGGCCACATCTAAAATACTGTGTCCAGTTTTGGGCTCCCCACTACAAAAAGGACAGGGACATGCTAGAGAGAGTTCAGCAGAGGGAATCAAAATGATTAAAGGGCTGGAGCACAAGCCCTATGAGGAAAGACTGAGAGCATTGGGCTTATTTAGTCTGCAGAAGAGAAGATTGAGGGGGGATTTGATAGCAACCTTCAACTACTTGAAGGGATGCTCCAAGCAGGAGGGAGCTCGACTATTCTCGGTAGTAATGGAGGACAGAATGAGGAGCGATGGTCTCAAGTTACAGTTGGGGAGGTCGAGGCTGTATATTAGAAAAAACTTTTTTTTCCTAGGAGAGTGGTGAAGCATTAGAATGAGCTGCCTAGGGAGGTGGTGAAACCTCCATCTTTGGAGGTGTTTAAGGCCCAGCTGGACAAAACCATGACTGGGATGGTTTAGTAGGAGTGGTCCTGCCTCTGGCAGGGGGTTGGACTAGATGACCTCATGAGGTCCCTTCCAACCCTATGATTCTATGGGGGACTATATGGTGAAGGAGAGTGGCGCCCACATTGGATCCAGGCCTTAGAAGTAAAGGCTGGCTTGCCCCTTCTAGCTGGGATTGGGGCGGGTGGTGTGGAGAGTAAGAGGAGGGCTCGAGCAGCCTCTCCACTTCAGGGGTGGACAGTACGAGAAGCGACTCCGTGGAGCCCCATGGCAAGTCCTCACCTGGGGAAGGGGGACTGCCTGGTTGGGTGAACTCCTGCTTCTGAGGCGCTGGGCTATAGTGAATGTGCAGTGCTGAGGGTGATTGTGGCCAGTGCTGGGGTGAACTTGGCACCGGCGAGGCCAGGCTGTGCTGAGCCGATGGTGCTGGAGATGATGGCAATAGGTGCCGGGGTGATCTGGGCACTGGCGGCACTGGGCTGTGCCGTCAGGGTGATCCAGGTACCAGTGGTGCCGGGCTGCCCATAGGCGACCTCGAGCGGTTCTGGGGTGTCGGGTTGGTGGTGGGGTCGGCACTGAGGGTGTGGAGCAGCAGCTACCAGTGGTACGGTGCCATGTGTGCTCCAGTGCCAAGCTGTGTCTTGGCGCCGGGTGGGAACCTGAAGCCTTGGGTGAAGAGTGCCGACTCCCCTCAGAGGCTAGGGCACAGCGGCGTCATTCCCTCTCCTTGATGGCTCAAGGTTTAAAGGAGAGGCACAGGGAACAGGCCAAGACCATATGGTCTTTGCCCAGGCACCTGAGGCACTTCCCGTGGGGATCATCCCAGGGGAAGGCCTTGCCGCACTCAGCGCAGGGTTTGAACGCTGGCATGATCAAATGATGTTCCGGTCTGACGGTGGAAGTCTCCTGTGGTGGAACTATGTCCACAAAGAGGTGCTCCTAGTTGGGTGAAAAGCTCATAAAGGAGAGGACAGGCTGCTTGCGTTCACAAGGAGCAGATGTTCCAGATCCGATGCACAAGGCGGAAGAAATGAAACTGAGGAGGGGTTGGGAGATGGCCGTATATATAGCCATGGGGTGGTGCGAGAGGCGGAGGCCACCTCCCTTCTCCTGGCAGCAGGACAAAAGTTTTCCGACCAATCTGGCACTCCAGCATGGAGACACCTATTACTGAATGCATCTAAGCAGCACTCGAAGAAGAACAAAGCTTTATGGCTCTGCTGATCGCCATATGTGGGGTTGGGAAGGAATCTTCCCCCAGTGCAGATTGACAGAGGCTCTAGAAGTGAATCATTCAGCAGCGCTGTGTTAGAATTAAGAACAACCACCACATTGCCTTTAGATTAATACATTTCTGAGAGAAAGCTATAGATTGGTTTCCAAATTGCTTGTGCAATATAGGCCAGCATTTGAGGCTTATTTTCTGAAATGAAATCTAAATCAGAGTTTAAGGCTGGATAAGATCATCAAAAGGCACTAAGTATCACTAAGCCCCCCACACCCAGAGGTAGATAACAGCAGAGGTCTGTGGGGCCTGTGCCCAGGGGCCCCTTGGCTTGGGGGTGGCTGGAAAGCCCCTGCTTTGCTGGAGCTGTGTGTGAGAGAGCAGGGCACCTGAGTCAGAAGCTGGACTCCATGCTCCCACCCTTGGTCCGGCTGGTCTGCTTCTGGAGATGGAGGTAGGGCAGGTCAGCGTGTGGTCACTCCTCCAGTGGCAGACTGGCTGGCATGCTGTAGGCCTCTGCTGTGGCCTTCTAGGGCTTCTGACCCTGGAGGGCCCCATCGGAAGCCCCACTGCATGCCAGTCAGCCTCCCTGCTCATGGTGACAGACCAGCCAGAGCAGGACCGGCAGCTGCCTCTAGGTCCAAGCGCCCTGCACCCCCAGCTGCTGACCCACCCAAAGGCCGCTGCGGTGGGGGCCAGAGCCCCAGGTGGGGAGGCCCCATTGGTGGGCCAGGGCCCAAGGCACATTAATCCGCCTCTGCACCACACCAAGAACCAGAATTAAATCAAAATGTATCAGTCCCTGGGAAGCTATAGCTATTATGTGGCATAGGTAGGGTTACCAGATATCAGGCAAAAGGAAGACATGTCTTCCTTCTTACCTTCACATCCTCCATCAAGCAGGCTCACGATTAGTTGGAAGCTTTTCACCCCAGCCTGTCAGAGCATGGTCAGTGGCCAAAGCCCCCTCTGGCCACTCCCATGGATACATATACAGCCCCGACCTTGATCCTCCCCAGTCCCTTTTAAGTTGCCAACTTCGAATAGTGGGGATGGTGGGGGGGGGGGTCCTGAATGTATGCAAGCACCCCATTTCAAAGAAGGATGGTTACTGGTAAGTAAGCCGCCGTTCTTCTTCAAGTGCTGCTTGGATACGTTCAGTGTGAGGTGACTACTACCCGTACCATGGACGGTGGGCAGAGTTGGAGCTTTCCGCCTTCAGAACAGCTGTCCCCTTAAGGCAAGCTCCAAAAACCTGGAAGAGCACTTGGAAAGCAGGCTATTTAGCCTGCCTGAAGGGGATATCCTTTAACTCTTCAGATTCCCAGGAAAATGCTCAGCAAGGAGACCCGAGAGAGGCTGTGTGTCACCCTGTCTCAGGGGTGAGAAGTGTAACGTTGGCCATGCTAAGCCTAGAAAGTCCCCAACCATGGGAATTGAGAGAGAGTCTAATGGGCTGGGAGGCTTCTTCACCCCTGTAGTGATAACGCCACATCTCTCAATTGTTCTACAAGCACTTCCCAGAAAAATCATTGGAAAGAAGTGAGTCATCCCTTCTAAAGGTGGGCATAGATACTGTACAGGTAATCCCCTGTACGCCAGGGGCAATTGGTAGGTTGCCTTGTAGAAACTAGTCCTGGTAACTGCTTTAGGAGAGCCTATCAATAGCAGGTATGGTGCGAAACATCATGAGATGGGGAGGCTTCTGCTTGGGGAGACTTGTGAGGGAAGTCTGCCACCTGCATTAAAGGTGGGATCTGATCCTTGGGCCCATCTGAATAGCTTCAGGCTCTTCAATCCCAACTGTGGTAGCAAAACTGTGGATGATGGGAAGCTGCAAAGATGGGCTATCTACTCTGAGGTGAAATACTGACCAGTGCCTCCACAGACAGGGTTGGGCAAAAGCCTACCCCACTCATTTTTGGAGGGAAGCAACACTATGACCTTCAAGTGTCACTAAGTGGGGTGGGAAAAAAAAGGAAGGAGTCTTGTGGCACTTAAAGACTAACAGATTTATGTATCACATGAGTTTTCGTGGGAGAAAATCCCACTTTGTCAGATTCTTTGAAGAGTCTTACATAAATCTGTTAGTCTAAGTGCCATAAGACTCCTTGATTTTTGTTTGTTTTGCTTTACTAGACTAACATGGAAATAGACTGATCTAGTGGTGTGGTCCTGATAGAAGAGGGGTCACCTCAGGGGCAGCAGTGGGGTAACCTTGGGGACCTAGGGGTTAATAGACATCAGTCTGGAACCCCAAAACAAAGATGATCCCTTAGTTCCCTCCATAGGTTGGGGTAGTCGTGATCTGCACTACCCCGTGGTGCTAAGGTGGGGGGTGTGTCGTGGCTTCTAGGGATGATTCTGTTAAGATCCCTGGATGTGAGCTTAGGGTTGGTCTCTCCCTTAAGGTAGAAGCGAGCCCAGCGTGGCAAAGGAGGATTTATGAGAAAATGCCCCAAGAAACTGGAAAAAGGGAAGGGGGGAGTCTTCCACCTCAATCCCTTCTCTTTCCAGTGGGAGGGTGCAAGTGGATCCCAGGATACTGAGATCATGCTCCAAGGCAGCGAGGGAAGCCCCAATGAGTAGGAGGAAATATGGCTAGCAGCTTGAAGCTGGCCTTCACCTATACCAAGACTCCTTTGCCTCTTCTCGGGGAGAAGCCAAGAACTATATTGGGAAGCAACCCCCCCTTGACCTCTGGGTGAGCTCAAGGTCCCTAAACGCTTCTAGCAGTTAAGACAGGAATGGCTTAGGTCTGAAGGGGATGAAGCCTGAGAATATCACCTAACCTTCTCATACCAGGGCCAGGGCCTGATCATGAGGTGGTCCCAGGGGTATCCCAAGGAGCCCTCTGGGCATGAGTGAGGCTACCCTTCCCATTGGTCACTCACTCCTATCGGAGGAAGTGAACTGGATCAGTTGTCTCCCTATAGCAAAACCTGTTAAGAGTGAGAATCTCTATCCCTCTTTGCTTGATTCTTGGAGGTTGATATTGCCCCCACTAGACCTTAAGGAGATGGAATGGAGGAGGGAGACCATCTAGGGACCCCTTCAGCAGATTAGGGGAGGATGTCTGAGGAGGGAAGACTATGACCATATTGGAATTGTACAGTCGAGGGCATGGGGCTCACAAGCATCTGGGACATCCATCCTCCTGTGTTTTGAATGTGCTTACCCTTACAGCAATAGGGTAGTGCACTGGATGGGTGCTTATGGCAACCCCGAGGGCAGGAATGCCCTACCACTTTTAATTGAGGGGAAGGCTCCTCTCCACTGGACCGCCATGGGGCTCCCATGGGAAGAGGGAAATGGGAGGCCTTAGACAGACAGTAGGAATTGGAAAAGACTGAGAGATTTTACCCCTCTGATGAAAAAAGGGATAACTCCTACCGGAGGGCAGAGGTAGTCAGGCGGATTTGCCCTGTGGAATGGGAGGGGTCAGTCTGGGAGAGCCAGCATCAGGGAGGGGGTCAGGATGGCGGGGAGAAATGGGGGCATGGTCAGGATGGCAGGGAGAAGCTAAGTTTTTACTCTATCGGTAGGCCTAGTTTTCATGGTAACCTTAAGTTATGATAAAATTAAAGTGTGCAATGAATTTTAAACTTTGTAATTTTGGAGTAGGTAAAATATGGCTATATGCTTCAGTGCGGCTCTCGTAGGCTTAATAATCAACTTGTGTGGCTCTTGGATTCCATAAGTTTGGCCACCCCTGGTATATAGGGACACATTCGAAATGTGTCAGCCCTTACTAAACCTTGAGGAAAGTTGTATAGGCAGAATAAGATGCCAGATGATAGAGAGGGGGCAATCTGTCATGAGTTTTCGGAACTGGTCTGCATGCCTAAGCCTGTCCAGCTCTGAGGCAAAGATATGCTGCGAAAAGAACTCCAACGTGTAGAGATATGGAAGTGTACGATCGGTTAGCTAGCTCTCTAGCTTAGGGAGTAGTTATATGAAGAAACAGACACAGTGCTTCCCGCCCCTTCATTGCGGGAGGGCCATATATAGGAACACCGCTGCTAAATTCCAAGGGGTTTTAGGCAGGATAAAAGGGTGGCAGAGGGAGGTTAAAGTGGTGCGCACCTGGGGTGGGCTTTCACAAGACAGCCCAGCATTTTAAGAAGGGGAGCCCCGTGGAGTAAATAATTCCAGGTTCCTGAGGGGCTGATCTTGTTCGCCACCCGGTTGAGAGGGTCTAGAGTGTTGCCCTTGGCATTCTCTATGATGGTGTGGGCTAGAAGAATGACGAGGTGTTCAAGACAGTAGCATGCCCAAAGATCAAAAGTCTGATCTGGGGTCCCTCGCACTACTTAATAGGAGGTCTGTGTCCTCCAAAAATAAGGACCGTTCCTCGAAAGAGAGGTTCTGGATGGCCTGTTGAGTGTCTTGAGGCAAGCCTGCCTTGTGTAGCCATGCCTCATGTCTCATAACGATAGCCGAGGCTACCCCTCGGCTTGCCACATCTGAGGCATCCCATGAAGCTAGGAGCGAGTCTTGGGAAGCCAGCAAGCCCTCCTCTAGGAGGGATTCATAATCTTCCCTATGCTCCTGAAGAAGCAGGTCTCCAAACATTCTTAAAGAGTCCCATATATCCTGGAACTATCTACCCACCAGCACCTGGTGGTCAGCTATGAGGAGCTGGAAGGCAGAGGTTGAGTACACCTTTCTGCCCAGAACCTCCAACCATCTAGTCTTTCTGGATCCAGGGCATGGGATCCAGGGAGGGTTGTATTCCATGCCCTAAGATGGCTTTGATCACCCGGGGACTTGGACTCGGGTGATGGATAAGGAAGGGAAAACCCTCCGGTGGGACCTGGTACTTGTGTGCTGTTATGTCTGACACCAGAGGGATGGAGGCGGGACTTTGCCAGCAGGTTCTGGCAATGTCATGCACACTGGGGTGCAGCAGCACCGCTATAGCATCCAGGGGAGATGATAAACCGGGGTTGAATAAGGGGTCCTGGTCCCCCCCAATGGTCTCAACCTCTATGCCCATGTGGGCAGTCACCTGGCTGAGAAGGTCAAAGTGCGCTGTGATGTCCTCCCTATGTGACCCTGGCTTGGGATTCAATGCCATATCCAGGTTTAAGTGCATGGTCCTGGGCTCTTCAGTACCATGGTGAGTGTAGTAACCCTTAGGGAGAAAGGAGTTAACACTCTGGTCAGTGAGTCCCAGGACAGCCAATAGGAACAAAGTACAGGTTTTTGAATTGGAGCAGCAGCTTTGCCTGTTCCTGTTTGGATGCAGCAGAGCTCCTGGGAGGATTAGGAGGAGGCCAGAGGGGCCTGAGGAAGAATCCAGCAACATCCTTACCAAAGATAAGTTAAGTTTGATACTGAGGAGGCATTAGTAGAACAGAGAATGTTTATTTAGAAGCAGTCAGGGTGTTTTGGTTTTGGTTTGTTTTTGGATTTCTCTGTGCTGAGCACATGTACTTCCCCTCCCCCAACTAACCTGTAACTACCTAAGTTAAATCCCAGAGAAGCAACTCTCTGTGTTTCTTATCTGTTCTTTTTAATTAAAGATTTTATCTTTTAAGTAAGCTCTGGTTCTGTGTCCTGAAAAGCAAGAGGTTTATGTGCATGTGGCTCAGACTGCACAGCCAGCTACTAATAGGAATTCTGTTCCATTTCCAGCCGATATCCCAGCTGGGGATCAGTCAGTCTCCTGAGAGAGGAATAAAAGGGATTGAGGATATCTCACAGGAAGGAATTCCAAGTGTGCCTTCATGGGTTTCAAGAGGTTTTTGCATTTGGGTGGTGGCAGTAATACCACTCCAAGGCCAGGAATTGGAGGCCTTGGAGAGTTTTAAGGCCAATGGCTTTTAAGGCCTGTTGCAGGCCCCCACCTTCTCACCCAGAGTGCCAGAATCGGGAAACAGCCTTGACAGTGAGCCCACTGTGATGGGACTTCTCTTGGTACAGACCATTTATGAGATCGGTACCAGTAGGCACTCGGTGCCAGTAACCTGCCCCAAGCTCAGCTGCTCCTTCTGGAAGGAGTAATCTCCTCTAGAACTGGGGACCGAGAGCTTTCTTGGTGCATAGGCAGAGGGCTTGACTTAGTCCCAGGCTGAGTAGGCGGCACTGGCAATGTAGTGGCACTGTGATGCCAGGAAGAATTCGAGCACGATCTAGGGCGCTTTAGAGTAGGGTCTGGGGCAGTGCTGCCTGGCGTTCATGGAGGAGCTTCACCTTGAGGTGTCGGGAAGCTCAGAACTATACTAGGTACCAGAGAGTGGTGCCGTTCGAACAGAGTCCACTTTCCTGAAAGGAAAGCAGGCTTTCTTGTTGGCTTAGGGGGCTTTGGAGGGGTGGGTGTAGGCAAGAGCAGAAGAGCCTTTGCTGCCTCGAAAGTCTCCAGGGTGGTGGGGATTTGCACCATCTCCTGCCATCGGTGCCGAGAAGGGCCCAGGCAGGGACAGCTAGATCGGCGGGCGCACTTCAGCACTGATGTTGACGCCAACTGTGTCGTCTTCAGCTCCCAAGGGAAGCAGCACTGAGAGGGCTTCCGTGCTGACCTTACACGTCGTGCCAGTGCCAAATGCAGCCCCAATTCTCTGGGGATAGGCTTCCTCACTTGCTCTAGTGCCAGTGCACGGGCACCTTTGCTCCCTGTCTTTCAGCATCCTTGGCTTGAAGGATTGACAGATGGAGCAGTCAGTGGCCTGGTGAGACTCACTCAGACACTGAAGGCACTTCTCATGGGGGTCATCCCACAGGAAGGCCTTGCCGCAAGAAGCACAGAGTTTGAAGCCTGGCATGTTAGGTGGCTGTTGGGAGCGATCGTCCAGCTCCGACCTCGCACATTCCATAGAAGCACCAGTTGTTGGTGGAACGATGTCCACAAACAGGTCCTCTAATCTAAACGAGCGGCTCATACAATGAGAAATGACAGGCACTTGTGTTTGCAAGGAAAGGGCTGTTCCAAGACGGTCGCTGAGGGCCGAAAAAGGAACTGGGGAGGATCAGGGTCGGGGCCATATATATAGCCACAGGAGTGGCCAGAGGGAGCATTGGCCACCGACCCTGCTGACAGGCTAGGGCAGTGGTTCCCAACCTTTTCTCTGCTGTGGTACACCTTGAGACCTTCAAATTTTTTGAGGCACACCACAACTGAAAAATCATGAATATTCAAATTAGCTCAAAATAACATGAATATTTATGAACCATGGCACAGTTTTTCGGAACTGCTGCTATGTGGTGTAGTAGGGGTAGCAGAGCAGGGACGGCAAGACAGGGGAGGTCAGGAGTTATTTGCAGTGGCAGGAGTGAGTGTGGGGAGCAGAACAGGGCAGGGGAGGGCCGGCACAACCCAGTAAGCCTGGCAAGCATTGCAGGGGGACACTGGCACCTGCTCTGCTTGCAGGGGGGCGCCAGAAATGGTGGCACTGTTCCGGGGCAGGGGTGGCCAAAGAGGACAAGGGCAGCCATGTGGAAAACAGCACAAGGGTGCCAAGAGAGGAGAGGGGAAAGGAGAACAAGAGTAGTTTTGTGGGTTGGCAGTGGGAACCTGGGAAGTGGGAACTTAGGGCAGGGGAGCATGGCGCAGCACCCACTTCCCCCTTCTCCACAGTGGCTCCCTGCCACACGGGGCAAATCCTCACCCCACTGCTGCTCCCTCCCACCCCATTGGTTCCATCCTCCCCTCCCCCAGCCCCCTCCTGCCTGTGGTGGACCCTCCCATCACTGCAGGGGCCAGAACTATTCCTCTAGCCCCCAGCTCACCCCTCCAGCTACACACACCCCCAACCAAACAGCCACCCCACAACCTCAGCTACACACCCTCTGCTACACATCCACTCCCACCTACCTCTGCTACACACATACCCCCTGCCCCCCCACAACCCCCAGCAGCCCTCCTCAAAGACCTTACCTTGGCTGTTTGCAGGCTGGCTGACAGGCTGGGAGCTGCTTCCCTGCCACAAACTACTTTTGTGAGGCCCCCTAAAGGGCTCACTATCGGCACCCACTGCTACCTTCCCTGTGGCCCCAGTCCCCCCTGCAGCCCTAACCACCCCACGTGACCCCCAGGACTCCTTTTTTGTTTTGCTGAACTGAACTAACTGAACTAAGAGAGTTGGGTGCATTTTAAAGAAACCCTGCTAAGGGCACAGG
>ML681990.1:13438050-13455036 GCA_007922195.1 Podocnemis expansa
TCGTGGGGTCCCTTCCAACCCTATGATTCTATGATTCTATGATTATCCCTCTGGAACTCATAAATTATTCTTGGGTATGATATTTTTAAAGCTCTTCCCATCATGAAGCTTGCAAGTTGATCATCTTTCACTTAACATAAATGAGCTAATGCTGAACTACAAAGTTAAAATGAACATTTTAAAATTTTTTTAAAAGTATGAGCATTAATTAATAAATAAAAAGTGGTAACATTAATGATGGCTCAAAACTAACAAATACCACATTTAAAATTTTGGCAGTCAAATCCTACAAATGCTTCATATAGACTTGGGTTTATGTGCACTAGACATTTAATACAAATAATTATAATAAATAAAAATTTTAAAAAGTTCCTAGTGTGTAGCTATAAATGAAAAACACCAAATTTCAGTGAAATTCTCTGAAGTAGTCAAGTTTATAAGACTCTTGCCCCCACAAAAATATTAAATATTAAGTACAGAAGAAGCTAAAAAATTACTTACAAAAAAAGATACAGCACAGACGTAACACACAGCTGTAACGATTGTCTAAGAGGGAAGCACTGTATTTAAACATAGCAGCCTATATGGACCTAAGTGGGATTTTCTCCCACGAAAGCTCATGTGAAAAATAAATCTGTTAGTCTTAAAGTGCCACACAACTCCTTGGTATTTTTTTTTTTGCTGGACTAGACTAACAAGGCTATCCCTTTGGAAATTGATCTAACCAAAGCCAAAACTAAAAATTGTCACAAAGTCAAAGAAAAAGGCAAAAGAACAGGTAGAGAAGAAAAGGAAAAGACAGTATTTCACAAAATTCAAAAATGGCAGAATAAATGGCCACACTGAGGAATTAACAGCTGAGCCCAAGGAAAAAGTTCCTACTATTGTGCTGTCTGTTGCTCACTCCTGCTTTTTTAGCATATCAGTATGGAGGTGATGAGCAGATAATGGTGAAATCTACAATTCAGGGGAAGCACAGATCCTAATGATTGTTTGCCTTGATGATTTCAAAAGGATAGCCGTGTTAGTCTAGTCCAGTAAAAAAAACAACAAGGAGTTGTGTAGCACTTTAAGACTAACAGATTTATTTTTTGCATGAGCTTTCATGGGAGAAGATCCCACTTCCTCAGATGCTTCAAAGATGGGTGAACTTACAGAAAGGAATGAAACTAAATGCAAGGGGGTGTAAAACATAGGATCAGGTCATAAAGTAACAGCAATTCAGAGCAGTTTACAGGCTCAAACCATGGGAAGCCTGAAGTCAAATTACCCTTTGTAATGGGAAAAGAACCCATAGTCTCGATTCAGTCCTACTTTCACAGAATTTAGCTTGCATATTAATTCGAGTTCAGCTGTTTCTCTTTGAAGTCTTGATGTCCCAGCTACATCTCTAATGACAGTCGTTAACAAATCCGTCATCAAGTGATTAGGAAGATGGAAGTGCTCAGCAACTGGTTTCTTTGCCTTGATGAGCCAAGAGTGAAAAGTGCTTAGGCTTCCAGCCCTACTAGCTCTGCTAGATGGGAACAATTTCTATATTTTTCTATATTTTCATTTCTGTCCACCAAACTGAGGATGGGACTCCTTATTCCTTGGGGCCCTAGGCGGCTGCCTGTTTTGCCTACCCCAAAAGCCACCACTGCTTTTTGCCAGCCCTGCATAGCCCACATGGCTGGGCTGAGCAAGGAGGGAGTTCTAACTCTAGCTCTCCCAGATTCTCACGGCACACTGGTTGGGAACCACTGGGTTAGGGCACAGATGGGCTAAGAGGTGATGCAGGAAAGAATGTGGTCTAGCAGGATGGAGCTAGGGTGCAGTTCAGTGGAATGGAAAGCAGGTTATAGGTTCTGGGAGTGGTGGGGGAAAGAGGTGTGCTGTGATGTCAGCCATCCATCAGTAAGGCAGTCATTACAGGCAGCCTGCAGCAAACTTGCTCACCTCTAACCAACAAAACAGTGGGTTACTTACGAGTTACTGTCGTTCTTCTAAATGGGCTCTTCACATACCTTCAGTTACAGGAGTCTATGGCCGTGTTCACACACGGGGTTATTTCGATATAAGTTCTTTTGAAACAACTTATATCAAAATAACACCTTATTTCAAAATAACTTATGCCGCATTAACAAAAAGTTACTTCGAAATAAGGAAAAAGGTGGGAAACAAAATAGCAAGTTCACAGTGTGAACATGCTATTTTGCTTGGGTAGGGGGCTGCAGGCACCGGTGGGGTTCAGCGCAGCCCAGAGCTGAACCCCACGGGTGCCTGCAGAGGGGGGCTGCAGGCACCTGGTTCAGTGCAGCCCAGCGCTGAATCCCGCGGGTGCCTGCAGAGCGGGGCTGCAGGCACTGGCGGGGTTCAGAACAGCTCAGCGCTGAACCCTGTGGGTGCCTGAAGAGAGGGGCTGCAGGCACCGGTGGGGTTCAGTGCTGGGCTGCGCTGACCCCCGCAGGTGCCTGCAGTCCCCCTCTGCAGGCACCCGCGGGGGTCAACCCCTTGGGTGCCTGCAGCCCCCTTTGCAGGCACCAGCGGGGATCAGCGCTGGGCTGCACTGAACCCCGCCAGTGCCTTCAGCTCCACTCTGCCAGCCAGGGGACACCCCTCAGCACCCTGGCCAGGGTGCTGAGGGTTCCCTGGCCAGGGTGCTGAGGAGGCAGCCCTTCAAATGTTGTTTCGGAACACCTCATTGTTTCGAAACAAAAATGCTGTGTAAACACAGCCTATGTGCCGCAGCACATGGTAGCTCTGAAAGTCTTTAGCCTTAGCCTGTCAGGTGAGGGCACACAGCCAACACCCCCTCTGTGCTGCAACCACGGCTATATAGGTGACCGTGACCCTGACCCTCCCAGTCCCTCATACCTTTGCCAGCTCCATTGATTGGGGGTGGTGGGAGTGGCCTGAATGTATGTGAGCAGCAATGTTTCCTCTAGGCTGTGCCCATGCGCGGGAGCGCAGAAGCCCCAACGCCCTAGCGCAGGCCTCACTGCGGGCGGCACAGGCTTGCAGCTGCGGCTCCTTGCTAGCCCCCAGGGCACATTCTTCCTGCCGGCAGGGAGCTGTTCTGCGGAGTTTAAAATCTCCCCTGAACGTGCTCAGCGTGGGAGATTTTAAACTTCTCTGTGCAGCTGCCTGCCGCCCAGAAGAATGGCAGCAGCGAGGGGCAGGCTCCCCAGGGAGCAGCTCCAGCGGTGGGGGGAGTGGGTTGAGGGAGCAGGGTCAGGGTACCAGGGGGTCTTGGGGAAGCAGGCTGGAGAGCGCCCAGCTCTGCAATTTGGGGGAGCCCCCCCCCGCCCTCCACCTGGCCCCTGGGAAAGTGCCCAGGGGGAGCAAGCAGCTTCCCGAGGACTAGGGTTGCCAGATGTCTGGGAAAAGGAGGACGTGTGCTCCTTTTTACCTTCACCTCCTTCATCTGGCAGGCATTCTAAACATAAGTGATTCTTTTTCTTTTTTCCTGTTTCTTGGTTTTTAGGAGTATAAGCTGGTTAAAAAACAAACAAACCACCACACCTAACTCAGGGCTGGAATCCCTAAACCTTAAGAGGCTGCACTACACATGAGGAACAAAAGAACGTGCAGCAAAATCAAGGAGGGGGGCGTGGAACATACCATTTCCTCTCTTCTTAGAGGGGTTTGCAGCAAAAGGCTGTGTGGTTCAGTTAGCTGAGCAGCTACCTATGAGTCTTGGTGTTGTGGGTTTGAGCCCTATGCTGGACACTTTGGCTGTTTTTTGGGGGGGACTCTTGCTCCCTACAAAAGGCCTAAATTGGAGGGAAAATATAGCAAACCCTAACTAAATGCAGGAAAATAATTTATACTGTGAATAACATTACAAGCAGGGACAAATTAAGTAAAGAAATAAAGGGGCACTTTTGAATTGGTTAGAAACAATGTAGGACATTTTTTAAAAATTGTAAAATGGGCTTCTGTGGAAAGTGAAAAAGCAGCAAGTCAGCTTTTTTTCCCAACTTTTTTGGTGCTTTGCAAGCTTATATTTGCAAATTTAGTTTTTTTAAAACTTTTTTTAGTTTCATGAGCATTAATGAAAGGATCATGCAAAGCTTTCATTTACTGAAAAAATGAATTTTCAGTACCAGAAAACATCTTGGTAATTTTTTTTATTTTAAAATAATTTTAAAAATGCCAGACTTAGTATTGTTTTAGTGCTGCATTCATTATCATTACCATTTTCCATGACATAATATGGTAATGACACTGCAATGTTCCCTCTAAGCTGCTGCTGCTGCTGACCAAGTTATGGATGTATTTGGGGGGGGGGGCAGCAGGGAAGGGGCCCAATAAACATTGAGGGCTTTGCTCAGCTGCATCATCACCTTAGAGGGAACATCGGTGAGCAGCCCATCTCGAAGAAGGACAGTTACTGATAAGTAACCCACCGTTCTTCTTCGAGCGCTGCTCACATTTAGTTACAAGTGGCTGCTAGCCATACCCAAGGATGGTGGAAGGAGTTACAGTCTGTCCAACGTGGCATTGTCTCTAGCCTGTTGGGTGGTGGTGTAGTGTATTGTCAAAGTATGTACCGATTACCACATAGCTGCCCTGCAGATCTCTTGGTTCGGGACCTTGGAGAGGAGGGCCGCTGACGATGCTTGGGCCCTGGTAGAATGGGCTCTAACAGTCCCAGGAAGGGGTGTTTTTGACCTTCTGTAGCAGTCTTTGACACAGTTCACTATCCACTTGGAGATGCACTGAGAGGATACTGGGAGACCTCTTTTGTGCTCGGTAACTGCCACAAAAAGTTGGGAGGTTTTGCGGAGTGGACGTGTGCGCTCGATGTAAGTTAAGAGTACTCTCCTCACATCCAAGGTATGCCACTTCCTCTGGTTCTCCGTAACCCAAGGATCTGGATAGAATACTGGCAAACAAATTTCTTGATTAATGTGGAAGGGAGTAGCCACTTTAGGGAGGAAGGAGGATTGATGCCTCAGGACCACTTTGTCGTGGGAGAACCTTGTATACAGGGGTTCTGAGGAAAGAGCCCTCAATTCTGAAACTGTTCTAGCTACTAAGAAGGCCACCTTCTACAAAAGGACCAGTAAGGTGCATGAGTCTAAGGGTTCGTAGGGCATCTCCGTTAGTGCCGAGAAAACCACATTCAAATCCCACGGGGGGGCGGGTTGTCGGGGTTGTGGAAAGAGTCTTCCGAACCCTTTGAGGAACCTTGTGGAGGGTAGGATGGGAAAAAATGTAAGTCCCATCCACCTTCTTGTGGAGAGCTGAGATTGCTGCTAGGTGGACTCTCAGCGGGGACAGAGAGAGACCTTTGTCTCTAAGGTCTAGCAAATAGTCCAGGATTAGGTGTAGCGGGGCTAATGCAGGGTCTACACCTTTGTCCTGGGCCCAGGTGGAAAACCCCTTCCATTTGGCTGTATAGGTGGACCTGGAGGATGGTCTTCTGCTACCGACCAGCAGGGCTGTCCTTAAGGGGGGGAAAAGGGGCAACCGCCCTAGGCCCTGTGCTTTGGGGGGGCCCTTTGCTTTTGGGGGATCCCACACAGCCAGCTGGAGTAAGGAAGCAGGGAGCTTCTTCAAGCTGTGGGACTAGCCTGTGGCCAGGGAGCAGCTCTGGCTGGTCAGGTAAGGGGGAAGGGAATTCAGACATGCAGCATTTGTTTACAGCAGGGGTCTCAAACACGTGGCCCGCACGCCGCATGCGGCCCCTAAAGCTATTTCCACAATGACATGATTGTTATCGATATTTGCAATATCATTATATGGAAAGGTTTCAGTGGTGCAGCCCTCAGGCTACCATACTAATCCTCATGCGTCCCTCTACTAGTCCTCATGTGGCCCTCATGGTGATTTGAGTTTGAGATCCCTGGTTTACAGTAACTCTTGACTTGAGTAGCCACCTTCCCACAACTGCTCCCTGAGGGGAAGAGAAAGGGCAAGTGTTGAGATAAAACTTATGGAGCCAGCCTCAGTCAAGCAAACGGGGACAAAGTCAGGAGAATGTCACATCCCGAACCTTTACAAAACAGGACCTTCTCTTTGAATTTACATCAGCATCTCCAGAAAGCATTCGAGATATTAAAGAACTTTTTTCCTTCTACATTTAACAAGAGTTTTCAGTCTTCAGAGATGTCTTTTTGAGCAAACTGCTCTGTGCAGATAATGATCTATTTATACCTGAGACCCCAGGCTAGCTCCTATATTGAAATACCGAGTTTTTAGGGTTAATGGGCATCAATCAACACATTAAAGAAGTTTTTGTCCTTCCTTCTGTGTTGTAAATATGCCCCATTGTCATTGATTGCAATCAGACCACCAGTTCCAAAGCACGGCAAAGAGGAAAGCAGCTGTTACAGATACACAGCATGTTGACAAGTTCCAAAGGGGTGACTGTGTGGGTCTAGTTTAAAGAAACGAACATGGGATCCTGTGGCACCTTTAAAGACTAACAAATGTATTTATTTGTTATCTTTTAAAAGTGGCACAAGACTCCTTGTTTGTTTTAAATCAGGGTATTTGAGAGGAGGCCAAAGGTCCCTTGTTTCTTCCTCTCATCCTCAAACAGTACCTGAGTTTCATTACTTAGATCACCTGCAAAGCAATGAGGAATGTATGAATATATATATTAAAATAAGATGGAAAAGGAGAGAGTCAGGAGGCACAAAGGAAATAACATACATTAGACAACTGGAATCTAGTGCTTTAAGGTGAGAGGGGACCTGAATGTATTTCTTGATATCATCCAAAAATAGCATCTCTCTCTCTCTCTCTCTCTCTCTCAATTTTCAATTTAACAAAAATTTGATCTAAGAAAAATTATTAAACTTGTAAAATTGTGTGCCCATCTTGAACAGAAAACCAGAACTACAAAGAAGAGTACCTCCAGATGCTCCTGTCCATTTGGCTGTGAGGTTGATGAAACATCACCATGACAGATTCAGTATTGCCTACCCCAAACATCAAAAAATAGTCACAAGTCTGGCTTAAATATATCATTAAAACTCACTTAAAAATAAAGAGATATTTGAAGAAATAATAAATGGGAGGGAGCTATTTTCTCTGACTTCTGGGTTTTGAGCCTTTAGGATAAAGTCAGGTCATGCTTTTCTGCCTCCCCCTGCAACTTTTTAGCCTGAGAACTAGAAATTTATGATTTTAGTAAAGAAAAGTTATGACACTGCTACCAGTGTTCCCTCTAAGCTGATGATGCAGCTGAACAAGTTATGGGTGCACTTGGGGAGCCAGTGGGCAGCAGGGAAGAAGCCTGTTGGGGCCTGGAGAACCAGCAGGGAACTTGCTCAGCTGCATCATCAGCTTAGAGGGAACATTGCGCAAAGTTTAAAATGGGGTGGGGGGGCCCGCACAAACTGATTCGCCCTGGGCCCTGCTCCCTCCTAGGGATGGCCCTACTGACCAGGACCTTCCTAACCCTGTCCGAGCAGAGCCCTTCCTGCTCACTGAGCCAGAGAGCTTCCAGGCTGTTAGGTGCAGGTGACCTGGTTTTGGGTGCCACAGGCACCCCGAGTTCTGTGTCAAGAGATCTGCCCACAGGGGGAAGCAGAGTGGGGTCTCTATGGCCAGGTCCTGCAGGAGTGAGAACCAGTGTTGCCTGGGCCAATCTGGAGCTATTAATATTAGGTTTGCTCCCTCCATCCTGACCTTTAGGAGAACCCTGTGCATCAAAGGGACCAGTGGGAAGGCATACATCAGAGGGCCTGACCAGCTGAGGGGGAAGGCATCGTTGATGGACCCTTTCTCCCAACCTCTGAGGGAGCAGAATTGCTGACATTTGCAGTTCCGCTTAGTCGCAATTAAATCTGTCTGGGTGTACCCCATTTGTGCACCAGGTGGGAGAACACCATGTTGTAGAGTAACCACTCATGATTCGCTCAAGGCTTTCTGCTGAGTAAGTCTGCCAGCCTGTTGTCCACCCCCGGTAGGTGGGCGGCCACCAGGATGAAATTGTATTTCAGGGCTAACTCCCAGAGTTTGCACACTTCCTTGCAGAGTGCTGGGGAGCGGACTCCCCCCTGCCGGTTCGTATCGAACATGGCCGCAGTTTTGTCTGTTAGAATCTGAACCGACTTGCCCTGAATTCTGTCCAGCAAGGTCCTGCAAGCCAATCTGATGGCCTGAAGTTCCTTCACATTTATGTGGAGAAGGCTGTCTGTGTGGGACCACAACCCCTGGGTGGAGAGTCCCCCGGAGATGTGGGCCCCCCATCCCGAGTCCAAGGCATCGGTTATCAGAGTCACTGTGGGTGTTAGCTCTTTGAAGTGAATACCATGGCAAACTGGGGGTCGCTCCAAATTTGTAGTGTCCCCAGAATATCTTGAGGAACTGACAGTATCTTGGTTAAGGAGTCCCTCTGTGGGTGGAACACTGTGGAGAACCAGACCTGAAGGGGCCTCATTCTCAGGCGTGCCATCCGAATCAAGGAGATGGAGGCTGCCATGTGGCCATAGAGTTGTAGGCAGTGGCGGGCTGTGGTCACCTGGGACTTGCTCAGCTCCGTAATGATGGTGCAGATGGACTGAAATCTTGTGGGAGGCAGAGAGGGCATCCCTTCATGAGAGTCTAGGAGGGGTCCTATGAACTGTATAGTTTGGGATGGACAGAGTTTTGATTGTTCTCGATTTATGCAGAGACCCAGGTACTTGCAAAGCTGGGTCACCTCTCTGACATGGAGCTTTACCTGAGATCTCGATTCCCCAAGTATTAGCCAATTGTCTAAGTGGGGGGGTAGATTTTTATGCCCCACTGGCACAGGAATGCCGCCACAGGTGCCATGCACTTTGTGAAAACCTGGGGGGCCAGCGAAATCCTGAAGAGAAGTGATGTAAACTGGAAATGATTTCCCCCTGCAATGAACCTTAGGTACTGCCTGTGGCAGGGATGTATTGCTATGTGAAGAATCTTTTGAGGTCGAGGGCTGTGAACCAATCCCCGGGAGACAGAGAAGGAACAATCGGTGACAGGGAAACCATGTGGAACTTTATTTTCCTTATGTGTTTGTTTAAGGCTCTGAGATCTAGAATTGGGTGGAGATCCCCGTTGGGTTTGGGGACCAGAAAGTATCTGGAATAAAATCCTTTTCCACGCTCCCACTTTGGGACCTTTTCTATGGCCCTGAGGAAGAGTAGCTTCTCGCATTCGATCTCAAGCAGGCAATCCAGTTCCTGGTTCCCATGGTTTGGGCGAGGGGGGTGGTTTTCAGGTCCGAGGAGTTGAGTGAAACTGAATGTGGTACCCTTTTGCCACCATCTCAAGGACCCACTGGCTGGATGTGATTTTGGCCCAGTGGTGAGTGAAGTGGTGTAGACGGTTGGGGATGGACAGGGTTGAGGCAGTGGGTTCACTGCCCTCGCAGCAACTGTCAAAAACACTGCTTCCTTCCCGACATGCGGTCAGAACCTTGCCCATGCCTACTGGACTGGGAGGCGTGGGACTTCCCACTCTTGCTTGAAAGGGACTTGTCCTTATCCAAATCCCCAAGGATACGCTGGGGATATTGGTAGGAGCAAGAAAAGGAACTCTGAATCTGGATCTGCTATTTTAGCTGCTGTAATTATTGTTGCAGGAGCTGATGGGGTTTCAGGGAGTGCCTGGAAGGTTGAGGGGTGTACATTCCCAGCGATCGGAGAGTAGCTCTCGAGTCCCTCATACCATGCAGCTTGGCATCTGTGGACTCGGCAAATAGATCAGGGCCCTCAAATGGCAGATCTTGAATGATGAGCTGTATTTGTGGGGACAAGCCCGAGCCCTGAAGCCAGGCAGAGCAGTGCATCACCACGGCGGAGGCCATGGTGCGTGAGGCTGTGTCTGAAGCATCCCAAGTAGCCATAAGGGCTTCCTTAGATGCCAACATCCCTTCTTCGACCATCGCCTCAAAGTCTCTTAGGTGATCCTTGGGGATGAGGTCGCGAAAGCCTTCCATGGCTTGCCAAAGGTTAAGGATGTATCTTGTCAGAAGGGCCAAATGGTTGGAGACACGCAGTTGTAGAGCTGCCATAGCATAGATTTTCCTGCCCAACAAATCAAGCTTTCTAGCCTCCTTATTCTTGGGGTGGAGCTCAGTTGACCCTGTCTCTCTTTCTGGTTGACTGCGTCAACTATCAGTGACCCTGGGGTAGGGTGCTGGAAGAGGAACGCGAACTTGTCCTGAAGGATATGATGTTTATGATCTGCCGCCCTTGACACTGACGGAATTGAGGAAGGGGTCTGCCATTGCACCCTGGCAATTCTGTATACCCCTTCGTGGAGGGGAACAGACACCTTAGTGGGTGGGGCACTGTCCCCTATGTCAGAGGGGGTCCTTTTCCTCCTGGACCACCCCCAGTTCTATATTCAAATTCACTGCCATGCGGTGGAGTAAGTCCTGCTGGGCATGGAAATCCTCTTTATAGGCTAGAGGCCTTTGGAAGGTATGTTCATCTAGAGAGAAGGATGAATGGGCCCAAGATCTACTACGCTGAGTAGAGTCGGGATCGGGTTCATCATATGAGATATCTGAGGAATCCGGAGCCTGAGATGGGGACGGTGCCGAACAGTGCCGTGAAGTCAAGCTGTCGTCGGCCATCATGTCTAGCTGATCATGGGACCAGGCGTTAAAAGAAGTTCTGGTCTTGGTACGGTTCAAGGGAGAGCAGCCCCTGCTTGGTTGAGGGGTCTTAGTGGTAGTGGAGGAGCTGGGCCTCGATGTTCGTAGCAGGGCCAATGGGGTAGTTTTTTTCCGTGGCCTGGGCGTCAGGGATCACTTTTGATGCCATTTTCTGGACTGTTCTCTGGCTCCCGAGACCGGTTTGGGAGGAACAGAGGAGTGGGCAGAGGCTGGGGATGACAAAGAGGACAAACTGGACCTCTGTCTTCCAGAGCCATGGGAACATGGCACTTAACGTTCACAAGATGAGTGCCAAGAGGACGAAGCCTCGGACCCGTCATTGGCCCCACTTTGCAGTGCCAGTGGAGGGCTCGACAGTACTGAGCTTGAGGGCAGTGCCGATTCCTGTGTTGACTGCATTGCAGGTACTGACACTGGCGTCGTCTTCGACTTGGCCTTCTTCACCGGTACCGGAGTCAGATCTTGGGACCAAGCCCGTGTCTGTACAGAGCACCGTGGCATTGACGATGCCAAAGGCCGTCCAGTGCTGTTTCACCAGAAGGGAGGTTCAGCGACTGAAGTGAGCTGTGCCGTGGCGGTACCGAAGAGGGAGCCGACCAGGGATTTGGACTCTGCACTGGAGGGCAGTGCTGAGACTCCAGTGTAAGAGTTGCTCGGGGTGCTGGCAGAGCACTAGTGGCTCAGGTGGCACCAGAGGCAGGCGCGCTGCTCTCGGCAAGACTACGTAAGCGCCACTCTCTGTCTTTGCAAGTTTTCCATTTAAAGGACTGTCAAATAAGGCAGCTCGCGGCAAAGTGCGACTCACCCAGGCATGCAAGGCATTTCTCATGAGGATCATTGAGTGGAAATGCTTTGGAGCACACCGGACATGGTCTAAAGCCTGGCATTTTAATTCACACAAAGGGAAGACAGGCACTTGCTTCCACAAGTTTTGGCTGATCTGAACTATCGCTGAGGGCGGAAAAAGGAACTGGGAGGGTCAGGGTCATGGTCACCTATATAACAGCGGTCGCGGCACAGAGGGAGCATTAGCCATGTGCCCTGACCTGTCAGGCTAAGGCTAAAGACTTTCCGAGCTACCATGTGCTGCGGTACGTAGACACCTGTAACTGAATGATGTGAGCAGCACTCGAAGAAGAACTGGTCATGACTCATGCAGCTTTTCAGGAGACTTGGAGAGTTGCTTGCCTAAGTGATATGTTGTTACAAGGGCCACAGGATTCCTTTGTCTTTCATTACAAATGGTGATTCTCATCTCCCTCAATCTCACCACTTTGTGATATAGTGTTACACACTGATTGAATCTCTACATTCTTCTTCAAGCGCTGCTCACATCATTCAGTTACAGGTTTCTATGTGCTGCAGCACACGAGAGCTTGGAAAGACTTTAGCCTTAGCCTGTGAGGTCAGGGCACACAGCCAACGCCCCCTCTGTACTGCGACTACGGCTATATAGGTGACCGTGACCCTGACCTTCCTAGTTCCCTTTTCCTCCCTCAGTGATGGTTTCGGATCAGCCAAATCTTGTGTGAGCACCTGTCACCCTTTTTCTCTTTGGTTCAGAAATTAAAATGCCGGGGTTTAAACCATGTCTGTCATGTTGCAAAGCCTTTCCACTCAATGATCCCCACGAGAAATGCCTTTTGTGCCTTGGTGAGTCACACCTCACGGAGAATTGTCCTATCCGCAAGTCCTTCAAATGCAAGACTCGCAAAGATAGAGAGTGGCGCTTACACAGACTCACGGAGGACCACGTGTCCACCTCTGATGCCACCCAGGCCACAAGTGCTCTGCCAGCACCACATGCGACTCCTGCACCCAATCCCACCCAACACTGATCCCCGGCTCAGAATCTGAAGCTGCAATCGGCATCGACTTTGGTACCACCACAGTGCCGTTCTCCGTCTCCTCGTTCTCCCTCATGTGAGTCAGGATTGGGACTGCCCTTGGTACCATTGACACCAAGGGCCTTAGCAACTGCATGGGCTCTGTTCCAGGACCCAGCTGTGGTACCAGCAAAGAAACCCCGGTCAAAGAGTGAGCCAGCACTTGCATCTAAGGAGCAATCGACGCAGGGGCCAGTACCGCTCTCAAGTTCTGTACTGTGGAGTCCTCATCCGGCATCGCGAAACGGTACTGACGATCACTCTGACAACCGTTCCTCTTGGCACTTGTCCTACAAGCCCTCGGTACCATGCTCTCAGGGCCCTAGAAGATGGAGGTCCAGCTCATCATCACCATCATCAGTTGGCTCCGTTCGCTCCCTGGGTTCTCCGAAAGCCATCTCCAGTACTGGGGAACAAGCGGGCAAGTGGGCAAGCATCACCAAAAATGTTCCCCAACACCCGTGCCGAGAAGGGGTATGACCCCGACGACCCCTGTACGGGCATCACGGCATAGTTCCACCCATGCCACAAAGGCTTCACAAATGGGTAGGGGCTGCTCCCCCTCGCGCCGTACCACAGCCGGGGATTCTTTCAACGACTGGTCGCATGAATGGCTCAACCCTATGGTTGACAACAGTTCAGCCTCTCGGCACCGATCAGTACTGTCTCCATCCTGGACCCCAGACTCCTGATGGTATCTCTGATAATGAGCCCTACCCCAACTCTACCCAGCACAGCAGATCTCAGGCTCCCTTGTCATCTTCCCCAGATGAGCATACCTTCCAAAGGCCTCTTGTGTACAGGGACGACCCCCGCACGCAGCAGGACTTACTCCGCTGCATGGCAGCAAACGTCATCAGAGAACTGGGAGTGGTCCAGGAAGAGACTGACCCCCTCTTTGATGTTGGGGATGTTGCTCCACCAGCCAAGGTATCTGTTCCCCTTTACGAAGGGGTGTATAGGATTGCAAGGGTGTGGTGACAGACCACATCTTCAATTCTGCCAGTGTCCAAGGCGGCAGATCACAAGTGTCACGTTCCATCGGACAAGTTTGCATTCCTCTTCCAACACCCTATGCTGGGGTCTCTGGTGGTGGATGCAGTCAACGAAAAAGAGAGGCAGGGCCAGCTTGGCTCTACTCCTAAGAATAAGGAAGCAAGAAAACTTGACCTATTCGGTAGCAAAGTTTACTCTACCTCAGCCTCACAGCTGTGTATCTCTAATCACCAAGCCCTCATGGTGAGGTACATCTTCAACCTTTGGAGAGCCATGGAGGGTTTCTGAGATATTGTCCCTAAAGACCACCTCAGGGATTTCAAGGCGATGGTGGAGGAAGGAGTCTTGGCCTCTAGAGATGCCCTGATGTCCACCTGGGATACATCGGACACAGCCTTGTGCAATATGGCATCTGCCGTGGCTATGCAGCGCTCTGCCTGGCTTCAGAGCTCGGGCCTCCCCCATAGATGCAACTCATCATTCAGGACCTACCATTTGAAGTCCTCATTCTTTTCACTGCGTCCATGGATGCAAAGCTGCATGGCATGAAGGAGGGGCAAGAGCCACCTTCAGATTGCTGGGGATGTACACACCACAATCTGCCCAGTGCTCCTTGAAATCCCAACAGTTTCTGCAACAGCAGCTACAACAGCTGAAACAGCAGGTCCAGATGCAAGGCTCCTTCCCTCGGTCCTACCAGTACACCCAACGTCAACTCGGGGGCCTGGGTAAGGACAAGTCTCATTTGAGTAAAGATGGAAAACCTCAAGCCTCACAGTCTAGGAGGTGTGGGCAAGGTACCAACCGTTCAGCAGGGATGAAGCAGCGTTTTTGATGGTTGCTCCAAGGGCAGTGGACCTGCAGCCTCGACCTTAACCTTTGCCAACCACCTACATCGATTCACGCACAACTGAGCTGACATCACAACTGACCAGTGACTCCTTGAGACGGTCTCAAAAGGGTGTCACATACAGTTTCGGTCAGCTCCTTGGGACAGAAAACCACCCCCTCACTTAAATCTCGGGAACCGGGAGCTAGATCGCAAGCTCAAGATAGAATGCAAGAAGCTCCTCCCCTTGGGGCCATAGAAAAGGTCCCAAACCCGGAGCGAGGAAAAGGGTTCTACTCCCAATACTTTCTGGTCCCCAAACTGAACGGGGACCTGAGACCCATTTCTAGATCTCAGAGCTTTAAACAAACACATAAGGAAAATAAAGTTCCGTATGGTCTGCCTGTCACAGATCATCCCATCTCTGACTCCTGGGGATTGGTTTGTAGCCCTCGATCTAAAAGATGCTTACTTTCACATAGCAATATGTCTCTGCCACAGAAGGTATCTAAGGTTCATGGTGCGGGGAAATCATTTCCAATTCACATTACTCCCCTTCGGGCTCTTCCTGGCCCCCAGGGTGTTCACAACGTGCATGGTGCCAGTCACTGTCTTCCTGCGCCAGCAGCGCATAAAGATCTATCCCTATCTAGATGACTGGTTGATGCACGTGGAATCGAGAGCTCAGGTAGAGCACAGCATCAGAGCAGTAACCCACCTGTGCAGATACTTGGGTCTCTGCATAAATCAAGAAAAGTCAAAATTCCACCCATCCTAAAGCATAGAGTTCATAGGAGCTTTCCTAGACTCCTGCAAAGGGAGGGCCTTTCTGCCTCCCTCAAGATTTCAGTCCAGCTGCACCATCATTGCGGAGCTGCAGGATTCCCAAGTAACCACAGCCTCTCGCTGCCTACAGCTTCTCGGGCACATGGTGGCCTCCACCCCTATGATATGGACAGCATGCCTGAGAATGAGGCCCTTTCAGGTCTGGTTCTCCACGGTGTTCCACCCAGAGAGGGACCCTCTGTCCAAGGTACCATCGGTTTCCCGGAACATCCTGGGGACACTAGAGGTATGGAGGGACCCCCTATTTGTCATGAGGGGAATTCCCTTCCAAATGTCAATGCCTACAGTGACACTGATCACCAATGCCTCAGATCCCCCGTGCCCCCCCCCCCCCCGGGGGGGGGGGGGCTTTCCACCCAAGGACTTTGGTCTTATGCAGACAGCCTCCTTCACATAAATGTGAAGGAACTGCGGGCCATCACATTGGCTTGCGAGACCTTTCTGGGCAGGATACAAGGCAGGTCAGTCCTGGTCCAAATGGACAACACTGCAGCCATATTCTGTACAAACCAGCAAGGGGGCGTCCACTCTCCAGCTCTCTGCAAGGAGGTGTGCAGACTCTGGGAATTAGCCCTGAAATACAACTTTACTCCAGTGGCAGCACACCTAGCTGGAGTGGACAACAAGCTGGCAGACTCACTCAGCAGAAACCCCCAGCTCACCACAAGTGGCCCCTCCACAGCACGGTGTTCTCCCACCTAGTAAACAAGTGGGGAACACCCGATTGGACTTATTTGCTACACAACAGAACCGCAAATGTCAGTATTTCTGCTCTCTCAGGGGTCGGGAGGAGGGGTCACTCACTAATGCCTTCCTCCTCAGCTGGCTGGGCCCTCTAATGCATGCCTTCCCACCAGTCCCATTGATACACAGGGTCCTTTTTGAAGGCCAAAATGAATGGAGTGAACGTGATACTGATAGCTCCGAACTGGCCCAGTCAGCACTGGTTCTCGCTCCCGCAGGACCTGTCTATAGATGCTCCACTCCACCCTCCCCTGTGGGCGGACCTCCTGACACAAAACTCAGGGTTCTTGCGGCAGCCAAACACTGGTCTCCTGCATCTGATAACCTGGAGACTCCTTGACTCAGTGGGCAGGAAAGGGTCTGCTCACAAAGGGTCAGGAAGGTACTGGTTGGTAGTAGAAGACCATCCACCAGGTCCACATATACAGCCAAATGGAAACAGTTCTCCAGCTGGGCCTGAGGTAAAGGGGTCAAGCCTATACTAGCCCCCCTACACCTAATCCCTGATTACCTGCTGGATCTTAGAGACAAAGGTGTCTCCCTTTCCTCCCTGTGAGTCCACCTAGCAGCAATTTCAGGCCTCCATGAGAAGGTGGGTGGTGTCCTTGTTTTTGCCCATCCTACTTCCACTAGGTTTTTGAAGGTGTGGAGCACAGATAGATAATGTAGGGCAGGGGTACTCAAATGGCGGCCCGCGGTCCACAATCCGGACCGCAAAGAGGTTTCCGGTGGACCGCGACAGTGGCCTATTTTCATGAAGGCCGTTTGAGTGCCCCTGCTCTAAGGGCAGCTGAGCAACTTCTATTGCTCGCTGCGCTCCCCCTCCCCCCCACGGAGCCTGCTGCGCTGCCGCTGCCCCGCTCCCGGCGGTACCTCCCCCTCCCGGCATCGCCGCCTCCCCACTTCCAGCATTGCCGCCCCCCCACTCCCACTCGCCCCCCACGCTCCTGGCATCACTGCCCCCCGCTCCCACTCGCCCCCCACGCGGCTGGCATTGTCACCCCCCCACTCCCACTCGCCCCCCCACATGGCTGGCATCGCCGCCCCCCGCTCCCACTCGCCCCCCACGCGGCTGGCATCGCCACCCCCCCCCTCCC
>ML681990.1:13476181-13677574 GCA_007922195.1 Podocnemis expansa
GAGGACAACGTTGAACATTACATCATGCCTTTTGGAAAGGTCTGTCACTTGCATAGGACTGGCTGCGTAGACAGTCCTTAGCAAGGGCTGGCAGTCCTTCAGTGGAATGCAGGCTTGCTCACCAAGCAGAGCCCACAACCAAAATAACACCTTATTGGATGGGATAGTTTTTTAAAGCTACTAAGTGTTTTAGAAGCACAAATGCCATTTCTTGCATGAGGATTTGTGCTCCTAAACCACTTAGGCAGTCTTTAAAATACAATCTCTTATTAGTATTTGGATTATGATAGTACATATGGCTGAGAGCAGGGTGCCATTGTGCTGGGAATTCTAAGAACATGTAATAAAAGGACAGTCCTTGCCCCTGAGTGCTCACTGTCTATCAGGTGTCTCAGATTCATGGCCAGAGGGCCACATGCTGCCCCTAAAGTTGGCCTGCAATGACACTATTGCTATCAATATTTGCAATACTGTTGTATGAAAAGGTTTCAGTGGTACTACCCTTGGGCTACTATGCTAGTTCTCATGTATGGTGTGGCCCTTGAGCTAACAAACTAGTCCTGATGTGGCCCTTCTGGTTATTTGAGTTTGAGACCCCACTAAATAGATGAGGCAGGCAGAAGTTGGGGGGGGGAATGAAAGTACAGCGAGGGGAAGTGCCAGCCCAGTGCCCCATTCACTGAACCACACTGTCTCCTAAGGACTCTTTAACACCTATATGCTCAGTTCCAGTTTTCCTCCCTCCCCCACCAAAATGGAGTGGAATGATAGATAGAATTGTTTGTGTTGTATAGAATCTTTCGCCTGTAGACCACCAGTTCAATTATTTTTATCCAATGAGCAATCAGTGACCTATCACCTGGGCTGCGTAGGCATGGTAGCTCGGACAAAGGGGACTGAATTCTTCATCTGAATATGTGGCCTGCATCACTAGTACCACAGCAACTTAACTTAAGCTATCATAGTGGTATGTGAGATGGGTTAGTGCTCTTAATCAATTTCCTAGTGATTTGCCAACTCATTAATCTTCATGGATGTAGTCAACATGTTGTTGACTGTACCAAATTTTGGACCTAATCTTGAGAGGTGATGAACTTTCACCAATGTAATGGAAACAAGGGGAGGCTGGTCCAGCGCATTTTATTATTGGCGCATCTTATTGTATAACTATTCAGACCTTGTAAAAAATATATATAGTTACACTGGCTCACTGGCCTGTACTGCTGTGTGGAAAATCCAGTTTGAACCTTTAAGGTCCCTGTCCTTCCTCCATGTACCGTGGCAGTATTGGGCAGGGGATGCCTCCATTATTGCTCAGAAGTTTATTTCCTTCATGCTCATTATGTAGCTTTGGAGGCAGTCCCAGACTCCTATCCAGTCCCTGGCCAGCTGTGGACTTGCTGTGATGTGGGATTATAAGGATGAGAGAGACTGAGTGAATCTTGGGGCCCCATAAGGGACATGAAGACCCCCAGGAATTATACCCATATATAGATATTGGGATGTCTCCTGTGGAAAGATCACTTGACCTAATCAACTGAAATCCTACAATTGTAAAAGTGTGGGGCTGGAAGGGACTGGTTAATACATCCCCATGGCAAGGAGACAAGATTAAATGTATCCAGACTGTGCCTGTTAAGGGTTTATCTTACGTGCTCTTCAAAATCTCCAGAGACAGGGATTCCATGGCCTCCTTAGGTGATGTTTCCAATGCTTAACTCTCCTTACACGCAGGTTCTTCTTCGAGTTGTGCTCCAATACATTCAGTAATAGGTCTATCTGCAGCAGCGCATGATTGGTCAGAAACCTTTTTGCCCTAGCCTGTCAGGAGAGGGCTGGCAGCTACTGTCCCCTCATCACCCCGTGGCTATATATGTGGCTGCTGCCCAGCCCCTCCTCAGTTCCATTTTTTTCACTCTCAGTGACAGTTTTCAAAACAGTCCACTCCTTGTGATCATGCAAGCAGCCTGTCTTCTGCCTCGTATGAGCCACCCGCTTGACTGGGAACACCTTTTAGTGGATGTCGTTCCACAGAAGAGCACTTCTTCCATCAAGCCTGCAGCCTCAGAGCAGGAACCAGCACTCCTCCCCACCACCTGCAATGTCAGGGTTTAAACCTTGTGTGGCATGCGGCAAGGCCTTCCTGTGGGATGACCCCCACGAGAACTTCCTCCAGTGCCTGGGTAAAGCCCACTCGGTCACCACTTGCTCTATCTGTCGGTCCTTTAAACCTCAGACAATAAAAGACAAGGAGCAAAGGCACCATGCTTTGGCCTCAGGGCAAGTGCGGCAGCCTACCCCCGAAGCTTCAGGGCTTCCTTCAGCACTGCATGCCGTTTTGGCACCGGAGTCTTTCCAGGGCTGCTTCCCCACAGAGTGAAAGAAGACGGGCTTGGTACCAGTGTCACTACTAGCATTGGCGCCGATCTCAGACACCCACCCGGGAGTCGCTGCAGGACCGGCAGGAGTTGGTGCCGGTCCCCACCGTTCCGGAGGACTTTGAGGCAGCAAAGAAGCTTCTCCTCCTGCCAATGCCTCCCACGCCAGTACCCTCCAAGAAAAGGGATAAACTGGCCCTCACTTTGGGAGCCTGGTTGCCCCGAAAGCGTCACCAGACACAGTCACTGATCTCAGTGCCGAGTTCCCCGACACCGGAACCAACCATGCAAGGCCCCAATATCGCTGTGTCCTCTCCTAAGTGCTGTATTACTCTACCTTTGCCAGCAACATAGACAGTCCGGGGAGGCCTCCCAATCTCTGAGCCCAGAGGAGGGTGTCTCCAGGAGGAGTAAATGGCCCCGACCACAGCCTTCGGAACAGTCCCCTTATAGGTACTGGCGTCACATATGGTTCCCCGAAGAAATGCCAGCGGGTCCCCACGGTACCTCTTAGCCCAGTTTGGCATTAGTTCCTCCAGCAGTGGACAGAGCCCTGAACCCCATGCCCTGTTCCTACAGTGGGGATCTAATGGCACACTTTGACCTCCTTCATTACATTTCCACTCATGTGGTGTTGGAGTTCCAGTCCTCTACAGGGCCTACTGACATCTTATTCGGGCCAGAGTTCACCTCTGCTGAGCCTATAATAATTCCCCTTCACCCTAGTGTGCAAGACCTTGCCATGTCACGCTGGCAGACCCTGGGTCCATCGCCCCAGTATCAGACATGGTGGGCCTCAAATACTAGGTCCCAGTGACAGTTTTCTTTCTTCACCCACCATCCTGCACCATCCCAAGGGGCAATGGAAGCAGCACTAGGCCCAGGGCAGGTTTCCCGTGACTTCCTCTTGGCATCAAGGGATGTGAGGGAATAAGATCACCTCGGGCAAAAGGCTTATTCTTCCTCTGCCTTCCAACTATGGGTAGCCAATGACCGGGCCCTGGTAGCTAGATATATAATGGAAGTGTGGGAGTCCATGAACAAATTCAGATACCTATTCCCACAGGAGAATAGGGAGGACTATGATGCCTTCCTTGAGGCGGGCAAAATAGCATCCCAGGACCTGCTGCTATCGGCTTGGGACACCATAGACACAGCCTCCTGCAGCATGGCCTTAGCCATAGTCCTTTGGTGGCTGGCCTGGCTCAGGGACACAAGGGTGCCCTCGTCCAGAGGCGTCACTGGCGGTGCAAGGGGCACGGGCCCAGCCCCCGCCCCCGCCTCCAGGGGCAGGCCCCACCCCCTGGGGAGAGGCCCTGCCCCCTGGCCAGGGATAGGGCCAGGGGGAGGCCACGCAACTGCGAGCGGCTAGGCCACGGCATGGTGCGGCCAGAAGCAGCCACTGGAGGCTGGGCCCTGGATCCCCAGCGGGGGACGGAGCTGCTGCCACTGTGGGCGGCCGGCCAGGCCCCGGATCCCTGGCCGGGGATGGGGCTGCTGAGGCCGACCAGCCGTGCCCCAGATCCCCCACTAGGGGTCCGGGACCTGGCCACCAGCAGCCACGGCGGCCCCGTCCCCGGCCAGGGATCGGGGGCCTGGCCACCTGCCACCACGGGCATGGGCGCAGGCATGGGCCTGGCCTCCAGCGGCCGCTTCTGGGTGTACCACGCCGCGGCCTAGCCACTTGCAGCGGCGTGGCCTCCCCTGGTCCTATCCCTGGCCAGGGGCAGGGCCTGCTGGGCGGCCAGCCAGGCCCCGGATACCTGGCCAGGGACGGGGCCGCCACGGCCGTGGCCGGCTGGGGATCAGGCCCCGGATCCCCACCCCGATTGGGCTGGGGATCCGGGGCACTGGCATTGGGACCCGGGGCACATGCCCCGGCGTGCCCAACGCCAGCTACGCCACTGCCCTCGTCCTCTCAGCAGGTCATACTCAACCTACTTTTTGAGGGTGAGTCTCTCTTTGCAGCTAAGACAGATGCCATGCTCTGTAGTGCCCAGGACCCCTAGGGGGGATGAAAAATACTAGGGTCTGCTGCCTTCATGGCCCCCTGCCTGACACCCTAGTCCATAAGGGGCACCCAACACCCTTTCTTACGCCTTTCCTGAACTCCTCCTCCGGGTGTATTGAAATCTTAAATCTATCACCCTCGTAGTTGATGGGCCTTCAGCCCTAACATCAAGCCAGGGTTACCAACTATTCCCTGTCTCGGGACAACATTACCTGGCCTGCTGAGAGTACCAGGAGAGAAACACCCACTTTGCGTGGGGGGATAAGCCCCCAGTGCAGGGTACTACCTTTCTCCCTCAAGAATCACCCGGTAGTTCCATCGGGATCCCTGAGAATTGCTACTGGCAGGGGATGCTCCCCCCTCCCACTTTCCACAGTTGGTGCCACCTCTTGTTCTACGTTTGAGGATACATAAAGCAAACATGTGGGTTGCCTTCCTAGTACTTGGAAGGAGCTGCTTTCTGGTTCAAGATTCTCTGGGGTCATGGCTGGAGGAACCCTTCCTTCACCTTCTCTCTCCTGCCCCATGAGAGCATGCACTGTCACTACACTACCTGAGGGGGTCATATCCGAAGGGCTGTAGACCCAAATTCCCTGTGCCTCCACATGCCCTGGATGACCAAGTGGGATCCATCTCCCAATGGTTTCTAAAAACTCTCCTCTTTTTTTGGAGGGCGCTTCCTCTCCTTATGGTTATGCGAACTTCGGGAAGATTCCCTTCACGCTACTTTCTCTCCCTCCCAGAGATACTACTCCCTCCCCCCCCCATGTGGTTCACAAAAACTGGGCATTGGGCACTGACATTGTTCATGTGGGGTGATTCCCACCTGTCCAAATTACTTACAATACGAAATTGGGGAAACAAAGCAATCCCTACTAATCAGTCTGGGCTAGCCTGGATTGTTCACCTCAGGTTCACAAGGGCCCGTTCAACTTGGCCACACCTGGCCTCGGAATTCAAATTGAGGGATTGACAAGCCAGTAGCCTAGGTTTGTCCTAGTGGATAATCCCCTGGGTGTACATGCTCTTTTATCCTCTGAGGAGAGGCCTCATAGGTTGACAACCCTCTGATGCAGTCATACCCCTGTCTCTCTCCCATCAGGTTGTCCCCAGCCCCTGGTGCTAACACACCTTGAGGCCTTTTCTCTTCACTTAGAAGAGAAACCCCCAATCTCTTTGTTGGAACGAAACCTCCTTTGCTTCGCCAACTACACAAACCCAAACCGCTGGGCATGGCACAGACTGTGTATTACTAGAGCAGATTGGGATAATCCAGATCTACCACGGTCACTGGCCCTGTCCTCCTAGTCCCTAGAAGGACATTTGGGGAATTGAAGCAAGTGATGCAAGGGCCTTCAAAAGGGCCCATCTGTAGATGCAGGCATGCACCCACGAACTAGCCCTGTTCTGTCCACTGACAGAACAGACTCAGCAGCTCTCAGGAGTCTGCCCACTTCCCCATAAGTGGACCTGGGTAGTTCCTTAGGCAACCCTCCCTTCCTGATGTAGGGGTGAGTCCCCATCCAATTACAGATTTGACCCTTCCCATACTCACTCCGAACCCATCTCATGGTCCAGGGGGCCTCTTGGTCTTAATGCCGGTGCCACCCTGTTCACCCACCGTTTCCACGAGGGTGTCTTGTAAGCCATTGATTAACGGCAATTCTTTATCCCAGCTCATGTGGGGTTTCTTTTATCCCTTCTTCCCCCGGGGTTTGTTCATCCTTCAGGGGTTGAGTCAACAGATCCTGGCCCTTCTCTCTGCCTTTGTGGGTATCCTCCCGCCCTTAATGTACTCGTAGCACTGTGGTCACCCCCCGCTGCTTTCCTTCTCGCTCCAGGTACTTAATGGAGAGAGTAACCTGTCTCCCACTAGTTTCTACCACCCTTCAAGAGTCCTTCTCCCAGGACTAGAGACTCACTTTCACTCTAAGCCCATCCTTTGTCACATGCTATGTGGGCACATGTATGCCGTGTGGGTCAAGGGGTTTATGCCCTTCACCAGTGGTCATCTTTCCTACTCCCTTCTCTAGTGGCTGTACCCCTGGTTAAAAAAAAAAGAAGAAGAAGAAGAAGGGGAGGGGAGAGGGTGCACCCTACCACAGTGACATACCCTTACTCCATCTGTCTCTGATGGAGCTAACCTCTTTTGCCTTTCCCCTTGTACCTAGACCTTAAAGGTCTTCTTTCTGATCTTACCCTAGTGTGGAGATTCAACCTCTTTCACTGTGGCGCGTTTGATTTCATGGCCCTGAGTTCCCTTGCCTCGTCACTTGTGGAGAGCTACACCTACATACGGGACTCTGAAAGGGCACCCTTGGTTCCATATGCCGACCGAGGTTGACCACCAAGGTATCACGCCATAATAGGTGGTCGGCCATCATCTTATGCCTCCCTGTAACTTGTCTCTTTGGTAGACCAGTAAGGGGTTCTTCCCCCTTTTTCCTTTTTCCCTCCTCTCTTTCATTTCCTTCTTTCATGTCTTTGCCACTAGTAGACAGAGTTCTTTCCCGGGTCACATAAATTCCCCGTCACAAGCTAAGGGACTTATTATAGGCCTAAGGCCTGACAACGTATCCGGCCCACGCACCTTGACAGATGCATACCACCAACCACTCATGTCCACGCTTGAAGCTGCCTTAGCAATCATGGTTCGGTAACTGCGTTTTCATTCTTATTTCTCATGATAAGGTGACTTTAGGCTGCCACTGCTCCTGTCGTCTGCAGATCAGGGACCACTTGAGAGACATAGGCCTTTTGATTTTCCTCTCTTAGGCCAGGCCATTCTACCTCATGGTTTCTCTTTACCTGGGCCATGGTCCTTATGATGGTACTTTAGGCACTTCTTACGGACTTCCTTGCCCAGGTCACTGGACCTTGTGGGGAGTCCAGTGCTGAAGGCAGGAAAGAACCAACTCTGCCCACCATCCATCAGCACAGCTAGCAGTCACCCATTACTGAATGTATCTGAGCAGCGCTTGAAGAAGAACGGTGGGTTACTTACCAGTAACTGTGCTTCCTCTAGATGGGCTGCTTGGATTCATTCACAACCCTCCCACCGTCCCTGCAACTCAGAGTTGGCGACTTCTAGGAACTGAGGAGGGCTGGTGGCGGTCACAGGGTGATGAGGGGGCAGTGGCTGCCAGCCCTCTCCTGACAGGCTCGGGCAAAAAGGTTTCTAACCAATCGTGTGCTGCAGCATGGATATACCTATTAATGAATCCAACCAGCCCATCTCGAAGGACAGTTAGTGGTAAGTAACTCACCATTCTTCTATCACATGGTTAAGTGATTGTAACAAGAAGTGACCTATTAATAACACAGACATCCTATTTCCTTCTCGTTCACTAGTTCAGAGGACCCTCCTTTCCTGAACAGACTCTAACATGGAAGGGATTTGTGCACAGCTAACCAATTTTTTGGCGGGTGTATGTTTCACATATATAATGTTTCTTCATATAAAGGTGTCCTGACCATATCCTTCTGTGTCTTTGGGACTCCTGTTTACCAGGGTTGGTTTGCAGGAAGAAATCTTGCAATATCTCAGGTTACAACCAAGTACTATCTCTGGGTTGATGATGACTTCTTATTCACCAAAAACACCAAGATTGAGAAACTAGTGGATGTGTTGGAGGGAACAAACCTGGATGTGGTAAGAAATGCAAATAAATTGTACCCTTGGAAAATGTTTAAAGTAAAGATTTTTTCTTTTGTTTTGGTTTTGTTTTTTAAGAGTGCTTAAGTGTTACAATGGACAATAAGCCTTTGAAAATCTGGCCTTTAGTTAATAGGGAAGAGAAATATTGGTTCCAGCTCTAGAAATGAATTCCTCTGCAGAGCTGTGTTAGTTTTTTGCTTAACAGAATGTGCCAGAGGTCTTCATTATTGTATTAAAATACAATTCAGGGCATGGGGGGAAACTTGCTTTCCAATGATGGGGAAAGTATTGTGTGACTTTTTAAATTGACTAGGACCACACCAGAGGTAAGTGCTATCTGACAAACATTCTTTGATGGTGATGTGTCTTTCTCCTCTGTATTGTGCGAATTTCTTCTCTCATAAAATTGGTTTTGCCTTCTCAAAATTGTGCCTGGCCAGAATTGGTGCATTATCATTTGTCAGTGGATATTTGCCATTTAGTTCTAGGTAGCCAGCTGTGTCTTAGTTCAGTGCCATTTAATAGTAGGACGAATGGTTAGTTTACTGCTCCTGCAATGGGATACTTGGCTTTGTGAATACACTATAAATTTTCTTCTTGAACATTGGCATCATTTTATGCTGAGAGAATGACTCTCCTTGGCTCAGACCAAATCCAATTTTGAAAAAACTGATTCAATTTGAACAGCAATCTTCCCTCACCACCATTCTCCTTTGGATCATCAGTTCAGAGATAATACTTAACCTAGGGTAGTAAATAAATTTGGAAGCCAGTTGAAGCTGTTTTTGATCCCACTGAGTATTTTCTTGAGTGTTTTAGCACTTCTGGAAAATATTTCCACACGTTAGACTATGACAGTTGACCTGAAAGAGTGGGTGGTGAAGAGGATTTATGTAACAGATAGCCATAGCTTCTGTTCATGTTTTCAAATCCAGCCCAGGTCCTCAGTAAAGGATAACAAATTTCCAGTGAAAGCTGTTTGTTGCCCTGTGTGAAATGACTAGAAGATATCAGTGCAGTTCCCAGTAAATGACTCACTGGCTATGTCTACACTTAGATTGTTAAATCAAATTAACTTAAATCTAACTAATCATTAAATCAAATTAAGTTAAATTGAATTAACATTTCCCCCCTAGAAACTGAAATCGAACTAGCATATCCATGGACAGGACTTGCTAGTTTGATTTAGGAGAGGGGCACCATGGGAGGTGTGGCAACATGGCCCCCAAGAAGGGCCATGCCTCTACCCAGTATATAGAAGGAGGAAGGCACCCTGGTTGGTTTGAATTAACATGGCTACACTGGGTTAAATCAAAGTAATATGTTCAATTTAACTGTCGTTTCGAATTTAAAGGAGGTTTTATAATTTTGAAATGACCTTTCGTTATTTTGAATTGAGGGAGGTCCTTATTTGAACTAAGGAAAGTTAATGCAGCCATGCAATACTTTAAATTGAATTAATCATTATTAATTGGATTTAAAGTGTAAATGTAGACATAGCCAATGTGTTGCAAGCACAAATGGCATTCGCTGGCTTGAATATTGGCAGTGTTGTCGATGTGGCCAATGAAAGAAGTACCATGGAGATGTGACCCCCATGGGATCTCTCTGAGTCAGATGGGATGAAAGATTATCATTCTTTTGCACATGCTGTGTCTGATTTTGGGACCAAGAACTTTTGGTCTCTCTAGTGATCCCAGCCCAGCCTGTAGTGAACCCAGTCCAGCAAGTGGAAACAACACTCTAGTTTCTGAGCTGAGACACAGAGAAAGTGATACAAGGAACAGGGTGTTGCAGGGAATTAGTAACAAGCACGGACTTGCAAGAACCTAGAAGCTGCTATAAACTGGGGTTTGTTAATGTTGGATTCCCAGTATTCTAAACAGTAACAATGAGACCTCAGGGGACTGGCTGAGTCAACAGAAAGACTCCTGTTGATGTTGGTGGGCATCAGCCTGGGCCGCAGGTCAACCAAGAGTTGAAAAGCGGTAACTGAAAAATGTGGGTGGTTGTCTTGCTCTGCAGGTTGGAGGCAGCGTGACTGGAAACACCTATAGTTTTCAGCTGCTCTATGAGCAGGATGATGATAGCGGCTGCTTGCATCTGAGATATGGCTCCTTTCACAAGGTGGAAGAGTTCCCTAACTGTGTGGTCACCAGTGGGGTGGTCAACTTCTTCCTGGCCCATACTGACAAAAGCAGACATGTCGGCTATGACCCTAAGCTGCAAAGAGTAGCTCACTCAGGTAAGCCACGGACACTCTCAGTCTCTCTTAGCATTGTTTGCTCTATGTGCTTTGCCCTGTAGAAGTGTTTTCTCATACCACAATGTTTGTCTTTTTCATTTCTTTTTGTTTCAGTCTTGGGGATTGAAGTTCTCTGCTTTAATTAATCTATTTAGGGGCCCATTGATGACAAAACCCATCTTTAAAAAAAACCTAATACGTTAAAAGAACATCATTCAAAGTCACTTTTTGTCAAACTTTTTCAGATGGAAAGGTTTCATAAAGGCTAGAACAGCCTTGCACATAAACTAATCTGACCTGTAGAACACTGGTGACCAATATTAACCCCACATCAATCAGAATTCTACCCATGTATTACAGCCTGCAAGAGACTAAACTGTTATATTTCTGAACACTTTCCCTGGATGCAGGCAACAGTGGACTCTGAACAAAGAGTTAAATGCAGATTGTCCAGAGAAGTGCACCCTGTACTTTAGTTTTTATTTAGACAGGGAAATGCATAAACAAATCCTTACTGGTTCTGTCAGAAGTGTAGGGTAGGCAGCACTCCTTATTTCTCTTTTAATTAATTAAACTTACTGAAAAAGTGGAGAAAATGGCACTTAGAAAACTGATGTAGTTACCAGTTGAATTTACAGGACAGCTAGGTGACCGTGATGTTAGCAGAATTGGAACTTCTCCAAATTGCGCCAATAAACCCTCTGCCAAACAAAAATGCCTGGGGCTCTTTCATAACTGTATACATGATGAGATATTCTGTTGTTCCATCTTTGCTTCAAGATTCATGCAGTTGGGTGGATCTTAATTCACACTGACTTTTTGAATGCATGTGTGTGCTAGATGGCTTGCAGTGATACCAGATACACAAGAACTGTTTCTGCTTCAGTATGAATCTGCACATCTATATGACAGGGACTTCATACAGAGTAAGTGTATAGGGTGCAGTGCTTTGCTTCTGGACTCTATGTAGTGTGAGACTGTTCTTGCTGCACGGTGTGCGTGCCTAGCAGGAAGCGAGTAGAATGATGGGGTTTGGGGTCAAATGTGACTATTCCTACATCCTCCCTGTGATAGGGACTACGAACCCCCTTGCTGAGCTTAGGCAGGAAGGGGATGGGAGCTTCTCCTGTCTGCAGGCAAGCACCTAGCTGCACCCACACCCACATGCAGCTGACAGTTATGGAAGTGGGTACTCACCACTGCACCCCATTGGAGAAAACCAGGCCTACTAATAAAGGAGGCAGAAAGGCCTGGGACTGCAGAAAGGGGAACTCCCCTGGTCCAGGCTGCCTCCCTGAGCACAACCCAGAGACTGAGGCATGCTTCCAGACTTAGGCAAAGTTCAGAATCAAGAACCAGCCTGAGGCGGCTTTAGGGGTAGATGAAGCAGGTGGCCCCAAGCAATAAGGGGTGCAATCCTCAATTTGGGGGGCAGAAATGAAAATACAGAAAAATATAGAAATTGTTCCCAACAAGCAGGGCCAGTAGCACAGGAAACATCAGCACTTGTCAGTCTTGGCTCATCAAGGCAAACTATCATTAGGATCTGTGCTTCATCTGAATAGTAGATTTCACTATTATCTGCCCGTCACCTTCACATTGACATGCTCAAAAAGCAGGAGCAATCACAATAGCACAAACTTTTCCAATGGTCTCATCTTCTAGTTCCTGGGTGTGGCCATTTATTCTGCTATATTTTAATCCCAGTTGTGAATTTTTTCCTTTTTCTTTTCTTTTTTTACCAGTTCTTCTTTTGCCTTTTCCTTTTCCTCTGGGACAATTTTTCCTTTGGCTTTGGTTAGCTCAGGTTACGAAGTAGACCCATATAGGCTGCTACATATAAATACAGTGCTGCCCTCATGCAATCAATACAGCTGTGTGTGGTGTCTGTGCTGTATGTTTGTCTTTTGGTGAGTCATTTTTAGTTTCTTTTGTACTTACTATTTAATATTTTTGAGGGGGCTAGAGTCTTATAAATTTGAGTACTTCAGAGAATGTCATTGAAATTTGGTGTTTTTCATTTATTGCTACAGACTAGAAACCTTCTTTTCACTTATTTTTATTATATTTATTTGTATCAAACTTCTAGTGCACATAAACCCAAGCCTATATGAAAGATTTGTAGCATTTGACTGCCAAAATTTTAAATGTATTTTAGTTATTTTTGAGTCATCATTAATTTTACCACTTTTTAATTGTTAATTAATGAACATGCTTTTTAAAAGGTTTTAAAAGTTCATTTTAACTTTGTAGTTCAACATCAGCTCATTTATATTAAGTAAAAGATGATCAACTTACAAGCTTCATGATGGAATGATCTTTAAAAATATCATATCCAGGACTAATTTACAAATTCCAGAGGGACAGTTGTGTTAGTTTGGTTCAGGAAGACAAACAAGGAGTCCAGTGGGGGCAGGGAGAGAGGACTGGGGCCATGGGGAGAGTGGTAGTGGGGGGGTATAGGAGGCCCTTTAGGAGGCCTCAAAATGGGCCTTTGCCTAGGGCCCCCAACCGCCTAAGTCTGCCTCTGCACACAGCAAACTAAGGGGTTTCCCCCAGCAAGGGCAAAAGCAGCCTTCCAAAGGAGCATGCCAGGAGTCTGTGACATTCTCCCATGAGCCCATGGGTCAACTCTTAGACTCCTAAGAAATGCTTGCAGTTAAAACAGGGAAATGACACAAGAGTGCTGTGTAATCTTCATTAACATGGTGGCTAGACTACATAATGATTATCTGTACTGCAATCTGAGGTAATTTTAGACATTGTCACATCATCATGGCTAAAAATAGCCCTATAGGGGCATTGGCATCAGAATCAGCTACCATCATGAGTCATATAACTAGGTGTGCAAGTAAAGCCTCTGCTGTTTTTTTAACCATGCCTGCCCAGGTTTGTCTTTCTAAGCCTCAGTCAGGCCTCGCAGAGTGCACATACCACTGAAGATCTGATTCTGCTAGTGACCACAGATTAGCAGATCTGATTTGCTGGGTCAAGCAGTAGCAGCTTGGTTTAAGATCCAGAGGACCTGCAGTTCAATTCCTTTTGATGTAGAGATCTGTTTTGCAGTGTGTGGCTCTGGAGAAATGACTCATAAAATAATTTCACAGCTGTTCTCAGGGAAACACAGGATTGCCCAGATTTGCTTAACTGTTGTTTGTCTGTTTTTCCCCCAACCCAGAGTTTTTCATGGATGGACTGGGTGTCTTACTTGTTGGTTCCTGCAGCGATGTTTCTATAGGTCACCAAGGACATAATCCTTCATCTGATCCCAACATCACTAAACTAGAAAACGAGTATCAAAAGTACCGGGCCAATACCCAAGCACAGGTTCACTTTAAGCTAGCTTTGCACTACTTCAAAAACCGACTGAAGTGCTACTCACAAAAATAACCCTTTGAACCTGCCGTGTACAGTTCCCAGTGGTAACCATCCCAGTGCCTGTGATAGGAATACACTGTGGGCATCAGCCTAATTGACTTATTTATGCCACATGGATGCCTTTCTTTTGCATCTACCTTTCTATAAAATCTTTTTTTAATGGGCTTGAATTTGGGGTTCTGGAATCTCTTGACTCAACGTTGAAATGGATAACTCCATTGTGTGTGTAATACACACTTCTCTTCCTGTCAGGACATTTGTGTTGCTCTGCACCTTGCCGTATTGTTCTCACAGTTTCTCTCATCGTATGGTGAGTCAGCTTGAGCCAGATTCATCATTGCTGTGCACTGTATCTTTTCCAGCCAGTGCAGAGTGAAGAGGTGAGGGGGCATGTGAATGACAACTACTACTGGTTAGCTCTGGTTGCAAACCAACACATCATCATTGCACTGGGCCAAATAACTCCACAATATGTTTGGCAATAGTGAACAGGGCCTATGCACTTGAATGGATTGCAAGGAATGCACAGACTTTCTGCCTTTCATCTCCACTGCAATGAGTGGGGGAGTAACTGGAATAAATGTTGGCAAGCTGAGCACCAGAAACACAATGACTCATGTTTAGACTGAAGTGTTTGGTTTATTCTACATGGAGTTAGTATGTTGCCTATGCAATATCGCCTGAGAATTTCTTCTGTTTACTCCTATTTAAGGACCAGCGTGGGGATTCTGGAAACCTGGTTTCATTAAGAATCTTTCACTTAAGTGGAGGAAAATGCAGACTCTCCTAATTATCCTACCTGAATGCAGCCCAAGCTTGCATGAGTTCTTTTCAGCTGCCAGCTACTGGCTGATGTGAAATAGTGGTGCTCAGTTCCTAGTGGACAGCTATGCAGCAGCCAAAAATCCCACCATTACCACAGTAGTGGGACCTAGATGCTAATTTCAGCCAAGAAGTAAATGCCACAAGCACACCATGGGTCCTACTTCTGACAAGTGGAGGGATGAGAAAGTTCGGCCTTGGTATGAAACATTGTGGAATTGGTCAGCAGATGACTAGCTCTCATGTCTGCTCAACTCTTGTTACCTCATGTTTGGCTGTCTTGTAGATTGTGAGCTCACTGGGACAGGGGCAATGTTTGTTATGAGTGGACAGTATCTACCATGACAGAGACCTTATTGAGGTTCCTTCACTGTAATGCAGATAATTAAAATATTTGAACACTGGCTTAAAAGTAGAGCATTCCTTGTGGTTTCAAGAAGTCCTTGTGTTCATTCAAGTAAAAGCTGAAATTCTTCATGCTCTGTGTCCCACCCCCCCCCAGCTGGCAGGGGTTAAAAGATAATTTGGTGGGTCCTGGAACCCTCTGGCATGGGTGGGCCTCCAACACCTATCCCCAGCACCCACCCCTTGCTGCAATACCCACCCCCAGACACAGGCACACAACCACTCCCCCACACACACAGATGCAGCCACCCCCGGAGGGGGGGCGGGAGAGAGAGACACACACATACACACAGCCACCCTCCCCAGACAGACAGACAGACACACAAAACCCAGTAGCCGCTCCTAAAACCCTTACCTGTGCTGTTTGCAGGCTGCCTGATGGGCCGCAAGCTGCGCCTCCCTGCAGGGGGAGATTCACAAATTCCCCCTGCCACAGCTCTCTGCTGGCCGGGCTTAAGTTGGAACAGGGCTTAAAGTGTTCTGGTGCATTCCCCCTTGCTTTAACACCTGCCAGTTGGTCACACTGACAGCTTCCTACACAGGTGTAATTAAATGGATTTTTCTGGTATACTTACTGTCCTTTTATAATTAGATAAGAGATTGTGGCTTCTTGACACTGCAATGTCCTTAATAGTAATTACGGTAGGTGTTTGAAAAGCTACCACAAAAAGCAGCATAACCCTTTGTGAAAGCCAACCTGTACTGCTGAATCCAGCTGTGCATTACAGTCAAGGTGCTTGGTGATGTGCCATGATTTTTCAGTCCTTTGTAGTCTGTCGCCACAACTAAACTAAGTCACTATGGATAGGTTCCTACCCTACATACTTGCTCAAGTTCTTAAATTTGAAAGGCTGCCATATTCACTCTCCTGGATTCACTTCATTACCAGAGTGCCTTGAAGCACAGATCATTGAAATTCAGGGCCTCATTTTGCTAGACTCTATGTCAGTGTTTCCCAACCAGCATGCTGTCAGGCCTAAGCAGGTGTGCCATGGAATTTTTTGAAAAAATGTCTCAGAGTTCTGGATTGACTCATGAATATTAATGAGTTCATTTGGAGACTGTAGGGTGGTGTGCCTCAAAATAATTAAAAGTACCAAAGTGTGCCACGGCTGAGAAAAAGTTGGGAACCACTGCTCTATGTATGTACCACATGAAACCATCTCTGCCTAAAGCATGTACAATCTATGTCAAGAAGCTGAGAGAAAGGCAGCATTATAAACCCATTTAACAGATAAAAGAACTTTTGTGAGCGGGAGTCTAATTTTTACCAGCACTAATGTTCTTGGATAGCCAAGTAAGCTCAAAACTTTGAAAAGCAACTAATGAATTTGGGTGACTCAGCAAAGATTGCATTGTAAAGGGCCTACTGCTTTGAGGGCAGGTGCTCAGCACTTTCTGCAAATCAGGCCTCTGGAAGATGCCCTGGACAACAGGCATGCAAAAATCACAGTTTTTTAAAAGTGACTAATCTCTTTGTGTTGCAATAGCATTTTGAAATCCCAGCTCTGACTGGGCCTCTAGTGTGCAAGACATTGCCCAAGAAAGTCTCTGCTATGTGTTTGTGCGGTGAGTGTTTGCACTCAAAAGCTGATCAGTTCAGCTTCATTGGGAAAACATCAGAATCACTCTTACGTGACTCATTCAGTCTTAAGCAGAATACCCCAGAGAATCAGCTGTAGGTTAACCAGCATTTGTGATGCAATCTTGCTAAACCACAACTTCAGGAAGGAGAATTTGTTTGGTCATTTTGCAAAAGAAAGAAGTGAGGTAGTATATGCTGTCACCTCGGTAAGCAGAAAGGAGAAAGTAGGGGCAAGGGGATGTAAATCCTTTTCCACTGCAGCAGAGATGTGGCAACCAGCTCCAGAAAGTTAGACTTGCAGGGAGGCGAATCATAAGTGCTCATTGCCACAGATCAACATGTAGAAACCAACACTGTCTACGCTCCCAGGTTACTTCAGTATAACTTATGGTACTCCAGGGTGTGAATAATCTACCCCTGGAGTGATGTAAATTACACCCGCCTAAGCCCCCCAGCATAGACAGTGCAACATCTGTGGGAGCGCTTCTCCAGCCAATGTAGCTATTGCCTGTTGTGGAGGCTGGTGTTAAGCTGATAGGAGAATTCTTTCCTATCTGCTTTATAGCATTTCTACCACACACCCTGCTGTGCCACTGTAAGTGCTGTAGTGTAGATGTAGCCCATTTAAAAAAAAAAAGGCCAGAGAGGAAGTGTGAGTAATACTAGGCCAAACCACTTTTCTTCCTAAAAGGAATCAATTTTGAAGCACTTGGAGGAGGGCAAAGTGATCAGGAATCGTCAGCATGGCTGATCAACCCAAGTGCCTTCTGTGATGAAATGACTAGCTCTGTGGCCGTGGGGAAAGCAGTGGACATAGGGTGACTTTAGCAAAGCTTTTGAAGGTTTTCCTACAGTATTCATGCCAGCAAGTTAAAGAAGTGTGGATTGGATTAATGAACTATAAAGTGGATAAGACCCTGGGCCTCAACAGATAATGACTCAATGTGTAGTTAGCAGCCAATAACAAGCAGAGTGCTCCAGAAGTTGCTCGTGAGACGGATTTTGTTCAGTATCTTGATGAATGACTGGGAGGATGGAGAGAATTGCACCATCAGCAACTTTGTGGCTGAGATAAACTGGGGGGGTGGGAGTGGAGGAGGCGGGGGTGTGGTGGTAGATATGCTGGAGGGTAGGGCGAGGCACACAAAATGATTTGGAGCGGCACACAGCTCCCTCTGCCGAAAGTACCAGTCTTGCCCCAGAAGAGCAAGTGCAGTTCCCCTGGCACCCCATGGTTCCAAGGTATGGCATGGAAAGCAGTTGCCTGAATCTGGCACAGCTTCTTTCTATGGCATGCCTGGAGACCCCTGCCCCAGGTATGCCATAGAGAGGAGACACTCTGGGTGTCTTCTTTCCAGGGTGTGCTTGGGGACTCATCCCTGGGCAACCTGGGGTAGCTTCTTTCTGTGGCATCCCTAGACACCACCACCCCCAACACTTCAGCTGTGGAAGCCACTGAATATTCCGGCAGCAGCCACTTTTTTCAGCAGAGGGGCCTACCAGCACTGACTGAGGTTCAGGGAGGAGGGGCTGGCACAGGGTTCAGTAAAGGTTGCTGACCCCTGACCTAGACAAACTGGAGAACTGGGCCAAAAGAACTCTGATGAGGTTCAACAAGGACCAATACAGAGTCCTGCACTTCAGATGTACAAATCCCAGATGCTGCTACAGGCTGGAGGCCATCTAGCTAGCCTGCATTTCTGCAGAAAAAGACCTGGGGAGGATACTAGGGACAAGAAGCTATGTCAACAGTGTGCCGTTGTTGCCAAGGGCTGTGTTGACACACAGGGGGTTATTTCGATACGGTTGTTTCAAAACAACCGTATCGAAATAACACCTTATTTCGAAATAACTTAAATCGAATTAACAGTTTGTTAATTCGAATTAAGGAGAAAAGCACAAAGTGAAATAGGTTCAGGCAACAGTTATTTCGAAACAAGTCACCATTGTTTCGAAACAACATGTTCGCACGGCATTGTTTCAAAACAATTGTTTCAAAACAATGTTGTTTCGTTCCCCCCATGGGGTTTAACTTGTTGCGAAACAACGCTGTTGTTTCGAAACAACGGGACCTGTTGTTTTGAAACAACCGTGTGTTGTGTGAACAGCCTAAATCTTAGTTCTGACCCTGCCAGCAGGTTCGAAGATTTGAGGATCTTGGGGGGCAACCACTGCACCCATGGGGTACGGGGTGGATCTGGGGTACACTTTATTAAAAGGAATATAGGGTAAGGTGAGCGGTGGTCGGTGTATGTCGTGTTTGTCACAGTGGTTTCTGTAAAGTGTTGGGGGGTACCTAACTTTCGGGAGTGGGGACAGGTTGGGGAACAATGGGGTTCTTCAACTAACCTACTAACACTATAGCCCTACTCACTATAACCTAAAGGCTACGTTAACATGCTATAGGAAAAGGGGGGGGGTACAATGCAAATTAGTGTGCTACAGTGGCAGAGAAGCTAAGTAGCAGGGAAGCTGGGGCCTGAAGAGGAGTAAAGGCAAGTGGGGGGGGGTGTCGAAAGGCAGCGGGGTGAGGAGGTGCTTGGGGGTTGGGGTAAGGGGACAGAGGCAGGAGAGGGGCTGTAGGTGCGTGGGAGTGTGGGCAATGGGGAGAAGCAGGAGGGGCTGAAAGGGGATTCAGGGGTTTGTGAGGGAGGCAGAGGAGGGCAAAATGGTAGGGAAGGCAGAAGGGGTTCGGGGAAGCGGCTGGCGGGGAAGGCACGAGGGGTTCAGGGGAAGCAGCGGTGGCCGCGGAAGTGGCTCGGGAGCCGCAAAGAAAGTGGGAGAGCTGCTGGAGAGCCTGGCACGCCGCAGAAAAGCGGCTGGGACCCGGGGTGCCGCGGAAAGCGGCGGCTAGGGCGGGGAGCCGGCGGGGAGCCGCAGGAGAGCGGGAGCGGCTCAGGAGCCAGGAGCCACAGGAAGGCGGCAGATACGGGAGCGGCTCAGGAGCCGGGGGCAGGAGGTGGGGAAGAACGGCTGGCAGCCGGGGCAGGAAGGGCGGCCGTAGGAGCGGCTCGGGAGCCGGGAACCGCAGGAAGCGGCGGAGGACGGGGAGGGCTGGCGGGCTGCCGCGGGAGCCGGGGAAAAAGCTGCGGGGCCGCTAGAGAGTCCGGCGGGGATCGGGGGAACCAATGGCGGCCGCGGGAGCGGCTCGGGAGCCGGGAGCCGTAGAGACCCGCAAGGGTAGCGGGGCGGGGAGAGCGGCTCGGGAGTGGGGAGCCACAGGGACAGGGACAGAAGGAAAGTTGAGGCGCACCGGGGATCCCAGAAATGAAGAGGGAGCAAGTAAAGTTAAAGAGAAAAAGGTTTATTGAAGTTGGGGAGGTTACAGAGGGGAGGTCAAAGGCAACTTAACCAAACAATTCTAAAGGCTACCAACTAAAGGAAACAATCTTAACAGCTAACTTAAGACTTCTAAGGCTACCAATTAACTTTATACAATGTTGCAAAACACAATACTCTTAAAGCAAGTTCAAACAACCCAGGAGGAAAAGAGATACACTGGGTGATACAAAGTAGCAAGAAGCAATTACAGACACGGGGAGCTCCTAACACAAACTGGAGCTGCAAGCAAACAGAAAGGTACACACGCAAGCCTCTAAAGCTGGGGAAAGCAGTTTTAAAGCAGCCCTAAAGAAATAAAATAACTTTTTTCTTAGAGAGAGGTTGCAGGGCAGACTCTTACCACTCCTAGCAGCAAGGGTAACAGCATTACAGGCTGGAGGAGACTCGTAATCGGCCGGCAGTAACTCGTGGGGGTAACTCCTGGATACGCTCTAGGGGGAACTCGTGAGCGGAGGAGGCAGCTTCTGGTTGATCAGGCCAGGATAGATGTTGAAAACCGTCCTGCCTGAGCACCCCAGAACCTCAGCTTTTAAAGACTATTTCCCGCCTTTCCGTGATTACAGGGAATGTGGGGAACAATGGGGGTATGAGTCATGCCCTGCAGAACCTTGCAGTTAGGCAGAGCCCACCTACACCAAGCCCTGCAAAACAATGGGCCCCCAGGGTGGTAATGGCCATCCAGTTGAGTTCAAGGGGGCCATCTAGTTAAGGTGAAGGAGCCATTGTTCACTTCACATGTTCTATGTACTTTAATGATGGCCTGGGAGGGGCGGCCATCAAAGTAACTGCTATGAGTCACAGACAAGTTCGAAACAACCTCTGTTGTTTCGAAATAAGAGGGCTGTGTGAACACAGCCAAGAAGGCTAGCAACATGTTTGGCTGCATCTGCAGGAGCATGATGAGCGGATTGAGGGAAGTGATTATTCCCCTCTGTTCAGCATTGGTGATGATACATTTGGCATATTATTGTCTAGTTTTACGGCATCGCCACCAGAAAGAATGGGGCCAGAGTGGAGAGAGTAGCAGGGAGCTGGTCTTATTTAGTCTGCAGAAGAGAAGAATGAGGGAGATCTGGTAGCAGCTTTCAACTACTGGAGTTTATAGGAGGCTGGCGCTAGCCTGTTCTCACGGGGTGAACGATAGAGGACAAGGCCTGATGATCTCACATTACAGTGAGGAAATGTACGTTGGATATTAAGGAAAATATTTTGCACTAGGAGGGTGATGAAGCACTGGAACGGGTTACCCAGGGAGGTGGTGGAATCTCCATCCTTAGAGATTTCTAAGGCCAGGCCTGACAAAGCCCTGGCTTTAATTATTTGGTTGGAGCTGGTTGTTCTTTGAGCAGGTTTGGACTAGCTGACCTCCTGAGGCCTCTTCCAGCCCTCATCTTTTGTGATCTTATGAAGCCACAACCAGCTGCCACCATTAAATACAACCATCCCTTGCTGAACAGAGCATGCATGCTGATGTGATTAACAGACGCAAGCAGACATCACTGTTAATGGTCAAACTGTGGAGGCTGCATGTGCAGTCATTTATTTAAGGTCAGACTCATACAGGTAAGGTGGCTGTTCCAAAGCAACTGGAAGGGTAGGAATTGCTCACTCAGATGTGCTCCCTACCCTAAAGAAGGTTGGAAAGTCAGTGACATCTCACAAATAGTCCACTAAAGAAAAGCTTAATTTTTTCCATAGTGATTTATGGATGTGAATCATGGGAAATTAATGCTGCCAACATAAAACTTGACCAAGGCTGGTGTCATTTAAATGACTAACAAATGTGTTTATCACATGAGATTCCAGGGGGTGGGGGGATCCCACTTCATGAGATGCTTGAAGAGTGTAGTTAAAGTATAATTTGATGGGCCCTCCAGCACAGGTGCCCCCCCCCATACCTGTCCCCAGAACCTACCCCCTGCCCCAATACCACCCCCCCAGACAGCCCCCCCAATCATCCCCACAAACACACAAAACCATCAGCAGCCCCCACACACACCTCCTCCCCCCAAAGCCCTTACCTGGGTTGTTTGCAGCCTGGCCAACCAGCCACAAGCTGCTCCACCCTGGAGGGAGATGATTCACAAACTCTGTGCCTGCCACAGCTTTCTGCTGGCTGGGTTGAGATGGAGCACAGTTTAAGGTTGAGCCACCAGAACCCTGCATGGCGGCTGCTTTAGTGCGTTTTTTTAGGGGCAGGGCCCAGAACGCAGTGGTCCTGTGCCACCTTCTATTTTTAGGGGCCCCGGAATACTGCCAGCCCTGGAACGGTGTGCCAGTGTGTTCCCTCCTCATTTTTAACCCCTACCCTTTTCTGTATGGTGCAGGTCCCGCCCAGGTAGGTATTTTTGAGTCCCACCAGCTCTTTCCTCACAAATGAAGCACAGCCTCAAATCCACAACATCACCCCTTGTCCACTAGTGCCCCCCCCATCAGACCCCTTTCCCCATGTCTTCCTTAGCCCCATTCTCATTCCCTAAGCTCCTTGCCCCCAAGTCGCCACTCCAGACCACCTAGGCCCCCCACCTCCACTCCAGGGGGTTAAAGTAAGGTGGAACGCACCAGCCCCATGTTCCAGAGCCCACCATTTTTAGGGGGCCAGTGTTCCAGGACCCCTAAAAAGAGAATTACAGGGCAGACAGCAGTCCACCTACTTACCCCTGCCGCAGTTTTTAAAGCTCCCTGAGGGCTGGAGTGTCTTCCAGATGGCAAGGAGCTTCCCCCCAAGCTGGGAGCTTTTAAAACTCCCACCCTGAGCATATTTAGAGCATGCTGGGGGGGGGGGGGGGGGCTCCAGCCCAGCCCAGCCTATGGTGTAACTGTTCCACTCCTCGTTGCTTGGCTCTGGCAGCCAGGTAAGGGGCCCAGGAGTGGCCCTGGGCTAGACCCAGAGAAGGAGCAGGAGCTGGGCCTTCCCCAGCAACCTGGGGCCAGGACCAGCAGTGCAGCACCGCACCGAACTGCTCTGGCTCTGCAGGTGGGCCAGGGCTGGTGCTCGTGCAGGGACAGGTGTGATGGACTTGCTCTGCCAGGCCAACCCTGATCTGGATCTCTGGGTTCCCTGCAGCTGCAGAGGGGTATTGGCCAGGTGAGTGGCTACGGCCCCTGCCCCAGGCCCCTACCGCCCCTGCTCCAAACCTTCTCTGTCCCAGCCCCCATCTCCTGCTGCACCTTCATCACCTACCCCCTCTGCCCCATCTCTTGCCCACCCCCCCTTCAACAGCCTGCCACCTCATGCTTCCTGCCCTCCCCATTCACTGCCCCCATCTCTTGCTCCTGCCTGCAGCTACCCTTTCAACACCCCCACCACCTGCCCCTGCTGCATTCCTCCTCATCCCTTCCTCTACATCCTGTGCCCTCATCCTACCTTGGTTGGGGCCTAGACGATATGGGAAGGGGGCCTGCTGATTAGGAGGGTACTGGGGCCCACGAAATTATACTTTAACCCCTGTTCACTCCACCCCCCCATCAGCCCTCCCCAGCTCCCATCAGTCCCCTTGTCCCCATTTCCCCTTAACCCCACAGAGGTGTTCTGAAACATAATTCATTACTGTCTGGGAGGTAGCAGATACTATTGCGGTGGGGCCATAATAGAATCAAGAAAAGCAGCTAGGAGCCAAAATAACCAGAAGCCGCATGGGTTGTATTTATCAAGAGGTTTTTCAAGGCAGTGTTGTAGACTTAAGACACTATGAACCAAACCAGAATTTTGCTCCTTGTGATTTAGCCATAACTGCTTGTGCCCTCCCCACCCCTCCTTGCCCTGCTGCTAGCACCCCCCCCAGCTCCCCAACTACTTTTCATACCCCCCCATTCCCTTTCCCCACAGCTGCCCATCCCTGAGTCCAATCCCCCCCCCCCCGACCCCCACACCCCAGGGCCCCCTTACCTGGCCACCAGAACGGCGATGTCACAGGCTGCTGCTCCTGCCCTGAGCATGCTGAGCGGGAAATTTAAAAACTCCCAAGCCCAGCCTGGGGCAACACCTTGCCGGCCAGAAGACTGTGGCATCTGACTGTGTAGGGGCCACAGCTACCTGCCATGCATGGCCACCAGTGTTGCCTGCGCAGGTGAGCAATGGATTAAACACCCACCCTACAGGGAACATTGAAAGGGGAATGCACCAGACTGCTGCGTTCTGCCCCATTATTCTATGTTTAGGGGCCCCAAAATTTGTGGTCCTGGAACATCATTCTTGTGCATCCCCCCTTACTTTAACCCATGCTTGAAGATGGAAAATTTGCAGAATGGAAGCAAAATAAATGGAGAGTACATAAGTCATAGACCTGATCCTATGCCTCAGGGCTGCAACTACGGCAGGGCGAACGGGGCTTTGCCAAGGGCGCCCTGGAGCAGCTCACTAGAGCCACGCCATTAAAGGGCATGTTTCACACTGCTGGCTCCAGCTACTGCTAATTGCGAGGGGCACATTCTGATCTGAACATGCCCTGGGCACTGAAACAGAGCATTACAGCTCTGCTAAGACTTACACTCCCCTGCATTTACTTTTGCTCCAACTCTACAAGTTTACAATATTCAAGCATCTGAGGAAGCAGAATTTTTCTCCCACGAAAGCTCATGTGATAAATAAATTTGTTAGTCTTTTAAGTGGCACCAGACTCCTTGTTTGTTCTGTTGAACTAGACTAACATGCCTATCCTTTTGGAACATACAAAACCTGAAGCATCCATTCAAGATGTCATAATAGCAATGATTATTGTGCATATATTATGGATGGAAGCGACAACACATGCTTATACTAGAAACATTATTGTAGAGCAGAGCCTATTGCCAGAAATCAGCAGGTGCAACTTAAGGTACTTTAGGAACCTGAGGAGGAAAGCAGGCAATAAGAAAATCATCATGGGAGGCATGGTAGTATGTCATGGTAACAGGACGTGACCAGCACAGGGCTGTACAGAGGGTGTGCAGTAGATGAAGGACAGCGCTGTTGCTGAGCACTTAGTGATGAACTGAGAAAGCTCCTAAAAATTCCACTATGGTGTCATCAAATGTCAGACACAAATAAATGGATTTCACCTATTTTATACATTTTTATAGAAATTGCTTCCTCCAGCAATGGAGCTGTGGGCACAGCCAAAGACCACCCCATGACTTATCTGTCCTGCTAGGGTGTCTTAGCAGTGGCTGATGAACATGGCCAGGCACCAGAATAGTCTCCCCTGATATGATTATCATTTTTCCACGATACAATAATTAAAGCTGTGTGTGTCATTTTTTAATAAAGTTCTTTCTGAACAATATAAAAGTTTCACTGAAAAATCCTGAGCTTTCACCTTTTCCATGATACCAGACCAATTCTAATCAAATGGCATTGGAACAAACCTTCTGTATGCTGTGGTTCGTCTGGGGGAGAAAGCGGTGTTTAACACTGCAACATGAAAATCCTGCAGCTGAAAGCTTTTTTTATTGGAATCCATTCTTAATAAAAATTTTCCTTTTAATAACTTGTCAGGAAATCCCAGACAACTCCAAAAACTTGTTTCAATGGCAGGGGCGTTGCTGGATAGCAAAAAGACCTGGGGCACAGGCCCACAGGCTCCACCTGTGCTAGACCCTGCCCCTGTCATGGGTCCACCCCAATAGGCCCCACCCACAACAGACACCCTCTCCCCCCCCCCCACATTACCCCACAGGCCCTATCCCTATCCTGGGCCCCACTTGAAACTGGAATTCACATGAAATATTTTGAAGTGGGGAAGTATCACATGAAATAGAAATTTTGGAAACATGGAGATGTGATGTTTCTGAAAGGAAATATAGTCCCTAGGGCCATGCCAGCTGATGACTAAAATTGAAGCTGTCAGCTTCTAGCCAGCAGCTGTCTAGGCACCAGTGCAGTCTGACCATGTCAATGTCCATGGCTTATCCTGGTCCAGAGTGTTTAGCCTCTGTACCACTCTCCCACCACACAGAGGCCCCATGCCATGCTGTGATACAACTCCTCCGTCATACCCCTCTGCTCATTTTAGTTTTAATACAATCATTCTCCTCCACTGTTCCTACAAATGAATCAAGGTGCTGGCAGTATCTTCTTAAAAGCTCACTGACCATGTGAGGAGGACATATAAAGATTCTCCTCCTCTGACAAGGCATATCTTTCCCTATCTCCTATAGGTTGCTGTTGCTAAACATCAGGTGTCATGGAGCTCAGAAAATAGGATTGGGAGGGAGGGTGGTGGATGAGACCATCCCTGGGACTTCCAGTCAACTTGTTTAGGGTCTCCAGGGACTGGCGAAGTGGATGGCATCTAGGAGCCCAGATGAGAGATGACATTCTGCTGACCCATGCTGAAGACACCTACCACTGCAGTTCTCAAGCTTTTAAAATAGAGCCCACCCCTCTCCTGAACTTTGCTGTAATGCTTGCCCTCTACTTTGAGTGGCAGCATGAGATTGTGGAGCAGGGGAGTGGAAGGATGGTTGCACAGCAGCGTGTCAATTTCAAAAGGGATAGCGGTGTTAGTCTAGTCCAGTGAAAAAACAACAAGGAGTTGTGTGGCACTTTAAGACTAACAGATTTATTTTTTGCATGAGCTTTTGTGGGACAAGATCCCACTTCCTCAGATGCTTCAAAGATTGGTGAACTTACAGAAAGCAATTTGCCATGCTAGGCTACTTATAACACAGGGCAGGAAATTTAAAAAGGCTCTGCCCCTCCCAGCTTCTAGGTGTATGCAACCCAGGTAGGGGAAGTTGGGGAGCTCATGAGGCAAGCAGGCAGGCTGGCTGGGGCTGCCAGTGCAGTGCTGTGAGCAGGGTCACACCAAACTGGCTGACCCAGCCAGACAGCCAGGCTGCCTGCCTTCTGCCTCCCCAGCAAATAGCCAAAGAGAGGACAACAAAGTGAACTGAGAAGAAAGCAGAGAAGCCTCCTGCAGTATTTTTCCCACCCTGCCATTAGCTCCTGCCAGACTCCCAATCCCCCTTCTGGGGAAACAAAGCAGAGAGGATTTAGCAGCAAAAACTAAGTAAGCCCACTCTTACAGGAAAGAGCGAGTCCAAACAAAGCATTACTGGGATCACACTATCCAATGCAAGACAGACATTACAGAAATTCGCAATGAAGTACGACAATTGTAAAACAAGAAAGGCACATTCAAAGAGTAACAAGTTTATTTATTGCTAGAGCTTTTGTGGGTGAAATCCCACTTTGTCAGACACTTGAAAATGGTTTCCAAATAGGATTTCGCTCGTGTGATAAATAAATGTGTTACTCTTGAAAAGTACCACAGGACTCTTTTCTATTTTTACTGGATTAGACTAACATGGCTACCCCCCCACCCCCCTGGAACTTTTCAGTAAAAGGATAGTTAACTTTTTGGCATGCTGCCTGATGTGTACTTATGTGGTGCAGTCACAGGAGGGCAAAACTGAAGAGCAGAATAAATAGTGATATTAAGTAGCGACATTATTGGTAGGTCAAGCCTCACTCATGATCTCCCAACAGAACTCTCAAATCTCAGGAATTTTTTCACCAGGCCCAGTCTGCTAATATTTGCTCAGTCTTCTGTAGCCACAATCAGTGGTGGCTTTTGGGGTAGGCGAAGCAGGTGGCTGCCTAAGGCCACAAACAATAAAGGGCCCCGTCTTCAATCTTGTAGACAGAAATGAAAACATAGAAAAATATAGAAATTTTTCCCATATAGCAGCGCTAGTAGGACTGGAAGCCTAAGCACTTTTCACTCTTGGTTCATCAAGGCAAGCTATCATTAGGATCTGTGCTTCATCTGAAATGCAGATTTCACCATTCTCTGCCCATCACCTTCACATTGACATGCAAAAAAAGCAGGAGCAAGCAATAGACAGCACAATGGCAGGAACTTTTACAGTGGCCTCAGCTTTTAATTCCTCAGTGTGGCCATTTATTTTGCCATTTTTTAATTTTGTGAAATACTGCCCTTTTCTTTTCTTTTTTACCTGTATTTTTGCATTTTCCTTTGACTTTGTGGAAATTTTTACTTTGACTTTTTTAAGCTCAGGTTACCAGGTAGGTCCATATAGGCTGCTACATCTAAATACAGTGTTTTCCTTTGGCAAACATTACATCTGTGTGTGATGGCTGTGCAGTATGCCTTTCTTTTGATAAGTAATTCTTTAGCTTCCTTTGTACTTAACTATTTAATATTTTGAGGGGGCCAGAGTTTTATAAACTTGAGTGCATCAGAGAATTTCATTGAAATTTGGTGTTTTTCATTTCACTTATTTTTATTTATTATTATTATTATTTGTATTAAATATCTCTAGTGCACATAAACCCAAGCCCATATGAAAAATTTGTAAGATATGATGGCCAAACTTTTAAATGTGATATTTTAGTTATTTTTGAGCCATCATTAATCTTACCACTTCTTATTTATTAATTAATGTTCACACTTTTTAAAAAATAAATAAAATGTTCACTTCAACTTTGTAGTTCAGCATTAGCTGCTTTATGTTAAGTGAATGATGATCAACTTACAAGCTTCACAATGCGAAGAGCTTTAAAAATACCATAGCCAAGAATAATTTACGAGTTCCAGAGGGATAATCATATTAGTTTGGTTCAGCAAAACAAACAACAAATCCTGGGGGCGTGATATGGGGCAGTTAAGGGTGCAGGAGGGACTGGAACCACAGGGAAGGTAGCAGTGGGGGCCAATACTGGGCCCCACAATGGGTCTTGGATTAGGGCTCCCAATTGCCTAAGGCCACCTCTGGCTACAATGTAGAGGTGGCTCCTTTAATCAGAGATGTCTGCATCATTCAGCTAGTTAGATGGTAATTGTGGTCAATCAATCAAGACAGGCTGGCAATTGAGACTGGCCCATTCACACATTTAAATTAACATACACAGCATATGCCTAAACCAGGTTTCACCAAGTATGCAAAATGGAGTACAGTGTTTAAGTAGGAATTCCAAACTGGCAATATGGAGTCTTGTTTCAGGGTTACAGAATTATTTCACTTATGACACTAAAGGACATATATCCAATATTAATTAACATGTACTTTAAAGGTAAACACAATTAATTATCTCTGACCCTCCATATTATCTGTCCCTGTCCCATACCTCCAGTCACTTCCTGCTTAATGTAGAACAATCTCTCACACAAGAGAACAATTTCAAGCACAGGATAAATACTAGGCACAGCATATGGTGGTATTCAGCAGAGTTCACCTTTACAAATAATAGCACTGTTGATGAGGTTACCTTCCCAGACCACCTGCTGTCCCAGCCTCACAACTGAGGCAACAAGGCAAGAGGCAGGAGACCCCACGGTTGTTCCAGGCCCGCCCCACTGCCATGTGAGACCCTGTGGTCAGACCAGGCAGCTCCACCACGTGGGCATGTGGTGAGGGCAGGGGAGACCCCAGGCCAGGCCAGCCCTGACACATGGGCATGGGCATGAGCTGAGGGCAGGAGACTCTGGGTTGGCACCCGAGCCTCACCCCCTGAGCTGTGGGGGGCTGCCTGGCCAGGGCTGCATCTCAGCAGCCTGGCCACCAACCTGATCCCCAGGGACCCATGGCTGAGGGATTGTCCCTGCCTCACCAGCCTTCTGCTGGACTGACCCTGGCCTGGACAGAGGCTTAGGAACATCCCTTGGGCCACCTGGTGCTCAGGTGAGGAGCTCCATTTCCAGGCCACCCCTTCCCCGAGGTGCCTAGGCCATGGGGGGTTCCCCCCTGCAGGCACTGGGGAAATGCTCATGGACCCAGCTGGGACCTAGAGGCCATGGGGAGAATGCCTCCAGCCCAGGGGTACCCCTGCCAATCCCAGTTGGGCCCCAGAAGTTTATGGGCACCCCCCGATCCCACCCAGGGCCCAGAAGCCTAGGGGTAGCCCCCCCGAGACCCATCTGGGCCCCAGAGGCCTGGGGACACCCCCACCAGTCCCACATGGGCCCCAGAGATTTCAGGGCACCCCTGCCCATCCCACCCAGGGTCTGGATGCCTATTGGCAGCCCTACAGCCCCACCCAGGGCCCAAAGGCCTGGGAGAATCCCCTGATCCCACCCCACCTGGGACCCAGAGGCCAGGGACTAATTCCCTGCTTCCACCCAGGGGCTGGAGCGCATGCAGGGAAGCCCCCCTCAGCCCCAGGCAGCCCCTCCTCTCCCACCGCCCCCCTCATCTGACCAGGGCCTCCAGCCAGGGCCATGCCTAGGGGGGAGCAGGGCCCAGGGCAAATCAGTTTGTGTGCCCCCCCCATTTTAAACTTTGCAGCACAATGTTCCCTCTAAGCCAGTTGGTTCCCAACCTGTGGTCCGGGGACCCCCCAGAGGTCCATGGACACTTTGTAGGGGGTCTGTGGAACCTCTCCCTACCGGGGGCTGGAATCCAGCTACAGCCCTGATGCTCCCTGCCAGGGCTGCCTCTCCCTGTCTGTGGCTGTATCCTGGCAGGGGGGATGGAGCCACAGCAGCTCCCCAGCAAGGGCAAGGGCAGGGGACTACAGCTGCTAGGGCTCAGCTCCCTGGTGGTGCGGGCAATGGTGGTGGCAGTGCTGCTCACCAGCTGTCCCACTGGTGCGGGTCACAGTCTGCCCATGCAGGCCAGATTACATAATCAGCTGAGGGGGGGTCCGCAAAGATTTTTGTGTGTGTGGGTGTGTGTGTTAGTGTTACAAAGGGGTCCCCAGCCTGAGAAAGGTTGGGAACCACTGTTCTAAGCTGATGGTGCAGCTGAGCAAGTTCACTGCTGGTTCTCCAAGCCCCAATAAGCTTCTTCCCTGCTGCCCACTGGCTCCCCAATAACTTGTGCACCCATAACTTGTTCAGCTGCATCATCAGCTTAGAGGGAACACTGGGTAGTGTCATAATTTTTCTTTAATAAAATCATAAATTTCTAGCCCTCAGGCTAAAAAGTTGCAGAGAGAAGCAGAAAAACATGACCTGACTTTATCCTAAAGGCTCAAAACCCAGAAGTCAGAGAAAATAGTTCCCCCCATTTATTATTTCTTTAAACATCTCTTTATTTTTAAGTGGAGTTTTAATGATATATTTAAACCAGACTTGTGACTATTTCTGATGTTTAGGGTAGGCAATACTGAATGTGTCATGTTGATGTTCCATCAACTTCACAGCCAAGTGGACAGGAGCATCTGGATGTACTCTTCTTTGTGGTTCTGGTTTTCTGTTCAAGATGAGCACACAGTTTTACAAGTTTAATAATTTTTCTTAGATCAAGTTTTTGTTAAATTGAAAATTCAGAGAGAGGGAAGCTATTTTTGGATGATAAGAAATAAATTCAGGTCCTCTCTCACCTTAAGGCACTGGATTCCAAATGTCTAATGTATGTTATTTCCTTTATGCTGCCTGACTCTTTCCTTTTCCATCTTATTTTAATATATGTATTCATACATTCCTCATTGCTTTGCAGATGATCTAAGTTATGAAAGTCAGGTACTGTTTGAGGATGAGAGGAAGAAACAAGGGACTTTTGCCCTCCTCTTAGATACCCTGATGTAAATCAAAGGACGAGTCTTGTGGCACTTTTAAAAGCTAACAAATAAATAAATTTGTTAGTCTTTAGAAGTGCCACAGGATTCCTTGTTTGTTTCCCTAAACTAAACCTGCATGGCCACAGTTGCTTTCCTCTTTGCCATGCATTGGGACTGGTGGTCTGACTGTCAATGACAATGGGGCTTATTTACAGTGCAGAAGGAAGGACAAAAAACTTCTTTAATGTGTTGATTGATGGCCATTAACCCTAAAAACCCAGTATTTCCATATGAGTGCTAGCCTGGGGTCTTCTCTCTCAGGTATAAATAGATCATTATCTGCACAGAGAAGTTTGTTCAAAAAGACATCCCTGAAGACTGAAAAGTCTTGTTAAATGTAGAAGGAAAAAAGTTCTTTAATATCTGAGAACACTTTCTGGAGATGCTGATTCAAAGAGAAGGTTCTTGTTTTGTAAAGGTTGGGGATGTGACATTCTCCTGGCTTTGTCCCCGTTTGCCTGACTGAGGCTGGCTCCATAAGTTTTATCTCAACATTTGCCCTTTCTCTTGCCCTCAGGGACCAGTTGTGGGAAGGTGGCTACTTAAGAGTTCCTGTAACCAAACGCTGCCTGGCTGAATTCCCTTCCCCCTTCCCTGACCAGCCCGAGCTGCTCCCTAGTCCCACAGCTTGAAAAAGCTCCCTGCTTCCTTACTCCAGCTGGCTGTGTGGGTTCCCCCAAAAGCACGAAGCCCCCCAAAGTGCAGGCCCCAGGGTGGTTGTCCCTCCTGCCCCCCCTTAAGGACGGCCCTGCCTCCAGCCCCCCCCAGCTCCTACCTCCTCCGTCCTGCAGAGAGAAGCCCCTGCCGGAGAAGCTGCTTGTTTGAAAGTTGCTCCCTTCCTCCCTCGGCCCCACCCCTCCCCTGGCTGAGTCACACACCTGGCTGCAGCACCTGAGCAGGGGAGGGGAAGCTGCAGCTCCCAGTCCCAGAGCTCTGCCGGGGTCCCAGTTCCCAGCGCCACAACTGGGGGTCCAAAACAGACTCGGGGCTCCATGGGGGAGATTCGGGGCACGTGCCCCGAGGTGCCAAGCACCAGCAACGCCACTGTTCATTGGACATGTTTGCAAAGAATTCCCATTTTTTTCCACCCCACTAAATGGGAGGGCTGGCTTTAAGAGTGGGTTGCAGAGTTTATCATTCCTAGCCTGACACAACAGGTCTATAATATACTCTTGTTTAATCCAAAACCTATCATCTAAACCTCTACATTACCCAAATCTCTTTCTCAGCTCCCCTGTTTTTCAAGCTGAGGGGCAAAGAAGGAAACTGGGTAAGCTATATATTCAGATAACAGAGCAAAATCCTCTGGCCAGGGCTGGGAGAAGGCAGCATCAGCTGTGCCCCCATTGCAATGGAGGCCATGCTGCTGTTGAATGGCTCCTGAATTTGCCCTAAATTTCCAGTTATTTAAATAAAATCCACATCCCCCATGCTATTCAGATAAGCAGAACTATACTGAATTCAGTGATGTCTATAACACTGCAGAGCATCCAGTGACACATTTCTTATTGTGAAAGGTGTGCAGATCTGCTAAGTCGACACCTTCAGGCATCTCAGCACTCACCAGCATCCATGACCACTTTGTTTCTCTTAAGAATGGCAATAAACACACAGGGGCAGTACAATTTTGGGGGTTTTATTTTTTTTTTTTTTTGCGCTTTATTTTTAAAAATGAAACAGTGGAGTAAAGCAGTTTATGGCAACATCTAGCTGGAAGAAAAATGGAGCCCATGTCCATCCACAATCACAACTCCAGATCTGAGCCAACTAACCTGCCTCACAAAAGTACAAGGTAAAGAACATGTAGCAGAAGGGAAAAGGGGAGCAGAGGAAAAAATAAACAATCAACCAAAGGCAGGAGAAATATCATTACAGTAAAGTACAACTTTTAAATGAATCATCTGAAATTACATTGAATTGGTGCAGTGGGGGGACTGAATTTTGTTTCATTCACCTATGATTTTGTTTGAATAAATCACACTGATGCATTAGCTATTATTCCTCATCTTCCCCCTCCCCCACTGCCAGTATTATGCACAAGGGGGTACAGAACAACATGGCAGGTGAGTAGGGATTTCAAAACCAGGATAACCGCAAAATGGATTAGTTCTACCTCTCTATATGAACACCTATGTATTGAACTGTCATAATTGTGAGATAAGCTGGTAAGAAGTCACTTTTAGTCACACACACCAGTCCTGGTCGCTAGTTGTTTTTAGAATCTAAGTCTTATTGCTTTAGCGTTAACCCATGCTGACTGCTTGTAAAAGCAAATCACGCAGATTTTAAAACATCCTAAAATACTTCCTTATTTTAAAGGTATACGAGGTGCGGTGCAAAGGTGCAGCTAAAGCAATGTGGTCTGAATGGCAAGTAAATGTCAGTCTATGCAAAAGTGACCAGCTATTACATGATTGAGTTGTATGCTGAGAAAGAGGAGCTGACAGAAGTTGTACTGCTGGGAGAAGTAAATATCAAGATTAAAAAGAAAAAAAAATAGTAATGGAAGATTGAGCATTTTAAAAAAATTAGTCACAACCAAACAACTTAGGACTGCTGAGGTTGGAAGTTTTACAACTAATAAACGCATTAAAGTGAAAAGAAAGCCCATAAATTCTATTTTTTTTTTAAAGAACATTTTTTCTTTGGAAAAAAAAAAGTAATTTTTCCCCCTACACTACAGCATGTGGAGTTGCCACTACCTATTTTTTTTCTCTATTGTCACTAAGAGGTAGATAAACAAAAATGAATTGGTTATATATAAGGTCATGCCCCCTTGTTTGACATGCAGTGAAGCTAACACACTCCATGAGCATTAGCTGTGTAAGGCTTTATGGAAAAGCTGGGGGCTTCACAGCAGGAGTGGGTTTGACCAGTGTGGAGTTGAAACTACAGATCTGTAAGTTTTGTAATTCAGTGGAACAGATTTGATTAAAGAGACAGTGCCAGATTTTCTGTTCTGTGGTTTTGTTTTTTTTTTGGGTTTTTTTTTTTTAAAGGGAGAAATTCATCCTTGAAGCCAGTGGAGTTTATCATGAGATGAAGTGGGTGATTTAAAACACTGTAAAAGCAAAATAATAGTATCAACCCCAGATCTGTCTCTATTTATACACCAATTAGCCCTACTTCTCTTGGAGGCTGTTAAATCTAAAGCAGTTTTTAGCTAAGAAGCTGAGTCATACACCAATAATGCTGTTTGGTTTACTTTTGGCACAAGGCTCTGTTTGAACACGGAAAACAGATTAGCTGTTTGGCAGTTCAAAGTCAATTTCATTTTTCAGTTCCTTCCCCATCTGCACCATTGTTATCATTTTCAAACGATGAAATGTAAACTTCCACTGGAATCTTAATTTAACAAAAAGTGAAGCGACACAGTGTCAGTTGGGCCAAATATTGAGTTTGGGGTCCCAAAACTTAGAGTGAGCTTGTGTAAACCTGACACCATCCCTTTAATCATTCCCTGTTGCTGATCACTACCGATCCTCTAACTGGCACATCGCAGTTTATATCCTATCCCAGGGGTCTGCAACCCAACAGGGGAGAAGAGCCATTCCCCCCACCCTCCCACTCAACCTCTGGAGCCAGCCCAGTGGCCATGCCATGGGTCCCTAGTGCTGGCAGGGGTGTGCGGGCGGCATGCACTCCCTCTGTCCCTCCCTCTGCTGGCAGGGCAGAGTAGCGCTGCCCCACCTACCTGCAGCCGGCTGTCCCTCCCAAGAGCAGCCAGAGGAGAGCTGCAACATGAGGATGTGTGGCCCTGGAATGGCCCCTCTGCAGAGGTCAGGCTGCTTCAACTCAGCCACCCCAGGGCTGAATGGGCCTGATTCAGGGCCTGGCGGCGAGGCGACCTCTGTTCAGGTCTGGAGTGGCCGGGTCGAAGCAGCCTGAGCTCCGTGGAGGGGCCATTCCAGAGGCCCGCCTCCACAAGCTGCAGCTCTCCTCTGGCCACTTTTGGGAGGGACAGCCGGCTGGGGGCAGGCAGGACAGCACAGCTCTGCCCTGCCAGCAGAGGGACTGATGGAGGGAGCGTGTGCCACACACACAACCCCTGCCAGCACTGGGGGCTGTGGCGCGGCCGCTGGGCCAATTCCAGCTCATGCAGTTGTGTGGGAGGGTAAGGGCGACCTTGGCACCCCAAAAGTTGGGGGCCTGCACCAGCTTAGAGCCCCCTTCTTCAGCCCTGATGCTGGGGCCAGCCAGGAGTCCCTGGAGCACACCTGGCTCCCTGGAGGAGATTGCCAGTGAGCGAGAAGGGGACACTCAGGGAGCCACAGTTAGCTCACTGAGCCTGCGTTGCTGATCTCCACCCTACCGGCTGCTGCCTTGGGAATACAGCTGATCACCTTTGTGGTGAAGAGGCAATGACTTCTTTCTCCCCTCCCACAGGCCAGTTTTGAAAGAGGCCCATCTTTGACTGCTCTGTGCCTGCTGCTTCCGCCATGTCACAAACCAACTGCATGTCAGAGAGGTATTAATCTTGAACAACAATTAAAAATTCTGTAATGTACAATAAAGCAGCAGGGTTCAAATGCATATTTAAATTAGTGATGGGCCGATTTTTTTTAAAGGGCACCATCACCCTATCTGCCAGATGTCTAGCTGAGGCTTGGGGGACCAAGGGCACTATGGTTGGCATGTCTTACCCTTCCTGGGCCCTGATTCCCTCACATCTGCTATATCATTTTGAGTGGAGGGGGCTGCATAGGTCACTCCACCCTTTACTACCAGCCTTCTGCTAGGGAGTGGAGGGGGGTGGCACCATCTCCTTCCTTCCCATTATTTGTTCACAGGATAGCCTTAGGTTTGATGCAGCAAGAGCCAAAGGATCAGCCACTGGTCTTAACCCTTGCAAAACTGAATATCACAGGGTTTTGAGAGTGCCTGGGAGGGAGGGGCAAAATCCATGTGCGGTTAGCAGGATCTGATGTGCAATGGCTGGTAGCAGTAGCTCCATTCAGACCACACCTTAGGCCCCTCCCCTACATTTTATGAGGATGGCATAAGAATCTCCCTCAAGAGAGGGTCCCATCACACCAAACAGGCTCCTAGAAACAAGACCCAACCAAAACAAGCAAAGAGTCCTGTGGCACTTAAGGACTAACATATTTATTTATTGCATGAGCTTTTGTGAGAGAAAATCCCACTTCATCAGATGCTTTTCTCTCACAAAAGTTCATGCAATAAATAATTTTTAGTCTTTAAGTGCCACGGGACTCCTTGCTTGTTTTGCTGAACTAGACTAACACAGCTGCCCCTTTGGAACAAGATCCCAACAGTGGATGATGAGGAATCCATCTGTGCTCTCATTCTTCCACCAAGAAGATCCCACACTGAACAGGAGGAGTAGTAAACTGTTCAACTACTCCTTCTCCCTCCAGGCAACCTACTGCTGGAGATGAAGGAGGGAGACCCTTAGCTGATCTTTAAGGAAAGGTTCTGTTCAGGGCTTAGTTCTGAGGCTGGGCAAAGCTGCCCATCCTCTCCCATCTATAATTCAAATCTTACTGTAAGGGTTGAGGTAGTTTGCATGTGTACATTTCAAGCTTGCAGCACCTGCCTTTTTGTGAGAATAAAATGACCCGAGAGCCTCTTGCTTATTTAATTCATGCTGTATTTACAAAATCTAAAAATAAAAAAGGGTTGGGGGGGGGGAGTAGATTCAACTGAATCATAGTGAATTTCTTTCTTTCTACACGATACTATGAGGCCCTGATCCAAAGCCCACTGCAGGCTTTGTTGACTGTCAGTGGATTTTGATCGGACCCTCTTGCTGGGATTAACAAGGGAGTTAAGCACCTGGACTAATATTTTCAGAAGTCACCCTCCTTGAAACTTTAAAGAGAATTTGATTTTTTGATAGTGCTGGACACCTGCCCTCTGAAAACTGGGTCTCCTCTAAAATGTCCCAGCTTGGGCACCCAGTAATTGAAGCATCCAAAATTCTTGAGTTCCTTTGGACAATTTAAGCCCTTAATTCCCTGGCAGAGTTTGGATGCCCAATATGTTCTTTACACTTCCTAGTGAAACCCCAGCTGAAATTAACAATAGCACTGCAGCTACGTTCATGGGCCAACTGATTTGGTCATTCCTTCCAGACCACTCTGGAGAAGAGAGTGAATTAGGGTTTCAAAAACATTTCTGTGCCTTCCTAGGTGCATACATGTTTCACAGGATTCACACCAATTTGCTTAAAAAGAAAAATATTTTAATAAAAGAAAAAAAAAGAAAAAGTAAACCTCTGGGTTACTGTACGCTTAAAAAAAACAAGAAAGAAAGAAAAAAGCCTATTGCATATGTGTACCATTATAAAGGAACAGTAAGGCAGATCCTACTTTAAAAAAAAAATTAAATTAAATTAAAAAGCCTTCAACTGTCTCAGTCCAAGCCTGCGTTTCTGATGTTTCTGTCCAGAATCTAAAAATTAACAAAATATTTGGGCTAAACACTCAAAAAAAAATTGGGGGGGGACGGGGGTACAGATTAATTATTTACTAATGTTTACTGCTTTTTTCTTGCTTTAAAAACCAATCCAAAAATAAAACCTAATGCCCAGGAAACATAAAATGTAGATTAAAGGACATTTCTTTTTAATATTTACACTGAATTGTAATCTGTTTTGACTCCTTAAAAACCTCCCAAATGTGTCAATTTGGTTAGGCTGCATTTATGCTGACAGCGATGGTGCATATCCTCTGTCATGGCTACTGAATCAAGCTATGTGTTTTAATCACAGAGAAGATATTCAGAGTTCAGAAGAGGAAAATTCTGCACATGCTGGGTTTTTTTTTGCCCCTTTCTCCAGCTGAACGGCAAGACAAGATTATGATAGCAGTAGGACTAGGCGAACCAAAAAATAAAAAAGATAGCATTTTTAGTTAATCCTCATCATAATACTTTGCACTGTAAATAGCACTGAGGATTGCAAAGTGCTTCGTAAACATTATCCTCTCAACAGCCCTCTGAGGTAGGTATTATCCCCATTTCACAGATGGGTAAACCGAGGCACAAAGAAATTTTTTTTTTTTTTTAATTTTTTGCCCCTGCACCACAAAGCAAGTCAGTGACAGTGCTGGGGACAGAACCCTGTGTTCTAACCACTAGCCTGCTCTACTTCCCTCATTTGAATTCTACACCTGGGAGCTACCTAATACACTACGCCCTCCCTGATCCTCCATAGTGAGCTTGGATTCTATCCCACTCTTTAGTCCCCTCCGATTAAAAACGCAGGTAATGTTCTCAAAACCTTTGAAAAGGATCTATGAAAACCAAATTCACTTAGTGGAGGAAATGTGCGTGCTTGAGAGACTGTTGCTTCTGCTATCATAAAAATGAGGCACCAGCTCAGAAGAGACGAGCCATTTCTCTGCTCCTCACCCTGTCCAAAGCCAACCCTGGCTCTACAGATGACGAAGCTTCCTGTTAATGCTTCCCTTTTGATTTCAAATCTAATGATCCTGCCACTTAACAAGAGTTTGTCTCCAGGGCAACTGGCATCTGCTAAACTTTAACAGGCCTATTATAGGATTGTTCATGTTTCTTTTTAGTTCTTGTTAGACTAGAAACTTTTGTGCATCATCTGATCCCTTTTACTGGTTATACGGTTAGAGGTCTGGGTCAAACCTCAATCAAAGCTCCTTCCACTGACTTCACTGGGCTTTGCAAGCTGGTCCATACAAGGGGCTCCTCGCATAAATCTATAGTCCAGGCTGATGCCTGAGAAATACAATAGGACATGCACAGTTACCATAATGAGGGACACAGCAAAAGAATCTGCCCACAACAGATCCATTTCTTACTGGGAATAATATTATTGATCCTCAGAGCAACTGTTGCTAAGCAGAGTTCTGCACTGGGAAACCAGCTCTCTCTGACTCCTTAAACATGTGCCCAAGGCCCACTGAAGTCAATGGGACTTAAGCATGTGTAAGTGCTTTCCTGAATTAGGACCTCAAGGAGGAGAGAAATTATTTACATAAATCCACATTGTAGAAACAGAATTCAAACTCACAATATCCTAGTTCCCAGGTCTGTCCAGAAATCACTAGGCAACGCTATCTTTCTTCATGGAAATGATGTTATTTCTAAAGCACTGATCCAAGCAGCATCTTCAATCAGAAAAATCACAACTGATCTTAAAAGAAACGAGGGGTAACAAAGAAGCCCCCTTGTACATATAGAAACAGAAATAAAATGGCACAACTCTTCAGAACATTTTACAGGGCTACCCCTGTATTATGGAAAACACCAGAGGCTTCCTCTGAATAATCAAACTCTGGGTAAGTGGCAGGACCCTCTCAAGTACAACACTGCAACAATCAGATTTACAGTACTGTGGGTTTGTTGGTTTTTTTCCTCTAGATGATACAGTTTAAACCAGTTATCAAAAATGCTTGCTGTTGGAAAATACAATTCACCGATGTCTGAATAAACTGTTTTATGAAAGTCTGTAAAAAGTAGAGAGCCAGAGATTTAAAGAAGTAGGAAACCATTTTTCACAGGACAAGATGACAAATGCAGTTAAAAGAAAAATAAAATAAATCACCCTCATCAGTTTGAAATCTGTTCCATTTCTTTCCTGCTAGATGTATTGTAACTTTCTGTCCTCAGAAGAGACCAGTGCCAGGAGTCAGAAATGAAACTTTACAATGGTAAAATGCAGAATTAGAGCCCTGCTTTTTTCCTCATTTGAGCTTTGGAATGTAACACCCATTCAAGGGGAATTTTAACTTGGTGTCTTTAACATTCCTTGTCTCTACAGAAAAAGGGTCATTACTTCTTTAAAGCTGCATACGCTTAGGGGCTCAATCCAGCGTTCTTCACGCACCCAGAATTCCCACTGAGTTTTGGGGGCAAGGGACGCAGGTTCAGCCTCTTTAGAATTGATTTTACCACCATGGATCTTTTAACATGACATTCTAAAAAGGGTTAATTCCTGCAGGTTCGATAAAAAAGTAGCAAGATGTGACTTAAAAACGTGAACCTTCCTCACAGCAATAGCTGTGTTCACATCTCTCTTTCTTTCATTTTTTTTCCTTGCTGTCTGCATGTATAAAATTTCAGCTCCCATTTTTCTCTCTCTCTTTTTAATTATTTGTTTATCCTCGGTAAAACTGAGGCAATCTCTGTAAAATACTTAAAGCACCATAGTGGAGAAGATGGTCTGATGCTACCTGTTCAGATATAAGAGGCCAATCCATTTGGGTTGGTCAGTGAATTATTTAGGTGACTTGAAATTACCACAGTTGGCCACTTTGTGAAACATACCAGCCGGCCTCTCCACACATCATATTTCATTGCTGATGGCAAAGGCTAGAAATTATTGCTTGAAAGCAAAGCAATTCTACTCAGATTCCCTTCAATGAAATGCTTCTAATTCAAGATTCTTTAACATTTTGGGTTCCTGATGGAGATGGCTTAATAGCAACAACTTTATTCCAATGGCTAGTTTAAAAAAGCCCAAGTATTTCCAATCAATAAGTTGGTAGTCTTCAATCATTTGAATCCTTGATGAATTCCTACAGCCCATCACTCATGAATCATGGTGAAATTAACCACTCTGCTTTAAAAGGCCAAAAATCAGCTGCTACCATCTTTTCCACTATGTTGGAAGTTTCTGTCGTTCTCAATAGAGAGCTCATAACACTTGGTTACCTGCACATAACTCCTGGCTCATAAGAAATTATGAAACGTAACTTCTCTTTTCATTAAAAAAATAAAATATTCAAGACTATCAGCTTTTATATAAAATATCAGCAAGCCCCACCCCCCCCCAAAACAATCGCTGAGGTAACATCATACCTTGAGGTAGCTTTTTTTTTTCTTTTCTTACTTTTTCTTCTTGTTGCTAAAAACACACAGCAATACCTGACTTTCCCCACATTTTGTTGTTGCAATGTTTGAAGGACAGTAACTGCTTGTATGTTCCCTTTATCAAAACCAGCAGGCATTCCTGAAGTTGGGTAATATGAATTCAAAGATGGTGATAACTCAGGCTATGTCTACACTATGATTGCAGCTTACATAGCCAGACCCATGCTTACATCGCTTTAGCTAACCTGACAAAAACTAGCAGTGAAGATGTGATGCCATGGACGTCATCATAGGCTGTACAAGCCCACCTGGTTTCCCTGGAGGTACTTCCATTGCTAGCCTGTGTTGAAGCTCAAGCTACTGCATCTCCATTGCTATTTTTAGCTGTGCTAGCTAGCTTGAAGGTAGCATCGGCATGCTAAACCATGCTGCAGATCACAGTGCTGATTATATAGCCTAAGTACATTTAGATAAAAAATCAGATATAGCCTACACACAATGCACATGAGACTGTACCAGCAGAACAGTAGGTGTTGTCTCCCCTATAAAAACAAATCAATTCAAGCATGGTTTCCCGCTTGCTTGTCTGAGCCTAGATGGGTCATCAGATTCCAACAGCTAAGCCCCCTTTGGCTACACTGTCAGAATATGATCTCAATTATACTCTGCTGCTCTCAACTCCCCACTGCCCTGCATCTCTCATGATATGACAGAATAAGTGTAAAATGCTACCAGATCAGAATGGTCACATTTTAGGCCCACTTTGCAGCGATGTGATTGCACAAGGGCTTTAAAGCAACCAAGTACCAGGTCCACAGACCCTACTGAAGTTAACTCTGCACACTGTAACATCAGTGTAAACCTTGAGTTAAACCACAGATTTCAATGGAGCTTCTCTGGATTTACCCCAAGGTGATTGGGAGCAGCATCTGACCCTAAAAGTCCCACCTCCATTGAAATCACTTGCACCTGACTTCAACAGTGCAGGTTTGGCCCAAATGCTGCCTATCCCAGCTAGTTCAGTGCTGTATATAGTGTTTAGGTGGGTGAAAGGTAAAGCAGCACATTGGGGCTATTTTCAGCCCATCACCCAGCTTGAGGGATCCATTCTAAGGGAAGACAAGACCTTGCCATGTGTCTAAAATGCCATCACAGCAGTTACTGTCCCTTCTAAATACTCATATAAAAAAAATCATTAAAATACATTTAAAATATAAAAATCCACATAAGAGTGACTGGATTCAGTAACCATATTACATTCTTTTGACATGTTTGGCATAGTCTTATGAAAACTAAGTATTTTTACTGCAGAAAAGTTTTGTCTGTTTCCTTTTATTAAAAAGTTTGCTGCTGCTTTTCTTTTCTTTTTTTTAAATGTGCCAAATTTCAGGAATTCCCCCACCACTACTGCCACCTAGAGAGAACAGAGGGAAAGTAAAAGACAAAAGAGTTTATTTGAATTAGGATTGTTCTCCCTAATTAGTTTACAGTGCTTCTCTGGGTTTTTTCAAAGACAATCCTTTTCTGTTTAGGCTGTAAATTTTCAGAGACCTATGGAAACTGGGTCTTTAAAACCCATTAGCTGCCTGCTTTTGGTGATCAGGTGCTTGATAATTAGTACCACCTCTTATCAAAAGAAGCAAGGAGTCCTGTGGCCCTTAAGACTAACAGATTTATTTAGTCTTTTAGTGCCACAGAACTCCTTACTTCTTTTGCTGAACTAGACTAACATGGCTGCCCCTTTCGAACTTAGCTCTTACTAGTGGATCTCAAAACACTTTACAAAAAGAAGCAAGCATCATTAACACCATTTGGCGATCTGAGGCACAAACACTTGCCTAAGGCCACCCAGCAGGGTGCTGGTAGAATGGGGAATAGAACACAAGTGTCCTGTCCTAGTGCAGTGATCTATCCCAGACAACACTGCCTCTAAGGAGCCCGTCAATTAATTTCTGTAGGAGCTTCCAGTGCAACATCTGCACTTTTAGGCCCGCTTGAAAATCCTAGCCTTAGTTGTTAAGGAAAAAAAAAAAAAAAGATTATTAAATAGAGGAAGATTTAATCATGTTTCCTACAGAGCAATTTATTTATCTGTCGTTGTTTAAAATAGGGAGAGATCACAACTTTTTTCTTAAGGTGATATTATTCTTGCGACTGGTGTCACTTTGTAGGATGGTCTGTCATCTCTGGTTCTTTTCAGAGCTGATCATCCAGAAAGATTACTGTTTAGATTACTGTTTGCCTGTGCTAGATTAACCTGGGCATTTGTCCCCAATTCTGCAATCATTTCATAGGCTTAGTTTAAAAAAATAAAATAAAAATAAAAATAAAAATAAATCCTGGAAAATACAGCTGCTCTCCTGGCTTTTAAGGTTTTACAGAGTCATTGCACTGGGTTTGCTATACAATGGAAAAGAGTTCTCTCCTCCATCACATTCTTGGATGTTCTAAAATTGATCAGTGCAGTGTTCTTGTGTAATCTGAGTCCATTTTGTTTCAAATACGAACCACCCTATCCACTGGAATTTCTAAAATCAGCACTAGGAAAGGTTACATTGCGCTAAGAATTCTTTTAGGGCCTCGTTGCTCTTTGTACCTTGATGGCCAGAAAGCACTCTGGATCTCTTTCACGGAGGGCAGGACGGTACCAGGTAGACTGGCCCTCAAAAGGCTACTTAAATAAGCATCAGTGCTGCAGGGGGGGAGGGTGCACCGATCTCAATTACTACACAGTAGGTTCATTTCAGCGCTGTGGTGGAGGATGGTGGAACTGTCACTAGCTGCTGGCTCTGCTCCAATCACAGCAACAAGGTGGTGTTGGAATAGCCACAAACACTGCAGCATGTGCTGCTTCACTTAAGTAGCCTTTGCAGTATATAGATTATTTAGCTAATTGATAGATTTTTTTTTTTTTTAAATGTAGGTGCTATATTGGAAGCCAATCAAACGGCCTTTAAATCTCAAATCTGGTAATGAAAAGTTGTCATGTGTCTACGGTAACTGATTCCCAGCCACTCTTAAGCCCGGCATCGACTCATTCATTTTCACTTTGTGTCACTGTTGTTGTTGCACACTAGCTGCTCTTATTTCCTTCGTGCCTGTGTCTGGCCACTCTGTCCCTTCTGAGGCTGCTGTTTCACCTGGGCCAGGATATCGCGTATCTTCCGCTGCGCCATCTGGAAAGAGAAGAGCCAAGGTTGAGTTAGCAATAGGCAACACGGCCTAGTGGAGGGGTTCCCAACCTTTTAAAGCCTGGGGACTCCTTTTTAATTACAAAAAAGTCATGGGGACCCCCTGCACACCACTATGGGCAAAATCTGGCCTGCTGGGGGGGGCGGGGGGGTCAGAATCCAGCCCGCACCACTCTCCTGCCGAGGAGCAGAGTCCTACCCCCGGGCAGGGAGCCATAGCCGTGGCAGACCCCACTCCTGGCAGAACAATGGGGCCGTGGCGGGTGCAGCATGTGGCTATGGTTCGCTGCCCCTGTCCGGGAGCTGTCTGTGGCCCCATTCCCCTGCCGGGCCCAGGGGCTGCTGTGGCCATGGCTGCCAGCCAGCCCCTGAAGGGGAGGGAAGCCACACCACCACCAGCATCAGCAGCCAGCAAGCGGCAGCAGCAGCCAGCCCTCTGCGGTCCCCACCCCTGGCAGGATCCAGCCCCAGCGGAAGCATTGGGGCCACAGCTGGGTTCTGGGCCCAGGTAGAGTGGCAGCGCAGACCCCCTGGAAGAGGTCTGTGGACCCCAGCTGGGAACCACTGGCCTAGTGCTTATAGCAGTGTCCTGGGTGCTAGGAGATGAACTAGATGATCTCTTGAGATCCATTCTAGCCCCACATTTCTGTGAGTCTAAGATTGCTGTTCCAGTTCTCGTTTTGTCATTGATCTGCTCCAAAGGGGTAGCTGTGTTAGTCTAGTTCATCAAAACAAACAAGGAGTCCTGTGGTGCTTTTAAAGGCTAACACTTCCTTGCTTTCTGCTCCACCTTTTGTCTACTCAGATTAAGTTTTGAGGCAGGGCGGCTGAGAGAGTCTCACATAGCACAATGGGGGTTGATCCTGGCTTCTACACTTGTATTAGGGATAAGAACAGGAAGTAGTAGTAGGGGAAAAGCAGCAAGTAAAAGAGTGGTGCTTGCCAGTTTGGAAGGTAATCTACTATAGCAGGTGCCAGGCAGTTTGGTTTGGAGCTTAGCAGAGCTGAAGATCAGCACTCAGCAAAGCTGGGGTCTATTCTTATCTCTGCCACTGACCCCACTGGGCAATCTGCGGCAAATCACTTGTACCTCTACTTCCCCACATATTTGATAGGTGTATTTCCTATTACATTAGTAAAGTTCCCCCAGTCGCCTGTTCAAGCAAGGAACTTTAGGGAACAGTGTGAAAATGTTCATTTAGCAAATCACAAGCTCTTTGGGGCCAAGACTACATCCCACCTATTTGCACACGGCTCAGCACAATGAGGCCTCAATCCTGACCAGAGTCTATGGGCCCTCTCCTAATATAAATATTAACTAACAAGTAATCTAGTAAAAGTTCTTGTCCTTTTTTTGACACCCTCCAGCAGAGGATCTCAGTTTGGCACCATTATCTATTTTACAGATGAAGAAACTGGGGTACAGAGTGGGGAAGTGATCTGCCCAAGGTCACACACGGAGTAAGTGGCAGAGAAAGGATGAGAATCCAGAGGTCCTGCAAAGGTGATGACTGCTGTGAATTCATTTCTTTAGGTGAGAACTTATCTCTTCCCATCTTGGCCTCCCATGAGGCTCAGATGCTCCCTCTGCTGGTGAAAGGAGTTGTACAGCCAGTAGGGGACTACCATGTCCTCTATCCCAGTGGTTCCCAACCTTTTCTCTGCCATGGCACATCTTGATACCTTCAAATTTTTCGAGGCACACCACCATTAAAAAACTCACGACTATTCAAATTAAATTACCTATGAATATTCATGAACCATGGCACAGTGTTTCGGAAATGCTCCTATGTGCGGTAGTAGGGGTAGCAGAGCAGGGGTGGCAAAACGGGGAGGTCAGGAGTTGTGTGAGTGCAGGAGTGAGTGCGGCGAGCAAAGCAGAGCAGGAGTGGCAAAAGAGGTCAAAGGAAGCCACATGGGGAACAGCGCAAGGGTGTCAAGAGTGGAAAGAGGAAGGGAGAACAAGAGTGGCTCTGGGGGAGGGCAGAGGGGAACCTGGGGAGCGGGAAGGTAGGGCCCAGGAGCATGGCGCAGCACCCACTTCCCCCTTCTCCTCCACAGCGGCTCCCCGCCACCCAGAGCTAATCTTCAACCCCATGCTGCTCCCTCCCACCCCAGTGGGTCGCGTCCTCCCCTCCCCCAGCTGCCTCTGATGGACCCTCCCATCACTGCAGGGGCCAGAACTAGGCCCCCTGCCCCCAGCTACACCCCCACACACAGCCACCCCACCTCCTAGCTACACACACCCCCAACCAAACAGCCACCCCACAACCCCAGCTACACACCTTCCGCTACACAGCCACTCCCACCTACCTCTGCTACACACATACACACCTGCCCCACACAACCCCCAGCAGAACTCCCCCTCCCAAAGCCCTTACCCGGGCTGTTTGCAGGCTGCCTGACATAAGCTGCTCTGCCCTGCAGGGGGAGATTCACACACTCCCAGCCTGCCCCAGCTCTCTGCTGGCTGGGCTTAAGGTGGAGCCACCAAAGCGCTGCATTCAGGCTGCTCCTGCTATTTTTAGGGGGACTCCTGGAACTCCCCGTTCCAGTGCCCTCCTCTATTTTTAGAGAGGGCCAGAATGCTGCCTGCCTAAAACTGTGTTCTGGTGCCTTCTCCCTTACTTTAACCCCTGCCTTTTCCCAGCCCTGCACAGCCCACGTGGCTGGGCTAAGCAGGGAGGGAACTTTAACTCCAGCTCTCGGGGTGGTTGTGGCACACTTTGGGTGTTGCTGCGGCACACCAGTGTGCCCCGGGACACTGGTTGGAAACCATTGCTCTATCCCCATGTGCACATTCACAAAACACATAGCTGCAGGGAGCTAGTAGGACTTCTTTTAAGTTTCAGTCTGACTTCTCTCTTCTTCTCCCCACTTCCCTCCCAGCACAAGCCCTGAACAGGGAAAGATTCCACACTGTACCTGACTGGCATAGAAGTGTCCAATGATTTTTACAATGACTTGCTCATTCTCATCCGGCGTCTGGTCACGTGGCACCACCACCTCCGCTGCCGTCAGGTTCTGCAGTTCATTGACCTATAGGAAAGGGGCACAGCCCACACTGTTACTGTACCATTTCAGGGAGAAGCTGGTGGTTGGAGCAGAGCAAGCCACTGCCAGGTCAGTAGAGGAGTGGGAAAACAGAAGTACTACCAAAGTCCATGCAATAATCTTAACCCAGCTCTGCCTCCCAAGTGCCATCACCCCTCCTCCCTCAGTGTTCCCAGTGGCTGCTTCTTGATTATGACAGCCAAGAAGCCAGCCTTCCATCTCCCATCAGCCCTGAATCTTTCTCTCTCCTTGATTTGACTTACAGTTTTGCCTCCTTTGCCAATTACTCGGCCTGCGGCCGAGGCAGGGACCCTAATGTGTGTCTCTAGCTTCACTTCTTCTTTAGGTCCAAAGAAGTTTTCCTCCTTGAGTTTCCCATAAATTCGTCCTTGTGCCTGCAAGAGGGGGTGGAGAAAGGGATTAACTTCTGTTTCTCTTGGGGCTTTATTCTCCCTCCAGCTTCAGGCCACAAAAATCACTGATCTCTTGGCACTATTGCTTGAATAGAAACTAGGAGATAAGTCACTTTGTTCCAGTCATTCTGCAGCTGTCTAAAGCTGGAATTTCTCAGCTAGGTGGGCAAATAGGTTTCAGGGGCTTGCATGGGAGGAGGACCCCACATAGGAAATGGCCGAGAATAGCTTCTCTAAGAGGCATTAAAAAAGAAAAGGGTCTCAAGAAATAAAATTCTAAGCTACCCAGATACCACAGTGGTGGATGCCCATGTAAGCAAAAGATACAAATTTCACTCGTGAATGCCAACCCCAGGATGTATACCCACTCGGACTTCCTACCCGTTTCTACCACAGAATCAGAGAACTCTGGGACTGGAAGGGATCTTGAGAGGTCACTTACCACAGTCACCTAAGCCGAGGAAGAACCAGGTCATCCTAGACTACCCCTGTCCAACCCATCTTCCAGTGATGGGAATTCCACAACCTCCCTCAGGTGGCTATTCCAGTGCTCAATTAGTTTTATCACTGAAAGTTTTTCCAAATATCTAACCTACGCCTCCCTTGCTGCTATTTAAGCCCTTTATTTCTTGTTCTACCCTCAGAGGACACTGCAAACAAGTAACCACATTCCTCTTTGTAACAAGGTCTTATCCTGCTTGAGGACTTAACAGGTGCCCCCCTCAGTCTTCTTTTTCAAGACTAAACGTCTCCAGTTGTTTTAATTTTTCCTCACAGGTCAGCTTTGATCATTTTGGTTGCTTGCTTCTCGATTCTCTTTGTAAAAGAGATCCTGGTGAAGAAATAACTGCGGACAGTGGCTTTGTTTACAGACCAAAACAAACTAGGAAACCCAGTCCTGTCTTCCTTGGCTCCCCCAGAGCCACCCCTCCCTTATAAATCTTCTGTACATTGCTTGTAATTTGTAAGATCTTTGGCACCTGCAATTATAGGATTTTTCTGTTTGTACAGCACCTAGCATAAAGATATCCTGATCTGTATTAGAGCATCTGGACATTTGTGGGGAGACTTCTAAAGACACCATGGACTAGTTACCCTTTGCATCTTTGGAAAAAATCAATCTCTGATATTGATTAATCCTAAATCACAAGTAATAAATGGGAACCTCTTGGTTTCATCCCCATTCTATTGATAAGTACTACTGATAGTACTTTTTCCATAAGGGAGAAGGCACAGATAGGTGAAGTGGGTTGCCCACACTCATATAGCAAGTCAGTTGCAGAGCTGGGAAGGGAATCCAGGCCTGATGACACTCATGCCAGTGCTCTAGCCACTGGACCACATTGCCTCAGAAAAAAACCCTGTATGCTAAATAAATAAATAAAGCTTGGTGAAACCATTGTTATTTCTGTCATTGGACTTCATGCTTTGTCTGCACTGGGATTTTAGTCCCTGAGTGACTTGTACCATTGCCAACCCCTAGGTATGTGTGTTCTGGGGAGAGCTACACTGATGAAAGTCACACGTGCACTATGATCTGCACCAGGGTAGCAACCTTCGGGACTAAAATCCCAGTGCAGATAAGGCCGATAGGAGAGTAGTAATGAGGGAAAGAACCTTGAACTGAGCTTCTGGTGGTCCAGTGATTATAACCATACGCACTTTGGAATCCGGCGTCTCAGGTGGCGCGATCTGGAATGGAAAAAGAAGACAATTTTAAACACAGTCAAGGAAAGCATCAGGAGGCAGCTACTTTTCCTCCCCAGCCCCTCCCCTGCTTGTTATTGTTACTCTACCCTGTCCACTGTGTTAAACAAAATGAAACAGAGGGAGACCCAAGTCTTGAGAGCACCAAGAATGCAGCACGAGCCATGCTAGCAAATTCCAGCCGAGATATCAAATCACTGTAGGCTTGGAGAGGGATTCAAAAACTAAATCGCCTCCAGGGTTATCCAGCTCAAGGGGCATAAAGGAGACCAGCAGAGAGCTGCCATTAAAAGTCACTTGAAAATAATCCCTGGGAATTATATTTAATCAGGCAGTAAAAGGTTGTGCTATAAAGTCTTTTGCCCCTTATTCCAGGCTGCCAAATAGTACTGACTGCAAAGCCATTGTCCTGTGGGGGCAATTAAGAGATAGTGCAACGAGTTTGCCAGGTCTCAGCCCAGCAGACGTGAATTGGTTGTACTGTTGACAGCCTCAGGAGAGGACAAGGAGTGGAAGGGCTACAGGGACTAAACATGGAGCCATCGTGCAAGAAGATGGAAGCATTGCACTGCCAATGCACCACCTGTTCTGGGGAGAAACCTTCAACCTGCCAACCCCACTCTTTCTCCCAGCAAACAAGGAAGTCCAGTCATTTGCTCAGAGCTAACCTGTCATAAAGGCTAAACAGGACTCACCAAACCATTGGCCGCCTGCTTTGCCGTCATTTGTGTTTTACTTACTAATGGAAATATTGTACATGGCTACAATGATCGCCTTGGGAAGGTTACCTTGATGGAGGCGCTTGCAAATCTGGAAAGCTGTTTAATATGCTGTCCTTTCTTGCCAATGATTGCACCAACTGCCTGAGCGGGGATGAAGACATGCACTGTCTCCTGCTCTGGAGGCTGTTGGCAGAATGCTTTGAATTACCATTAAGGGTCAAATTAAATTGAATGGATACAAGCAAAGCAAACTAGTTTGTCTTGCCTGACATAGCAGGTACAGAGTCAGTGGGGCTGTTGGATGGACAGTGCGTGCCTGCGGGATCACAGACTCATAGGGCTAGAAGGGAACGTGGGAGGTCTTCTAGGTCACTCCCTTGAACTCAAGGCAGAAGCCAGCATTTACTAGACCACGCCTGATGCGTGTCTGTCTAACCTGATCTCCAGTAATGGAGATTCCACAGCTTTCCTCGGCAACTTATTCCAGTGGTTAACTACCTTTACAGTTAGGAATGTTTTCCTAATGTCCAACTTAAACTGCCCATGCTGCAATTTAAGCCCACTGTCTCTTGTCCTATCCTCGGAGGTTAATAGGAATAATTTTTCTCCCTTCCCCATGTAACAATCTTGTATGTACTTGAAAACTGTTATCTTGTTCCCCCTCCCCAGCCTCCTCTTCTCCAGACTAAACAAACCCAGTTTTTTCAGTCTTCCCTCCTAGGTCATGGTTTCTAGACCTTTCATCATTTGTGTTGCTCTTTCTTCAGTTGGCCCACACCTTTTCTGAAATGTGGCACTCAGAACTGGACACAACACTACAGCTGAGGCCTATTCAGCACAGAGAAGAGAGGAAGAATGGTTTCTTGTGTCTTGTCCCATGTTTTACACTCCCTTGCATTTATTTGCATTCCATTCTCTAAGTTCCTGCATTTTCAAAGCATCTGACAGTGGGATTTTTCTCCCACGAAAGCTCATGTGAAAAATAAATCTTTTAAGTCTTTAACTACCACAGGACTCTCTGCTTTTTTTCTTGAGTCTTGCTTACCCCTCCTGCTAATACATCCCAGAATGATGTTTGTTTTTGCAACTGTGTGACACTGCTGACTTGTATTTAACTTGTGATCCGCTATCGCCTCTCCTCCCCACCATCCCCCTTTCCTCAGCAGTCCCCCTCAGGCAGTCATTTCACAGACTGTCTGCAATAAGCTGAAGCCACAGACAGACAGAGCAACAGTAGGGATTAAGCCCAGACATTCAACAGGGAAGGTTTGTTCTTGCAAGGTGCTAAGAGCCTCCTGCAAGGTGCAGGGCTGACAGCGCACAGCACCTTCTGGGAGGTGCTTCACATGCAAACCATGAAACACCACTGGGCTCTTATCTGTGCCTGTTGCCACTAAAGACATGAGCGTACACATTCGGCCAGTGATTTGCACCGAGGAAGAGCTGGACCCACACAATCATTTGCCTTCATGCACAGGGAGCCCAAGACACCAGTGACTGCTAGTACGTTTCCTTCTTGTGGAGGCGGGAGGTCTGCTTTTTAGCACACGTCCTAGGAGTGTGGCAGCAACTCGAGCTATATGCTGTACACAAACAACAAAAGTCCTGTGACACCTTAAAGATTAACAAATTTCTTTGGGCATAAGCTTTCGTGTGCTGCAACCCACTTAATCAGATGCTGTGCACAGAGGCCAAGAGTGCCTGTTTCAGCCCTTTTAGAGGAAATCTCCAGACTCGGCTGCAAGGCATCCACACAGGCACCTGAGCTACAAGGGAATCTACACGATGCAGCATGCCCAGGAGCCATGAGACTGGAGTTTTTCCTACACTCCAGATAGGCACACTCCAAAATCTGAGTAGGGTCAGGCAACCTGAACCCATTTCTACATAGACTAAAATGAGACCAGGATCAGACATGGGACTCGGGGAACTGCAGCTTGCCAGAGCACAACCAGTCCCCTTCATCCCAGGACTGCCATATTCCTAGTAGAAGCCTTCCTCAAACATAAGTCAGGTTGAGTCAAGCAACCATGTCATCTACCTACCATAAAGGAGTTATATGGAGCTGCCCCAGAGACGCTGCTAGGAGGAGGTGGCACTGCATTGGAAGAAGCTGGGAAAAGTCCGACGGCAGCCAAGTTAAGGCCAGGGATCAGATGAGACTGTAGCTGAGAGAATAAGAGAGAGGGAGACAGGCACATTGTTACTTCAATCACAGCAGTATCCACAGTGGCCCATACCCACATCTGAGCCCCATTGTGCTAGGCACTGTCCAGGTAATCCTGCACCTCTGGGTGGTTTGTGGGCATTGGGGATTGAACCCAGGTCCTCTGGACATATAAATAGAGGCTTATTAACTGCTCTGTGAGACCCAGCCACCGTTCGCAGGTGACAAAGAGCCATGCTGACTGGGTGACATGGAGACTCAATACAAGAATCTCCCTGCTCCAAAGAGGACGACAGTACATGTCCACAACACAGGTGGGTGACTCTCTATCTGGACAGTCCAGTCCAGTGATGGAACAAGGTGTCAGGAGAGGCTAGGAGACTGTCCACCATTCCGGGAGATTCCCATGTCATGTCAGGTTCACCCACATGGCGAATGCTCAGTGTATTTTCTCTCCAGTGGCAGCTGTTCCTCTGCTCCGCAGCCAGGGGGAGAGAGACACTAGCCATTGGCATTTGGGAAATGTGGGAGGGGAAGGAAAGTGGCCCTTCTTTGGCACTCACACTCATAGCAGCCACGTCATTCTCATAAGCTTCCCTCACTTTCTTCATGATCTCCTGCTCGGCTTTGCAGCAGTTCTCGATGGAGCCCTTCACTGTGATGGTCCGCTCAGGGTTGTAAAGAGTCAGGTCCTGCAAACTGGAAGCAGGGGTGTGGGGAGCCAGCACATGGAAAGAAGCAGATCACCAGCAGCCCCACACCCCGATTCACTGCCACCATGGCATAGTGACACCCGTACAGCCCTATACAGATCTAACGCAACATCTGGGACTTTGTGAGAAACCTTATATCACAGCCGCCTGTGGAGATAGACCTGGGGTGCCTCCTAAGCTGAGAGCATTAGCTCTACAGTTTGAGCTGAAGAGTCATAGCTCCCCAGCTGTGGCTGCAGCAAACTCATGTCCAGAGGGAGGGCAGGAGGGGACAGTTGCACAGAGATAAAACCATAGTGGGACTCAGACTGAGATCTTCAAGAGCTGCTAAGCGAGGCAAGTGGCCACTGAATCCAACAGATGCCCAAATTAATGAGAGCTGTGTAACAAGCTGTGCTCCCCGCCTCTGTTCCCCCTCCCAAACTATGCTGCCTCCTCCAGTATTACCACCCCTTCTTCACACAAGTGCAACTACACAATTCATGCCATTGTTCAGCTTCATCCAAAGGAGAGGAGACATCTCGTAATGGACATCTTCCTTACTTGGGCACTACTAGGTGCGCTCCCCACCTCTCACTTCCTTCCTGGGTTCCTCTTCTATTCTGCCAGGCCAGGTCTATGTTTGGGGAGGTGGATTAATGACAGTCGCGGGTAGGGTTCCCCCATCACCATAACCAGTGTCTGCTGTGCAGGGCTACAACTGTTCCACTGTAGACTCAGCTCTCCAGCTCAGGCCGATCTGGTAATTAGCCACTCCTTTCCTCTCCAACAGAGCTGACTGGAGTCACAGGGACCAAGTGGATGGGCCAGCTGCTGGTTCTCAGTACTCTGTTACAAGTGGTGCCCAACTCTCTTTGGCACCATCCACCCCAGCCTAAAAACTCTGCTCATTTCAGAGAGAGAGAGACTTACGATGAAATGGTGATTTTCGTCTCCGTGTCCTGTTCCACCTTCTTCAGGTTCCGCCCCTCCTTTCCAATCAGCCGCCCCACAAAGTTATTGTGCGCCAGGATCTTCAAGGGAACCTCATCAGCTCTTGAGAAAGAGGAAAATGAATGTAACCCCTGATGGCAGAGGTGGGAGTAGGAATGGCAATGTAAGGACTTGCTATGCCCATTCTCCACTGGCAGAAGATCCTTTAGGGACTGTCCACCAGCTGGGTATGCTAGAGCAGCCCACTGACAACATCACAGGGTCGGGGTGCTGCAATCCGCCCCTGATGGCTCTGGCACTTCCAAGGTGAAGTATGGAGCTCGTACACATGGAAACAGTCCAGACTTCCCACTGGTCTCCTGCTGGGGCTAGTTTTCTAAAGCACCAATGTCTAATAAGTGAGAGTGATCAGGCTGGGAACCACCTTTCCCCTAATATCCTGTTTCCTCAAGGGGCAGATCAGGGTAGTTATGAGTTAAGGAGTCAGTGCAGGATCTTGAGTGAATGGCAGAAAAGCATGGAGTTTGCAGTGCCTGTGGCCAAGTCCAGCACTGAGCTGTTATCCTCCTTCCCGGACATAACCTCTTCCAATTCAAATGAGTTAATTCACTGGCACCTACAACATGTTTTAGGGATCTCCCCACTTTCAAAACTTCTAGTAAGATAGTACCGTGCACTGATTCCACAAAAGCTGAGCAAAAGGAGGATAAGCCCACTTGTGAAAAGGGAGGAAGCTGAAAGCCTTACGTCTTGGTGTCTTTTGCCTCCTTCTGCATAATCTCCAAAATCATCTTACAGGCTGCAGAACACCCTTCAGGGGTGGAATGGATGCTGATGGCTTTCTCCGCTGCTCCTGCATTCTCCTTCCTGTGTACATCAATTCTGCATGCGCACAAAACACACCATAGTGAAACATACACAGTGCATCCTGCTCTGTAATTTTCGAAGGCCTGAGTCCCAGTTTGTGAGAGAGGCATCTTATTCCAAACCCACGCCTTCCCTTGATAACAGCTCAGAACTGAGTCAGAATAGCACCATGCAAGGGCTGCACTGTAAGAGGCTGACCCAGGGAAGAGGTAAATGCTCCATCCCCAAATGTCTTCAGATCAAGACTGGATGCCTTTATGGAAGATGTGCTTTAGTCAAGATCGATCAATGAGCTCACTGCGGGAGTAACTTGGTAAAATTTTCTAGCTTGTGCTGGACAAGAGATCTGACTAGATGAATAAAATGAGTCATTGGCTATATTCACACGTAAACTGTTATTTTGAAATAAGTTAATTTGAATTAAGAAAATGTTAATTCGAATTAAGGGAAAGCTTGCTATCGAAACGGCTGTTATTTCGAAACAGTTATTTCAAAATAAGGCTGTTTGGACATGTTGTTTTGAAACAATGGTGTTGTTTCGAAACAACATGTCCGAGCGCCGTTGTTTCGAAACAGCCATTTCGAAACAACAGCTATTTCGATTTCAAGTGAGGTTTTTACTGTTTCAATATAACGGCCGTTATTTCGAAACAACAGGTCCCATTGTTTTGAAATAACGGAATGTCTTATGGACATAAGAAATTTTATTTCGAAACAACAGCCGTTGTTTCGAAATAAAACTCTCGTCTGAACACAGCCATTGTGAGCTTAATAATCTATCAGTCTGAATGGAAGATCCAAGCTGTCTCAGAACACCACAGTGAGCAGGATGGGATCCCATTTATGACAGGGCATTCTAGGAGCGGGGGGAAAAATAGGAATGTTGTTCACTCAGCACGGCCCAAATCTGTAACGGGGCAGGGGAATGGGCATGTGGTTTGGTCACTCTCTCCATCTGCTGATGGGTGGATATAACAGATGCAGCTTGGGTGGAAAGGCTGGGAGGCTCCAGGTTAATTCTTACAACTCAATTATATCATGTCCTCTGCCAGGAAAAATCCAGCTCCTTGCACCCACATGGCCGATGCTCTGTATTCCTCCTCCACAACATGCAAGGCAGCCCTTTCAGACTAGGAGGAGAGAATGGATGGCCAGGGTGGAGGGGCTAGAGAAGAAGACAAGACTCACTTGGATTGTGTCTGCTTGGTGATGTTGCGGATTGTGGCTCCTTCCTTGCCAATGATGGCCCCCACGTACTGTGTAGGCACCAGGAGTCGGAGCGGGATGTCCACTGGCTGCTGCTTTACTGGTGCTCCTGCAGCGACAGGTGAGCCCTGCCTGGGGGCCCCTCGTGTGCCAAAACCTCCCCGCCGCCCATTCTCTGGCCCCTGCACAGTTTGTTCATCGGGTATGTAGGAGACTTTCAATGCATGGTTTTCCAGCTGATGCCCATTCAGTTTCATGATCGCTCTAGTGGAAAGAGAAAGAGAATACATCCTCAATTATGTTTTTTATTGGTTCTCCTGGCCATTCATTCCCTGTTGCATTGGGTCTGATATTCAGAGATCACTCAGTGCAAAAGATGCTTGCAAAAGCTCTGCTTTGTTCCTGAGTCCAACTTCAGCCAGCTGGACGTAACAACAGGAGCTTCAAAATCACCCAGCCCAGACTCTTTCAGGGAAGTTCAGTCCTTAAAGGCACTGACACCAACACTCCAGGGGCACCAGAACTCATGGCAAGCAGACCACCATATGGGTTTGGAGGGGGAAGAGATAGTCTTTAAAATTACTCCTTCTGGCTTGAGGACTATGTCAGTCCAGTTATGGAATGAAAACATAGAAGAGCCAGATTCATTTCTAGTTTAATGCCCCACTCTCACACTTGGTGAAGCTGCATTGATGAATTCTTGCCTATTTTTTAATCAGTTTCTCTCTCTCTCTCTCTCTCCCTTTTTTAAAGATCGTTGATATTTCACAAGGCTACCAATAGATGGCGCTACCAGCACAAGCAGAAACAGTCTATCTGCTACAACTCCATCTATTCATCTCTCACTCCAACATCAGATGGGTGGAAGTATCTCACATTACCTTGTTAACCTGGACCAGAGTTTATCCAAAAAGCCTTTGAAGCTCCAGCCTCCATGAACTGTCCCTTACAAATGGTGCTGTACCAGAGGTGTACTGTTCCCTATAACTGGTACATGCCATATAGTGGGAGAATTAACTTAGTGCAGACTGTTTGGATTATCAAAAAGGAGATAAGGAAGTGACCTAATTATAGTCTATAAGTAACCCTGTGGGAAGAAAATATCACATGCTACCCAACACAAGCACCTAGAATTCAAAGTCAGGCAAAAAATAACAGAGATTTTTAACAGTGAAGGTGATTAACGAATGGAACAAACTATCCAGGAAAGAGAGAGATTCTCCAAATTTTGACGTCTGTAGGTCAAGAGTGGATGCCTTTATGGAAGAGATGCTTTAGCCAGACACAGGTTATCGAGCTTTGCTGTATGGATAAACAGGTGACATTCTATGCCCCGTGTTATATACGAGGACTGACTAGCTGATATAAAGACCCCTTCTGGACGTCAAATCTATGAACTTCTCCTGTTTCAATTTAAATTTAAAATGATCTGAGTCAATCCATCGCTTTTTAAGCTTTCTGCTGCACCCATCTTCATGGAATCTTCATAAAATGGAAATTTAATCTGTGAAGTGGTAAGATCCCAGTTAACAATACATCAGCAAGCTCTTCAGAACTAGAATCATCCTTGTGCAAAATGATCAAGCGATGTTTGTAACAAGGTTGTCATTTCCATTAGGGACTGAGATGTGGAATTTAAAACTCATTCGTCCCATAGACTTTTCTTAGAGGTGCTACCTCTCAAAATCTTTGGTGTATTTTTAAAGGCCCAGCTTCGGGAGTCATGGAATTAGATGAAAATCTCAATTTTCTTTCAAGTAAGTATGTTTCTAGACCTCCACGATTGCAGAGGAGAGTTTGGAAGCCTGACCTGAGTGCCCCTAAAGGCCAGAAACCAGGAATCAAAGAAAGAGACCCCATAATGTGTTCAAAGAGATTCATGATTTTTAATCCAATCTCATGTTAGGGCAGGAGGGAAATGGCTCATGATTTTTGAATGCCTGGAGTTGGCCACACCATCTTCTACAACAGAGGTAGGCAACCCCTGGCACACATGCCAACAGTGGCACACGAGCCCATTCACAGCAGCACGTGGTACCCTCTGTGGCACTGCAGAAATTGCCATTGCTGCCACCAAAAGCCACTCCAGGCAGCTTCTTTCTGTGGCGTGCCTGGGGACCCTGAGGTGGAGCTGCTTTTTTTCCATGGCATGCCTGGGAAGCGTCCCCTTGCCACAGCTCCAGCTGTGGCTCTCGATGAACTTTCAGGTGGCTGCCACATTTTTTCAGTAGAGGGGACCGCAGGCACCAGCTGAAGGTTGAGGAGGAAGGGCCAGCACAGGGGTTGGCAAAGATTGTCAACCCCTGTTCTACAAAATCCTGGTGGGGGAAGAATGGAGAAGGCTTTCTGTGTGGATAAAAGAAACTCCTTTACCACCCTTAAGGGGCACAGGGCCAGGGGCATCGCTGGCGCTGGACACCCAGGGCACACGCCCCGAATCCCAGCGCCCGTGCCCCGGATCCGGAGGGGCCACCCCTCTCCTGGTTGGGCCGGAGATCCGGGACCCAGCTGCCCTTGGCCGCTTCTGGCCCCAGCCCCAGCTGGGGAAGCGGGGCCCGGCCACCCACGGCCGCTTCTGGACCTGTCCCCAGCCAGGGATGTGGGGCCTAGCTGTCCGTGATGGTGTGGCGGCTTCCAGCCCTGTCCCCGCCCAGGGGGCGGGGCCTGTGTGCTGGGGGTGGGGCCAGAGGTGGGGCCTGGGCCCATGCCCCGGGTCCCTTCCCAGGGCAGCGACACCCCTGCGTAGGGTATAAGGACACGTTAATTTCACTTACTGTCTGGTCTGCTCCCGGTTTGAATAGGTGACATTGACAACAGCCGTCTCGCTGTCTGTGTTCACTAAGAGGAAAAGGCACATGAATTAGCGGGAGTACTGCAGAAGGGCTGGTGCCTTCAGAATTTGGTTCAAGGGCCACTTTTCAAATAAACTAATTTACATTTTAAAATGAAGAACCCCTTCAGCCTCTTTTTTCCTGTAGCTTTAAGGGCCAGACTGACAGCCCTGAAGATTGAAGTCCTCTAGCCCCAAACAAGGTAGAGCAAAAGCAATAGCAGTGCAAGTCTAGCCCACATTAAAACAAGCAAGGGTGTCTGTTTACCTCTAGTCACTAAATCCATGAAAATGAGTTTAAGTCTGTTAGACCCAGATCCTCACAGGCACCTGACCTCCATTGACCTCAGTGCTTACACATCAATGAGGACGTGGGCCATACTGCCAACCAGCTAATGCACTTGACTGCTCAGTTCAAGCAGCAGCTGCTCATGATTTTAGTTCTCTAGAGGTCTTGGGTTCAACCCCAACCCACCACAGAGGGGTTATCATACAAACCCCCTAATAATGATTCAGACGACCATTGACTGCTGAGGCTTGGGATGAGCTGGTACAAATGGGTGGAGAAGAAAGGAAAGTAACCCATATTATCCAGGAAATATAGAGGAGACATTAGTGCCTATGGCCCATTCAACTCTTGAATATCTGCTGGGATTGCCCATTAAGCTTGTTCTTTGTGAATGCGTCCTATCCCGAGGCCCCTGGGAATGCAGACTCCCCACTAGTTTCATATCAAATAGTCCCCATTCCTCCAAGACATTTTAGTCACTATCGCCCCAATCTAGATTTGGACCAGAAGTGAAAGGCTGCCTAACCCAATCCCATCCGTCATCCATCCACCACGCACCTCCCACAAAGACGTGTCCAATTACAGGTTGAGGATTTGCTAGGAATGAGGCAGAATTCACAAAGGCACAGGCACGTGTATGGGTAACAAGAATATCCACAGCTAGAGTAAACATCTGGGAGGGAAGATTAAACTTTCTGCTTTAAGGCGTTAGCTGTTTTCTATTACAGACCAGGATGAAATGGAATATAGGGAAAAGATTAGCCCACTACGGGCCTCTTATATGTGAATCATCTAGTGCTGGCTACTTTCAGACAAAATACTGGACTAGACAGACCTTGGTTCTGATCTAGTCTGGCAATTCCATACTTTGGATCCTTCCCAAAAACCTTTCTTAGCATACCAGCACAGCTACAGTGAAGGAGAGTTACACAGAAGACAATGACAATCTATTTGTTTGACTCCCTGAGTTAAATCTGCCCTGGACAGAGGAATGATATGTCCCACTTTCGCTAACCCTCTGCACAGGGTTGAATTTCACCCTCTATGAAAATGACTCCGAGCAAACAAACCTTTGCTTCCCAACAGCTTTTAAACTGAATTCTACCAGCACAGGGAAAAAAAGCTACTTTCTAATTTTAAATATTGTCTGACTGTACACATTTATATGCATACACATGCACTTTCTTACCTTGTTCACAGTTTTCTACAGTACCATATTGAGCTAGCAAACCATCCAAAACCTAGAAAATGAAGGGGAAACTACATTACATGCAGTGCACATGAACATACCTGGAAGATCAAACAAGTCTTTAATCAAATCAGTTTTCTAGTAATCAGGCAGCCTGGCTCCTGCAGTTCTGTAGTATGTGCGGAGAGGACACCAGACTGGGAGCCAAGAAACTTGAATTCCATTCCTGGCTCAACCCCTGACTTGCTGCATGACCCTGTGGGCAAGTCACTTCCCTTCCCACGCCTCAGTTTGTCCTCCTGCCCTTTGTCTGTCTTGTCTATTTAGATAGCAAGAGGGACTGCTTGCATAGCACCTAGGACAATGGTATCCCAGGCTCAGTTAGGGCTTCTTGGTGCTAGGTAAGACAAAGAAGGGGGGGGGGGAGGAGTCTGTCCATTTTGTCCAATTTATAGTGCACTTCCAAGATGGCCAGTGATTTGGGCACCTCCCTTTCTTGCTGACCAATCTAAGACACCTTAAAAGGTGTAAATTTTCAGAAGGTGTTTTTCAACATTTGCTGAAACTCAGGCCCCTTACAGCACCTTAGGCTGGGCACTGATAATCACCTGTGGCTCTTGATGCCTCTGGGCTCAAGTCTGTAAGGGAGAAGTCCACAGAAGGTTTTAAAAATCCAGTAAGTCAATGAAGAACTGGACCCTTATACCAACAGGGAGACAAGGGGAGCACAGAAAGAGGGTCATGTTACAGCAGGGGTCTGCGACATGTGGCTCTGGAGCTGCCTGCAGCTCTTTGGCTGTCCCCACCACCCTGCACCAGGCTCTTGGCTCCTTCCCCATCACCAGCAACCCTGCTGGAGGGCCCCCTCCTGGTTCCAGGCTTCCTATCACCAGCAGGAGGCTCCCAGCATCTCCCACCATGAGGCTACACCCATTGTGGCTCTCAAAACACTTGGTTATTGAAGGAATTTTTAAAAATGGCTCTTCTTATCTTTTGGGTTGCCGATCCAAAAGCAGCTAACATTTTGATCAGGAGAAAGGCAACTTGGGGAGCTCACAGGAGACGAAGACACAGTAGCTGATGTGATTCAAACCTAATTTGTGTATGTCTGCCAAAGATTTTTGCACTTCAAGTTTATTGGTTGCTAACTGGAGAAGCTTAATATGTTTTAAAGGGCTAATGTGGTACCCCCCATGATTGTCTCAAGGTACAAATGTTTGTTCTTCACCCTAGAGATCAGACTAACTTCCGACCAATTAACAGGTACAAAGGTCCAGTGAAGACAAGATCAAGTGCCCGTATTTGAAAGGTTTGTCTATCATAAACCAGGTCTATGCTACAGACGTGTGCCTGTATAGTTCTGTCAATCGGAGGTATGAAGAACTGTGATCCTTGACCAACAGAGCTGCATTGGCAGATGTCCTAGTGTGGACACAGCTATACCAGCAAACATACGCTGTTGCTAGCATTGCTTGTTTCACTTGAGTGAATAAGCATAATGGTAAACCCCGGTGCAGCTGTGTCCATGTTAGGAACGCTTTGTAATCATAGTAGACAGGTACAGCTTTACCAACCAAGTGCTTCTAGTATAGACATGATGCCAACTTGCCTGAACTAAGGCCAGGTCAACCTTTTGCCAGCAGAACAATGACAGTTAGAGATGTGGTTTTGGCGTCATTTCTACACAGGCCTTAATGTAGGTGCTTTTGCTGCTGTAGCTTCTTTCACTTGGGAAGCTGGCGTATGCTATACCAGCAAAATCACTTTTGGGTTGGTATAAGCTGCATCTCACTTATTTGCTAGTATATCTCTATCTGTATTGCTACACCAGCAAATCTTTTCTAGCGTAGATCCAGCCAAAGGGCTCTTCTGCACAGGATTAGACTGGCAGAACTTACCGAGTGAAGGCTCTTATTCCAATATAACAGGGCTTTCTGCTTTAGTTTATGTTACTATGGAAGTGTTTTAAGCCAAGGCTTGGTCTACACTTAAAATTTGCACTGTCATGCCTATGTCACACAGGGGTGTGAATAAACTACATGCTGCAGGCAACAGTTGCACCAATAAAACTCCCACTGTAGACACAGTTATGCCAGCAGAAGAGTGCCTCTGTTGGGTACATCTGATGTCATTCAAGGAGGTGGTGCTCATATAGAATCATAGGGTTGGAAGGGACCTCATGAGATCATCTAGTCCAACCCCCAGCTAAAACCAGGACCACTCTCACTAAATCATCTGTCAGCTACAAGCTCCGTAATATAGAAATAGCCACAGTCAGAAAAAGCCACAGTATTCTGGAATAAAAGGAACCGCAAGGGGTGTTACACTGATATAATCATTCTGGCATAATTATACCAGTATATAACTTTCCATTTAAATAAGCTGTGAGCCTGTCTTCACTGCCAAAAGGTTGCACCTGAAGTGGGTTGGAGCCCATGAAAGCTTATGACCGAAGAAATTTGTTAGTCTTTAAAATGCCACAGGACCCTCATTGTTACTGCCAAAAGGTTTCGTGGTAGTTTTATGTTGAGATAAGCCAACTGGAGACAAGGCACCTATAATTTTTACTTCAGTGCAGTTCAGGGGTCAGCAACCCAGAAGATAAGAAGAGCCATTTTTAAAAACTCCTTCAATAATCAAAACAAACAAAGAGTCCTATGGCACATACAGTATGTCTACACTAACTTTATCCCTATCTACACTAGGCTTTCATTAGCTCAAACTAAGGAATTTCTTAATTCGAACAAATGAAAGCTTAGTTTGAATTAGTAAGACCTGCCAGTTAGTTTGAACTAAGCCTTTAGTTCAATCCTTAATTTGAACTAAGGACAGTACAGACTAGGAATAACCCTTAGTTTGAATTTAATTAATTTGAATAAAGGGCAGTTAGCTCGAATTAACAAAGCAAACTAATTCGACTTAATGTTAAGTCAAATTAGTCCACCTTGTTAATTAGAACTAATAGTTTGAGTTTAGTTTGAAGTAAACTCAAACTTATTACTTTGAATTAACAAATTCAAACTAACTTTTCGTAGTACAGACATAACCTTAAAAACTAACCAATTTATTTCTCACATGTGCTTTTGAGGGAGAAAATCCCACTTTGTCAGATGCTTTGAAGATGGGAGAACTTACAAGCGTCTGACAAAGTGGGATTCTCTCCTACGAAAGCTCATGCGATAAATAAACTTGTTAATCTTTAAGTGCCACAGAACTCCTTGCTTGTTTTGCTGAACTAGACTAACACAGGTGCCCTTTGGAACTTCAATAATCATGTGTTTTGAGAACTGCAATGGATGTACCTCCTGGTGGGGGCTAGGGAGAAGCTGGGCCAGGGTGCCTGTCACAGAATGGAAGTGGGGTGGGAGGAGTCCAGAGTAAGGAGCACCCCCCCATAGGGCCCCGCTGGTGGTTGGGAGGCACATGAAGCCCAGCACTGACCATTTGCTGGGTCCCCAGTTGCAGAGCCACAAGGGAGCTGCCAAAGAGCTGTGTGTGGTTCCAGAGCCACAGGCTGCAGACCCATGGTATAGTTGGTCAGGGTCAGTGCAAGATAGGAGGATGGAGGGTTATAGAGCTGTAATTAAAGCAGAGTAACAGACACATCCCCAGTGGGCACAATGATAACAGTATAAATGTCCTTATACCACTATAATATATTCATGGAAGGGGAGACTAAGCTGTAGCAGCATCTACTATATAACTGCACCCACACAGGGAGTATTACTGGTAAAACTGCAGCTGGGAAAAAAAAAAAATCACATTCAGTACCCCCTACTGATTCTGCTTCAAAAAACTTATATATAGACCAGACTTTAACACCCTGTCTCAGTCTCTTCTTTGTAAACCTTCAATGGCTAGTCTCACCTTTCTTTATCTTTAGCTGCTCTGTTGTTTCACTTACCTCCCATCGCAGCTGAGGTGGGATGTTTCTTATTTGAATTTTGCGGCTTCTGAAATAAAATGAAAATCAATCAGTTTGAAGCCCAGGATGTTGACTGAAATGAAACCCTTCAAATTTCTGTATGCTGAGCAATGCTCAGCAGTGACATTTGCTCCCAAAGCATATAAGCAACAGTTAATAAAGCCCCACTTTATCTTTGGCCAGGTAGATGAATATCATTTAGTCACATTCTGCTGACAGAAAAACTAAGAAGCAGAGTGGAGATGGTCACTCATGAAGGCCGGATCTATGCAGGAAGTTTTTGTCAATATAGCAGTGTTGGTGAAGGGTCTGGTTTCTTTACGACATTTCTGTACCAGCAAAAGCCCCAGTGTAGAATCATTTGTAGTGACACGAAAGTGGTTTTGCCATCACGGATTACAAATCCGAAATGGACCACTACGACAGTGCTTCCCAACCGGTGTGCTGTCAGGTCTGAGCATGTGTGCCACAAAATTTTTTGAAAAACTACTCAAAGAGCTCTGGATTGGCTCATTGGCTCATGAATATTCATGAGTCTATTTGGCAACTATATGGTAGTATGCCTCAAATTAATTAAAGGTAGCGAGGTGTGTCACGGCAGAGAAAATATTGGGAACTACTGCTCTATGATCATCTATTCTGATCTCCTGTATAACACAAGCCCTGGGTCTTCCCTAAATTAATTCTTGTTTTAACCAGAGCAGGTCTTTTTCAAAAACAGCCTGTCTTAATTTAAAAACTTCTAATGAAGGAGAATCCACCACAAATTCTGGCTAACTGTTCCAGTGGTTAATTGCTCTCACTGCTAGAAACCTCTGTCTTGTTTCTAGTCTAAATTTGTCTAGTTTCAACATCTAGCCATTGGATCTTGTTAAATCCTTGTCTCTTACACCAGCTGTTTTCAAGCCATGGGCTGGGGCCCAGTACTGGGTCACACAACCTCAGGTACTGGGTCACAGCACCCCCTGCTGCCATGACCAAAAGACTGGAATGCATAGCTCCAAGATGCAGTTGTTGAGTTGTGGGCATAAATAATTATTTTCAACCAGTCCCATGGAAAAATGTTTGAAAACCACTGTCCTAGACTGAAGAGCCCTCTATTATCAGATTTCTGTTCTTCATATAGGTATTTACAGACTGTTATCAACTCACCCTTTAATCTCTTCGTTGATAAAACAAGCAGGTTGAGTTCCTGGAATCTGGTTTCCAGTCCTTTAATCATTCCCATGGCTCTTCTAACCCTCTTCAATTTACCAACACCATTCTTGAGCTCTGAACACCAGAGACCAACACAGTATTTCCAGCAGCAGTGCCAAATACAGAGCTAATATAACCTCTTTACTCAGTGCTTAATTTGTAATGGAAAAAGTGAAGGGGTTGAAGCAATTTTTTTGCTTTGATAACAGATGCAGCAAACCTAGAGGTGCTAGAGCTATGACTTAACAAGCCTAGAAAGGCTGGGGCTTAAATCTGGCAAGCGCTGGTATAAATTAAGCATGGTCCTTATTCCTACCTGACATTTCCCTGTTTATATCCCTGCAGATCACATTTGCCTAGTCTGCCAGTACAATGCACTAGGAGTTCATGTTCAGTAGATTATCCACCAGGACCCCCATGTCTTTTTCTGATTCGCTGCTTCCAGGACAGCACCCCCTGTAAGTATAGTCTGAATTCTTTGTGCCAAGACATGACTTTTCATCGGGCCTTTTCAAAATGTTTATATTTTTTGCTTGTGCCAGTTTACCAAGCACTCCAGCTTGTTATGTCACTGACTTGCCTCTTCTCTATTTACCACTCCCCCAATCTTTGTGGCATCTACAAACTTCGTCACTAATGAGTTTCTGTTTTCTTCCAGAGAACTGGTAAAAATATTAAACAGCACAGGGCCAAGCACTAATCCCTTCAGGACTTCACTAGAAATGCAATCACTTGATGACAATCCCCCATTTACAATTAAATTTTGAGAACCATCAGTTAGATGGTTTTTAATTTAACATGTGCCATGTTAATTTTTTATTATTTTGGTTTTTTAATCAAAATGTCATGCAGTACCAAGTGAAATGTCTTACATAAGTTCATTACATTAACACTAGTACTTTATCAAGCAACCTTGTAGTCTTCTCAAAAGATATTATGTTGTTTGACAAGATCTGTTTTCCATAAATCCATGCTGATTGACATTAATTTATATTACTCTCCTTTAATTTTTCATTAATTGACTTCAGTTTCAGCCACTCCAGTATTTTCCCTAGGATCATAGTCAGGCTGACAGGACTTATCTGGGTCACCCATTACCTTTTTGAAACAAACAGGTGCCCCACTAGCTTTCTTCCAGTCCCTCAGAACTTTCCCAGAGTTCCAAGACTCACTGAAAAGCAATATAATATTCAAGTAGTGTATGTTTATTGCTGGTATTTTAAAGAAAGCCAAACTACTGAGCTAGTGGAAGTCACTGGAAACAGAGTTTGTTGAAGGGCTAAATCAGCTTTTGACTGACAGCAGCTACTTCTGCAAGTGCAGAGAGAATATGTTCTCCATTTCATTCAAAGTCAAGAAACCTATTGGAAGTTGAAAAATCAGGAGGGCTGTTTTTTCTTTTCCAATCTGTGAATAAAAATGAGGTGCGTAAGGATGACTTCTGCTAGCTCTAAAATCGGGACGGACATGATGACGAGAACAATCAGTTCAATTCACTTTCATATAGCAATTTGTTTTAAATACAAATGATATTTCTGATAAATTTACTCTTACACATCCAACACATTAAAGGTAGATTATTTAACTAACAGAAACAAATTTTGAAATGAAATTATGTATTTTAATTAAATTCCAATTACTGTCCAAATTGCACAATTCACAAAGAAAAAAATTATTTCTGTAGTCTAGTAAAGAAATGTAACATTCACCATTTTCTAACATAAAAAAATCTAAAAATTCAGGATAAATGTATGTGAAGCTATATAATTTCTTAAATCAATGGTTCTCAACCTTTTCCTTTATGTGGACCACTACATAGTCATCAAAAACTTTTGCAGATGACCACATAAGCAAACCATTTTAAACACAGCCTATGGCTGACAGGAGTCAAACTTGTATATCAAGGAGTATTAAAAACGCAGCTATTATACCAGGATGCTGGTGAAGTAAACTACATTGCAAATAATAATGTAATATTGAATATGATACATAAGAGGTACATGGGATTTATATTATTATTATATTGTCCGTCCCCCCCCTCCATGGACCACCTGCAGTACGCTTGGAGACAGTTGGGAACCATTTGTTTAAATAAATGCATATCTGTTTAGTGCATCCCCTTGTTTGGCAAAGAAGTAAAATATTTAGTGTAAAGTCAATATTTAGTTGCAAATCAACATGTTTTTAATGAATGCCAACCAAGGAGAATCAGCCTTTCTTTAGGAAAAATCTAAGTAGTACAAATGCCAGACAAGATTTGAACTGGTCACTTAAATGAGTTAAATAAAGGTTTCCTGGTTACCAATTTAAAATCACTTTTGATTTAAATCAATCCATCCGGCCCCAAATGGAAGGCAAAATGGAGATCCATTGAATCATTTAATTTCATTATGAGTTGTTTGTTCACATAGCAACATGCGGCACCAGCATTGCAATCAGTTCTGTTTACATACTATACCCAACAGCTCAAAAACTCAGACTGAATCAGATGAAGGGCTGCCACAATGTCCAAATCTTAGAACTCCTACAGAATAAGAGCTCCCTACCTAGCATGACCAAATGTCCTGATTTTATAGGGCTGATCCTAGATATTCAGGGCTGATCCTAGATATTCAGGACTTTCTCTTATATAGGCTCCTATAACACCCCTCTCCTCTGGTCCCAATTTCTCACACTTGCTATCAGGTCACACAACCCCACATCTGGCACCTAAATGTTCAGATCTAGCAAACTGTTTGCTTGTACATCATGGCTAATCAACTGACTTGGCAGGACTAGAAGAGAGGAGAGAGTTCCCAAGTCACTGAACCTCTACGTGACTCAAGGACTTGTGAATTATCAGTCCATTTACTGAACTGAACCCAGAAACAACCTGGAAAAGACATGCCATCCCAAGAGCATTTTACACCACTGTCACTGACAGCCTGCAACTAGACCAGTGTGTTCTCAGACAGCTGCAGCTTTCAAGCTATCTTCAAGTGTAAGCTTTACTGCACCTCCCCCAATGTTGGCCCCCATTCCACACTGCCAGAAAAATATCCCTTGGTTGTGCTGTGCAGAACTACTTGGGGCAGAATGTATACAAATCTATGTTATCATAGACAGTGGCATGTTCTGCGTTAAGGAAACGGGCAGCAGAGTAACAAAGATCCACTTTACAACCCTTGAGGCCTTATGCTGCTTTCATGCAGAGCCATTCACAAAGGTACAGCGTTTGTGTTAGAGAGCGAGTGCACTTGGGCGGCTCACTGTTTTTAAATGTACTTTGGCTCACAAGAAAGAACTATCTTTCCATTTTATGAGAGGAAATTAAGGGACAGAAAGATTAAGCAATTTGCTACACAAAATTAGCTAGCAGATTAGGGACTTGAACCCTAAGTCTCCTATGTCACTAGCTAGCACTCAATCTCTGGACCTCCCACATTTCACTTAGGAAGTTGCTGCTGTAGACAGGGCAACAGAGCAGCTACGGGTTTGATTCCCCAACTTTGCACTAGTATGAGTGACTATACACAGTGCAGGGCAATGGAGAATCAGGACCCTAAGAACTATCTAAACAATGTATAACCCAGAGGCAGATACAACTGGCTCGCAGCAAGGCACCGACATTTTACTTTTGGTCACCAGAGGGCGCTCCTCCACTACATTTCTGCAACAGAGCTAGATAACAGGCTATTAAAACTGGTCATCATGGTGACCAGAAACAAAGATTCATCGAGGCCTGGTATAACCCCACTGAAACCAAACCCTAGGAGGTACTGAGCAGCAACTGCAACGGCTGTCATGCCTCCAAATCCCCCTGTTTTGGCATCTCAAATATCCTACTTTACTAGAAAAGAGTTGGCATACAAATTAAGCTTATTGTAAGGCACTCATGTATTGGCCCATGCCTAAAGGTCATCAAAAGGGATAAACCCTTGATCTATCTCCTCAGAAACATAAATCTCTACCACTTGATTCCACATGAGTTAATTCAGTTAAACTAGTAGCTGTAATAGGCTATTATTGTCTATTGCCACAACACACACTTAGCTGGCATATTACATGGATAAATATCTACTTCCTTTACTACACACAGAATTGGGTTAATAGTGCAAAAACATCCACTAAAATTCTTTTAAAAATCGTAAAAGAAGTTGCTTCAGCAGTGTTCCTCTCCCTTTTCCCATTACTTTTCACGAACATCCAGAGCCACGTGATTCATGGGAACCAGTTTGCAACAAGCAGTGCTTGTGTTTTCATCCAATCAGAAAGCAAAACCAATGCCGCAATGCCATCAAACCACTGTAGCCAATTAAGACAACGCAAAGAAAGACTATTAAATAGTCTCAAGTCTGTTCATTATTGAGTCACAAAACTGTCAAATAAGAAGAATGAAGAACATGGGATTCTAAAACCAGAAAGAGGAGATGTATTTTATTATTCATTATAGATTGTTTTCTTCTGCCTTTATATGACAGATCAGTAAATCAGCACTCAACAAACTCCTGGCACCCGGTCACTCTTTTGCCCCAGGTTAGCAGTGTGGCACCTAGAGAGGAGCTGCAGTGGTGGAGCAGGCCTGAGCGCCTAAAAATACTGCTGCTAGGATTTGGCAGCATTTTGGCAACAGCAGAGGGACATCCCAGCTAGATGCCCTAGTTTGAAGCTCAGTGCCTAGCTGAGCAGCAATTTTGTCAACCCCTGCAGTAAATTAACATACATTCAGAATATGGTTAACTAATTCCTAAGTAGGAAGAAGAAATGTTCCCAAATTGAAGAGGCCAGAAGCAATTTATAGTATTTTTCCCCTACAAGACTACCAACATGTTCTGCTACAATATCACAAATCTTTAGTAGGTTTGACCATGAACAAAGGGTAAAATTCAGGCTTTTTCAAAGTCAATGGCAAACATGCCTTTGACTTCATGATGCCAAGATTTCACCCACAATATGGAATCTGATATTGAAGTGAAACTCTCGGTGCAATGTTGGTACAAATAAAATGTATACCGTTAATGGGCCAAATCCTTGGCTACTTTAAGTCAGTGGAGTCATACTGTTTTAGACCATCTAAGACAGTAGCTGAAAGCACCTAAATAGCCAGTGACATTACAGGATTCCCCATTGTTTGTTTTACCCTAAAAAGAAAAATGTATGACTCATTTCCTTTTGGAATGATCCATATTATTGATTTTAAAATGCCTGACATCCAACATGCAATATTTATTGAGGTGTCTGCTGCAGTGAAAAAAAAAAATCAAATTGCCCCTATTCTACCCAAGGGGAAAAGTCTTTTTTAACCTATGCTTTTTTCTTTGGGAAGTTCAAGTCAAAATGAGACATAAACGGCTTAAAATGTGCCAACTAATTCAGGAGACTAGAAGGGTCTAACATGTAAAATATCACTGCTTGCTCAGAAGCCAACTGGTTAGATTAGAAAAACTTCAGTCTTGTTTGCTATTTTCTTTTTGGGGAAAGCACAATATGAAATTAAATCTCATGTCTGGATGCTGGCTAATCCATGTCCTGAAATGAATGGAAGAGTGACTGTTGAAGTACAGAATGCCAGGAATGTCATAGTTCAGAGAGGGTCAAAAGGATTTAAACTGATCGAGGAAAACAGGTCTCTGACTACCGCTGACCCCTAAAACTTCTTCCGACAGCTACAAGAATCTGCATGCTCAGAGAATGTATTCATCACATACATGGTTATAATCAAGTCTCCCGTGTACAGACAAGAACCATTCATACCCTATCCCACTTCCTTTCCATGATGCTGTAGGTGAAATCTGATTTTTCACCATAAAGATAAACCCTGATTGCTGCCTCTGTAGGTTAGTAAGAATGAATTTTCAGGAAGAATGTCTGGCTGGTACTTAACTATATGTGAATGGAGACCTGAAGGTTCTACTTTCAGCTCTAGTATAGTCTTGCTGGGTGGCCTTCAGGAAACAACTCCACTCTCTAAGTCTCAGGTTCCCCATAGGAAAATGCAGAGGATATTTCTTCACCCGTCACAGGGGTTATTGAGGCTTAATTAATATTTGCTACTTAGCTTTAAAACCTTCTAACACTGTCCAATAATTACTATTATTATTACCAGGTATTCTTTATCAGCCTCCTTTCCATTCTTCTAGTTTTGTCTCTTTACATATCTGAACATAAATGACTTCTAAAAATCTATAACACCAATCTGCTACAGCCATGGCAATAACAGAAAAAGGACCCTCCTGCCCAAGAATAACAGAGCCCCTCGTACTTAACTCAAAGGAGAATCTCCATTAGATTGTAGCAGTACCAGGCTTGTTACACAGAATTGTGTACTTTCAATTCTGTCCAACAGAGGACAGTGGTATGTGCATACATTGGTAGATTGTGCACCACTATACCACAAGGGTGTGGCTTGAAATGAAGTTCACCTGAACAGAATGGCAGCTCTACACTGGGCTGTTTGCAGGGTTGTGGAAGCCGTGTCAGCCCCAGAATATTAGAGCAGTGGTTCCCAACCTTTTCTCTGCCATGGCACACCTTGATAGCTTCAAATTTTTCGAGGCACACCACCATTAAAAAAACAAAAACAAAAAACAAACAAACAAACAAAAAACCTCATGAATATTCAAATTAATGTAAATTGCTTATGTATATTCATGGACCATGGCACAGTGTTTCAGAAATGCTCCTACGTGGGGTAGTAGGGGTAGCTGAGCAGGGGTGGCAAACAAGGGGAGGTCAGGAGTCATCTGCAGTGGCAAGAGTGAGCATGGGGAGCAGACAGGGCAGGGGTGGCAAAAGAGGACAAGGGCAGTCATGTGGGGAACAGCACAAGGGTGAAAAGAGGAGCGAGGAAGGGAGAACAAGAGTGGCTTTGTGGGGGATCGGGGGTAAGCTGGGGAGTCGGAAGGTAGGGCAGGGGAGCATGGCGCAGCAGCCACTTCCCCCTTCTCCACAGTGGTTCCCTGCCACCCAGGGCAAATCCTCACCCCACTGCTGCTCCCTCCCACCCCAGTGGGTCCCATCCTCCCCTCCCCCATTCCCCTGCTGCCTGTGATGGACCTTCCCATCAGTGCAGGGGCCAGAACTAGGCCTCCAGCCCCCAGCTACACCCCTTGCACACACAGCCATGCCACCCCCCCCAGCTACACCCCCTCCCAACCAAACAGCCACCCCACGACCCCAGCTACAAACCCTCTGCTACACAGCCACTCCCACCCACCTCTGCTACACACACACACACAACCCCCAGCAGCCTTCTCCCCAAAAGCCCTTACCTGGGCTGTTTGCAAGCTGCTGACACAAGCTGCTCCACCCTGCAGGGGGAGATTCACACCCCTCCCACCCCTCTCTGCTGGCTGGGCCTAAGGTGGAGCCACCAGAATGCTGCATTCCAGCTGCTCCTGCTATTTTTAGGGGGACCCCTGGAACTCCCCATTCTAGTGCCTTCTTCTATTTTTAGAGGGGCCCAGACAGCTGCCTGCCTAAAAATAGGGGGCCCTAGAATTGTGTTCTGGTGCCTTCCCCCTTACTTTAACCCCTGCCTTTTCCCAGCCCTGCACAGCCCACATGGCTGGGCTGAGCAGAGAGGGAACTTTAACTCCAGCTCTCGGGGATGCTGGCGGCACACTTTGGGTGTTGCTGCAGCACACCAGTGTGCCCCGGCGCACTGGTTGGGAACCACTGTATTAGAGACACAGTGGGTGAGCTAATATCTTTAGTGGTCCAACATCTGCTGATGAAAGAAACAAGCTTTCTAGATACATAGAGCTCTCCTTCATGACCTGAAGTTCGTTCAATAAAAGGCACTGCCTCACCTGCCTTGTAGTGCTACTTCTTTTGGTCAAAGACTAACCACCTTCTACATTTCAGCTTCTTCTGAAATCTCAGCAAAGGCCCTGTCTTATGGGTGAAACAATGAATAAACAAACCTATAAATTAATCACTGTGTTTAAAACATACGTGGATCCTGCTTACAGGAGACTCCTCAAGTGAAACAACATTCGCTGCAACACATTTCTAGTTCTGCTCACTCTGGTCTCTGCTTAGGGCACAGCTTTTACTCCAGATAAATAACTTCACCATAAGGCAATTCCTGAGCATTCAATTCATGATGTGCCCAAGTCAGGGATTCTTAGGATCTCTTTCCTTTTGAATGGCTTTAGGTACCTTTGCTAACGTATCATGATTAACTTAACTCTGTGGGAGGCTAGGACGCTATGAGTTTGGGACAGTGCCTAGCATACCAGGGCCCTGATCTAAATCACACTCCTTAGGCACTACCATAATACAAAAAAAAATCATCTGGTGCTCCTTGTTTATTCAGCAGGTACAGGCTACTAAGAGTGTGGAAAAGGGGCTCCTTCAATGGCACTAATTACTATTTATTTTTTGCAGGCGGCAAGATTTTACTTCAAAACCTTCCTTACATTGCAAGCTGTGATTCCACCTAGTAAAATCTGTCTACTTTCAAATCTGTGTCACATGATTCTGGCCACATGTTGCTGCTTTCTAAAACATAAGAAAAAGCAGGTGCAGGGATATTTTCATGGGGGGTGGGCAGGGGAATCAAGCAACCACCAGAAATGCCTCAATGCTGATGCAAACTCTTGCCTCTTTCCAATTTTACAATTTATATTAAATATAAAATGCCAGCAGCAGACTGTAACATGCCCTGAACACCGGCCACAGACTTGTGACAACACAGTGCACTATCACAGTGCCTTCCCTTCCTCTATGGATCTTTAAACAATCTGCAAAAACAGAGGTGAAATATGGGAAAGTGAGGAGATACCAAGGTGAAAGGATCGGACTAACATGACAAGGCAATCTGGAAGCGGTCCAGAACAGAACATATGCCTCCTGACTCCTAGTTTTCTACACTAACCACTGACTAAACCAACACTTCTTTCCAGGTTTTGCTGCCCCTCCTGCAAACTGCAGGCAAGCAGAAAGTTTTCGCACTAACTAATACTTAACACATAACTGTCTTTCTTGTAGAAGACCTGCTCCCATTGCATCGGAGCACCTTACATGAATATTATTATCCCTACTTTACAGAGGTGAAACTGAGACATGCAGAAGTGAAGTGAAGGCATGCTGAAACAGAGCAAAATCATCAACTGGTAACTTCTGGGAACATATAGAAGAGAGTGGGGGACGAGGTGAAAGTAAAGTGTATGTTACCAACATAAATGGGCTTGGCAGAATTAATTTTTTAAATATAACTTTGACAGATAATATTGATATGTTTAAGCTTTCTCCCAATTTTAATCAATTTAATTTTTCACAACTGCTCAAAATTCTGGATTTTAAGCTTTTTCAAAAATGTTATGTATTGGTTTAAATTCTCCTAGTTGCAGGAAGTTACAGGGAGGACCAGGCATCAAGAGTTAAGGGACTCAGACAGCAATTTAACAACAGGTGGCACTGAGATTCAGAAAGTTTTATAACCATTAAAATACAAATTGTTAACCTCACATATCAAGCAGACAAAGCAAATACCAAGCAGCATTTTTCATACCTTGCCTATCTATAAATTTTAATGATCATCAATGGAAATATGTTTTCATGCATGTGTATGAGCATACAGTGAAATCAATTTTAATTGATATTTAACAAAAAGGAATCCCTTCAAGCCTAAACATAATTACTCCCCTGCTAATATTGTCTCATTGTTCCCTTCTGCTCTCTCATCTGTCCTTTTGCATTCACCTTTGTCTTATGTCTTATACAGAGACTATAAGGTCTTTGGGGCAAGGATTGAGTTTTTGCTCTGTGTTTCTATAGTGACTGGGACTCCCAGGTGCACCTGCATGACAAATAACTACAAAGAAATTTAAAAACCACCTTTAGTTGCCAAGATGCCTTGTTCTAAGACAGGAAAGGCGGTCTGAACACATAACTAGAAGCCGCAGTGTCCACACCTGTGAAATGGGCAGAATGACACTAGCCTTTCTTTGTAAAGCTCTGAGATCTACTGATGAGTTAACTGCCAAGGAACCCACAGAAAACCTAAATGTTTCCCAGCAAGAGACCAAGATTCTCTGAACAACATCCAGAGTCATTTGAGAAAGTCATCAAGGAGGAGCCTTTAGTTTAAGTAGATTCAATATATTAATGTCAGCAGGTACCATGCCTTTCATCACAATGATCACCAGCAGATTCTCATGTTCAGGACTCTTCTTTTTGGCTTTCTCCTTTAAATACACAAGACCAGAGTCAGCTGTTAGATCCTCAGGGCAGATCTCCAGAAACTGGCTTTATTCATGTGTTTGGGGGCGGGGGTGGGTTGACAAAAGCCTCTCACTTAATTTAGACTCTGTTGGTAATTCCCCCGGAGGAGCCTGATACATTACTGGTGGCACAGCTCCAAAAAGGGAGCATGGCCTGGTTATAAGAGGGTGGGGATGGCAAGGTGCCAGCTTCACCGTGAAACTGGAGGATGTGACCTTGCAGGGCACAGGGTTTGGCAGGAGCTGTTGTGCAGGGGCAGCCTGGAACCCAGACATCTCATGAACTGAAAGGCGGGTGATATGGAATGGAGATAATCCCTTCACTGGTTGTTTCGCTGGGAAAGAGAATCAAGCAGAGGCTTAAAAGCAATGAAGCTGAAGAGAAGAAAAAGCAACTTCATTTGGGAGCATGATGAGATCTGCACTGAGCATCTCACAATTGGAGTGGTTCTCAACCACCATGTCAGGACACATTATTGTGTTGCCACATAGTGTTAAGTGTGTCACAGAGAGCTGAGGAAATGGTTGGATTTGGACTAGAGGGAGAGGGCTGCTGTGTCCTGTACAGGGACATCCCTAGGCGGGTGCAGGGCCCAGGGCAATCTGCCTACAGGAGCCTCCTCCCTGCACTGGGGGGAGGAGGGTGACGGGACAACTCAGAGGTTGGCCTTGCCCTCCCAGCCCTCCCCTGAGCCAGAGGTGGAGCGGGCCAGTCCAGAAGCTGAGCTTTACTCCCCCAACCCACCTCTGAGCTGGCCCGCCCGGTCCGTAGGGAGGAACAGCTGGCCCAGGGGAGGGGCAGGAGAGTGAAGCCCTGCCCCTGGGTTGACCTGCTCTGCCCCTGGGCCGGCTCTTCTCCCCTGGGAGCGGGGCAAGCCAGCCCAGAGCAGAGGCCAAGCTCCACGCTCCTGCCCCCTCTTCCCTGCTGCCTTCAGCTCTGCATCAAAAGTGGGGAGGGGGAGGGGGACAGCTTGGCTGTGGGGGCTGTGCTCAAGGCAGGATAGTGCGGGGCCCATGGAACCGCAGGGCCAAGGGTGTTTGCATCTCTTGCTCCCCTAGGATGAACGCCCCTCTCGCCCCCCCAGACGACTTTGGTCCTGTTGGATTGTTACATGCTGCACAGCAGGTCACCATGTGGAAAAGTTTGAGAACCACCACGCTAAGGCAGGGGTCTGCAACCTGCAGCTCCAGAGACACATAGGGCTCTTTGGCTGCCCCTCTGCATCTCTGGTCCCCCTCCTGCACCACCCCCAGGGTACCCTGCGGGCAGTCTGCTGCTGGGTCCAGGCCCTCTGCCACTGGGGAACTCTGCTGGCAGCCCATGCCAAGAACTGGGCTCCCGCCTGTCACTGGGAAACCTCGCGGGGGGGGCCTCCTGGTTCCAGGCTTCCCCTCCCCTCACCTCGTGAAGGGACCTTGTGGCAGGCGCCCTGGCCCAGCTCCCCAACCAGGGGGCTACACCCATGGCAAATTTCAAAACAATTGGTTATTCATGGAATTTTAAAATATGGCTCATCTTATCTCCTGGGTTGCTGATCTCTCAATTCGTGGTTTGTCACACACCCCACTTCTCTGCTCCAGCATAGGCTGCAGTCTCCTGCTCTCCTATCTCCTTCCTAATCCCAAACTGCTCTGCATGGTCAGGGGAGAAACCCTGCATTACCTCCTTCCATCCTGTGTGCCACTCTCCAGCTCACTGCTTAATGACTGATTGCTTAAGAATCCTGCCTAGATGCCCCAGCTGAGATCAGGGCCCCTTAGCGCTGAGTGCTGTAAATACTTACAGAAAGAGAGTGGCTGCTTGAAGAGCTCACAGTCTGGACCAAAGACAGGAGAGGAAACACTGACTCAGAAAAGCAAAGTGCCTGGGCTATGATCACACAACACATTTAAGTACAGAACTCAAAGCTCCTGAGTCCCTGTCTCCAACGTTACAGGAGTCCACCTACTCTGCCCACTATTCCATCCCCTCCCTGTATGCTGCAGCCCAGCACATGGCCTGAGATGCAACATAGCAAGAGTTGCCCCATTCTGCCTTCTCTCTTTGGATGGTAAGATTTTGGACAGAGACCTGTCAGGGATGGCCTAGATCAGTGGTTCTCAATTGCTGTGTCACAACACATTAATGTCTCGCAGCATGCGGGTGAGTATGTTGCTGGGAGACAGCTCATCGCCAAAAGAAACCCATCTAAACCTGCCCCCCCCCCCCCGGTGGGATTTTCTTCCAGTGGCAGTGGGTTCTTTAAAAGCAGGACATTGTGCCACCACCAAAACTCCCGGCACTGGCAGGATTTTCTGGCAATGGGGGGCTTCTCCAGTTTGTGCTGCTGCAACTCGCCCAGTGATGGGTGCAGGGCCCTTCTTCTGGCAGCAGTGGCTCCATGTCACGCGTGGCTGGGCATGCCACCAACTGTGTCACGGCATAGAAAAGATTGAGAACCACTGGCCAAAGTAAAGGTTGGTGCTGTATTAAGTGCAGGGGACTGGACTAGAAGAATCTCAAGGGCCCTTCCAGTCCTACAGTTCTATGATTTTGTTTAACGTAAATCAATTTCAGCTATGGTCGAGACTGACTTGTGTTCCTGGGTCCCCAAAAGAAACCCATCCAAACCTGGCCCCCCCAAAAGCAAAATCTAAAGGGCATTGTGCTTCTGAGAGGTGCTACCATTTCAACACAGGTCCTGGCCATGTGTAATCATTAAAGATCCCCTGGCTCTTTTCATGAGATGGGGTGGCCCACACAACATCCTGGGTAACTAAAGTCCTCCTTGCAGTTTCAACTGAATACAAGATTCTCTCCTAGAATTACTTACTGTGTGCTGTTAACAGCAGATCTGTGCCACCCCAGACCAAGCTGCACTTGAGAAATGATGCCGTTGTATGCCTCAGGGACAAACCTGAAAGCCTCGCTCTATTTTAGTCGACAAGAATCTTGTCTGAATAAGTATTTCAAAGGACTGCATCAACTGTTGGGAGTGCAGAGATACCAGAAGCCGCTGGTGTATACAATGAGTTTAGACTACAAAAGAAACCAAAATGTGTGAACTTCTAGTAATATGGCCTAGCACTCAAGAGACAGCCTGTGGATTTGTAGGACTTAGGTTCTACAAACCAACTAAGGCAAATACTCAAAACAAAACCCTAGATCCCAGGTCCCTCAGACTTTGCAAAAACTTGGGTCTGAATCCAAATGTGCTTCTAGCATTTAGATGGTGCATGGCTGATAACTAATATTTATACACCTAACCAATTTACTTTCATCCACAGACCTCCCTGCACTTTACAACAGCATTAGCAGCCTCATACTGCAGATGGAGAAACTGAGGCACTGAGACCAGTGGTTTGTCTTTGACCAAGTTGGTAGAAGAATGAAGTCCTGACCATACACTGCAATATCATCTTCTATGAGCCATTCTGTGCCACAGCTGGACACTGACTGCAGAAATGGTCAAGTCCCCAAGGAATGAATCACAAAGAAATTAAAAGAAAACATGTTTTCCTTGATGCTGCCTTCCAGAGGGCTGACATTTTCCAAAATGGATGGGAGAGGAGTTCCTTTTGACACAGATGATCAGAGAAATAAATCTGCCATCATCTTTTAAGCTATCTGCCTTTCTCCCGGGTACAGAATGGATGCGGTGGGGCCTGGCAGATAGACCACATCGTGAATACTCAGGCAACCTGCGTTCTTTTTCTGGTTGGCTTTGGGGAAGCCACCATACCTCAACGTACCTTAGTTTCTCCATCTGTAAAAAGCAGGATCATAATTAATCTGCTTTGGGACCTATTGATGAAAAATGCACTAAGAATTATTAATAGGGAGTGATCCCAGGATACCAACTGCTTAATCACAGGAGCAGGATTTCTAAAGAGCAATTTAAATGAGGATAATGTAGAGGCTTTGCAAATTTTCACAGGGAGATCCTTCCAGTTTTGAGTGGCTGGGGGCAGCATGGGAGAAAACCTGAAGCAAGCATGCTGGTGGCCTGTAACTGCACTGAAGGGGGTGCCGCTGTAGAATGCCACAAAGCATCCCAGACTTGGCAGAACTCAGAGAGAAGCCAGTTGTAACTCAAAGGTAAGTGTTTGCAATAGGAAAGGTGCAAATGCTACAATTTTCCTCTAGCCCCTCTGTGACAGAATGGATGTAAGACTCTGGCCTTCTCCATGTCAGACAATTCTGCTCTTAACTTTTCCCACCACTAAACTATAATAAAGCTCATTCGGCTGCAGTTGTCTACAGCGATCAAACCCAGGACCTCTACGTATTTAACAAGTATTGCAAACCTGCTTGAGGTAAAGGCCAACCCCTACAACCTAAGAGGCAATAGCAGACTCATAAACCTCTCTATATCAATCTAGCCTCTAGAGGAAGACAAAGAAATGTACTGCATTTGTGTAGGTAACTCAACGGCTGTTGCAAGCTTCTTGTCTATAAAACAGGACAAATAAGACACTACACATCTTTGTAATGGGCTTTGAACTCTTTGGAGGGGAGCTGTTAGGGAGGCATATCATTAATTTATTAATTTTATCATTATTATTCTTATTATTGCCTGGAGGGTATAAAGTTGTCTCATCGTCCACAGCTTCAGTGAACAAGCAGGAAGTGAAAACACAGCACCAGATTTTGAAGGGAACTTGGGCTCTCTCTTTTGGGCATTAGCCGGCTCTTTTAAAAAAAAAAAAAAAGGGAGCTGCCGGGTACTGAGTTTCTGGCTTGCATTTAGGCACTTACATGGGAGCTGAGCCCTTGGGAGAATGTGGCCCTGAGCATGTATGATGAATATTTGAAAGCCTGGCTCCAAGCTCCTTTGAATGAGGCCTGCTCCTGCTTCCACTTACATCAAAGGCCATTTTCCACAGATTTTAATAGGGACAGGATCAGTCTCTCAAACTTTCCTTGCTTCTCTGATGTCAGCCATCTTCTCCCTTCTAATTTTATCAGCTGTTCTGCTGACCCTAGGAAGAAGCTTTGGGTGTAACAGGTGCTATAGTCCACCCACATGAGAAATTGTTCTGTCCACTCCCCACAGATAATCACACAATCTTCCACAGCTGTTGCACTGCAATCTCAGCCTCCAGCAGAACCATCCTCCCCACTCAGGGAGACCTGGGAAGCACTGAGGAGCACACAGCTGAAGGGTAAGGCTGACAAGCTACTACTTCAAAGCCCTGGCTGCTTCCTAACTATTGACAGAAGAAAAGGTGGAAAACTGAGTGGGCTGAGAGATGCTAAAGGAAGGGAAAAAAAAGAAAAAGGGAGGTGGGGGGTGGAGCAGGCTTGGAGGAGGAGGGGAGAGACAGATGGAGAAGAGAGAACTGGAGCTGGAGAAACAGAGAGAAGGAAAGAACCAGAGAAGGACAATCAGACCAGCCAACCAGTCTTTGTATACGCTTTGTAATGACAAGAGGCATTAACACTGTTGCATCCAAGGCCATGTTGTTCTAAAAAGCTAGGGCTGGAAGGGACCTCAAGAGGTCATCTAGTCCTGGCCCCACACTGAGCCCTAGTCTGTACTTTGGGCAAATTCAGCAGCAGTTGACTGCCAGTTATGCAAGGAACACAAAACTCCTTGCGTAACTAGCGGCAACTTTTAAAGCCACCACTACACATTAGGGAAAAGCCGACAGCAAATCACTTGTGGTTGACTTCCCCAAGTCCCCCTGGCTCCCAGGACTTCTGGGGCCAACTTCCAGGAGCGGGGCAGTGAGTACAGATGAACTGACGGAAGTGAAACTGCCACCCATCAGTGTAAACAAAGCCTGAGTTAAGACCAAGTGTACCCAGATCTGGGGTTTTATATCAGCTCAAACTGTGTTACAGCTGGGCTGAGGGAACTGTGGTCAATACATGTATATCATTAGGTCCATAGAGTTACAGGTCAGGTTTATGCTATAATAAATACTTCATTGTGGCCCAGGCTCCAAACACGTTATTTATGTTCCCATAGCACCTGGCCACTCCAGTCCTGACACAGTACCCCTGCTAACACTGTACAAAAAGAACAAGATGATATTCCCCACCCCAGAGAGCTCACAGTCTCATCCTGAGTTTACTTTAAAGAAAAAAAATTAAAATATTATCAACTATTTTTGACATGAAAATGTCGTGGTGGTAAGCCGCCAACCCTGGCAGGGACAAACAGACAGGTGTAGAAGCTGAAACTACTTTTAGCTTATTCTGTGGGGGAAAAATCCTCTTCCCTAATTTGTTAATGATTTATGGCTTTGTTCGACATTATATGGCTTAGTTGTTGATATATATGTTTAATGTAATGTTATATTTGGGGTGGAATCCCTGACAAGTTTCTCCCCAGCATCAGGCGCCAAGTAGGAATGCCAAAGAGCATTGGACTCCGCCTAGTGGCAAAATGCAGGAATGGGTGGCTGAGGTGCAGTATTCTGCCTAGCAACCGTCGGAATGATGGATGTCAATCAAGGGCCTAGTGGCAAGATGCAGGAATGGGTTGCTGAGGTGCAGTCTTCTGCCTGGCAACCGTCAGACCATTGGATGCTGAGGGACTGGTGCAACCTTCCAGAAACAGAACGCAGGGAACTGTGGCGTGGAACTGAGGGGCGCGGATTGGGCAGACAGCCGGAGGGGCTGGGTTTTTAAGGCCCTGTGCGCCAGAATTCAGGGTCACTCCACTGGGCTCTGCAGAGGCTGGTGGACCTGTTTGGGATTGTTTAACTGGTCGCAGCCCTGTTGAACGGGGCCTGTGTATGCAGAGTGGCCCGGAGCAGTCTTTAAACCAAAGGGTGGTGTGAGACCTTGCTCTGTATAAGGAGTTTCCGAGACTAGGGCTCCTAAACTTTGATTCTGGGAAAAGAAGCCCGGTGGTTAGAACTCTGCTCCTGAGGCGAAGAGACTTGTGAGTCGGCCAGGGAGCGAGGAGCGCCCGAAGCGGATGGTGCTGAGTGGAAACTAGAGACCAGCGAGGGTCCGTTTGTCTGGAACTACGTCCACCAGGGTGAAGATTCAAGCACGGGCGTCTGTGTGAGGTTTGGTCTGCGGTTCTGGGGAAAGAGAAGCCAGTCTGCATGATTCCTGAAAGCTCTGGTGATTCATTCCAAGTTCTGGGGGATCTGAGTTGGTTTAACTTCATGTTGTATGGGTTTGGGTTTCCTTCTTGTAAGGGGGCCCATTTAATAGGTAAAAGAAAAGGGGTTAGGGAAAGCTTTTGTTTGTTTTACACTACATGTTCTGTTTCTATTAAAGATCTAATTGTGTTTAGACCTGTGTTGACGCTGTTGCTTGCATCAAAGGACAGGACCTCCAGGTTGATAGATGCCTGAAGGTGTAGTGGCCTAGTAAGCGGGAAGACTGGTCCCTTTAACATCCAAAATCTCCCCGCAACAATTCCTTTTCATAAAATGATAAGATTTCAAGTTGTCAGCCTCTCTCTGAGCTAGGACTCTGTTGTTATGATCACGTTACAGGTAGGGAAACTGAGGCAAAGCCAGAGTGGGTGATATTCACAAAGGCACAACTAGGCATTGATGGGACTAGAAGCTAGGAGTGCTGATGCCCCATTCCTCTGCATGAACAAAATCCCATCCAAGTTTTATTAAATCCTTTGCTGTTTGTCCAAAATTCTATACATCTTCCACTTCCAATGAATTAATGCCATTTGTCTTTCAGGCATTATTAATATTTTTATTAACCAAAATATTCTATGTACTTTGCAAACCATACAAGATCCTATCTGAGACATTTACAGATTAGTGAAACATCACAAAGAACATGTTTCAAGCTCACTGGGTAATGCCACTGAATAACCAACAGATCTAAATTCTGTGTTTAACCCAGCATTTTCCTAAAGTCTGGGCCATGTCCCCAAGGAGAGTGGTTTTCAATCAGGGGTACAAAGAGGACCTCCGGAGGGTACATCAACTCATCTAGATATTTGCCTAGTTTTACAACAGGCTACATAAAAAGCACTAGCCAGGTCAGTACAAACTAAATGTTCATACAGGCACCAACTTGTTTATACTGCTCTATACACTGAAATGTAAGTACAATATTTATATTTCATTTGATTTATTTTAAAATTATATGGTAAAAGAGAGAGAGTAAGCCATTTCTTCAATAACAGTGTGCTGTCAAGCTTTTTTGAATTTTTATGTCTGATTTTGTAAGCAAGGAGTTTTAAGTGAGGTGAAACTTGAGGTACACAAAAGAAATCAGACTTTTGAAAGGGGTACAGTAGTCTGGAAAGACTGAGAGCCACTGCCTTAAGAATAGGCATGGGGCACACACACACAACTCAGTTGTCCTGCGGAATCTCAACTTTCATTTCATTTCACTTCACTCTTTTTCCCCTTTTGAACAGTATGTCTCTAGCTATTGTGGTTGCAAAGAAAACCTTCAAAACATGAAGTAAGTGTAAGCTATACAGGAAAGGCTGCTTGTGGTTGCAGAGAGCCTGAAACAAAAACTCTAGGTCTGACCAGCCCATTCATTGCAATATCTGCTAACTCAGCACTATTTAAAAGACATTTGAAATTCTCTCTTTCACTACCTACAAGGCATTTTAAGAAAGGAAATACCATATTACAGAGATCTGAAATGCCATTTCCCAAGAGTAGGGAAAGTTAGGGTACAGAAGATATGTAAACTAAGATGTGTAAAACTTTAGCAGCAGCCAGCAGGGGAAACAGAGTTAACTTCATTTTCTGAACTGGAACTCAACTTTCAAATTTTGGAGGAAACACTAAATTTTGTTATTATTATCATCTGTATTATCATTGCACCTAAGAACCCTAATTATAGACTACGATCCCATTGTGCTGGATGCTGTACAAACACAGAACAAAAAGATAGGCCCTGTTCCAAAGCACTCACAATCTAAGTATAAGGCAAAAAACAACAGAAGGTTACAGATAGACAAGGGAGGTGCAAGGAAACAATAAGACAACATTGGTCAGTAAGATTGGCAGTGGTCACAGCAGCCTAACCACTGTCAAACTCTTTGTAGGCATCATGGACAGGAAGGAGTTTTCAGGAAGGTTTTAAAGAAAGATCATTGGTTTTTCAGAGGCTGATGAGGACCACCTCCCAAGCCTGACAGACAGCATGGAAGAAAGCACAGAGGTGCTTGTTTAAAATTTAGGCACGTGGGCAACAGAGTCTGATGAGAGCATTAATTTTTCTTCTCATCCTGCATCTCATTTAATAGATGGGAGGGAGAGGGAAAAAAAAGATATACACACTCAAGATCAGAATCATCTTCCTAGACCAGGAAGCCATATTTGATCCCTGTCATGCAATGAATTCTTTCAATGGCACAGTACTCACCATCTTGATAAATACATGTCTGTTGTCAGAGGTGGTCTTCTAGGGCAGTTTCTGAGCTGCAATAGCCCAGACAAGTGCATTGCAAAAATTGTGCTCTTTGTCTTTCTTTCCATAAAAGCTGCAGTAAATTACTTGTCAGAAACCTAAACTTCTAGTGCAGTAGCCCTATCAGGATCCCTTTGCAAACCCATACATGGTTAAGTGCCTGTTTGGTCAATGTAAAACCTTTGTGGTGGGCTCAGTAAGCCAGCAAAAGAAGAATACTCTCAGTTGAGCACATGTAACTGGGAAACTAGAAGGGGAGGGGGGCAAAGAGAGTGACTTGGGGATGGAATATAAGAAAGAGGAGGTTGAAGGAGCTACCAATGAGGAAAAAATATGTAAATATATATATAGCCACTAGATTAAAATACCAACAAAAGAAAATACGACTAGTTCCTTGGAGATTTGCTGGTGGAAAGAAAAAGAGGTCTAGGAACCGCATGCTAAGATAATAAAGCCATAAGAGGTCAACAGAGGTGTGAAGATTCTGGCTCAAAACACACTGAGGAAGAGACAGCAGAGGAAACTCTCAACCCTGGGGGATTCTTAGAGAAACACACTCATGTTTGTAAGTGTTTGAGAGAGAAACACAGAGATGAAGCCAGTGATTATTTGCTCAGCCAGGAATTATTTTTGATAGGCAACTACAATATCATTAATACTTTCCTCAGTCAAAGAACAGGAGAATGGCTTGGACTAGTGAGTTTGTTTTCATGCATTTTTTCAACACCCATCTATGGCTAAAGAAGAGTCATCTCTTATTTAATAAAGTTACAGGTATGTCTCCACTAGAAATGCTACAGTGGCTCAGCTGTAACATTTCAGTGTAGACACAATAGCAACAGAAGGGGTTCTTTCATCACAGTGGTAAATCAACGTCCCTGAGAAATGGTAGGTAGATCAATGGAGGTGACCTTCACCCTAACCAGTCTACAGCTGGGCTTAGGCCACCTTAACTAGGTCTCTCAGTTATGTGGATTTTCCACACTCCTGAGTGACATAACTGGTTCTCACTCACTTTCTAGCATAGACCAATCCTCAGATTTTCCAAAAAGACGAAGTTCAGGAGTCGTAACTGCATTGTCTTTTAGATTCCCTTGGAAAATCGCAGCCTAAATTATTCCCTTTTTTATACTTACCACTCCCAGCTCTGCTAGACAGTTATGTCACCTGCCTCAATTTTTTCCATTTGTAAAATGGGGATAAAATTATTTCCTTACCTCACAGAGGTTGTGAGTCTAAATTCATTAACATTTGTAAAGTGAGAAGGGCCCCTGAGATGAAAGGTGCAGCTTTAATATCAAAGTATCTCATCAGAATTACCATATCAATCCCATGGTCCACCTAAATCAGCAGCTAGTCCCTGACAAGGACCAGCACCAGATGTTCCAAAAGTGCAAGAAACCCTCTAGCAGGAAAGCTTATCTTGCATTTGCCCAGAAAGGCATTCTATCCAATAATCTTGCAGACAGTGATTGCCAAAGTCAATACATCAAGTATCTGTGGACAGGACCAGTTTAACAGTAAGTAATAGGAGCGAAGATAGGTGCGTTTTATATAGTGTGTCCATTTTGCATTGTAGTCCAATTCTAATTTGCTGCCAATCTGCCGCATATTGAAAAGCTCTTCTGGATGTTCTACACGTACCAAAGCCAGGAACTGCAGCCCCAAATATACTATTTATATATCTAGCACCAAGACCCCAGCCTCACAACTGAAATGGGACAGGATGGCTCAAGGGCACTAGTAGAGGAATACAGACAGATCAGTTACATCCTGAGCAGCCAGGTTTAAATCCAGCAAAGCACAGTAATGACCAAAAGTTGCTACCCTCTAATGACTGTTCATTGGCGCATGAGAAAGAAGTTGGTAGGTCTCCACCAAGTCCACAGGAATCACTACAGAGCTGGCTCCTCAGTTGGTACTACATAGGTCCCCTTGGTGGCAATATAAGCTCAGAGATCCAGGGCAAAAGGAACTACTAGACTACCTTACACCTTTCATTTGCATGTACCATCTACTGTAGCATTTAGGGCCACATTTTCTTGTTGCATATTTCGTACCTGAGTGAGTGGGGGCATGATATGTATGAAAACAGCTGCAAGATTCACACCCTGGATGACTAGAAATGCAAACTCTACAACAGAGGTTGGCAAAACAACGGCCCACAGCCCAGATCCAGCCCACGAGCACCTTGCCTCCAGCCCACCAGCCACTGCCACTATCCCTTCTCACCCCACCCCAGCTCTGGGTGGCTTGTGCCATGGCCAGATTGCAGCAACTCATCCTCCTCCAATCCTCCCAGATCCAGCTGCAGTTTGCACCACGGAAGCACTCTAGCCCTAGTACAAGCCACTGCTGGACCTGGGAGGGATGGGGGAGGAAGAGTGACAGCTCACACCAGGGCCAGCTGGGCAGCAGAAGGAGCAGTAGCAGCACTCTGGCCCTGGTGCAAGCTTTGTGCTGCCACTCTCACTTCCAGGTTCAGTGGTGGCTCATGCTGGGCCAGAGCACCACTGATGCTCCTTCTACTGCCCAGCTCTGGAGGAGGAGTGGTGGCAATGCTCTGACCCTGGTGCAAGCTGAAGCTGGACCAGGGAGGGAGAGGGAGAGGGAGTGGCAGCAGTAGCTCGCATTGGGGCCAGAGCACTGTCACTGGGAGGAGAGGGGGAGTGGAGCTCAGCTCCCCACCCTTTTCCATGTGGAAGGGTGGCCACTCCCCCTCCAAGCCCTACTCCTCCATTCCCCCCCACCCCATGGCCATTCCTGGCATGTGGCCTTTGGGCCAAAAATGTTGCCATCCCCTGCTCTAGGCCCTGGGAGAAAACAAAACAATTCTAGACTCTTGATCCCTTTTGAGATTTTCTTGATACATGCACACACTAGGAGATAGAGGAAAGCCAGAGCAGAGCATTTAGGACAGCCATGAGAGTGAAAACGGATTTCTTAGGGCTGGTCTACATATGAAATTGGACCAGCTTAATTACAGTAATTTAATGAAACTGGTATGTCTGAGTGTCTGGACACAAACATGCCTTAGCTCAGTTCAGCTTGTGTAGGTAAATTTGTAGGTGCAAGTTAAACGAGTACAACCAGTTTAATATCAATAAAAGGGTGTCCACACGGGGTTTTGGATCACTGGCTGAAAATACCTGTGTAAGGTAAACTTATGCAATGACTACATGTAAACAAGCCCCAGCAGTCACAATGAAATTGGAAATGGAATCAATGAGTCTATTGAGAAGCCAGAAATTACAACCAGGGTTGTGCTTCCTGATGCCTTTCCCAAGATTCAAGATCAAATTGTTGGAACTGTGTGTATGAACCACAGAAGTTGGAGCCAGAATCTGGCAAGAGATTTTCTATCAGGCCTCCAAGAAATATCTATCTGAACGTGAGCTAGTTGAAAATTGCTATGTATTTTCCACTAAAAATTTCAAATGGAATGAACATTTTTCCATTTAATTTTTCCTCTCCCCATCCTATCATCCTTTCCCCTGCCCACCCTCCAGAAAACAGTTAGGAGGGAAAAGGGAGACAAAAGGCAGGGGTCAAACGAAAGGAAAAATTTGCATTTCATTTGAGATTTTTGGTGGAAAACACACAGCAATTTTAAAAGACCACTCTGGTGAAAAACAGTCACTCTTTCTCTTCCTTATTTCCATTAGAAACAAGGGGAAAGGAAACAGGAAAAAGGAAGGGGAACTGAAAACAAAACTGTAAAAAACAAATCCATATGCACAATGTGGATTTTTTCCACTTAAAAACATGAAAAATTTCAATGAAAACTAAAATCTTGCACAAAAGTTTTCATTTTGATCAAAAAGTTGTCCTTGTAAAAAAACATTAAACAATTAAAACCAGCTCTAATTTTAGCAATTATACAAAAGCACTAACTACTAATGATCTGAGATGTATACCACCATTTCCACCTCCCCAAAAAGCTTCCGTCCTAACAACAACAAAAAAAACTCTATTCAACCCAAAATTCCCCAGCCATTTCAGAGGAGACTATTTCTGCCGGTAAGACAGGAAACATAGCCACTGAAAGGGAAGGACTGGTATCAGGGCAAGCAGTTTAGGATTTGTTTAAAAAGAGACCATTCTAGCAAATTTAATTTGAGGGCTAACTTGGGTTTGGATCAGTATAGAGGGTCAGTCCTAGTAGCCCAGCTGAGCCCTTTAAGAATCATGGGTACAGGATTCCTGGGAAATGGCATCCCCCCTGGTAAACATACTGTAGTCCTGGGCTGCGAGGAGGCATGCCAGGAAACAAGAAATATATATACTCTACCTTTCCTCAGCCGAAGAGAATTGAAAGAAGATATGTTATGAGGGTGGTCTTTGAGATGAGCAAACAGAATCCTTCTCTTCTGTAAAACTGTATAGTATTTATGCTTTTTAAAGCAAGCATCTGTCATAAGTATCAGATCCAACATTCTGAGAAATTGCAGACAGGATTTTCTGGGTGAACTAAAATAAAGCCCTGAATTGAAGATTTTTGGTTTTCTTTATTTGCTTGTTCACAAATTTTACTGATGTGGGATTTTTGAGTGTGGCTTGTCACAAGGTCTCTGTGTACACAAATATAAACTACACATTTCCCTGATGGCTGAAGTTGGAAAGTTTGCATCTAAAAGTCCTTATTGTGGATTACTGAATTGCTTACTCTGAAGGTGAAAATAACTAGTTGCAAGTACAAAAGTGTGATTTTTTTTAAATTGCAAAATCCTCTCCCCTCCCCTTCCCAAACCCAGGAAAAATAGTTTGATGATTTTCATTATTTTTTTCCAGCCATTTTGGGAGAAGCTGTAGTCTGAGCATGCTCAATAGGCATCTACTAAAACTCATTAGACTCTGCTTAAGCCCCACCTGATCTGTGATGTCACTTCAAATTCTTCTGGTCTGACCAAGAGGCTCTGGCAGGGACATATTTTGCTGTTAGGACAATTAAATATTTACCCATAGTAAAAACCTTAAGTGTTTTAACATCAGGAATGTGAGATCATCAGAGAAGTGAGAATGAGTGGGAAGTTGCTAGTCTTGCAACAGATGCTGCAACTTGTTTTCCATGGCTGCAGAAGCTGACATTACTTAGACTGTAAAGTCTTTGAGCATAGCTCATCTTTTGTTCTTTCTTTGTACAGCACTTGGCACAATGGGATCCTACTGTGTGAGAGCAGTCACTAGCACCACAGCAGCAAAAATAATAATAAATTATTATTATTGTTGTTGTTGTTGTTATTCAACACACTCTGGGATTGCAGTTTTGGTGCTTATCCTCTATTATCGCTCCATTGCAAAACAGTACACAATTTTGCTGTATATTAAGCTTACATCTTCTTATTTTGCAAACATGCAGCCATCATGATGCAAACTAAACATTCTTGTATAGATATAGATATTCCCCCCTCACCCAAATTTCTTTCCCATCCTTGCTATTTGTGATTTAGCCACCACCTGTCATTACTAGTGCAGACCAGATGTTGGCACTCTAACTATCATCTTGTCTAAACTAGCTGGCAATAGGACTAGAAGACAGTGGCTAAAATGGCCTCAATCCCTTGTACTCTTTCACTGGAGGTAAACTAATGGTAGAAGCCATTCTAGAAAAGCAGTTTTAAAGAAATCTGCAATAGACAAGGCCCCAGAAAAATCACTTCTATTGAATCAGCTGAGATGGAACTTTTCCACACCTCCTAGCTGTCCACCATCGTCAGGCTGAAATGCCAGCGCCTAAGAGAGACCTGTGAAATGCTGACACAAGTAGCATTTTTTTTTTAAATGCAAAATCAGGCAAAACCTGCACAAAAGGATCTGAATATTTGCTGATTTTTAAATGAATTCTCTTTCAGACATGCTTGCCCACTCTCTCCTAGCTACTTTCCATGAATATTCACATGATCACATTTCATTGGCATGCAAGTCTGCAGGAAGTAGGTTTCAAAGTTACATCCACAAAGCATTCAGGAAAACCCACAATAAAATTCTCATGTGCAAATATTTGCACCGGATTTGCCTCCCTTCTCATCACAATCATGGGGCAGAAACAGTACCATGTGGCTGATCTGACCAATAAAGGAAAAACAAAGATAACTGAAAAGCAAACAAGTAGCCCTATGGCACTTAAAGACTAACAAATTTATTTATCCCATGAGTTTTCGTTAGAGAAAATCCCACTTGGTCAAATGCTGAAATCTGTTAGTCTTTAAGTGCTACAGGACTCCCTGTTTGTTTTGCTGAACTAGATTAACACAGTTACTCCTTTGGAGCTTGTCGAAGATAATCGTTAGATGAATCCATTGCATAAAAACTGTACCCACAAATTCACCCCCAACCAAGCATTTAATTTAAGGAAATCATTAACTATTTGCGTCTGTTTAACAAGTAAGGAGAGACTACATTTGTTGGATAGACTGTTGCAATACTCCTTCAGCTGCAATTAAAAATTCAGCAATGATCTTTGGTGGAGGATGAGATGCTGAAAGGTGTTTAAGCTGATGCCTCATTTTCACTTGTAGTCCTGTTAATTTCAGTAGAAGCAATCATGTGCTTGAGATTAGACCATGTCTATACTAGGAGCATAAGGGCTCCTTTAGTGTGGATGCTTTTATATTGGCAAAGCCGACTTTTACTAATATAACTTATTCCACCATTGTGAGAGAAACAAGCTATATCACCAAAACCACAGTCTTGCTCAAGGGGCTTTTGCTGGTATAGCTAGGTCGACCAGTGATCACACCTCTGCCCACCCATCGCTAACACAGCTGTGCTGGTGCAGTGAAGACCTGTAGCAAGAAACCTTACTGAGGGTACAGGAATAAAATAAAATAAATCTGTTAGTCTTAAAGTGCCACACAACTGCTTGTTGTTTTTTTACTGGACTAGACTAACACAGCTATCCCTTTTGAAATTTACAGGAACAAACCATCCCAATGTGCAGAAAGAATAGCAAATATGGCAGGCAACCAGCTTGGCCTACCAGAGAAATCTTCAGCAAGCTTAAAACACAAAAAGGAAGCTTTCAGGAAGTTAAACTTGGATAGCTGACTACAGAGGAATATTAAAATTTTGCTCAAGCATGCAGGAGTGAAATCAGGCACATCAAAGCACAACTGAAGTTGCAGCTAGTAAGGAATGTATATGAAGGGTAGCAAAGAGTTTCTACAGGTATGATAGCAACAAGGAGGAGGTCAGGAAAAGTGTGGGCCCCTTACTGAATGGGGGAGGGAACCTAGTGACTGATGATGTGGAAAAAGCTTAAATACTCAATGCTTCTTTTGCTTCTGTCTTCACCGACAAGGTCAGCTCCCAGACTACTACACTGAGCACCACAGAATGGGGAGGAGGTGAGCAGCCCTCATCACTCATTGTTGGGTCTATTTAGAAAAGCTAGACATGCAAAAGTCCATGGGCTGGATGCAATGCATCCAGGGATGGATGCAATGCAAGAGGGAGTTGGCCGATGTCATTGCAGAGCCATTGGCCATTATCTTTTAAAACATGTGCCAGTCAGGGGAGGTCCTCAGTGACTGGGAAAAAACAAGTAAAGTGCCCATCTTTAAAAAAGGGAAGAATGATGATCCACAGAAGTACAGATCAGTCAGCCTCACCTCAGTCCCAAGAAAAATTATGGAGCAGGTCCTCAAGGAATCAATTTTGAAGCATTTGGAAGAGACGAAGATGATCAGAAACAGTCCCCATGGATTTACCAGTGGCAAGTCATGCCTGACCAGCCCGACTGCCTTCTATAATAAGACACCATGCTCTGTGGGTGTAGGGAAAGTGGTGAACCCAATATGTATTTTGACTTTAGCACAGCTTTTGATAGTCTCCCACAGTATTTGTGCCAGCAAGTTAAAGAAGTATGAGTTGGATTAATTGATTGTAACATGGATAGATAGCTGGCTAGATCACTGGTCTCAGGAGATGGTGATCAATGGTTCAGTGCCTAGTTAGCAGCTGATATCAAGCAGAGTACCCCAGAGGTCAGTCCTGCAGTTGGCTTTATTCAACATTTGCATTAATGAGCTGGATGGCGGGATGGATTGCACCCTCAGCAAATCTGCAGATGACACTGAGCTACAGGGAACAATAGCTATGCTGGAGGAAAGGGCTAGAATACAGAGTGACCTATTAAAACTGGAGAGTTGGGCAAAAGAAATCTGATGAGATTCAAAGGGGACAAGTGCAGAGTCCTGCACTTAGCAGGGAAGAATCCCATGCCCTTCTACAGATTGGGAACTGACTGGCTAGGAAGTGGTTCTGCAGAAACAGAATGTGTGCTAAGTGGACAAGAAGCTGGATATGAGTCAACAGTGTGCCCTTGTTAAGAAGGCTAACAGCATGTTGGGCTGCATTAGTAAGAACGCTGCCAGCAGACCAAAGGAAGTGATTATTCCCTCTGTTGGGTATTGGTGAGGCCACATCTGGAGTGCTTAGTTTTGGGGCCCTCACCATAGGATGGAGAGATCGGGGAGACTCCAGCAGAGGGCAATGAAAATGATTACTGGACCGTGGCACATGACTTATGAGAAGAGGCTGAGGAAACTTGTCTTACTTAGTCTGCGGAAAAGAAGAGTAAGGGGGATCTGATAGCAGCCTTTAACTACATGAAGGGGGGCTAAAAGAAGATGGAGCTAGGCTTTTTCGGTGGTTGCAGATGACAGAACAAAGAGCAAGGATCTCAAGTTGAAATTTGGGGGTTCTAGGTTTGATATTAAGAAAAACTGTTTCACTAGGAGGGTGGTGAAGCACTGGAATGTGTTACCTATGGGAAGTGGTGGAATCTCCATCTTCAGAGATTTTTAAGGGCTGGCTTTGCAAGGCCCAGGCTGCGATGATTTAGTTGGGGTTGGTCCTGCTTTGAGCAGTGGTATGGACTAGATGATCCCCTCAAGTCCCTTCCAACCCTAATCATCTATGATGCTATGGTATGCTTAAATTCCAGGTTCAGTGCATACCCCAAAATGCAGAGGGCAGGGAAGGAGGTGTACGTAAAATATTACTGCTATCAAATACGTGTTACAAAAAAAATTACATATGCCTGATGCTGCTATCTTTTGACCCAGCACAAATTAAGCCTAAATCCACCCTGAAATCAACAGCATTCCACTGGGATAATATCAGAACTGGGGCTCCAACACTGCCACATTACCTGACATTTTGTGGTTCAACTTGCAACTTGAATTGTGCATTAATCTGAAGGATTGGTTTTTACATGGAATGTAGCTCATAGACCTGATTCTGTAGTCTTTGGTCTTGCAAAACTAATGTTAGAATCAAATTTGGTGATGAATCCTGTTCACATGGCATCTGAGCCACAAAGCACGAGTACTAAGAAGCAACTGACATTTCTGCCTAATTATGGCACTTCTGGCTCCACAGATTTCCTCTGGCAAATGTGATTTAGTTGGGGATATCATTCACCCCACCGAAACCTGATATGGTATAACTTTATATTCAAAAAATCCTTCATCTAGAAGATCCTGTGAGTTTCCAAAAAGTCTAAATGAGCTCTTACCAGTAGCAAGAACAACTGAACTGGAAGTCTCGAGACACAAAAAGTCAATTGTATTAACCATTCAAAGCATTTTTGTGCCTTTGGTAAAATAAGCAGCCTTTTAAACAGCTTGACCAAGAAGAGTCTGGTAGTACACCCTACAGAGATCAGCTTGTGGAGTGGGAAGAACATCTGGCACATGGGAAGGTGGGAAGGAATATTTCAGGGAATGGATGCAGACAGAAAGACTTGGCTTGGAATGGAAAATAAGATGTACAGCTGCCATGCATGCTGCCTGGTTTTTAAGAACACTTGTGAAAGAATGAGCAGGGTTTGAAGAAGCTACAATCAAGCACTAGTGTTCGTGCAGCAAGCTACTTCACTTGCTCCTCTGCATGTTTGAAAAAGCTTGTTCTTTGTTATAGACCTGCATGTCGTTAAGACAGTTTTGCACTACTAGACTATGGTTTTCAAACCATGAGTCAGGAACCAATACTGGGTCACAGCACCCCCTGCTGTTGCCGCCAAAAGACTGGACTGCATTGCTCAAAAGTGTAATGGCTGGGTCGCAGTCATAAATCATTTTTTTCAACTGGCTCCCAAGGAAAAAAGTTTAAAAACCACTGCACTAGAGGTCAGTAAGGGGAGCTGGGCATCAAATACTCTATCCCCTTCTTCCCTGCCTTGTGAAATGAGAAGTGAGAGGAGTCACTGTCCACAGCATCTCCTCCCTGCCCACTGGATGTGTTTGTATCTAAAGGAATGCAGCCGATGCAGTATTAATTCAAGGTTCTGGTGTCAAAAGATGGGAGAAAGGGGGTGTTTGTTTTAAACAAAAGGAAGAGACAGCATGGAGGCTCTAACCCTCCCAGGATTTGTAAAGAGGGCCTGTTGCCACAGATCTTGTGGATCCATAGGGTTGGCAGCCAAATTCCCTGACTCTTCCAAAGCATCTGAATCTCATCACAACAGCAAGGTTGGGAAGACTTAACGGGAACCCACATGAATTTCAAACACCTACTCAGCAGAACCTCTGGGCCACAGAGGACAAGGTTTTCTTGAGTGCTCAGCACATTGGATGCTGAACACTTTTGAAAAGGTGGCCTCTAAACAGATGCTTAAAATAGAAGGTGAGCTCTTGAAAATTTGGCCCTGAAGTCTTTTAAAAATCTGGCTCTCAGTCACTATTTTTTCATCTTTCTTGGCATTTATGATAACACTGTAATTGACTTGATAAAATGAAATACAGCGGGATCCTCTTGAGAGGAAACCCCCTTTTTTTCCCCACAGATAAACAGAACTCTAATCAGAAGTGCTGTAGACACCTTGTAATACCCCAAGACATCTCAACACTTGCATCTTGATGTGCCAAAAGAAGAGTTTTGCCAGTGGCTCCCCTATTATGTTCATGTTTTAAACTTATCCAGGTGTGATTACACTTTTAACAAACAAAACCAAAAACCCCACCTCAGCCTCTGCCATGGATATGTGCAGACATTTTTAATCACCTTCATGAGCACTGACTGGACAACTACAGTAGCCAAAAATGTGTGAAATTTCAACTCGAGCCATGGTATGGCTCACAAGCACCAAGTAGAATAAAATAAATGACCCATTTACCGATGGACCAGGAGGACTCCTATTAGGTTGCAGGAGGGGTGGGGGTTGGTTGAGACAAGTTTGGACTTCCCACCCCTGATCTGCCCTCTGTGTGATGAGGCAGGGTATTTATTGAGAATATGCCTCTTAGCTGAACCAGTCCAACAGAACCACAGTTGCTTCTAGTGGTCCTCATCACATGATGCCTTGCTGGACTAGGACTAACACTAATACTATAAATACCTAAGTCTGCTACCCATCTCCCTGTTATAGTCATATCTCAGCCCCTCCTCCAGCTTTTTACTACGCCTCTGGGCAATTTGCTTCTGTTAAGAATCTCAATAAAATTTCTTTCACTGTTCAAATTTTATTAAGAGTCCTGTTGAGGCCCATGTGGTGGGCTGGAAAGAACACCAGAAAGAGCACAATCCATGGCAGCTGCAAGAGTGACACAGGTTACCAGTGTCAATTCTCAAAAGCCCAAATAAGAATCAGAAGTAGTCATTTCAAAAGCACCTCAGTGACTTAGGAGTCTAAACCTTGTTTTCAAAAAGTAAGACTCACTTAAGAGCCTAAATCACATAGACTTCCCATGAGACGTAGGCTCCTATGTGCCTAAGTCATATGTGAAAATGGCACTTAGGTTCCTAAGTGACTTGGACACCTAGGGTAACATTTTCAAAATGCCAGATTTCTACTGAGAGGCAGTGGGAACTGAGTGCCCTGATTCTTTTTGTGCCTTTGAAAACCTGTCCCATAATAAACTGAGAAAGTGCCCCATCATTTGAGACACTTTAAAACTCAGCTGGACAAAGTCCTAGGAAACAAGCCGCTAAGGAACAATTCTGCATTGCCCGCTGTGGGTAGAACAGAAAGGAGATGAACTAAATGGGTTGGGGCCCAAGCAGTCTGGCTCCAATCCAAATCACAGCAGGTAAATGTTTAGCATGAGGCTCACAAACAGTCAATGGAACTATTCACAGCTTAAACACGTGCTTTGCTGGATGAGAATCAGAATAGCTTGCGCCTTATCTATCCCAGGCCTTCTCTATGCAAAAAAAACAAGGAGTCGTGTGGCACTTTAACAGATTTATTTTTCACGTGAGCTTTCGTGGGAGAAAATCCCACTTCCTCAGATGCTTCGAAGATGGGTGAACTTACAGAATGGAATGAAAATAAATGCAAGGGGATGTAAAACATAGGATCAGGTCATACAGTAACAGCAAATCAGAGCAGTTGTTAGGTTCAAACCATGGGAAGCCTGAACTGTGCAGATTTCACTTGGGCTATGTCTATGCTTAAACCACTACAGCGACACAGCTGCAACAAAAGCTCCGTCAACTAGAGAGGTCTTTTTTAAGGTTTAGGTTACCTTAATGACACTGCATAGGCCAGGGGTCAATGTTCCCTCTAATTTTTCATAGGCTATGTGCACAAAAAATTTCTTTTGTGCAAATTTTTGGAGCCAGCGTCCAAATTTGTATGCACCACAGTGAGTGTGGTCAAACTTGTGAGTGTAATGAAGTGAGTATGATGCAAATAATATCTAAATTTTATTTTGATCCAGTGGTGGAAACGATTTTATAAATTACAAAACCTTATTTGAAACATGTTACTCGAAATCACCTTCTTAAAGTAGCATAAAAATATTAGCACTGTTGAATTTTTTTGTGCATACTTTATTTTGTTGTGTGTGTGAGGTTTCACAACCTCTGTGTATGCGCACACACGCACAGCTTAGAGGGAACATAGCCAGGGGTCTCAAACACATGGCCTGTGGGCCGCATGCGGCCCCTAAAGCTATTTCCTGCGGACCGCAATGACATGATTGTTACCAATATTTGCAATGTTGTTGTATGGAAAGGTTTCAGTGGTGCAGCCCTTGGGCTAACGTACTAGTTGTCATGTGGCCCTGGACTAGTCCTCATGCGGCCCTCATGGTGATCTGAGTTTGAGACCCCATAGGCCATGACATTTTTCATAGCCCTGAGCAATGCAGGCAAGCCAACCATATTTTGTATTGTAGCCCAATGTAGCCACCTAAGAGTGGCATATAGTAGTTGATCTTATACCAGTTAGGAACAGGCCTAAGCTCAAATGCATCAAGACACTTGAATCAAAACAAGAGCCTGCAATTATTTTATCTACATCACTTTAAAGCAGTGGTTCCTCACATATGGCCCAGGGAACAAAAGTGTACAGCAGGGGCTTTCAAAGTGGCCCACAACTCCCCTCCTACTGGCTGCAAAAAAATGGAGCTACTGCCTAAGGACCCAGGTGAAGCACATTACCATGTGGGTAAAAGAAAGATGCAGGCACCCTTCTGCAGTCAGGGGACAGGAGATCAGCAACCCCCTCTTCCAACTCCAGCAGGGAGCACAGCAAAGCATTCTGCCTGTGTCCCTAGACACTGGTGTGCCTGCTGAAGCCAGAGGGAGGGGAGCGCTGATCTCCTGTCCCCCTGGCTACACAAGCAACCCATGCTTAGGGACCCAGGAGGGGTTACAGGATGCATGTGGTTTCCCTGCTGCAGCCTGGGAAATAGATCAGTGAGGAAGGAGGCAGCCTCCTTGATGAGCTTCTTCTGTCTGGCCTCTGGCAAGAGACTGGAGGCGTTCAGGGCTATAACAGTATCTGCAGCCCTCAAGCTAACAAGGCTGGGATCTACTGTTTTAAAGCAACTCTAACTTTCTCATGTGGACAAGCCCTTGAATATCTCATGGACACCACCATCAGAAAAGTGAACATTCTGTTTGGCTGGACAAGTTGAAATTGGATCTTCCAATCTTTCACCCCTATAAATATCTAATTTCAAAGCCCAGACTGATAGAAACTGGACAGATTCCCCTGAAAAGTGAACAAAATGAATGAGGGTCAGCTAGTTATTCCAAAAGTCCATCACAACTGATCACCTTATCAATTAACATAACACATTGCGAGTTTTCTCTCTGCCGTGTATTCTCCAGCTGAACTCTTATTTTAACGTTAGTTTCAGAAAAAAACCAAGGAGTCGTGTGGCACTTTAAGACTAACAGATTTATTTTTCGCATGAGCTTTCGTGGGAGAAAATCGCACTTCCTCAGATGCTTCAAAGCATCTGACAAAGTGGGATTTTCTCCAACGAAAGCTCATGCGAAAAATAAATCTGTTAGTCTTAAAGTGCCACGCGACTCCTTGGGTTTTTTTGCTGGATTAGACTAACACGGCTATCCCTTTGGAAAGTGAGTAGTTTCAGAAACAGTCCCAGGCAACATTCAATCTGATAAGAAGGGATAGAAGCCTCATACAGTTTCCATCACTGCGGTTACACTTTGCAACTTGCAGCTGTTGTTAAATCCTCAAAACATTTTCCTAGCTGGATTCCCTAGAGATCTGAGCACTGCTGGAGATAAAAAGAACATCCAGAATTGTAGTAAGAATTTAAAAAAAAAGTTTGGATTTGATATAAACTCTGAAATGTCAGGATAGAATCCAACTTTGAACTGTTACTGGTAGGAAGAAACGTTTCCTGAGCAGAACATTCCATAACTGCTTTTTGCAAGGTTTCCTATATCTCGCCCTGAAACAGTTGGTGCTAACTACTACTAAAGACAGGACATTGAATTAGATGAATCCCAATCCCTCGTCTTATCTAGTAAGGCAATTCTTATGTCCCTCTTCTGTCTTTTCTTTACACTTCTTTCAACTTTGCACGTTAAGTAACTTTGTTTAAAGCATCAGAATTCCTTTCTGAAAGAGCCTCCCTGGTCATTCAGAGTTTTTTTTAACCAAAAGCAGGCGAACTAAGAATTCAGAAGGAATAGTGGGCTCATAGCCTCTAGTTAATAATGGACTGGCAGAATGATTGTAGAGCTTACACACTTCTATTTCTACTACTTCTAGTTCCACTGACTCTGAAGGGCAAATACCTTATAGCCAGAGACTGACAGAATGTTGACAAATGAATAAGGCTTGGTCTACATGAGCAAATTAGGCTGGTATAACTACATCGCCCAGGGGCGTGAAATATCTACCTCAGTCTCAGTACAGACAGTGCTGAGCTGATGGAGAATTTGAGCTAGCTACCACCTCTCAGGAGACTTAGTACCTATATTAGTGGGAGAAATCCCATCACTGGCACAGGCAGTGTCTACCCTGAATTGCTGAGCATTTTAAGTACAGATAAGCCCTAAATGACTTACACACTCCCATCACCTATTCAAAAGTGACTTAGGAATCTTGAATTTAGGCACCCTAGTACCTAAAGCTGTGTCTACATCAGCAAAAGCTAGTTCAGACGTGTTAGTCCAAACTAAGAAGTTTGAGCTTAGTTTGAACTAAGTTCAAACTAACCGCACATTCTAGTTCGAACTAACACTTAGTTCAAACTAGAACATGCAGTTAGTTCGAACTAACCAGCTGAGTTCGAACTTGAATCACAGAATCATAGACTTGGAAGGGACCTCATGTGGTCATCTAATTCAACCACCTGCTTAAAGCAGGACCACTCCCACTGAATCATCCCAGCCAGGGTTTTGTCTAACCAGGCCTTAAAAGTTCCCAAAGATGGAGATTCCACCACCTCCCTACGTAACCAATTCCAATGCTTCACCACCCTCCTAGTGACAAAGTTTTTCCTAATATCCAACCTCAACCTCCCCAGCTGCAACCTGAAACCATTGCTCCTTGTTCTGTCCTGTTACTACTGAGAACAGCCTAACTCCCTCTTTGGAGCACCCCTTCAAGTAGTTGAAGGCTGATATCAAACAGGAACGTCGCTGCCCCGGGGCACCGGCCCAGGCCACGCCCCCAGCCCTGATTCTGCACTGGGGCCCAACCTGGCCTCAGGCGCCTGCTGCCACCAGCCTGGCCCCGGATCCCTGGCTGGGGACAGGGCAGGGAGCAGCCACCGCCACCATGGGCGGCCGGGCCCCGGATCTCCGGCCAGAGACTGGGAGAGGTAGGGTCTGCACCAGGACTCAGGGCACTGGCGCTGGGATTCAGGGCACCAGCCCCATGTGCCAGGCCCCAGTGATGCCACTGCTATCAAATCCCCCCCCCCCCCCGTCTTCTCTTCTGCACACTAAATAAGCCTAGCTCCTTCAGTCTCTCCTTGTAACTCACGTGCCCCAACCCCCTAATCATTTTTGTTGCTCTCCACTGGACTCCTAATTTGTCAAAATCTTTTCAGTAGTGTGGAGTGCAAAACTGGACACAGTATTCCAGATGCAGCCTTAGCAGCACCAAACAGAGGGAAATAATCGCATCCCTCGATCTGCTGAAAACACTCCTAGTGATGCAGCCCAATATGCCATTGGCTGTTTTGGCAACAAGAGCACATTGTGGACTCATATCCAGCTTCCCATCCACCATAACTCCCAGGTCCTTTTCTACAGTGCTGCTACTTAGCCAATTGGTCCCCAGCCTGTAGGCAGTACATGGGATTTTTCTGTCCTACGTGCAAGACTTTGCACTTCTCCTTGTTGAACCCCATGAGATTTCGTTTGGCCCAATGCTCCAATTTGTCTATGTCTCCCTGAATCCTATCCCTGCCCTGTAGGGTGTTTACCATTCTCCCCTGCCTGGCATCCTCCGCAAATTTACTGAACGTACAATCTATCCCATCACCCAGATCATTAATGAATATGCTGAAGAGAACCAGCCCCATGACCGACCACTGGCGCACTCTATTAGTTACTGGTTGCCAGTTAGACATTGAGCACTAATCCTTACCCGCTGAGCCCAATGATCTAGCCAGCTTTCTATCTTCTTAAGTTCGAACTAAGCATTAGTCCATGGCCACATGGCATCTCATTCAAACTAAAGTTCAAACTAAGAGCTTAAATCCAGACTAACCACCAGTACTAACAATGTTGAACTAAGCATTCCTTAGTTTGAACTAAGAAATTTCTCAGTTTGAACTAGGGAAAGCCTAGTGTGGTCATGGGCTAAATTAGTCCGGACTAAGCCTTCTTAGTCCAGACTAACTTGCCAGTGTAGACATAGCCTAAGCAACTTTAGAAAATGAGACGTGAGCTCCTAAGTCACTTAGCGCCTTTTGAAAATATCATACCACCTAAATAAGAAAACCAACAAGCAATAACTTTCAGGGTAGGGATTTTTTTTTTTAAGGGAAGGAATGTGCCAAAGAATTTAAACTTTTTCAATCACTTTAAAGCATTCATCATGCCAGTTTGCCTGCCCTCCTCTTTAGTATAAGAGAAATATGCTGAAGAATCACTTAGCATTCACAAAATAGTTTTATACACATCATTTCTTCCCCATAAACATTTTTAAACACTTCTTTGCTTCCAAAAAGCATCATCTACTTTCTAAGAAACCCTGCAGTTGCTAAAGAAGCTGTTTTCTAAAAAGCCAATGGCATAATTAACAATGCAGATTGAAAACTTTTTACACTTTGGCACTGAGCACGGTACCTTCCATTCATTAAGTCAGTAAAACCTGTAAATCAGAGGAAGGCTCATTTATTAGCATATCCTTCCAGAAGAGGACTCTCTGGCTATGACTACACTAGCAATTTAGTTCGAATTAAGGAGGCTTAATTCAAACTGAATTAGCCCATGGCCACACTAGCCTTTCCTTAGTTCAAACTAAGGAATTCTTAGTTCAAACTACGGCAGTAACTACCAATGGTTAGTTCGAACTTTAGTTTGAACTAAGCACTGCAAAGACTCAAACTAGCCCTTGGTTTGAACTTAGTAAGTTCAAACTAAGGCACTTAGTTCAAACTAACCTGAGGTTAGTTTGAACTAAGCTCAAACTTATTAGTTCGAACAAACAAGTTTGAACTACCTTTGCCTAGTGGAGACACAGCCTTTCTGTTTCTTCAGCCTGGAATTACAAACACTGGACTAACCACAGAACTAGTCTCTACTGCTTTCTGAACTTTCCCAAGTCCTAGTGGCACATTCTAGAAAACATTAACATTTCTATTTCTCGTGGGGAGGGAAGGGGATGTTCCATCTTGTGTGTCTGAATTCTTAAAGCTGTAGCTTTTTAAAGGAGAAAAAAGCTCTTTTAAAAAATGGCTTTAATCTACAAAACAAAGGTAGACTCAATTTATATTGGAGAAACTGATTCAAACTCAGCAACTACTACAGCTGTACTCTTGTGCATCAAATTCAAATTCCATTCACAAGAAATAGCTCAAAATGTAACAAAGAGCATCTACAAGTCTTCATTTCTTCTTGATTCAAAAGCTGAGGTTAGAAAAGTTCCAAAGGGGCAGCTGTGTTAGTCTAGTTCAGTAAAGCAAACAAAAAAGGCATCTGAGAAAGTGGGATTTTCTCCCACGAAAGCTCATGCAAGAAATAAATTTGTTAATCTTTAAGTGCCACAGGACTCCTTGTTTGTTTTACTGAGGCTAGAAAGTTTGCAAATAAGTTGCAACTTCTGTAGATACTTGCCAATTATGGTTCCTACTAGGAAACAAGGGGTGAGTCAATCACTTCTAACTGTGACCCATTAAGATTATCCTTTTATTTTCAGCAAAATTAAAATTGGCCACATCTCAAGTGATCAAAACTTTAAACCTAATATTTCAAATTTACTCCAGAAGAAAATGGAACTGACAAATTATTTCTATCCTTCAGGGGTTGTAAAGCACTAAGCGCATTCATTTACTAGAGATATTGAGAGCGTAAAAGTATTAATAATCACTAATTTAAATGCAATTTCAAAGAGACTTTTACAATAACCAAAAAGGAGATTTTAAATAAAAGCTTAAAATATTAAAATGGAAGTTTTTCTCTATCTCAAGCCTTTCAACTTTCAGCAGCTTCTCTAAACAAGAATGGGGATACGTTCTCTTGAAAGCAGAACCTTTAAAATGTTAACAATCTCTCTGTTTTAAGGGAGATGAATAACTTCAAGAATGGTTATAAATTTAATTTGTCTCAGCACTCAAGGAAGTTTTCTTGAATTAGGAAAAAAAAAAAAAAAACAACAACATAAGAACTACCTAGTTTTTCTATGAACTTTTTGTAGAACCAAGAAAATAGAAACAAGTATGGTACAATTTCTGTCCACAAATACTTTAAAAGAAAAAAAGTGACACTCGCTATTTAGAAAACATTTCCAAATATTTCACTAGGAACACACTAATAATGGGATTACACATGTACAAAATAGATTTTCTACACAGGTACTGACTTGAAACAAAGGCTGGTGAAAAAGATAATACACCCTGTTCAAGCAAACTTGAAAATATCCGCAGACCAATGCAGCAGACAAATAAATATCTGCTTGTAATTAATAAATTCCCCTTTTCTTTTTGGGACAAACTCTTCTAACTGTATCTACTCTCTACATGTTGCCTTTGTTTAAAAATAACCTGTACAGACCCTTTTAGCTCTAAGTTTATTGGCTGTTATCAGCCATATTCACTATTTCTCCAAATTACTAAATTTCATTCTCTCTGGACTACTCACTTCCACATTCCTCATATTTGGAATGTTTGCTTGATGGATTCACTTCTTTCATTCTTTCTCTCCCTCTCCCCTCCCCCCATTTATTCATTCATTCTTTTTTTCAAAATCTAACCACTTAAGTCTTTTCAGTTTCAGACAGATCTACCCTCAACATATTTCTTCATCTTATGGTGGCCTGAAGTAAAAACTTATTTATTAAAGGGATTATTTATTCTATAACCTTTTAACCCATATGCAGGAAAACTTCCCATCTTTTTTTCTAAACAAGAAGAAACATAATTCCCCTAATTTTGTCAGCTCCTCTCTCAGTAAAGTCACAAAAAAGACTTCAAAATAGCAATGAGACACACTTTAACCTAAACAAGCTTAATAAAACTTTCAGTTTCAAAACATTATTTTCAAACAATTACATTGTGTATTTAGTATTAGTGTTTTCTTTCTTTCTAGTTTAATATTTAGAAGTATTCCTTTTACATGGTTTCTTATCATCAACAACATATTTTATAACTTTAAATGTTACTTAGAGAACCCCATTGTAACAGCCATTCACACAATTACTCTTAATGAATTCATGTTTAATTTATATGGGGGGGCAGAAATACCACAATTTTTTCACATGCAATTCATTTATTCTTCATATTTTAATTCATCTTTATATTAGGAGTGGGGAGAAGAGAGGAAACATTTTAAAGAAAAAAGGAGACCATCATGAAAGATGCATTCCCTATATGAACTTTCATCAAATAAATTCATTTCCAAAAACATCAGTCTTATCAAGTGTTATTATTTTTAGCTTCTAATTAGAAAAAGTCAATATATAAGTCAACTATTTTTAAAATTCTCAGAAAAGAAAATAAATGAATATGCCTTTTTTTTTTAAATTTCTGTACTTAACGACCTTGTCAGGGTTTGTTTGTTTGTTTGTTTGTAAGAAGTCACTGTAAGAACATCTCATTGAATCCTTGCCTATCATAATCAACTAATCCCTGTTTTAAATATCTTTAGACTGGAAAATCCAAACTCAAAACAACCAGAAGAACAAACCTACTTAGAAATACAGCCTGTAACATAAATATCACTCTGCATTTATAGTACAAATTGTTTGTCTAACTACTTCCAAGTTTGCTAACATATTCTAAAAAAACAGAAATAAAAGTCTGTGTTAGAAAACTGAGACAAGTTACTTTATCAAAGCATAGTTAACTGATAGAAGAAAGTATCCAACTTGACCACCATCACAATCTTGGACTAGTAAAAGTTACCTGAAGTTAAGCACTTTAAAGAAAAAGTCAACAAAATAAAAAATGGCTCCTGTAGCTTTAAATAAAGTAGCTGAAGAGTGTGTGTGTTTGTGAGTGTGTATACATAAAACCATCGTACTATGGAATATAGATTATGCATGTAATTCATTTTATTTCTCTTGTTTCTCACTAAAATTTGCTAACCAACCATATGACTGACTCCTCTTATGCTAAACTTAAAACCACACTTTGTTTGAGTTACATTGTTTACATTTTAGTATAGCTGCTCTTTTAAGATTATTAATAGTCTCAAAAAGGTTAGGAGAAAGTGAATTAAGAAATAATTTGAAATTTATTGTGTTCCATGCAACCTGCTTAGTACAACTGTTCTTAGATATTGTTAATAAAGTCTGAAAAGAGTTGGGAGACAGTCGACCAACAAATATCTTAAAGTCTACAGTGTTCCACACAACCTATTGATTTTCTAGCAATGCTAAGAAAAACATCAGACTTTTTTTCAATTTTAGAATGTTACCTTTAATACTGTAATTGCCTTTCCAATAACATTTCATTCAACTGAAATTTAAACCACAACCAAGTCTCTGAACATTCTAACAAGCAGTATTGATCACCTACGCATGACTTGGAGGCTTACTGCTAAAATATCTTATATTAAAAGACTAGATCAATTTTGGGCTTTGAGCAAAGCCTGCTGTACCTCACTGACCCTCAGAACACCCTGTTTTCAGCCCTGCAGCCTCTGAGGTTCAATGGACACAATGATATATAACTTTAAAAGGCCAACAAATAGGGGAAAAAAGAGGTGGGAAAGCAAAAATTAAGGCCCACCCTTTGCTAGTAAGGAAGACTCTACTAGATTATTCAGGTACATATTTTCAATAATAAAAAAAGCTAAAATAATATTTTAAGAGCCACCTCCCGCCTGCTCAGTTGTTGAAGTAACTGCCTGGTCACGTGGATCAAGCATATTACAGATTCTGCTAGAACACAAGGTAGACTATTCTTATTTGGGGCCAACTCGCCTCCTTCCTGTGATGTGGGGAAAATGTATCTTTTCTAGAAAACATTTCTTCTTCTTTATGTGGCATACACCCTAAACTGCAAAATATTTGCTGCATAACCAGCATAAATTATTAGCAGAAAATGAGCACCCAACAACAAAAGGCCAGAAACATGGAGAAAATTGTAGACTTCTTAAAAATCTAGTGGAAGGAATTAGACTTGTTAAGGGAAGCTTTTTTTTTTTCTTTCAAAGATAAAGGCAATTTAATAAATACAGCTCAGTGAGAGTTCTCTATAAGAAGACAGGTCAGTTTCCTCACTTCATTAATTTGAGACCCGCCCTTACCATAAAATGTTAAAACAAAACCCCATTTAAAAAAAAAATCAAATGTAACTTTTTAAAATATTAATTAGAATTTTTTTTTTTAAATTAAAAGTATTTTAATGTGAACTATACAGTACTTTCATTGAGATCTCTCAGCAATACACCTCCTTGGCCAAACCACTCTTTTTATCTTTTCTTTTCCCCTAAAAACCTTATTTTCAAAGTAACAAACAAGAAGAAATGTAAAAGATGATCATCAGAATTGACTCATGTCTAGCTCTGGGCAGATCTAAAATCCAATAACCACCTCTTAAATTTAATTTCATACGCACACAGAATGGTACTCCGCCATCACCACCACTTCCCATTAGTTCAGATATACCATTTAATCAGGAAAAAACCAAAAGGAATTAAAAGTATTACCTTTGCTTTTTAGGTACTGAATGTTCAATCTCTAGCTGTTTTCCATGTAGCTCCACTTTCCCTAAAAACAAAATGTCTTTTTTTTTTTTAAATCCGAGTAGGGGGTGCAGAAAGTTTTGGACAACACTCTCTCCTTTGAACCTTTTCATTTGAATTCAAATGACCATGGACTACAGGCACAAGTACCTTTTCTTGTCCCTCTACAAGCTCGCTTTATTAAATATAAAGGTGATTTCAAACTGGGGAGCCTTGGGAGGTAGTGATGAGTGAGCTAATTTCCCCTGGACAATGTTGCTCAGGAATATTTTGATTCCTTGGCTCACCCTGACCTGTGTTTTGAACAGGGAGGTCTACTCTTCGAGGAACGAAAAAGAAATTACATTTTAAGATCAATTCTTTGCTCCTCCTTCTTTTTGTCTAGATACAGGGCTCTCTGGGGTCAGAATTTTTTCACGTAAGGACTGAGAAAAGATTAAAATGTTGCTTAATAGGCTGAGGGGACTCCCTCCTTTAAAAATGGGGCGATTTGCCTTGCATCTGATTCTGGGGGGCAGGGAAGAAGTGGAGGATTTGAGTTTGGGTGATCTTGGTTGGCATCAGCAAGAAATCATTTGCTTCCCTAGTAGTTTCTCTCTGTGAGAGCAGCATGGCGACCTTCGCGCTGCTACACACATCACACATGTCCCAGGAAACCCCAGTTTCAAATCAAAATGGCTCAAGTCCAACGCCCCCCGCCCCTGCAGAGGGGGCCCCCACCCAAATCGGGACTCCCACGCCCAAGGGGGGCAAAGCTGGAGGCTGGGGGGGCGAGGGAAACCCCGAAAGGCCTGGTGCTGCTAGAAAGCGAGGAAGGGAGGCGAGCAGAACCAGGCAGGGATCGGCTGGTGGAGCTGGAGAGGAGAGAGGAACTGGATTTGGGGGGACCCCGGCCCCCACAGGGGGTGCTCTGGCTGGAGGCGGTGTGGACGGAAAGGGCAGCCTGCAGCTGGAAGCAGAGGGGGGATCGGTCTCGCCCGCCTTTGCCTTCCCAGGCTATTTGGGGTGGGGGTGTGAACGAGGGATCTCAGCTCCCCACGAGGGACTGTGCTGGGGACCCGCGTGGCATTCTCGCACCCCCGCGCTTTGCTGGAGGGGAGAAGGGCCGTGATTTTGCTGTCCTGGGGGGGCTTTTTTAGGCGATCAGCAGAAGGCCCTAGGAAATGCAAGAGGATAGCGAAATGGGAGGGCCATGGCTGAGTTGTGCGTTCAGCAGGGCGAGGATGAACTGGGGAGCCACGAGAAAGAAGGGGGAGAGGCCACAACCGCAGGGTCCCCCTTAGCAGAGGCCCAGGGATCCTTGTGCAAAATCAGAAGGCAAGGCCGGGGAGGGTGGGAAGGAGAGCGAGAGAGACAGAGAGAGAGAATCTGCTTACCAGAAAAAGTTTCGATGGCTTTCATGGCCCATTGCTCATCAGGGCAATCCACAAAGGCATAGCCAGATTTCACCAGAAACTGACCACTGAAGGAGATCTTGTGGTCATTGAAGACTTTCTCCAAATCTGCTGGAGTCACGTTTTCGTTTAGGTTCCCAATGTACAGCTTGTTCATGGTGGATCCCACAGAAATGTGGAGGGGTGGGTGGGTGTGAGAGGGAAGGGGGAGGGGGCTTAATAGGGCCGCAGAAACTTTTGTGGACAGATTCTTTCCAAGGAAACCAAAAAAATCCACCCCCCACCCTTGAGAAAACCAGTTCCCGATTGCAAACTGGAGCCAATTGGGAGAGAAGCGAGTTGTTGGGGGGAAGCCTTTGATTTTCCTCTGGGGCGGGGCGGGGCCGGGGGAGGTGGGCTCCCTGTGATTACAAGCTCAATGGGGGAGTTGGTTGGTTCAACTGGGATGGCGCGGGCTGGGAAAGTGCCGCTGCAGCTTTTCTTTCAGCCCCCCAACTCCTTTGAGTCGCACTCATGTGTCACAGCCCGGGCCGTTTCCCCCAGGCCGCCTGGCACCGCCTCTAAATAAAATCGACCTGAAAAAATGAGTGAAAATGTTTGCAAGAGGAAGCCACGTGGTCGGTGTCGCACGCCCGGCCCCTGCAGTGGGAGGGGCCGGCTCAGGCGGGGAGCCCTGTGTGTGTTTTTTTAAAATACTATTTTATTTACTATTTTCCAAGGTGGCCTTGCGGCTTGCTCGGGAAAGCGGCTCCCTGCCCTCAGCCGGGCACCCCTGGCCTCTTGCAATCCCCGCTACACATGACGCCCCCCCCCCCAATTTGGCGGCTGCCTCCCCTCCCCCACGGCTGCCGGAGGCTTGAATGGGTTTTGCCCGGTGTAAACTTCTCCAGCAAGGGGCAGATCCGGATCCCCCGGCGCCGGCAAAGGCCGCGCAGCTGGGGCTGGGAAGGAGCCAGGGAAGTTGGCCCTGCACTCGTGCGGGTGGGAAAATTAAAATCACTCCCTCCGCAGGCAAAAAAGAAAAAGGCTCTTGGAGGGGAGAGGAGCTGGCTCCCTAGCAGCGAAAGGAAGGTGTGCCCAGCATTGTTTTGAACCTCCTGGGCCTGGCCCCCCACCTCTGGGGAGGAAGCACAAAAGGAGCAATGCTGGGGCCCTGGGGGGGAGGCTGCAAAAAGTAGGGGCTCTGCCGCCTCTGCAAGGCCGGCCCACGTTGCTGGGAGCCCGGGTGAATGAAGCCCCCGCTTCCCCCTCCCGTCCCCTCCCCCCGCCGCGGCTCTGCGCTGGGCGCCTCTTTGCATGCGGGGGGAGGGGAGAGCCAGGGAAAGGCCCCGGGGCTTTTTCCAGCAGGAGACCCGGGAAGAAAAAGGCAGGGGGGCTCTTTCCAACAGGCCGCCTCTTTTGAGCTGCCCAAGGAGCGCGGCTCTAGGGGCGGGCAAGGGGCCCCGGCTGCGAGTTAGATGAATGCCTGGCGGATTTCAGTCCTCGCCAGGGCTGGGGAGCTCGGGGGCTTTTTTGCCACCGCTGGGGCTTTGCAATGGATGGACACCAGCCTCCCCCCGCTAGTTCTCCTTTGGCTACTTTATTTGTAGGGGCAGTTGAAAATAGAGGCAGCCCACACCTCCCCCGAAGGCGCTCAAGAGAGTGCTCTGGTCTTCATTGGCTCCCGCGAGCCGAGGCTGGATTTCATGAATGAAGGCGGTGTGGAAGGCTCCCGGGAACCCAACAACACCCCCCCCCTTTGCAAAAACGCCACATCCACCCTCCAAGGGCAACGTGGGGGCTGGTGCCGGGGGAAGCTGCTGCCTCCTTTCCTGCATTGTCTTGGAGTAGGGGGGAAGCAGCAAGGGTCCATGCTGCTCTTGTAAGTTGAGTCACTAAGATGGGTGGATCTCGTCTTTCAGCTCCTACAATAGCCTGGTTTGAGGCCAGCCCAGTCAGTAAAACGCCGGGCGAGGGGAAATCCATAGGGAGAGGAAGGAAGGAAGGAGGGTGGGAAGCTGAGGAGGAAGAATTTACAATCTCCTTCCACATTCCCAAGGTGCAGCCGCAGAAGCTCCTCCGAAGAGGCGCCAATGGTCCTCACCCCCAAAGGCAAAACGTTTGGCCAGCCCAGTCCCTCTCCTAGCTGGGGTCTTTTGCAAACGATACCGTCGTGGCACACACCACTTCACTCACTGCCAAGCCGGTTGGGGGGTTGTATCTGGGAATCGGCTGAGCTAGCTAGGTGATGTGTGTTTTAAGCGGCTGGCATTAACCGGTTGCTTTGCAGTCTTGTGGATAACCGCTTGAGCAGCACGTTGTTCGTGTTTAAAGATTGTAGCGAGCAGATCAATTCAATTCCGGTTACAATTTTTTTTTAAGTGTAGGATTTCAAAACTGAAGGCACAACTGGTGCTGACTGAACTGCAGTGGGGAGAAGAATGACATTCATTCTTTGCAGTTAGCTGGACCTTTTTTTTTTTTTCTTTTTTTTCTTCTCCTGAAGTCCCAACAAGATCCAGTGTTTGAAACAGACCAGAAAGGGGAAAATGTCGCCTGCCCCCAACGAGGCTCTTTTCTGTTATTGTATTTAATTAAAATAGATCCTAGTAACATTTACCAACACGTGTTTTCTTTCCGGGTGGGGAGGGGGAAGGAGTGGTACAATGTATTTAATTATGTCAAGGTTAGGTTTCAAAAGCAGTTTAGTAATATATGAATGGCATTTCAGTTATTTTAACCCATCAAGTAAAACATGGTAAATCCTTGTTTAAAGATTGTCTGCTTTATATCTGTTATGTTTGCATTAATAACTCTCCAGAAATGTTGGAACATAAAAAATACTTTACATTTCCTATTCTTTTGGTAACTATTTCTTTTAACTGCTTACTGTGCAGATTTTTTTTTCTTTTTGACACAATTTGAATGCCCTATTAATATATGTCACCTAACAAGCTGGTTATTCTCTAAATATATTTCCATCTTTAAATTATTTGATTTCTGAATTAGTTTTTAATAGCATTTACACATTAAAAATTGCTTTGATGAGGTTTTGTATGCAAAGGTGGGAAGTAAACAAACTTGAAACCACTTCCAGCTGGGAGGTTATGTATTGTATGTAATTTGCTCTAATACCCAGCAAAATGTGTGACTTACATACCATATCTAGGCACTCCATTAAACAAATGACTTGACTTAATCTTTTTTTAAATGATATTTTACCTTTATTGCATCTAAAACAGTTTGTTATAATGGGATCTCTTCCTTAAAAACTGCATATAATACTCATCAGGATAAGTTTTGTTTCCTACCTTCCAACTACATTGCTTATTGGTTTCTTTAAAAAAAAACAGACTAAATTCATCAGAGGACTTTTTACAGGGGCACTGCTGTGGCCATATGCATGTTATTAAAGCACTCAGTTTGTAATTCAAGCTTGAAATTTACAGGTGAAAAGAACAGAGCAGTGAAATTTGTAAAGAAACTTGCTAGTGCAGAGAAAATGTTCTCAAATCTTTGCAACTGTGATCTAAAAACTCTATAACCTATTTATTACATACATTTGAAGGTGTCTGAGATAAATGCAGTCAGCTAAAATAAATGAGTTGTTTTGGCTACTACTTGGTTCAGATAATTTTCTAAAGTTGATCAAAATACTTGTGTTGTAGTTTATTAATTTCCAGAGGACCAACCAGATGTAACATTACTCTTTAAAATAACGAAATCAAGGCAGCCTCTCCTAAAAACTATCCAAACAAAGAAGGAAGTCCTCAATTTAGATCTGAAACAAGAAAGAATTATCAGTCAAAAGACTTCCCTTTGGTGGAGCATTCCTGATGCAAGGTATTTAGGGAATGCAAACAGAAGAGGCTAAAATCATTGATCTACTTGGGGGAAAGTAGGTTTGCATTCATTCACTTCAAGATGGTGTGAGGAGACTGTCATACAATGTTAAACTTCCATGGCTCAGCTGAATGTAGGGGGGGAAATGTTCTTTCTCTACAACAATCTACACAGAGAAACAAAATTTCTCCTGCAAATTTAAATGTTCCTACAATTGCAACAGAAATTCTGTAAAAAAGGCTTCATCAGATGGATGTGTCAAGCAACAGGTTTCATGCATTTTAAGAACACTGCCAGTTTTATAAATGTGTAGTTTTTCTTTAATAGTTCTCTAAATGGTCTTGTATTTTTTTAAGTTAGTTTAGACAGTTGCATTTTTGTATATAGTTGAAGCACTGTATAGAATGAAAACTTCTATACATTTTTACATCAGTTTAAATCTTCTGACTTCACAAATGTAGCCTGATTTCAGCATTTGTTTTCTTTTTATACTGATATCTTTTGCTAAAGAAAAAAGTAGTTCTTCTTGAGTTTTAAAAAATTGTCTTTATGCATACTAATTATTGTTCCTTAGATGTTTAGGAAAATTTCTTGTCATGGAGCATTGCAAGTTTTTTGGGGGAAAAAATACATGATGTATGTGGGATTATTGTGAGAGGGTACACTTAAAATCTGTTTTCTGTTTCATATTAACATCAATAAATCATCTATATTAGAAATATTTTGGTACATTAGTAGCAAACAAGAATAAGTTAAATTCATATATTTCTCTACAAGTTCTCATTTGAACCATTCATTAATTTTTTTTTCTAATTGCTTCTGCAGCTATAAATGCTTATTTGTATGATACATTTTAGTTTAAAAAAGCTGGGAGCTTTGAAAAACCTATATTAGCAATGGGTTGAAAGTGTGTCATTATTACTGTCAAACAAATGTATGCTAAGAGCTTTAACTGCAATACACAGTATATAAAACACAGAAAGGAGGTAGTTTTATTTTGATTTAATTGTAATTAACCATTTCAATTATATAATAAAACCTTTGCATGGATCTGACTATAAAGCAAGAGTCTGTAGCATATGTACAGGTGAGAACTCAAAGCAAAAGAAATAAGGAACATTGTAATTGTGGATTATTTCATTTTATTATATGTAGAATCACCATTTAAACTATATTTTGATTAGTTCATTTTGGGTGACTAATATTCATGAGTGGGGAAAAGATGCTCCCGTCTCAGATTTGATGAAACCTAGTTCTGATAGATTTGTTTGAAATCCAACTCATTATTAACTAGCAGTTTGCTTTTACAACAAATGAAGGTTTGAATTAGCCTATCAATATTCTCTGAGTCTCTGAACATTTTTAACTAAAATCTCCATATTTAAGTAATGTTTTGTCAAAACATGGTGTTAAAAGAGGACCAGCAATTTTGGGCAAAAGATCAGTATATATTTTCCTTCTCTGAAAGGTCACTTAAATCAGGAATATATGTGAGATTTAAAAATGGAAACCAGTCTGCATCAAAGAGAACTAGTGTTTAAAATGAAAATGGTTACAGCTGCAGTTTCCCTGGGGAGCTGGATGGTTCATAAATGTGTAGGTGCTTCAGTTAAAAACAAAGCAAATGCTGAAAGGGACTTTGACTCAAAAAGTTAAATAAAATCTAAAGAAGTTCCCTTGCCTGTGTTGCTAACACCAACTTTTTGTTACAACTTAGAAGATGGAGCTTTTGAAACAGCTATCTTTCTCTTCATTACTGTTTGTTTGTTTACTGTTTTTTGCATTTGATTCAATTTCATGTTTGCCTGTAGTCAGTTTCAGTTTCTGGTTCTCCTGGACTAGCAATGGGATGCTGTATTTTGGGCTTACAAACTTTCAGTGAAAGGTTGCAGTTTAAACACAACAAAATACCATTTTCATATATTATGAAAATGCTTTTGTTCAGTGTTTATTTCTGCAAGCCCCCCTCCTTCTTTGGTTTAGTAGATAGCTTTTGGTTTGGAAACTTTTGATTTGGAGAGTTTAAAACGCGGGGGGAGATATCATTTTCCCTGAAACTATATTTCAGGACCAACTGGGAGAAGATACCACATTTCCTATAGTTTTTCTCCAAAATAATAAATTGCCTTTTTCGCTTAGAATTTTCTAATCTACAAGTTAAGATTTCTCTCTTCTCTTCCCACTCCTTCCCCATCAGCTGTTGTGAAAAATTGCATTGTCAGTGCTGGAGGCTATTGTCCCCCACCCCAATGGATTGAATGAGTAATGAGAAGGTTGGGATTTGATACAGTGAATAAGCAAAATTTATAGAGTTCATAAAATATTTAGGAGGATGAATTCTGCCCCTGCTGAACTTTCACTGACCTTACCTCAAGGAGGGGGTAATCTTAAATCCCTCTCAGTGGTTAAAAGACACATATTAAATGTTTTATATTGATAAAATCCTGGTGGAGTCGTCTTTTTTTTAAAAGGAAACAATCTGTGAGGTCAAATTCTGACCTTGCTCATTTGAAAGTTAATGCCCCTATTTCAGGTTTACACTACTCCTGTAAATGAATTGGCAACCTCACTCTGTATGGTCAAGTCATAAGTCAGATCCATCACTGACTGGAGAGATCTCTAACAAAAGTTTTTCTCCCTTATCTTTTTAAACTCTCTGTAACATAGGGGAAATTAGCTGCTTACTGCCTAATGTCATTTCATTCTTGCTTAAAGCTAATTAGTCATGCACAAAATCATTGCCTCTCAGTGCACAGGGCCATCAAACATTGGTTTGTGAATCAGTTAATAAGTTAAAGATCATCTCATGGACCAACCCTTTAGTCCTACCCCTACACCTGTTTTGTAGCAACAACAATACTTGTTCAAAGAAAAAGTGATGTTAAGACAGTAGTAAGAAAATGAGAGGGAGATAAACTGATTCTACTGCAATGATTGTCTGGTCCCAGCTCCTTGGTGATGTAAAAACTGTGGTGTTCATTTCCTTCCCATCATCCCTGAACACACTTGATCAGGAGTGGGTCTTTGCCCTTGTCTTCTGAAGCTCCCACTGCTCTAATCTCTTCAGTTCAACTATCTGTTTCATTATTGTAAGATCTTCACCACAAGAATAGAAAGTCTTTTTACATGGGGAAAATAATAAACAAAATCCTAACAGAGCCAGGGCAGAGGTGGTTTTTACCTTGATGGTGCTAGTCCAGATGAAGCCCATTCCACCATCTTGGGTATACTTCATCTAGGCACTCTGAGATAAAACTACAAGGTTTTGTCTCCTCTCCTCACCTTAAGATTTTACATTGATAGCTAGCTTGGTATAAATATATATATATATAGCACTGAAGTCAAAAGCAATGCCATAGCTTGCTTGCTTTCTATCACTATAGAACCCATTGGGCTAAGGGCTGTACAAACACACAAAAAAAGAAGGTCCCTGCCCCCTGAAGAGCTTACAATCCAAGAGATGGATAAAGACAGATGGGACAGACAGACACTTTGTCCTTCTGTGTTGTACTCCACTTTTTTGGATTTGTCCAAATAGCTTGATTGTGGTTAAATGATCTGAAGCAGCCACACGGATGAGTTTAGTTACAATTTCCATTGAGTGTGATCTGAATCACTTGATTCTGAATTCAGACAAATTTGATTTACTTTGTGGATGATTTTAACACAGGTGACTGGATTATGCATCTGACAAAGTAGGTTGCAGCCCACAAAAGCTTGTGCCTGAGGAAATTTGTTAGTCTTTAAGGTGCCACAGTACTTTCGCTAGATTTGCTTGGAGTGAGTGTTCTGTGTGGATGTGAGGTATTGCAGAGGCACTTCTAGCAGAAGTTCCAAAGAGGTTCTGTGTCAGTCTAGTTCAGCAAAACAAACAAGGAGTCCTGTGGCACTTAAAGACTAACATTTATTTATCACATGAGCTTTCATGAAAGAAAATCCCACTTCATCCATCTTCAAAGCATCTGATGAAGTGGAATTTTCTCCCAAAAAAGCTCATGCAATAAATAAATTTTGTTATTCTTTAAAAGTGCCACATGACTCCTTGTTTGTCTTCCAGCAGAAGATATCCAAAGCAATGGACTTTTGGGAATATCTTTTTGCCTAGTGTAGATGTGGACTGTGGGCTCTCTCTTTTTGCCATGGATAATGAGAGTGAGGAGATGGAGCACAAACAGCCATTCTCCCTGATCTTCAAGGGGTGTATAGCAAGAGTGCATCTCCCATGCTTTTAGCAGGGTCTTTGTTCTGCAGGCTTATGTTTCAGCTGAGAAAAGGGAGGTCAGAGCAAGAAGCTGCAGGGCAGTTCCCAGCTGCGGTTATTACTTGGGAGGGTTGTGAATCCTGGAGATTTCCAGCAATGCATCAGAGTATTTCAGTGCATTATCTGTCAGAGGTGTAAACCCCAGCTCAGGACAGCTGAGCATATTAAATTGCCCTAGGACAAAGCACTAACACAGCTGCTGTTTCACCAACTCCAGCCCAACATCCCGCATTACAATGAGAGAGAAATTGCAGTGCTTGAGCCCCCAAAGCTACCCGCACAAATGAGAGAAAGATCAGCCTAGCTACAGACCAATCCTATCCCCCTTCATGCTGCCATCCACGTTAGTGGGGAAAGAAGATGAGCCACAGCTGATGCTGTCAGCTGAAGCTCAGCCAAGATCCATCATCACACTGAGCAGCAGCCTGTGCCCTTTCTACATACAACATTGACATGCTTTTGTCTTTACCCTGAGCTTTTCAAAGGAGTTTTAGAGATTTAGGTGCCATTACCATTCAGCTGGGCACCTAACTCCCTTAGATGTCTTTTAGAATCCCAGCTTTACTCTCTTTCTCTCTCTTGTAAATTGATGATTGTTCTTCTCCCTCACCTACTTGATGTTATCAAACCTCAACTTGCTTCCTTGACCTCACTAACTGGCACCCTGCTTGGCAGTGACTGACACATGGCAGTGCTCGACATCCACTTCTGGTTGTGTTCAAATGAGTCTGTTCACCATACAGCAGAGAAGGCTCCTATTTTATCAGGTGTGGAATAGGAATTGGTGTTTCACCAGCACTGCACTGAACAGCTGCCTTAACAGCATCTACTACCTTTGACCCAGCCGCCTAAATAAGATTGCTGTGGGTTGGCAATATGGAATCTCATGATGAGGAAATGCAATAAGTCACTCAGACTGCAATCCCTATGGTTTCATGGTGAGTTTGCACACATGCACCATGGTCAGTCATTGTACACATGGACAAGACGGCTCAAAAGAAACATTTACCTTCCAGCTCAGTGATTCCCTGCTAGCTCCAGGTTAGATGAGGGAAGTCCATTTCCTAAATCAATTATTCCTCATTATTTTTGGTCTTGTGGTTACGCTTGGGAGATCCATCCCAGACCAGGATCCCATTGTGCTAGGGGCCCACTGAATTATAGTCACAAATTCTGATGGCCATCCAGTGTTCTTTCCACCCACTTGATCCTACTCTGGCCCATGTGTGCATTCTCAAAACCAGCTCCCCCTCTCTTTTACACTAATGACACATATAACCCCTTAGAAGCTGGTAATATTCCCTCTATGTTAAGGCAGCTGTTCAGTGCAGTGCTGGTGAAACACCCATTCCTATTCCACACCTCATAAAATAGGAGCCTTTTCTGCTGTACAGCGAGCAGACTCATTTGAAGCTGATTTCTTTTAACCCCGCATAGCTGTGCCCTATGAATGATCCTTTTGCTTATCTTATTGTTTCCTCTATATTGTTAATATAATAATCTTTAATGTTTACCTGTTGCTTTGTGTGATCAAGCTACTTCACAAATATTAGTCAGATTAATTGTTCCATTGATATCAGTTACTTTGCAGGGGTATTTGTGAAAATACGGCTCCTCAGTCTTCACTAGCCACATTCGTCCTCCAAGTTCCAAAGGGGCAGCCATGTTAGCCTAGTAAAGCAAAAAAAAGCAAAGAGTCTTGCGGCACTTAAAGACTAACAGATTTATTTATCGCATGAGCTTTCGTGGGAGAAGCATCTGATGAAGTGGGATATTCTCCCATGGAAGCTCATGCGATAAATAAATCTGTTAGTCTTTAAGTGCCACAAGACTCCTTGCTTTTATTCCTCCTCCACTGGTAGAGAGGGGTTTGACTTAGGGGCAGAGAGGAGCAGCTGTTGTAATATAAACTCTATGGGCACGTCTACACTGCCCTGTAATTTCAAAAAAACTTCTTTTGAGATAAGTATTTCAAAATAATTATCTTGAAAAAACTTTTTTTCAAAAGTGCTATTTCGGAACAACAGTTGGGGGACCACTCATTGTCCCGAATTACCGTGGCTTTTTTAATTTTTGAAAAAGAAAGTCTACACCGGACCTTCTTTTTCGAAAACAAAGCAAGGCAATGGAAGAAATAGGCAGGCTTTTTTGAAAAAAAGCCTTTTCTATGTCTGGGGATAGCTTTTTAAAAAAAAGCCATCTCAAAATACCGGAGTGCTTTTTTGGGATCGCTAAACCTCATTTTATTTTGAAAAAAAGCCTTTTTCAAGGCAGCTTTTCTGAAAAAATCCATCACTGGACATGGGGCAGGCTTTTTTCAAAAATGCCTGCCTATCTCTTCCATTACCTTGCTTTGTTTTTTAAAAAGAAAGTCTGGTTTAGACTTTCTTTTTCAAAAATAAAAAAAGCCATGGTATTTCGGGACAATGAGCGGTCCCCTAACTGTTGACCCGAAATAGCATTTTTGAAAAAAAGTTTTTTCATGATAATTATTTCAAAATACTTATCTCAAAAAAAGTTGTTTTTTTTTAAATTGCAGGGCAATGTAGACATAGCCTATGAGACAGCTGTGAGCAGTGCTGGAACTAAGTATTTTGGTGCCAGGGGCGTGCCTGGAACAAGCAGCAGGAAAGGTGGCCTCACATGGAGGGATGAAATGGAGCCACTTGATACAGCAACCCAGACAAAGTCCTAGTCACCCTGCCCTAGTTATGGCCTTTGCCGTGAGTTAGGGTTTAGTGGATCACGGGGCATGGATAAAGGCTGGGTCCCCTCAGTAAGATTTTCTTGCCATTCCCCTAAACCAGTGGTTCTCAATCACTGTGTCAGCAGGGGTGGATTATTACATGGGTCGATGGCGCCCATGTTCAGGGGCCCCCCACATCATGGGGGCCCTCCACCTTGCTGGCGCTGGAGGCAGGCAGGGCTGCCCTGGGCCAGAGACTGGGCTTTGGGCTTCCACTCCACTCCTGGGCCAGCCAGTCTGCCCCCAGGAGTGGGGCAGGCTGGCTCAACTGGTCATTCTGCTCTGGGGCTGGGGCTGACGAGCATGAAGTATGGCCCCTGGCATGGCCTTTGGGCCACACTGGAAGCCACATTGCATTCTAGTCAGCTCTGTTGCCCTGGGGACTTACCAGCTTGGCCAGGGCCAGGGCTGGCACAGATACCAGCCTCTGGCCTCGAGGACTCCCAGCACCAGCCCACCCTCAGGCTGCCACTAGGGGGCCAAGGCCATAGGCTGGAGGGGAAGCCGGGTCCCATGGGTGGGGGAGGCCCAGGAGCCCCAAGGATCCTTAATCCACCTTTGTGTGTCACGACACATTACTGCATCACCGTACAGTGCTGAGTGTGTCATGGTAAGCTGCTGAGATTGTTGGATTTGGCCTGGAGGGGGTGATATGCTACCAAGTGTGTTGTGACCTGCAAAAGATTGAGAACCACTGCTCTAGACAGGCATTTCCTCCCTTTAGGGGGAACTCTCCTTCTGTAGGCCCTGCATAAATTCTTGTGTTTGCCTTCTGTTCTTGAGTTTTTAATCCTACTCTCAAGTGTGATAGGCCAGTCCACCACAGCAAGTATCTCCCTGGCAGCTTTAGCTATAAGCAACCCTATCTCTGACTCATCACAGCATTCAGACCCCTTTAAACTGTTGGGCTTGGAAACCTGAGTCTCAGTGTCACAGAGGCAGTGCCTGGTCATGTGTCTGGTGCCTCAGTTTTCCCTTCTTGGACTCCCCAGTAGCTGCACATAAACACTCACAAGTCAAGTAACATTCTCTCCTTGATTCTGCCTCATTACCCAATGTCACTGGTCACTGACAACATGTCTCAAAGTGAATCTCAACAGCTGTCATCTGAAAGCCAGCTCCTGCTGCCTAGTTCTTAAAGCCTCACCCTCCCATTCACAATTCTGCAGGTGCTTCCCACCAGGTCTTCTGCCTGGCTGGTTCAAACAGCCCCTTTCCTGTCTCTGAGTTTCTCTTCTCCATTCAGACTAGCTCCATCTTATAAGAAGTGCTCCCTCTAGGCTGCCATCACAAGACGTTAGGCCTTGAAACCAGCGCTGGAAGTTCCAGTTCTCTGCCCCTCCCTCAGGTTAGAGGGCCTCCATGCCTCCCAGGAGTGTCACAATAAGTAACATGTCTTAATCTGCTCTTAGGTAGCTGATAAGGAGAAGGGATGAAATGAATGCAAAGAAGGACAGGGAAGAGCCCTGATCACCAGAGGCTTGGATGAGGTCCTGACAGCAGCTCCATGCCCTCCCATAACTGGAAAAAGCTTTCTTGACTGTTTGTTGTTTCAAGCTGTGATAGTGATTTCTCCACTGCGAGTTTACTAGATGTGTTCTGGCAAAGAGGATGACAAGGCTGGAGTTTACCCAGCAACTTCAGCTGTAAGGTGCCTGCTTGGATTGTGGAAAAGATAGTGCAGCATAAACCTATGCTAGAAAAATGAGCTAGATTTGCTAACAGGAGACAGCAATGGCAACCAGGCTTGTAGCCCAGCAAGCAGGGGCTTGTTGCCTTACAAAGGTGGACAGGGTTAGCTGACCATGTCAGGCCAGACCCTTGTTTGAAGGTTGTGCCTAGCACAAATTGCTGCAGCAGGGGATTGACCTCTGATGTCCTGACCAGTGGGAATGACAGTCACCAACACCATGCAAAGGAATTGCAGGAGAACCATTTTGACATCTGGCTTAAGCTGTGGCTGATTTCCCCGGTACAGACAAGATAAAGCCATGGAAGATTTTGCTAGTAGACTGACGAAGAAAACAAGTTGCTAGGACTTATCTGTGTTTGGAAGCTGTTTGAAAGAGTTGCTGCTCAAGTTGCTAAGCTTCTTTAAAGCAGGCAGCCTCTGAGATGGTTTCTGGGTTGCAGTCTTGCTCTTGATGTTCAGGAGGCAGGTGGTCTGGCTCACAGGCCAGGATGTTCTGTTTCCAAGCACAAGCCATGGAAGGCACACCTCTTCCAGGAGGGTAAAAGTGGTCTGTAGTTTTGCCTGATCAGACACAATTTTTAATTGTGCCTGGAAGGCAAAAATACAGGTCATATGACCACTCAAGTTAGGATAAAGGATACTCAAGTTAGGATCTCGAGCCAAGTGGGCTCATTTGCTAAGCTCTTCTGAAAAAGTGGCCCCAAAGATATGCGAACATAGCACAGTTATCCCAGGCTTCTGCCTTCTATCTGTGTTAGTGTGGGGCACAGACAGATAAGGTAGGGAGACAGGCAGATAATGCATTACATTTACCTTTAAAGTATATGTTAATGTTGTTTATATGTCCTTTAGTGTCATAAATAAAATAATTTTGTAACCATGTGTAATAGCCATTGTCCAACAAGACTCCATATAGTCAGTTTGGAACTCCTGCTTAAATACAGTACTCCATTTTGTATACTTTATGAAACCTGGTTTAGGTGTATGCTGTATATGTTCTTTTAAATGTGTGTGAGCAAGGTGTGTGAATGAAGGGTGTGTGTGTGAAGGAGCCAGTCTCAACTGCCAGCCTGTCCTGATGAACCATAAGTACCATCTAACTGGCTGAATAATGCGGACATCTCTGATTAAAGCAAACAGAAGGAGCCACCCCAGAAAGAAAAGAACAAAATACAATCAAGTCTGCAAGTGACTGGTGACCAATGATCTCACAGGAACCCTGAGGCAACATGACACAGCAAATCCCATAGACTTCCATGAGGGCCAGCAAGTATAAAAGATGGGTGAGAACATGAAAACTTTGGGTCTCATTCTGCAACCGTCATCTTGGAGCATCGGATCGCGACCGACAGAGGCCTGGCTCCCTCTTTGTGCCCAGCCTAGTTGGCCACTAGGTTGGCCCAAGCATCACATGAAAGGATTGGTAATTATATCATACCAGGTTGCAGAACTTCTTATGTATATGTGAGTGTGTCTGTGTGTGTGAGACTGCTTTTTGCTATCCTTACTTGTTCACAATAAATGTGGCATATTGCCTTGTTCCCCTGAATAAGATCCTGCTAGTCTTTTCTTTGTATTGGGGGGTGCTCTCCTGGGTGCCCTTTTGCGTATAACATCAGCCACCATGTTGCTGTGTGCTCACTGCTTCTGCACTCGCCTTCTGCAGTTCTGTTTGCTGAGGTGCTCCAATATTCGTTCCCAGACCTCTAGGGTCAGAACCTAATTTGCCTTTTGGGACCCTTGATTTTTCAGCGCCGGCATGATTTTTAGCCTGTGTCCTTTCTGCAAAGGAGCAAGGTCCAGCCGGACTTAAAACAAAGCTTGCACTGAAATCAATACTTCCAATAGGGGAGGTGAGTCTTAAAGCGCGTCCAAACCCAGCTCAGAGGTTTTTCTGATAAGAACTGGAGGTTAACCATGCAGTAAAGACGTGTGACTTGCTCAGGGCAAAGCAGGGAACTCAGCTAGTCTCCTCAGTCTGATTCTAGTGCTTCCTTTCCTGTTTCTCTATTTTGTAGGGGTGTCATGAGGTTTGACTTATTATTTCAGAGGCTTCTTAGATGAAAGGTGCTACGGAGTGGGCAGTTACTACTGGACTGTACAGAATATTGACAATGACAGGCACTCTTGTACCACAGGTTTGTTAAGGTTCAATGCAGTCCTAAATCAGGAGTTGAATTTGTATGCAAAGATCAGTCATTAGTTTTATTCAACTATGGTTAGTTGTGAAACAAAATTACATGCAGGCAACACAGGTGTCTCTCTTTAGTTTCAGAGCAATGCAGCAGTTCAGACTAGCTCCCAAGTGACTGAACTGAAATCATCATACTTCGAACAGCCGGTCAGTATTTAATGTTGCTGGATTTTTATTTCACCCTATTAACTTCACATCCTACAGAGGAACTTAATGAAGGGAAAACAAATGTGTTGAGCTTTGGAGAAACAAGATATCAGAGTTGGCTGGGAGTATAGTACTCAGAATACATATAATAAAGACATTGAGCTACACTATTCCAGTCTATTGATTAGCAACCACACTTAGAGTGCAAATTGGTTATTTGTAGCAATTTAAGACACTCATATGACATTGTTATTACAATGACGTTAAGATTGCTGCGTGGGTTAGGGCTTTCCGGGAGATTGCTTTGCTTAGGTGGGGGCTGCCGTAATGGATTATGAGGATCTTAAACTTTAGGTCACTGGTTCAAATCCAGGCTAGGTGACTAAAAAATAAAAGTCATTACCATCTGGTTAATGAATAATTTCCCCTCCTCTCTCACATTTTACCTAAGAATCTGAAACACTCCAAAAATAAAGTCTCAGTACCCCAGTGGTAGGGAAACTGAGGTAGAGAAGTGAAGTGACTTACAAAAGATCATACATCAGGTTGATGGCAGATCCAAGAAGAGAACCAAGGGCTCCTGTCTTGTGGTGGATAATGATGATTTCTCTTAGTCTCAATCACTTCCAGTGTTTGACTAGCCCAAAAAGCAATTGCAAGACCCCCTGTGATACAGTACATGGCACACTGTACACAGACCCACTGTGAAGTAACAATTACCTTCTAATAAGACATAGGAAAAAAGGCAGAGCAAAATGAGGTGATGTTTATTACCCTACTGCAACATGGTCAACATGATTGCTTCAGTTGTTACCCTATCATGATCTCTGCATTTCCATACCTGCCTGTTTAAGAACTGGGACAGCAGCAGTTTGAAATAGCTGGAACTCAGCGATGCCAGTATCTCTCTAAAGTTACTGGCTTGTACTTCAGAATCTGCTTTATTTGAAAGGAAAATTAAGGCCTCCACTGGATACACCTGCCAGCACAATGATTGTGCTTTGGAGGTGTGATTTTTTTCTTTTTTAAGGATATTTTTATATTTGCAAAACCCTGGTGCAGATGGTCTTTTATCAACGCCATGTTCTGCTATCTAGATCACCGGTTCTCAAGCACTGTGTTGGGACACTTTACTGTGTCACCACACAGCCATAAGTGTGCCATGGAGAGCCCGGGCAATGGTGGAATTTGGCCTTGGGGAGTGGGGCTGGTGTGTTCTGTAGGGTTTTGATATGCCAGAAAGCATGTCGTGACCTGCAAAAGGTTGAGAGCCACTGGTCTAGCTAGCTTCTTTCATTCATGTAAGTGGTAAAGCGAAGTGGGCAAAAGCACTGTTTTGCTGGTATAAACTGCATCTCCACTGCGGGAAAAGGAGAGCGAGGGTATAGTGCTGCCAACAAACCCTTTCTGGTGTAGAAAAGATCTGAGAGTTTATCTACGCTTGGAACACTACAGCAGCAGAGCAGGAGCTGCTCCACTGTAGCCCTTCAGTGTAGACACTCATTACAGCAGTGGGTGGGCAGAGCCAGATCAAGGCCTGGCATGGCCTCCACTGCAGTGGTACTTGGGGGCTGGGTGCCTGACCCCACCAATGCTGAGGAGTGAGGCAGGGGTTCTGAGGCCCTGACTGGCACTGCTACAGGAGGTTTGGGGGGCCCTGTGGGCTGGCACTGCTGGGAAGCTGCTGGTAGTTGCGGGGCTCAAGGGCGAGCACTGCTGCAGGAGGTTGGTGGGCTGCGATCAGTGCTGCTGCAAGGGATTCTACTGGCCAGTGCTGCCAGGGCAGCTCTGAAAGGGCTGCAGGCCAGAGACTGTAGTCTACAGTACTTTGGGGGCACCTACAATGTGGGGACCCCCGGGCATGGGCCTCATAGGCCAATGCAGTAATCTGCCCCTGCAGGTGGGGTTTTTCCCTCACTGTAGTTAATCCACCTCCAAGACAGATACTAGCTTGGTTTATGGAAGAATGTTTCTATTGAGCTGGTGCTGATTACTACATCAGGGTTAGCTACATGGTTCATAGGTGTGGACTTTCTACAACCCCCTCCTCAAATGATGTAGCTGGGTCAACTTAACTTTTGAGTGTAGACCTTGCCTGAGTATCTAGCTGTTAAGGTTGCCAAGAAAACATGTGTGACCTTAGTGGGTTGGTGAGTGCACAGAGAGCCTGAAACAACAGCTCTGAGAGGTGTGAAACACCCTATGCATCTCAGAATTTGTGCACATTGGTGTAGAACAGTGGTTCCCAACCTTTTCTCTGCCATGGCATACCTTGATACCATCAAATTTTTCAAGGCACACTACTATTAAAAAACTAATGAATATTCAAATTAACTTAAATTACTTATGAATATTCATGAACCATGGCACAGTGTTTCAGAAATGCTCCTATGTGAGGTAGTAGGGGTAGCAGAACAGGGGTGGCAAAACACGGGAAGTCAGGAGTCATGTGCAGTGGCAGGAGTGAGTGCGGGGAGCAGAACAGGGCACAGCTGGCAAAAGGGGATGAGGGCAGCCATGTGAGGAACAGCACAAGGGTGGCAAGACAGGAGAGAGGAAGGGACAACAAGAGTGGCTTTGGGGGGAGGCAGGGGAGAACCTGGGGAGTGGGAAGGTAGAGCACGGGAGCATGGAGCAGCACCCACTTCCCCCTTCTCCACAGTGGCTCCCTGCCACTCAGGGCAAATCCTGACCCCACTGCTGCTCCCTCCCACCCCAGTGGGCCACATCTTCCCCTCCCCCAACCCCCTGTTGCCGGGGATGGACCCTTCCATCACTGCAGGGGCCAGAGCTAGGCCTCCAGCCCCAGTTACACCGCACACACACACAGCTACCCCACCCCCCAGCTACACCCCCCCAACCAAACAGCTACCCCACAACCCCAGCTACACACCCTCAGCTACACAATCACTCCCACCCACCTCTGCTACACACACACACCTGCTCCACCCAACCCCCAGCAGCCCTCCCCCACCAGAGCCCTTACCTGGGCTATTTGCAGGCTGCGTGACACAAGCTGCTCTGCCCTGCAGGGGAAGATTCACACACTCCCAGCCTCCTGCCCCTCTCTTCTGGCTAGCCTTAAGCTGGAGCCACCGGAATGCTGTGTTCAGGCTGCTCCTGCTATTTTTAGGGGGACCCCTGGAACTCCGCATTCCAGTGCCTTCCTCTATTTTTAGGGGGGCCAGAAGGCTGCCTGCCTAAAAATAGGAGGCCCCAGAACTATGTTCCGGTGCCCTCCACCTTAGTTTAACCCCTGCCTTTTCCCAGCCCTGCACAATCCACATGGCTGGGTTGAGCAGGGAGGGAACTTTAACTCCATCTTTCGGGGATGCTCGCAGCACACTCTGAGTGTTGCTGCGGCACACCAGTTGGCAACCACTGGTGTAGAAAGCAGTTAAGTTCCTGCTTAGGCAGACAAATCCCATGCTGGAGCTGGGGTGGAGGTAGCATGCTAAAAGTAACAGCATTGCTACCCTGGCATGAACAATGGGATGGGCTGGCCACCCTCAGTATGATTGCTTCTGAAACTCAAGGTATGTATTCAGGATGGCTAGCCCTGCCTGCTCACCTTGCAGCCAGGGCAACACTGGTAATTTTAGCACATTAGCCAGACCTTACACCTCTGGCTCCAGTGCAGATGTTAATTCAGATACCCAGTACAGACAATTTAAATATCACACTGATAACTATTCATTCCCCAAGTCTGATCTGCACACATTCTTGTACTGAAATAACTCATTGGGAGGGGGTGAGGAAGTGTTTAACCAATACAATTATATCACTTCAAATCCCAATATGGATGCAGTTATTTCAATTTGAAAGTTCCCAGTACCAGTTTAGCGTTTTCCCCTTCCTGTACAGTAGAGCCACTTACTTCAATGTGAGAGGTTGTACCAGTGCAATTGCATGAGTAAAGCTTGTCTCCACTAGAACTTATGCCATCAAACTTTTGTCTCCTGAGGGTGTGAAAAAACACCCCACTGAGCAACATAAATTTTGCTGGCATAAGCACTCATGTGGACAGTGTTATGTCGACAGGAGAGTGTCTCCCATTGACCCATTTATAGGCCATTTTAAGTGTAGATTAGCCCTTGTGTAGATAAGGCTAATGGAATGAAAAATTTGGCAATCCTGACGTTTAACCCTCATGACAACTGATGATAATTTAATACCTCACTCAGATGAGTTCACACCTTTCAGAGTCTGTCTACATGCTTTCCAGGTTCTCAGGTTTGTGACTGTCTATACCTAAGCCCAGAGAAAGGTGAGGGACAGTCCTAGACCTGCACAACTCACTCTGATTGAGGGATGTCTTTTTTTGATGCTAAAAGTGGGTGGAGTTTGGGAGATACCATCTTACCTTCCCTCATATTTTTCCCAGTCAAAAAGTAACCAGCCTTAAGCTCATGAGGATATTCAAGTACCACTGAAGCTCAAGGATCCCTTTGGACCCAAGCAACCAATGTGATCAGACTGAGTATCAGTGTAGGTACCTGTGAATAGTGTCTCTTTTCGGTGAACCTGTGGGTGGGGCTTCTTTTGTGGATGGAGCATGAAAAAGGGCTTCCATCACCCCACCCCACCATCTAAACTCTGTCCTAGGGAAACCTGGATTACCATATGTGAAGCTGGCAGCACTACTTCTGGTATATATGTCAGACGGGCTTGTAGAGCACTGTAAGAAATAAGCTAACAAGTCACAAAAATCAGCAACATCAGAATATAAAGGCACTAAATACAGCCATTTGAAGTGGAAATCCATCAACTTCATCTGAGGAAGTGGGATTTTCTCCCACGAAAGCTCATGCGAAAAATAAATCTGTTAGTCTTAAAGTGCCACATTACTCCTTGGGTTTTTTTTGTTTTTTGTTTTTTGGGTTTTTTTTGCTGGATTAGACTAACACAGCTATCCCTTTGGAAATTTATAAGAAAATGTGGTCTAATGAAATCACTATGAGGGAGGTGCACAAATGATTGAAAGATTGCACTCCGAATGATCATCAGTGGTTTGACAGCAAAATGGAAGAGTGTATCCAATAGGCTCCTATAGGGGCCACTTTTGGGTCTGGTAGGCTTCATTTTGAAAAGAAAAATCAAATGCACAACTACAAAATAGGCAATGACTGGAGAGTGGTCATACTGCTGAAAAGGAGCAAGAGGTTATAGTAGCTCACAAACTACATATAAGTTAACAACATGCTTCAATTGCAAAACAGACTAACGTAATCAAGCCTATATCATGTGTAAGACACAGGAGGAAATTGTAGGGCTCAACTCAGCGCTGGTGAGGCCTCAGCTGGAGTACTATGTCCAGTTCTGGGGGCCACACTTTAGGAAAGATGTGGACAAATTGGAGAGAGCCTGGAGGAGAACAATGAAAAGGATGAAAGGTTTAGAAAAACCTGATCTGTGAGGATATGTTAAAAAACCAGGGCACATTTAGTCATGAGAAAAGAAAATTGAGGGGAGACATAATAACAGTCTTCAAATAGCGGTTGTTCTAGCAAGAACAAGGATTGTTCTCCATTTCTACTATGGGTAGGCCAAGAAGTAATGGGCTTAATCTGCAGCAAGAAAGATTTAAATAAGACGTTAGAAAAAGTTTTCTAACTATAGCTCTGGGATAGGCTTCCAAGGGAGGTTGTGGAATTCATTAGGGTTCTGAAGAATGGGTTGGGCAAGCTGGTTTATGTTTACTTGGTCCTGCCTCATCACAGGGAGCTGAATCTGATAACTTTTTGAGGTCCCTTCCAGCCTGACATTTCATGATTCTGTGAAAATGGTACTGGTTCTCATCTGATAAATTTACACATGGGATTATATAATGAGGTTGCCTGGGATAGAAGAGGACAGAACTTGCTCATTCAAGAGGTCCCTTCCAGGCCTATGTTCTTCTCCAATACTTCCTTTCTATACTGGTATAACTCCATTGCATCAGATTTTGTGCTTACTACCTCTTACAGCTAATGCAGCCCTGGAAGGTGAGGGCATAGGTGGCTTTATGTCCCCCTTCCACTTTTGTGCTCCCTAAATTCTAGCATGGTTAAAGGCCTGCCCAGGTCAGTATCCCCTGAGGCTGTTCTAAGTTATGGAGGTCTTTTATAACTACCTATGAGCTGCTCTGCAGTCCAGAATAGATGCTATGTGGGGCCCTCCTTCCATTCCTCTGTCATCTCCTAGTCCAATCTCTCTAGTTCCAGCGCACACCCCAATACCCCAGGCTGCATAGGAAAGCAGAGTAAGGTGCCTACAACTGGAGCAGGAACCATCCTGTGCCTGTGAATTCCCCAAGGATTCTAACAGAGAAGCATAATGAGGCTGTAGTGCAGGAGTCTCAAACACATGGCCCCTAAAGCTACTTCCTGTGGCCTTTAACAACACTATTATTACCGATATTTGCAATATTGTTGTATGAAAAGATTTCATTGTTTCAGCCCTCAGGCTAACATATTAGTCCTCATGCAGCTCTCTACTAGTCCTCATGTGGCCCTTGTGGTGATTTGAGTTTGAGACCCCTGCTGTAGTGGGAGAGGCAAAATTGGAGCCACTGACTAGTGCTGTGACTCCTGCCTTATACCAATGTAAATGAAAGAACAACCAACCCCAGAGTGGCTGGACTGAGGGACAGCTGCCGCTTGCAATTGGGAGAGGAAATGAGGGGAATTAACTAACACTGCCTCACTTTATCAGGCCCTCTGAAAGTGGATCTGAAAGGAGGTACCATGTGGAGTTCGTGAGCCACCATGGTTTATGCTGCGTCTATTATGTCCATAGCGTGCACTAGTTCTTGATTGTGTGATACAGCTATGCTTAATTGCCATTAATGCAAACATATTTTAAAAGGGTATTTTTCCTGCTCTGTAGGTCAATGGACCTAATGTAGCTGATCTAAGTGGCTTTGATTTGTTTTAATTAGCTGACTGGTTTCCTGTTTATTTCATAGACATAGATTTGGTCCATTGCACTTGTTGTATATAAAGGGTCTGGAGGTCCCAAGTTCAGACAAGAATCTGCTGGAGTCCTAAGTGCTGCATCAGAGGATTAGGCAGGTAAGAAGCTCAAATTCGATCTCTGTTTTTCTTGTTAATCTTTCTTTAAAGTAATAATGTGATGGCTTTGACATTCTCAGGTGTAAAAGTAGAAATGTAAGACCTGCCTTATTGGTCAGACCAATGGTCTATCTAGCCCAGTATCCTGTCTCTGACAGTGGCCAGTAACAAATGTTCAGGCAGAGTGTACAGAACAGGGCAAATATTGGAGTGACCTATGTGTCTTTCTTTCCAGCTTCTGGCAGTCAGACATTTAGGGTCACTGTTAGCATTGGGTTGCATCCCTGACCGTCTTGGAAAATAGACATTGATGGATCTATTGTTCATGAACTTACCAAATTCTTTTTTTGGGGAGGCTTCATGACTTCCCAATGCAATGAGTTCCACAGGATAATTGTGTGTTGTGTGGAAAAAAGTACTTCTTCTGGCTGGTATTAAATCTGCTACCTATTAATTTCATTTGGGGATTACAGGTTTTTGTATTGTGGGAAAGGGTAACTGATACTTCTCCATTCACTTTTCCCACACCTCCATCATATCCCTCCTGAGAACTGTAGCAAACCAGTGGTTAAAATCTACTCGAATGGGAAGAAAACTCATAAGCTTGTTTATAAATTTGGCAACAGAGATGTAGAATATTATGCATAAATTATAAGACTCTCGGGTGATCAGCTGTCCTGATATCATCAGGACCATTGCATTATTTGGGGCTCTGTCTGATACAGGTAACTATATCCACTCCTCCCGCAGAAAAAGGAAAGTATTCCAGTTTTTCACGCTTGCTGTCTGGTTACACTAGAAGAATCAGATGATGCACTTACTGCACAGTACAGAACAATATCATTTATTCAGAGCAGGAGCCAGCTGTCAAGAGATTTGAGGTCAACTTCTGTGCCTCTAGGCAGTGTCACATGGAAGAAAAAGGAGAAGGGTGCATGAGGCAAAGGAAACTTTAAACCACAGTTTGGGTCTCTCCCATTCTGGATTGGTGTTGAGGTTCAAAACAACTATTGGTATAATCCAGGTAGCCTAGGGGTGGCTCTAGAATGATCATGGAAGACTCATCAATGCTGCCTATGGCTTTGGATTCTAGCCAGAACAGCTATAAAGGGCTGTCCCATGGCCCTGCCACCTCCTACCCCTGGTTCCTCTCCCAGCAAGCCCCCAGTGCAGAGCTTGTGCTGGGGAAATTCTCCATTGGTTCTTTTGTAGGCTGCTTATGTTCCCTGTGTGCCATCAGAACAGCATACATAGGGCCTGTGGGGGGGTGGAAGGGTGAGGATCTCCTCCTAGATTCTATTGATTCTGGTACAAGCCATTTAATCTTTCCATACTTCAGCTTCCTCATTACTTAAATTAATAGATTACCTTCTCAGTTTCCTGCAGTCCCTTCCTGGGGACAGCCGCTTGATGTGGTCGGAAGTCTTGTGTGGTGGACGCACATCTTGGGAGGCATTTTGGTAGAAGTTTTAACCTCTGGCAAGGCCACCCAAGTTGGACAGGTCAAAGGGTAGGAGCCAGACAAAAAGCAGAGCACTCGCCTTCAGGTTGGCTGGGAGGGGAACAAGCCAACAGCCTCGCTTGGTAAACAAGTGATAGTGACATAAGGTAGTGATGCTGGCAAACAGCATGATGGAGGGGAATGGGTGAGCCTTTCTTATGTTGTAGACACTGGCTGATAGCATGCATAAAAGATTTGGATTCAGAATTGCATATCAGCTGCCTAGAGGAAAGGACCTGATCTTGCAATATCATTAAAAACATCATCACATTATTGTGCTAACCCAACACTCATTGTCATAAAATCTCTAAACAGTTTAAACCTTTCTCCTTACTATGGTAAATTTACCACAATCTGGGAATGTTTAACTATGTATTTTTCTTTTCTTTCATACACAATCAATTCTACCCCAGTCCTAGACTGACCAAAAATTACCTTTAAGTAAAACAATGTTCTTCTACAGATTAACTATTTTCATATATGTGATAAAATAATTATAGAAAAGGAAAACCCCAGTTCTTTAATCTTTCTTTTTAAAATTTTTAGTTAAATACTATTCAACTTTGCATTTCTGAAACATTTATTTTCAGTTGTTTAGATGTAAGTATTTTAAGATGGTTGTTAAGTAGGCGCTTAATTTAAACATGAAATATTTGATCCTTGATTCATTTGATCTTGATACACCTGAGTTTATTCAAAACATTATAATGTGATCTTGATTCATTTGATTGTTGATATATTTTGATTGAAACGCTATACATTTCATTAGCTTTCACTTAACAAAGGGATGCAAAAGTATTTTTAATTGTGATGGTTTTCCAGAAGGGAAAAATGTGTCATTCATTAAATGGCATCTACAATTTGCACAATTTCTACAAATTCATAGTTAAGGGACTGATCTTGGAATATTTAAGAAAGTAAGGAACTTTTATTTATGTGAGTAAGGTTATTCTCATGCAAGCGTTTGCTGGATGGGGCACTTAATAGTAATAATTGTTGAGAATAATATTAAAACTCAACACTGCAGCAGACTTCCCAAAATATCTATAAAAGTGAGATACTGAACAACAAAATGCATGCTTTCAATGTGTTTTTCCGTGAACACAGTGAAAAGCCAGGACAGTATTTTTGTAAAGCAGTTGCAAAGCTGAGATGTTTATTCATGTCAGCCAGTGAGTGGAGAACTCAAATCTGGAGAAAGCCTTATGGACTAGTGACAGCTCAAAGGTCTCTTGCGGACTCATCCAAAGTGTTTTCAAACCAAAGGAAGCCTCTCAACGTTAGTTGCAATGGACTTTGGCTTAGGTCATTATTCAAGAACCTATCCACCTGAATGCAAAAATGCCCATTGATTTAAACAGAAATTAGATTGGGCTCATAACCCCTGTAGAAATGTTAAGTAGAATAATCTTCCTACCAGGATACCATATTATTAACCATTTATTATGTAGGGTCCTGATCAAGGCTCTGGAGTCAATGGAAAGACTCCCACAGATTTTACTGTGTGTTGGATCAACCTCTAAAGCAGTATAGGGATACACAGTCCTTTCACAAACATGTAGGAAGAGTATTTGGGTTGTCTATGCTATAGAGACAACAAAGCCATAGTTTTTGGCAGCAGAGCTATGCCGCAATAATCCTATAATGCGGATGCAGACTACAGCAATGGATAGGTTTTTCTGTTGTTGTAGGAACTCCACCTGCTCAAGTGGTAGTAGCTAGTCAATGGAAGAACTCTTCTGTTGACTAGCTGTGTCTATGCTGAGAGGTCAGTGTGAATATTCCACACTCTGGAGAGACATGGCTACATCAGTCTAAATTTTAAGTGTAAACCAGGCCTTTGCTTCAAAAAATTTACAATCTACTGTGTACTGATGATTATGATATAAAAGTTCAAAGTGGTGGAAATGGGCTTTGGAAGCATAAACCAAGCAATTGGGAATGATGTGTGTGGAAGTCACTTTGTATTCAGGAATCAAGCAGTTGTTGCAATCATAGGGATCGGACTCATGCATTACAATCACACATGCTAATAGCAAACTCTCCCAGCTTGCTTTCCTGTTAGCAGGTCACTCAGTTATCTGCCCTTGTTGGTAACAGCTGCATTGCTTTCCATCTTCATTTACAGAAACAAGCCAGGAAAATGATGTGCTTGAAAGTTCTTGCCTTGCTTTTGGCTTCTCTAAGCCTTGTTCTGGCAGAGGAGAATGGCTTCAGGTAAGGAACACATGTTTTAAGTGTACTTTAGACCTGATCCAGCCTTCTGCTGAAATCCCTATAATTTCACTAGACACAGGTTCAGCTTCTTAGTATCTCAGGGAACAGAGCAGAGAAGAAGATTGGCTTTTTAGAGATGATCAGGGATAAGGGAGACGTCCTGAGCACATGGATGAGAGCCAAGAATTCCTGACTCCCTGTTGCAAACTTCACCAGTCTGGATCAGGGAAACAAGCTAGAAATAAATCAGCAAGATAGGAATTTAATTCTTCAGGGGTGACAGGCTTGAAAAGCTTTTGTGTTTTTAAGTTGTTGAAGTCACAGGCAATTATACAAAATGGACACACTGTACAATATAGCCTTCCCCCCATTGCTACTGTGAACTCCCTTTCCCTCTCTCAGAACACAAATGACTTCCCCTGAAATCAACAGGAGTTACTTTGAATTGAATCATAGGGTTGGAAGGGACCTCATGAGATCATCAAGTCCAACCCCCTGGGGCTTGAACCCCGGACCTTCTGCTTGTATCTTTGAGGGGCGTGGAGGGAAAGCTAGGAAAAGAGGACTTAATCCTGGTGTAGGTCACTAACTTGGGAGGGCACTGGTGGAACCTCATCATATCACTAGGTTTATTGTCCTTAGAACTGAAATGTAACCGACCACAGTCATTACATGGGGCCTTCACCTAGAAGTGCAACCAGAAGCCTTTGCAACATTCTCTGTCTGTGACTGTCTCTGTGTCTCTCCTCCGTTTTCAGTGTCAACACAAAGAGTCCCAGTGCCAGAGCTTTACAGAGACGTTACTCTGAGGCCATCCTGGCTAGCGATTACAGCCGGACCGTGGATAACATGCTCAAGAAGAACTTCGTGGAGTGGCTGTTGGCCAAAAGAGAGAAGAAAAGCAAGTGAGTCATCTAATTGGCATTGCTATCACCCAAACTTCAGGCTGTTTTTAGCCAAAACTGAAGCCTATGGAGAAGGCAAAGTTCAGGATATTTTTTTCTTGGATGAAAGCATTAATGATCAGGGTGACTGGACCCCAGGAAATTCTTTTGTTTCATGGGGGCGCAGCATAAATCTCTTCTTTGCTGTCAGAAGCTGTTTCCTTTGACTGCATTGCTGCTGGTAGATGCCATGGGGGAAATGAGAAGGATGCAGAAATCATGGAAGGGAAGCATGTTAGCACACTCTAGTGGAATCTTAAGGTGATGTCCTCTTTGAATTTTGCCTTTTCAGTAATGTCATTGATCCAATCAAGAGGGAAGCTGAACCCCAAATGTCAGCTGTAAGTGACCAGGACTTGGAGCTGGCTTCCCAAGGAGCTAAGGACTTCTTCATTTGGCTTCTAAAAAACAAAAGAAAACAGAGGTGAGTCCTGTGATTGGAGAACTATTTGATTGTGGAGTAGTATCTATCCAAGGTCAGGATGGAATCCCTCATAGCTGAACGATTTGAAGGAACACTTCCAGATTATAAAAAACTGTATTGAGTCAGAGATAATTGAAACTTGTCATTTCCATCCCACCAGAAATTCCTACATTTTGAAAATTTTTTCCTTGCAAATTGGAGTGAAAAGTCAAAATTTTCCTTAAACAGAAATTGAGAAAATTTTCAGAATGCCCTGATCAAAATATTTTTGGTCAAATCAATGTATTTTTACTTTATGATTTATAATATAAAATATATAATATAATATAATATAATCAAAACAATGATTTTTGATCTTATAAGAATGAAATATTTCAATACATTTTAGTTTAAACCTTTAATGAAATCGATAGTTCCTGAGAAATGTCTTACTTTTGTCAAATCAGCATAGTCCATTGGAAAATTGCTCTGACAGAAAACTGATAAAGCTCAATTCCTTCCTCATGTTACTAATAAAAGTTCATACTAATTCAAGAGACAGGAGTGTCATCTAGTAGTAGTGCAGTCTGAATAATCAACTAGGACTTTGCTGTTTCTAACTTCTATGATTTATGCCCCTTGATTGGCTTTTTTTGCACTTCAATCAGCCTGAACAATGAAAACAATCTAGTCAGTTTCTAAATTTGTCAATGGTCAGCTCCCTGTTTTATCTCTCAGGTGTTAGCTTAATGCTAGAGTGCCTGGGTCACAAACCTACAAGGGAAATATTTACTTTCAAACAAAAATCTGGTTTCATGAACATTCTATATTTAAAACAAAAAATCACAAAAATGATTATTTTTAATAAGGGGGTTTACAAATATAATGGGGTAGATTTTCACTAGCCCTAACATGGTTGGATCACTCCTCCCACTCCTACTAAATCACATTAGAGCTACTATCAGCTGCACTCTTGGTCCCCCGCAGTACACAGCCCCTGTGCTAGGACTGCTTCATGAATGAGTGAGTGAAAAGGAACAGAGAATGGGGGTGGTTGTGATTCCAACTCCCCAGAGCACCAGCCTGACGTTGGGGTTTTTCAGGTTAAGCACCCACAGTTGAGACATCCAGGTTGAAAACACTGGTTGAAAACATTGGGATGCTGATAAAAATGTGACTCACAGCAAGAAGTTCTTTTGAAATACAAAGTGTGTCCCTAGTGAGTTCCCAATGCATAAAACTGAGTGCCATGAATGGAATGACTGACAGTTAGTTGCAGAATATTTAGTAACAGGCAAGGGGAGCATTAGAGAGTTTGTAGAATGCCTCCCACCCACAAACACACTCATCACCACACACCTAGAACTGCAAAAAAGAGTGAGCTCATCCAACAGAGAAACAGTGCCAAATTTAATGTCTCTGTCTGAAGCATTTGTCATGCTGGAAAGGGGTTAAGTCACTCACATTTCCTTCCTGGCTAGCCAGCAGGAACGCCCCCAACCATTGAGATGTCCTTTTCATTCTGCCTTCCTCACTGAAGCTTTTATATTGCCCAAGAGAACCTGGTTATTAGGACTGAAATGCCCTTTAATTTAAACTGCCTGTCACTGCCTATGGTTTTTCTGGGATGCTCAGGCAGCAGCATGAGGGCTTCTGTGAAGGAGCAAGTGATCTAAGCGAGATTGTCTTGCCTGCTACAATAGCCAGGACTGCAAGTGGCATTTTGAGGAATGAGACCTGAGCCATGCAAGATTCCCTAGTTTTTGGTCCAGGATGGGAGACATTTAGGAGATTCCTCAACACAAGTGCAAGGTGGAAGGAAAACCATATAGTGGTTTCAGATGGGAAAGCATATGTTTAGTAAAGAATAACACAGACCACTGAGACATACAAAGAGGTGGCAAATACCTGCACTTTGAACAATTAGAACCACCAGAAGGTGGATTAATTTAGACACAACCCTGACTTGAAAAATCTGAATCAGGCTCTAAATTTTCCCATTCAAATCCAGGGAGTCGATCTGAGCCCAACTCTAATTTATTTATAGAGTGAAATTATCTTGGCTTCACTTTCTTATAAGATAATCACTGTCCAGTCTGTCCAGCAGCATGGCAAATCAAATTCCCTTTGACACTGGCATTGCTACCTTTGCAAATATTCTCCCCTCCAAACCTCTGGGTTGGGCAGACAGGACCTGAGTTGCATAGCCTGCTCTATTATTGCCCCATGCTGTACCTGTTCCATGTAGGTCTCCAGTCTCCCAGACTGTTAATCAACAGCTTTTAATAGCACTAAAGTGAGTGAATATATTTGCAAGAGAAGGAAAACACAAAACTGCCATTCATTGTGGGAGCTTCGTATAAATGACTTGTTATCAAATAAAACTGGCTTCTCTCTGTTCCTCTGATTTAACTGGGAAGTATAATTGTTGCAGTCTGACTTCTCCCAAAGAATTGGATCATCTGAGCCAGGAGCTGTTGGAATGGCTGATGTCTGCTGACTTCTGCAGACCAGTGTGAGTGGCTGTTCTTCCTACTTCTTTTTTTAATGCTTCCCCTCAGTTCCCATCCCCCTGCCTTGTGCAAATAACTGTGTGAAGATGCTGAATGGTTCTGGTTTTTTTAATGTTTTCAGACTGTATTCAGGCCTGATCATGAGCTGTACTTCCTGAGTTTCACAGTTCAGGACGTACCAGCTGAGGAATAGTGTCTTTATCCCACATTAATAATAATCTAAAATACATGGGAATGGCCACACCAGGTCAGACCAGTGGTCTAGCCAGCTCAGTATCCTGTCATCCAACAGGGGCCAATGTGAAGTGCTTCAGAGGGAAGGAACAGCCCAGAACAATTATCAACTGGTCTATCCTCTGTTGTTCAGTCCCAGCATCTGACAGTCAGAGGCATAGGGTCACCAGAATATGGGGTTGCTGCCCTTACCATCTTGGCTAATAGCCATTGATGGATCTAGCCTCCATGAACTTCTCTCTCTTTGAACCCAGTTTTACTTTTAGCCTTCACAAGGTCCCCTGGGAATGAGTTCCACAGGATAGCAGTGTCTTATGTGCAGAAGTAACTTTCTTTTGTTTTAAATATGCTACCTATTCATTTCATTGAGTGACTTTAGATCCCCTTCAAAGCATCTGACAAAGTGGGATTTTCTCCCACAAAAGCTCACATGATAAATAAATTTGTTAGTTTTTAAAACTGCCACAAGACTCCTTATTTGTTTTGCTGAACTAGACTAATATGGCTATCCTTTTGGAACTTAGTTCTTGTGTTATGTGAAAGAGTAAATAACACTACTTCCGTCACATTCTCCACACTTGCCAAGTTCCAAAGGGGCAGCCGTGTTAGTCTAGTAAAGAAAAAGGAGTCTTTTGGCACTTAAAGTGTAACAGATTTATTTATCGCATGACCTTTCCATGTCTTACACTCCCCTGCGTTTATTTTCATCCCATGCTGTAAGTTCCCGCTCTTCAGAGCATCTGACAAAGTGAGATTTTCTCCCATGGAAGCTCATGTGATAAATAAATCTGCAAGTCTTTAAGTGCCACAATTCTCCACACTATTCATGATTTTAGAGACCTATGTCAAATCCCACCTTAGTTGTCTCTTTTCAACAATCCCAGTCTTTTTAATTTCTTCTCATACGGAAGCTGTTCCATGTCCCTAATGATTTCTGTTGCCATTCTCTGTACCTTTTCCAATTCTAATATATCTTTTTTGAGATGTGTTGACCAGAACCATATTCAATATTCAAATTGTGGGGATGGCATGGATTTATATAGTGGCATTATGATATTTACTGTCTCATTGTTCCAAACATTCTGTTAGCTTTTTTGACTGCTGCTACACATTGAGTGGATGTTTTCAGAGACCTATCTGCAGTGAATGAAGAAGTGGCTGTGATAAAAAGGATGTAAAATAATGAACTTGGAATTTCTGTTCTCATAGGGTATGTCCACACACAGTCTTTAAATCGAAATAATACAGATTATTTTGATTTAAAAGATTGCAGGTCCACACTACGTTTCCTTCTATCGAGATAAGGACCTTCCTTATCTCGCAACAAGAAAAGGCATTTTGATATAATAAAACCTAGCATTATATCAAAATGATGGTTAAATCAAAACTGTTATTTCAAAGTAACTCTGTGTGGATGTGTTATTTCGATTTAACCGGTTTTTCAGTTTAACACTTTTGTCCTTCTCCTTCCCAGGGTGCTGTCCTTTTTCTATATATTGGGTGGAGGCATGGCCCTTCTAGAGGGCCACCTTACCATACCTGCCATGGTGCCCCTCTCCTAAATCAAACTAGCAAGTCCTGTCTATAGACATGCTAGTTTGATTTGGTTTTCTAGTGGGGACCTGTTAAATTGATTTAACTTAAATCAGTTTAATGATTTTTATAGTAATTCACTTTGATCGATTTAACTTAAATCTGTTTAATCACATATGTATGGACATGGCCTGTAGTCTTTTAACACATGGACAAGGAGGCATTTGATGAAATTAAAAGGTGAGAAATTAAAAAATGATTAAAGGGCATACCTTTCCACACAACGTATGGTTCAGCCCTGGTACTCACCTCCACAGAAGTTGTTGAGGCCAGGAATTTAAGAAGATTCAAAGCAGGATTGGACATTTAGATAACAAGACTATGCACCGCTGTTATCAACAATGATGTCAAATTTCAGAAGTGATAGTAAGTCTTGTGCAGTAGTAGGTGAATCTGTAGGGAAATGTAAATCTGGGCCTTGATTACTGGGCACCATTGAGAACCCAAAAGACTAAGTTGCATGGAACACTGTACAATGATGGGCTCCACCAAAATTTGAACCTGCAGCTCAGAAAGAGAATTATTTCTGCCACCCAAAAGGCTTGAATATAGTTACATAAAGGCTAACATAGTTCCATCTCTCAATTATCTGTTTTCCCAGGATTCAGTAACCCCAGGACTCTTCGGAGAAGCTGTCTATGCACTCTAACAATGGACATGTTCAGAATGAAGAAGGATTTTGCAGCCACTTTGTTCAGTATTCCCCCTCTGTATACTGTGCTCTGTTAGTATAACCAATAAAAGAAGGTAGTCTGATGCTGAAATGAGACAGATGATTTTTTTATTTGATTTATTTTTATGGAAATATCACAGGGTGACTAGCAGAGTTGCCAACCCTTCAGGATTATCCTGAAGTCAAAGATTATATCATGTGATGAAACCTCCAGGAACACATCAAACCAAACATGGCAGTTCTAGGTGACTGGTCCCTTTAAAAGTGAGAGGGGCCAGAGTACTAATGATTGATTACTTTCTGCCCAATTTGGTTTAAGGGAGGCCCCTGGAGATTACACAATGAGGGTGAGTCTAATAAGAGCCACTTAAGAGTCCTGTGCTAGAGAAGAAGCTCGTCTCCAGGAAGAAAAAGAAGCAAGGAGTCCTGTGGTTCTTAAAGACTAATACATTTATTAATCACATAAATAAATTTGTTAGTCTTCAAGTGCCACAGAACTCCTTTCTTCTTTTGCTGGACTAGACTAAGACAGCTGCCCCTTTGGAACATCTCTGGGAAGAAAGCCCTGAGAAGAAAGCCGCTCTGGGGAAAGGGGCAGAGTATGGACAAAGCTTCAAAAAGTTTATCTACAGAGGGAGAACCCAAAGAGAGTTCACCTGGTGAGGGGGTGGTGGGATTTTGAAGCACTGAGCACTGTGGTCTAAGATGATTCAAGGAAGAATGGAACTGGTGAACTGGAGGAATTGTAAAAATAATCTTAAAATTACAGGACTGGAAGGGACATGCATTAACTAAATCATCCCAGATAGATGTCTGTCAAATGTACCCTCAAAAATCTCTAGTGAAGGAGATTTTACAATCTTTTAAGATAATTTATTCCAGAGCTTAACTAGTTTTTCCTAATGTCCAATCTAAACCATCCTTGCTATAATTTAAGACCGTTGTTTCTTGTCTATTTCAGAGGTTAGGTTGAACAATTTTTCTCCCTCCTCCTTGTAACAATCTTTTATGCACTCGACAACTGTTATCATGTTCCCTCTCAGTCTCCAGTCTCTCCACTTTAGTGTCCACTTTAGCCTCCAGACTAAACAAACCCAATTTTTTTTTCAATCTTTCCTTGTAAATCATGTTTTCTAAACCTTTAAGCATTTTTTGTTGCTTTTCTCCAGACTTTCTCTAATTTGTGCTCATCTTTCCTGAAATGCGGCACCCAGACCTGTGCACAATATGCCAGCTAAGGCCTGATCAGCATGAGCAGAGTGCAAGAATTATTTTGTGTCTTGCTTATAACACTCCTGCTAATACATCCCAGAGTGAGGGGGTTTTTTTTGTTTTTTTTTTTTGCAAAAGCCCTCATATTTAGCTTGTGATGCACTATGACTCCCAGGTCCCTTTCTGCAGCACTCATACTTAAGCAGTCATTTCCCGTTTTGTATGTGTGCAACTGATTATTCCTTCCTACGTAGAGAAAGAGAGAGACCACTATTGTTTTCACACACTGGGGTTTAGAACAAAGTGAATTGTCTTTTCTGTGGGAGCGAGACAATGACTTTGTACCAATAAAGAAAACCAGGTTGGGCATAAGCACAGATCCTTCTGACATAATTCTTACATGGAAGCCCTAACTCAGGGGTCGGCAACCCAAAACATAAGAAAAGCCATTTTTTAAAAAATTCCTTCAATAACCAAATATTTTGAGAACTGCCATAGGTGTAACCTACTGGTGGGGTGGGGGGAGAGGGGCTGGGCCAGGGCACATTCTGCAGGGTCCCCTGGTGGGTGAGGAGGATCCCAGAACCAGTAGCCCACCCTCCATGGGGTCCCCTGGTGGCAGAGGGGAGCCTGGAGCCTCGCAGGAGCCACCTGCAGGTGCCCCAGTAGCAGGGGTGGGGGCCAGGGCTAGGAGTCGACCACCCACAGGGTCCCCTGGTGGCAAGTGGAGGTGGGGGCTGGAGCAGGGAGCCTGGAGCTGCAAGGAGGCAGTCAAAGAGCCACATGTGGCTCTGGAGCTGCAGGTTGCAGACCCCTACCCTAACTTATAGAAGAACTGAGGCAAGAAGGATGCTATAGAGAAACACTTGGCCAGAAGGGATTGTCTGAAGACAAGCATACCTGTAATGATCTTGAGGGTTCATTAAAGATGATACTACAGAATGAGTAAGGAATAGAACTTTAATCATACAGACAGGTATCCAGGTGTGTACCTGGGAGCAGCCATGTTAAATCTACTCTGGGGCACGTCTCCCAATTTACACAACAATGGCCCATGCTAGGGAGTCTCTAAATTCACAACCTTCTACAAGCATATCACTACATCTCCCCCCCTAAGGAAAAGAAGCAAACAGTTAGATACATATAAAAGCTAGCTAATAATACATGCACTAACATCTAACAACACATAACAGCTATCTAAAAAAAACATGCAGAAGGACAGTCCATAAATCCAGAATCTGAACTACCTAGAGAGGAGAGGTTACTAGCACATCACTCTGAAGTGAGTCTTTACCACCCACTTCCCTTACATATCCTAGCAAGTCTCTATGAGTCTTTCTGGACGTTTGATGACTCGATTAGATCTCAGTACTGGTCCTTCGTTCAGGTCTGAATTCTCTTGTTCCCTGACGGTTTCATTACCATGTGCTGAAGATATCGGATCAGTAAGGGGACGCATGCCAGAATCTACCTCAACTTCCATGGTGTTGGAACTTTCTGGACTAAGTCGTAGATCCCGTCGATTACGTCGAAATGTGTCCCCTTGATCTGTGTGGACCACGTAAGACCGTGGATGCAGCTGTTTTTTAATAGTACCTCTTTGTCCCCAGGTATTAGAAGAGTGATTCCTCAGGCACACTCCATCGCCTGGGTTAAGGGATGGAAGATCAAGCCCTTCTATCAAAATAATATTTCTGCTTCCACTTCTGGTTTTCTTTCATCTTCCGAATGTTAGCATTGTTCTTAGATTGCAGCAATTTATCAGTAATAGGTAAGTTAGATCTGATCCTTCTTCCCATTAACAGCTGAGCTGGAGAAAAGCCATTCTCCAGGGGTGTACTTCGGTAGACCAGCAATGCTGTATACAGATCACCTCCACTTTCAAAAGTCTTTTTCATCAGGTTCTTTACTGTCTGTATAGACCTTTCCACCAGTCCGTTTGATTGGGGATAATTGGGACTGGAAGTTCCATGAAGAAAATCCCAATCTAAGGCAAACTGCCTGAATTCTGCACTTGAAAATTGTGGCCCATTATCACTGAAGACCTCGTCAGGAATTCCATGTCTGGAGAAAATTCCTTTCATGCCAGTGATCACTGAATTACTATTAGTACTGTTCAGTGTGCAAATTTCTGGATATAAAGAGTAATAACCAGTGACTATTAAGTAATCCAGCACCATTCATTTTTGTCCTGTAGGAGTTGTCTCAATGGTGCTGACTTGGCAGAAAGATTGGGTATGAATTTTCCAAGATAGTTAACCATTCCCAGGAACCGTTGGACATCTTTCTTTGACTGGGGACATGGCATCATTTCAATGGCTGAAATCTTCCTCTTATCCAGTTTTACACCTTCATGGGAAACAATGTCCCCTATAAAAGTCAGTTCTCTAACTCCTAACATACATTTGTCCTTATTTAGTTTGAGGTTTGCGGCTCTAGTTGCATCTAACACTTGCCGAAGCCGACAATCATGCTCCTCTTTTGTAGAGCCCCAGATAATGATGTCATCCATGGAGGTGTCCACACCGCTAATATGTTCATAGATCATGTGTACAGTTTTGTGATACACCTCTGGTGCTGAAGCTATGACGAAAGGTAAGCGTAAAAATCTGTATCTTCCGAAAGGAGTATTAAATGTGCATAATTTTGAGCTTTCCTCTGTTAATTTTAGCTGCCAAAATCCAGAGGATGCATCCAATTTACTGAAATATTGAGCATTTGCAAACTGAGCCATAATCTCTTCTCTGGTTGGTAGTTTGAAATGTTCTCTTTGTATAGCTCTGTTGAGGTCTCTGGGATGTAAGCATATGCGTAGCTGGCCATTACTTTGTTGCACTATAACTAGGGAGCTCACCCATTCCGCTGGCTCCTCTATTTTTTGTATTACTTGCATTGCTTCCATCCTTTCAAGCTCAGCCTTGAGTTTATCACGGAGTGCAAATGGCACCTTTCTACATGGATGAATAACTGGAGAGATCTGCTTGTTTATGCGGATTGTATGTTCACCTTGCAAGCAACCCAATCCCTGAAACAGGTCCTGATATTCTTCAAGGAGTGCCTTATAGCCAGATGCAGCCCTATCTTGTAGTGAGAGCACCCTTTTTACCAGATTCAGTTTCTCACAGGCAGCCAAGCCCAAAATTGGTGTCACCTCCTGTGGCACTACAATGAAAGGCAGCCTGTACATGGTGTTCTTATGGTTAACGCTAGCGAAGCAGCGTCCCTGCACAGGTATATTTGTTCCAGAATACCCAGTTACTTTTATGTTTGTTGGTCCCAGCTTGGGTCTTATTCTCAGTCTCTCATAATCTCGTGTAGACAGAATGTTAACCTGAGCTCCTGTGTCTAGTTTCAGTGGAATGATTGTTCCATTCACTGACAGAGGCAGTATCCAGTCCCTCTCACTAGGTTTGCTTGATCCCAGTACATCTACAAAGCACTCCTCAGTCTCACTGTCAGTAACTAAATGCACTTGATTTTTGTGCCTTTGGGATCTGCAGCAGTTTGCAAAATGATTAAGTTTCCCACAGTTATGACAGAGTTTCCCATAGGCAAAACACTGTTTGGGACCATGCCGTGATCCACACTTGCCACAAGACCGTCTGGACTCGGTCTTCCTGATAGCAGAGTTTGGTTCCACATTGTGATTTGAACCACTCTGGCTACATGCTGTTTGTCTAAGGGCATGCACTGTCCCTTCTGGTGAATTCAGCTCTTTTACTTGTGTTTTTACCATTTCAGTGGCCCTACATATTTGAAGGGTTTCATTCAAAGAGATCTCTCCCTCTCTGAGCAGTCTCTCTCTTAATCCATTGTTTGTAATGCCACAAATGAGTCTGTCTTTGATCAGAGACTCTGCCAAGCCACCAAAGTTACAGCTTTTACTGAGTTTCCTTAATTCTGTAACATATTGGTCTATAGTATTATCTGGTTTTTGCATGCATGTAAAAAATCTATGCCTCTCAAAAGTCACATTCATTTTTGGCAAGCAATATTCCTCAAACTTAGTCAGTATAGTGTTTAAATTCATGCTTTCACCATCTTGAAATTCAAAGTTATTATATACATCCAGTGCCTCCTCCCCAACAACATGCAAAAATATAGATGATTTCTGGTTTTCATCTTTGTTCTGTGCTCCAATGGCAGACAAATACAACAGAAATCGCTGCTTAAACTTTAGCCAGTTTTCTGCAACATTACCAGACATTTGGAGAGGTGAAGGAGCCTGTAAAACATCCATTGTTAGAGCTTACACTTACTTGCTGAAGGCTTTCTTTGTTTTCAGAGATCCCTGATGTTTTGCTGTTTTCAGGTGCAAATGCAGGAATTTTCCTCCAAGTCTTTTTAGTTTCCAAACTCATTCCCCATCTTCTGACACCATGTAATGATCTTGAGGGTTCATTAAAGATGATACTACAGAATGAGTAAGGAATAGAACTTTAATCATACAGACAGGTATCCAGGTGTGTACCTGGGAGCAGCCATGTTAAATCTACTCTGGGGCATGTCTCCCAATTTACACAACAATGGCCCATGCTAGGGAGTCTCTAAATTCACAACCTTCTACAAGCATATCACTACAATACCCTTTTGTTTACAGGGAGAAATTTAAAAAATAGCACAGTGTTCTGCCAACCCAGGCTCTCTATGAATTTTAGGAACATTCATTCATTTAGCCTCATTTTACTGATGGGCAAATTGTGACACTGACAGACTAAAACAAAAGCCAGATTTTTAAAGGCTCAATTTCCATTTAGGCACCTGAATAAGAGCCTAATTTTCAGAAGTATTCTGCAAGCACATTTCTTCTTCAAGTCAAGCCTTGACTACAGACACTGACCTTCATTAAAAACCTCGCTATAAATGGCCTGATTAAATGCACAGAAGGTCTCCAAGGTAGAGTTTGAAATGGAACCAGATCATGCCTATGCTCAACTCTATGTCTTAACCACAAGGAAACGATTTCTGTCCACACTCTGGGACCCTCTTGCACACTCATTATTCCAATAAGGCTGGGCAGGGCTGAGACCAAAAGTCCATTGCAAGCAAGACATTTCAGGATTCTAGTATGATTGGCTCACCACTAGAGGGGGAGCTTATAAAATAAATCAAGGAACACACTTTATACCAAGATAAGATCTTGCACACATGATATGACAAGACTAAACTTATCTAAGGTGTAGCTCAGCTGAGGCTAAGTCTTTAGAACAACATTCTGCCAGCACATCTATATTGGTAAGAGGAGTAATCCCTAACTGACACAGCTGTACCAACTAAAGCCCTTAGTGCCGATGTAGTTGTACTGGGAAGAGTGAACCTTTTCTTGTTCCACTCTTCAGGGGGCTGGAACCAATTGAGTGAATATGACAGAGGTCCATAAAATCATGACAGGCATGGAGAAAGTGAATAAGGAAGTTATTTACACCTTTACATGACAAAAGAACCAGGTGATAATCAAGGGCATTGCTCCCCTTAAAAAACTGTGCCCAGGCCAAAGCCCCCAGTCACATGGCACCCCCATGGCCTGGGGCCCGATCCAGTGCCGGAGCCCACTCTGACTCCTGCCACTGTCTGCCAGCAGCAGGCAGCCTGCTCGGGCCCAATCCAGTTCCAGCTGCTGCCTGCCAGCCAGCAGCAAAAGCCTGGGCTCAGCTCTGGTTCTTGCTGTTTGCTGCTGGCTGGCAGGCAGCAGCTGGAGCTGGATGGGGCCCACTCAGGCCACCTGCTGCTGGCTGGCAGTGACAGGAACTGGATTTGAGCCCAGGCCGCCTGACACTGGCTGGCTCGGATCCAGCTCCTGCCACTGCCAGCCAGCAGGTGGTGGTCCTGGCAGGCCTGATCCGGCTCCAGTCTCTGTCTGTTAGCCAGAGGCAAACAGCAGGAGCCAGATCTGAGTGTGGGCTGTGTGCTGCTGGCCAGCAGATAGTGACTGGAGCCTGATATGGCCCCAGTCACTGCTGGGGTAGGGCTGGAGATTTGGGGGGGCCTGCAGACCCTTGGACCCTATGGGAGCAACACCCCGATGATAATCCAATAAAATTAATAGCCAGGAGATTTAAAACAAACATAAGGAAGTATTTCTTCACACAACGCACTGACAGCCTGTGGAACTCCCTGCCAGGAGATGTTGTGAAAGCGAAAAGAGTAAGTGGTTTCAGAAAAGAATTAAATAAATACATGAAGGGTAGGTCCATCAACAGCTATTAGCCAAACTGGTGAAGGTGGCAACCCCATACTTTGGGTGCACCTAAATCTTTGACTGTCAAGTGCTGGTATAAGGTAGGCTTAGAAGCTGTGCCTAACAGCTTTGGGGGTGGGGGGCACCTAATCTGCATAGGTCCTGTATTAGCATGAACACAAAAGAGCACAATGAGATATTAGCATACTGGGTGCAGAACATAGTGGGTAATGGTATTTGGGGTTAATCTGATCACAAATCTGTCAATACCTGTAATTCTACTGAGGGCAAATATAAAATTCTGTCTTTTTGTGAATTGCTACTCTCTGTTTGTATCTAATCTGTCCAGGTTAGTTTAAGGGTAAAAACTACCCTTAGTTTAGAAGAGGCTGGTAGGAAAGGCAACTTCATGTTTCAGCCTGAAAGAAATTGAAGTATGGGGGGGGGGGGGGGGGTGAGGGTTTGGTTATCTGTTTTGTTTTCTATAGCTTCTGAGGCTTTTGTTGTTTAGATAAAGATAGCTGTTTATAGCTACTTAAGAGCTAGCATCACCAAGGAGAAAAGCAAACTCTCTCTGAGCTAGAAATTACTATAAACAAAATCATGTCTCTGAGCTGAGATTACTGAAGCAGACCCATGGTGTTACTGGATGGAGTGAGCAACAGTCGGTGGTATTGATAGACAGCTGATGTGAAAGACCTTAGGGTTGGTTGGGAGCCTAGTTAGTACTGATTCTCCACATCATTGCTGATTTTGCTAGTGAGTTTACCTTGTCTGTTCTGTTCTGTGGTGTGAGTTGTTGGGAACTTTGCTCTGTACTAATTTGCTCTATCAACAATGATTTCTGTTATTTGACCTTTTATACTCTGTTCTACTACTATTATAAGTTCTGTTCACTATGCTCAGATTTGTACTTGTGAGTGGGGAAGCCTTATCCCTTTGGGGTGTCCAGAGAACAGTGCAGGATTTCCCAGAAATCGCGGGGGCCAAGCTGGTTGGTGGTACTACATTATTGGGAAACCCCTAGGTATAGAATCTGGCCCTTGTTCTGCTAGCCTGCCCTGGCAGAAGGGTTACACTGGGATTGTATGACAGGAGATGGATCACTTGATAATTGTCTTGTTCCATTCCTTCTCTCTAAAACATCTGCTATTAGCCAGTCTCAGAAGACAGGATACTGGGCTACAAACCAGTAGTCTGACCCTGTGTGGCTGTTCTTACATTTTTATGTAAGAGTGCCAGCAACTGCATAGTTTTGCTGGTGTAAGCTGCATCCACATGACGAGCTCATTGCCAATACAAGATACTGATATAATTGTACCAGGCCAGCAAAGTTCTTCTAGGGCAGACCTAGCTTGAAGTCAATGAAATTATTCCATGAATTTGGACCCATAATCCAGCCTCATCCAAGGAATGTAGAGGGCACCTTGTAAACATACCACTATGTCAGACATATCTGCTTGATGATACTTGGCCTGGGTAAAATGGTCTTAACCCATTTCACTGTGAATGTATTCATGCCATTTAAACCAAAAAATGTTCATTGTTACCTTTGCTGGAAGATGCCACAGAAAGGCCAAAAACTGAATGGAGACTGAGCTGCCCTTCCACTCCTTGAAAGATCCAGGATGGAGATACGTTGGCAGAACTTGGTATAAAAGCTTGTCCCACTATTACCCATGCTGTTCCTGCTTCATGGCTAAACGGAGGACTTCAGTCTCCACAGCTAACATTGACTCCACTGCTATCTTCTGGGAGCATGAAATGCTTGGCGGCTCTCTTTTATTAAAAAAACAACAAACAGTTGTGTGGCACTTTAAGACTAACAGATTTATTTTTTGCATGAGCTTTCGTGGGAGAAGATCCCACTTCCTCAGACGCTTCGAAGATGGCTTTTTTATTAGCCTTCTGGTGCCAGCCCTGCAAATTTGATTTTTCCCTAGAAATCAAAAGTGGGGGTGGGGACATCAATTTGTGCTTTGCAGGTCTGCCCTTCAGGGGCCACCTCACCACCTGCTGTAAGTCAAGGGGTACAGCACATTTCATCAGCACTATGTTCAACATTGTTCTTTCAAAATGCAATGGAGGGGGAAGAGGGAGAAAAATTGTCTCTTATGTAGATTTTTAATAATATTTGGGCAAGACAATAAAAAAAAAGGACCAAGAACTCCATTAACTTTTGCTAGCAAGACTGTCAGTGAAGTCTGTCTATGGACAAGGATATTTTTTTTTGATCCATGCTATAATTAAATGATCAAAATCTTTATTAACGCAAAGTTGGGTTTGGTGCCTTGTGCCCATCAAGAATGTCAAAAGTAGCTAAATGAGAACCTCTGAAAACCAGGAACTGAAGAGTTTAGGTAATGCAAATTCAAACCTCTGAAATCTAGAAAATACAAATTTCAGATAATGTCACACCCTGCAACACAACCTTAACTCTGCCCTCTTTGGATGATGCCCCAATATGCCAATAACATACACTCGGATACTACCATCACAGATGCTATATAACACATTGGAAACAAAGCACATTCGTACTCTAGGACACAGTCTAATACATTAATACCATTAAAAAATCTGGAACTTCATTTTTATATGGATTATCTATATACAGCTTTAAATGAATGTTAAGACAGTTAAAGTCAAAGTTCCATGAAGGGCTTCTGTGCACTTGTTTTAAATAAACAAGAGCATTAGAGATATAGTGGGATTCATTTAATGTATGAGTTAAGCTAGGGTTCATAAACAAGCATTGTGGGGCTACAACCATCTCACACCTCCCATATTGCTGAATGGTATGCAGGTCCTAGTTGATCAGAGGGAAATCTTGGTAAGAAAAAGGCTGTGAACCACTGATTTAACGTATGATGTTTGCTAAGATCTGTTTTACAGCCAGGAACAGTCTCACCAAATGATATGACTATCTCCATGAGGCTTAAGTAATTTGTGAGTTTCACAGACAATAATATGGACTTCAAGGGGGAAGAGGGAAAGGGAGGTATTGGTGAAGTTGAAATGTAAATGTAAAATGAGCAATGTACTTCTTAATGAAAGACAGTTGAGAGATCTCATCTTCTTTCACTCTGCTCCCTCCCTTCTTCTATCATTATCTGTAATTGATTACTACATACATACCATGTGGAATAGGACGAACTGCAGTATTCACTATTTACCAAGGACTGACCCCCTTTGAAGTAGGTGTGTGAGTAATCTGTTTTAGAAGCTGAGGTGCAGAGCATACAGTCACTCAGCATTTGGGGGCAAGAAGGGTCAAGAAACAGCAGCCTTTTGGGGTGCAAGGATTCTATCATTTAAAGAGACAGGAATCCAACAGTGATGAAGGCAGTGTAAACCTAAGGCTCAAACTCAAGCGCACCCCCTCCCCGTCTACATACAAATCACGAGTCCCCTGGGCTTGGTCTAGCACAGGGTTCAGCAACTCAAAAGATCAAAAGCATGGGGATCAGCAACTCAAATGTCTGATGAAGTGGCTTGGAGTCTATGAAAGCTTATGACTGAAGAAATATGTTAGTCTTTAAGGTGCCACAGGACTCTGGTTGTTTTTCCAAAAGATAGAAAGACCCATTTGTTTAAATTTCTTCAATAAACAAACGTTTGGAGAGCCACAACTGGTGTTGCCTCCTGGTGGGAGAAGGTGGGCCAGGGAGCCTGCCACAGGGACCCCTGATATGGGGAGCAAGTCTGAAACCAGTAACAGGCCCCTCACAGGTTCCCCCACTGGCAGGGGGGACCAGAGCCTGGTATAACTGCCCACACAGGTCCTGCAGTAACAGAAGGGGGCCCAGAGCTGAAAGCCGCAAGAGGGCACCTAGGGAGCCACATGTGGCTCTGCAGCTGCAGGCTACAGATCTCTGTTCTAGCATCCTATGGCACGGAGGGAGCCAAGCCACAACCCAAGGTTCAAGTCTTATTGCTATGCAGTCTAGATGCAGCCCCACTGGACTACTGCTCTGAAAATCTGCCAGAAGTATCCCACAATCCCATGGGCTGACTGTCATCTGGACAGTCAAATCTGGTGGACAGTTAAGTTTTCCCACTCTTCACCATGAACAGAGGGCTACAGCAGCTGCCCACCACATTTTGTGAGGGAGCTTGGAGGTCTGGGCAATTGGAGTTTGGACTCAGGCTCACATAATGCAGCGTAGACACAAGAGTCCTGAGTGGGGACCCAGTGTTCAACAATTCCTATCCTGGGATTGCTAATGAATATAAACGATCAAACCATAGTTAAGCTAACAAACCAGGGTCTGCTAATTTGAGTTCCACTAATTCTGAGCTTATGTTGCCATGCAGACAGACCCACAGGATCTGCAGAAAGGTGGGGGTCCAGTGAACCTCAGGGCTGAGATCAGCTGGAGGAGGGAATCAGAAAGCTGCAGGGAGGAAAGGGGATTCAATCTCCTCTGCTGATTATTTCTCAAACTCAAATCACCACAAGGGCCGCACGGGGACTAGTACATTAGCCCAAGGGCCACACCACTGAAACCTTTTCATACAACAGTATTGCAAATATCAGTGACAATAGTGTCATTGGGTTCAAGCCCCAGGGGGTTGGACTTGATGATCTCATGAGGTCCCTTCCAACCCTATGATTCTATTCGATCCATTGCTGGCTGCAGGAAATAGCTTTAGGGGCCACATGTTGCCCACAGACTGTGTGTTTGAGACGACCCCTGATTTAGCAGGTGTTAGGAGACTCTGTCTTTTAGAAAAAGGAGTCCTATGGCACTTTTAAAGACTAACAAATTTATCACAGGGGCTTTCGCGCTTTCAAGCTCATCTGACAAAGTGGGATTTTCTCTCACAACATGTCATGCAATAAACACATCAGTTAGTCTTTAAGTGCCACAGGACTCCTTGTCTGTTTTGCTGAACTAGACTAACAGGCTGCCCACTTTGCAATTTGTCTCCTAGGCATCTGAGCAGCCAGCCCTCTGGCCCGCAATTTTGGAGGGGGGGGGGCGCTCCACGTTTAACCCTCCCCACCCCAGATTTTCTTCAGGAAGAGTCCCCGCGCAGCATGGCAGCACATGAGTGCATTGGTCGTAACACCGCCGGGGGGAGGCTACAAATTGATATTAGCCCCAAGGCTGGGAGGGCCACAAAAGAGTCTCAGCGCCCCCCCCGCATTTTGGTAGAAGCCAGAGCGGGAGCCCAGCCTGCACATGCGCAGAAAGCGCAGGTAGAGAGAATCCGCCTGGCGGAGTTAAGTCCGGCCCCACCCCTTAGAAGGCGGGAGTCGGGAAGTAGCCACGCCCACTTCCGGTGTCGCCCAGAGATGACGCCACGCAAGGCGTTTCCGCTTCGTTCTCCAGAGCCCATCCCGGGAGGGACCCGGCGGCTGGCGGGGTTTCCCCGTTGCTGGGATGCACCGGCGCGGGGTGGGCGCGGGCGCCATCGCCAAGCGGAAGCTGGCGGAGGTGAGAAGGGAGGCCCCGTCCCCACATCCCCGGCGGGGCCTGACTTTCCCAAGCTGTGCTGGGGTCCCCCCTGCACGCGCCCCTCTGCTGGGGACCGCCCACTTCTCCGTGTAAACTGGGTGCCAGGTGCACCCCCCCTGCCTTATCCCAGACTGTACAGCTGCTGAGCTCCCTCTGCCCTGTGTCGAGGAGGTGTTGAGCTCCCCTCCATCCCGGAGCGGCTGAGCTCTTTTCTTCCTCAAGCAAGTGGCTCACCAGACCCTTGGGGAGCTGAGCGTGTCTCATCTTCCCCCTGCCCTAAATTCAAATCCTTCAGTTCTCTTTAAAAAAAACAAAACAAAACAAAACACTGCTGGGGGGGGTAGCTGTGTTAGGCTGTTTCAGTAGAACAGACAAGGAGGCCTGTGGCACTTTTAAAGACTGACAGTTTTTTTTAAGGCCTAAGCTTTTATAGGCTATTAAAAAAAAGGTTATGCTTTAATAAATTCATCAGCCATTAAAAGTGCTAAATGTCATCTTGTTTGTTTTTTTAAGAACATAAGAATACCCCGTAACCAAGTGTTTTCAGAGCCACAGTAGTTAATCCAAGTCTGCCAGCATCTGTTCCTCCAACTGAGCATATTTATTACCCCAGTGGGGAGTAGCTGATTCTTGATGGGTGAGGGGGTGAGCACGGAATGGGTTGTCCAGCTTAAAATGCATATGTTGCAGAAATGATGGACTTTGCCATGGAGAAGTGGCCTCAGTCCTTGTGTGACTGCTGAAAAAGCCTTTTAAAAAAATCTTCCTAACAGTCTGATTTCTCTTCTAGGCCAAATACAAGGAGCGAGGAACTGTTCTGGCTGAAGATCAGCTGGCTCAGGTGAAACACCTGCTCTATGTTTAGCATGTAGGATTTGCTGCTGATATGCAGTGGACTTGAAATTTAGAGGAATGTCAGGTTTTTCAGCGTGTGCCGAAACAGAAACTGTCCACATGTTTTGTTTTGGCTTGATGTGGTAATGTGTATGGAACCAGTTAATTTTACCTGCTTTTAGGCTGGAAATCAAGAAGCTATGGGTGACTATGAATCATTCTCCCACTTGTGTTTTAGAGCCTTATTTCACAACATCCCTATGTCTAGAACAGCTTCTCTCTTCTGTGTGCACTGAGTAAGCATATATTCACTCCCTTCCAGATCTCCTCTCCCAAACCAGAAAACACTCGTGATCTGCCCATTGGTCTTTTCACTGAATGCAATATCTTCTGGAAGAGGCAACATGGGTTTTGTAAATTGAAATCATGCCTCACCAACCTATTAGAATTCTTTGATGGTGTCAACAAACTGTGGACAAGGCTGATCTAGTTAGTAGATATAGTGTGCTTGGACTTCCAGGGAAGCTTCTGAAGAGGTCTCTCACCAAAGACTCTTAAGCAAAGTAAGGAGTCCTAGGATAAGAGGAAAGGTCCACGCATAGTTTAGTAACTGGTTAAAAGATAAGCAAAAAAGGACAGGACTGAAAAGGATAGGACTGGTTAGTTTTAAGTATTGATAAATGTGTATGGGAGGGGAGGTCTCCAAGGATCTGTATGTAGACCACAGGTAGTTAGCATATACATAAATGAGCTGGGGAAAAAAGGGATAAATATTGGTGGCAAAGTTTGCAGGAAGAACAAAATTACTCAAGTAGTTATATTCAAAGCTGACTGCAAAGAATTACCAAGAAATCTCACAAAACTGGGTGACTACAACAAAGTGGCAGATGAAATGCACAGTTGATAAATGCAGAGTAATGCACATAGAAAAGCATGATCACAACTATACGTACAAAATGATGGGGTCTAAATTACTGTTACTACTTAAGAAAAAGATCTTTGTGGATAGTTCTCTGAAGCCATCTGCTCAAATGTGCAGTGGTAGTCAAAAATGCTAAGATGTTAGAAACCATGAGGAAAGGGACAGCTAATAAGGCAGAAAATGTCACATCACTGTATTAATCCGTGATATGCCCACACCATCAATACTGCATGGAGTTCTGGTTGCCACATCTCACAAAAAGATATATTGGAATTGGAAAAAGTACACAGAATGGCAGCAGAAAGGGTTAGAATAGTTTCCATATGCAGAGAAATTAAAAACATGAGCTTTGTTCAGCCTAAGAAGAGAGGAGACTAAAGGAGACTGTGGCAAGTGAATAAAATCATGAACTGGGTGGAGTGACCAGGCAATTATTTAATCCTTCACAAAGCACAAGAACTAGGGGTCGTCTGTGAAGTTTATAGGGAGTAGGTTTAAAACAAATAGAAGGAAGGACTTCACACCAAGGTTGTTGTAAAGGCCAGAAGTATAAAATGGGGTAAAAAAAGAACTGGAACCCATGCTTTGGGTGTTCTTAAACCTCTGACTTCCAGAATTTGGAAGTGGGTGACAGGGGTAGGTCACTTGATAATTCCTCTGTTCTTTTCATTCCTCCTGAAGCATATGTACTGGCCACTGTTGAACGACAGAAAACTCAGCTAGTTGGGACCACTTGTCTGACCCGGTTATGGCAGCTCTTGTCTGTCTAGTTTAGGCAGAGACATTGTCAATCTTTTGTACGTGTGTGTGTGTGTGTGTGTGTCAGTCACAGATATTTCTTCTCTTCATTCATCCCTTACAGATGTCTAAGCAACTGGACATGTTTAAGACCAACTTAGAAGAGTTTGCCAGCAAACATAAGCAAGAGATTCGTAAGAATCCCCAGTTTCGAGTCCAGTTCCAGGACATGTGTGCAACAATTGGAGTGGATCCATTGGCATGTAAAGAATACATATTGGAGGGATTTAATGTTGAATGTCCTGCGTGTATTTTCTTTGCTTGATACGATCTCTCATTGAAGTTGACAGGCATTGTGCTGATTAAAGATGAAGGGATTTGGTTCTGAGAGCCTCTAAACTGATGGGCTGTATTGCCAGCCTGGTAAGGAAGAAAGCACAAAGCCTAAGCCCTTTTAAGGCCTTTCCCTTAGAGAACATGTTTTATGGTTTGGAGAAAAAGAAGAAAAAACCATGAATACCACAGTATAATGCAATTCAGCTGACAGATTTGACAATCTCCAGGAACTTTTCTCAGCTAGGAGAGAAGACGACACCCTTCTTCCTGATACATTTTGCCTACTTGTGATAGGCAGAGATTCCTTAAGCTCTTCTGGGCTGCTGCTTCACATTGTCCCAGGGTCCAATCCTGCAAACCCTACAGGGTGCAGGGCTTGTGACAGTGATTAGCTCTGCTGCCATCAGTAAGATTCAGATCCTCAAAGGGTTTTAGGCTCCTAACTTCTACTGAAAGCAGTGCTGAACCTAAGAGCTCACAGAATTAGGCTGTTGGTGAAGAACAAGAATAGTAATGATAATTTTACTCCCCCCCCCACCCCCTTCCTTCCTTCCTTCACAGCTGGTAAAGGATTTTGGTCAGAGATGCTGGGCGTTGGAGACTTCTACTATGAACTGGGTGTTCAGATTATTGAAGTTTGTCTGGCTCTGAAACACAGAAATGGAGGTGAGGACTCTACATGTTTGCCTTTTGAACACAGACACAAATACTGGTTTCCATCGGTTGTATTTTATAAGGTGTTTCCAGTAGCTGTTGGAGACTTGTCACACTTGATAAGGCACTCAGTGTGTGGTGTACTTCATCAGGTTTCAAAAAGTGATGAGAGAATGATATTGGCTTCATCTCTGCTTCTCCTCCTCCTTTGGAGTTCCCCTGCCCTGCCCCAGATTGGAAAGGGAGAGGAGACCCCCCCCCTTATAAGAGAGTTTGTAGCAGGTCTTGACAAATCTGTTTCTGGTCACCATGGCAACCAGTTTTACTAACTGCTGCCTAGTTCCACTGCAGAAATGTATGGAGGAGCGCCCTCTTGCAACCATAAGTAAAATTGTTGGTGTGTAGCTGTGAGCTGATTTTGTCCACCCCTGACTTGTAGTGTTCTGTGCTAGCTGGTCATTCTGAGCTGTGGCTACAGACCATGATTAGTAATGGTTTAGAGAGCATTATTCCACATATTAAGGTACTGGATGCACTGTACTTTTTTTGTTTGTTTTTTGTTTTTTTGGTAATCTGATATTGAAACGGGGAGGTGTGGGTATGTAAGAAAGAGAAGGGCAGAGAAGGCTCGTAGTGAAGAGTTGCCTCATACTAGTGACATTTCTCATCATCCCGGAATTTCTCCTATTTTTGTGTCAAAAATGAGACTGCAAAAGGAAGCTTAAAAGACAACTCTGACTATAGTTTGTTATAAATGATGCAGAGAAACATAACAATATAGCTTCCCTAATAAGGTAAGTTACTTACATAAGCAAAGATGGAGCTGTTTGCTGTCTTGTCAAACATTGATCAAATATGTATGTGTCAATACAAAAATAAATGGCTGGGATCCTGGGATAATACTTATGTGGTAACTGATCTGAAATTTAAGTCCACCTAATATGTACAGTGTAGAATATCCAACTTGGACAGACATAGTGAGACAAAATGCCAGTGCTGTATTTGGTATCTTGTCTAAGGCACAAATCACTCTAAGTTACATACAGAATTTTATGAATGACTTAAGACAACACATTTGATTCATTTTTTAATGTACTTGCTTCAGTATTGTTGTTATGATTCTGATTCCCAGCCTGTGTCAAGTGAAATAACTCCATCAAAGTCAATACAGCTATGCTGATTTCCACCAGCTGTGGAGCTGGGCCTTAAATATATATACAACATAGAATTTTACAGATTTTGGAATTTAAATGAAATCTGGTCTTTGCCTTTCCTTTGTGGCTTTTACCTTCCCTAGTAAACAGATTTCCTTGACAAGATAGATATCAGTTCAGACACTGGAAGCTAACACTTTGCATAGCAATATAAGTATACAGAGATACATTAACATATGAATCTTGAGGAAAAAATATGAGCCAATTCATTACCCATTGAAGGGACCTGTTGACTTACATCCTGATATTAAGGATGTCGTCCTGGTCTCCAGCTCTGCAGCCACAAAACTCTACCTTATGTTAACCGTGATCAGAACTGAAGTGTGAATGCTAGCACTCGAGCATCTGATTGATCCGTCTGTGGAACATTGCTGTGATTTAGATGGAATTTAATTGCACCTGCAAATTTGCATGAGCAAAAATAGATGCAGAATTATAAGAGCAAACCCTAAATATTTCCTCAGACTTGGTTTACAGTCTCCTAAAAATCTGGATAGCCACTAATTCTAGTGTTTTATAGGTTAAGATACAGCTCACTTTTCCAATCTCTTTTTAGCCTCTTTGCTAAAATTTGAGATCATTTAAACAATGTGTGTCTTTGAAAAAACTGACTAAACAGAGAAGGAAAAATGTATATATGAAACCCCAAAATGGAATGTGCTGTTTTATTAATACCACAAAATGCTGTGCAGACTTTAATAAATAAAACATGGTTAATAGTATCATTTTTACGTGATTTTTGAATATGTAAATACTCCAGTTGGTGGGGGAGGAGTCAATAACAAATTTGCAGGAAAATACTGCCTGGTCACCCTGAATGTTTCTCGTTTGGTGCTTGGCTTGTGGAAGACTTTCTTCTTCACCAGCGTCATGAGTCAACAGTGTATTTAAGCTTTCCTGTAAGAGGACTGGATTCTGACATGTTTACCTGATAGGTGATACCCTACTAGTATATTTATCTTACTAATTTCAGTGGGATCAATTATAGAGTAAGACACCATTATATTTATTGAAAGGGTATCAGAATCTGGCTATAACCCATGAATCAACCACTTCTATAAAAATCTCTTGATGTGAGAGCCCTTATCTGGAACTGCCATAGGTCCAATCTCACCTAATGTACCTGTACTTGATGCCACAGAACAGTGGCAGCTTGATATTTGTAGTAGGAAATCTACACTGCAGTAGTCCACTGACCCTTTCTTTCTACTTACTGGGGATATAGAGGTTGGAGTAGCAGCCAAGCTTTAGCTTTCTTTGTGGACTAGCAGTGATGACTGAAGGGGGGAGAGGATTCTTCCCTTCAGTTTGGGAGAAAGCTTGATCAGTGAAATAACTGAATAATGTGAGTCCGACTGTTGAGAGCATGGACAGAATGGAAGCATCCTACCAGATTGCACATTGGAGATAATGGCGCTGCTAATTCCCTTCTCTCCAATCCACAACTGTGAACCCTAAGGGTTCAAAAGTCACGAGTCAGGCTCACAGGTGTCACTGGCACCTGGCATACAGGGCACGTGCCCTGAGTCACAGTGCCCCGAGTGTCCCCTACCTCTCTTGTCCCCAGCCAGAGATCTGGGGTTGGGTTGCCTGCGTTGTCATCTGCTGCTCCCAGCCCCGTCCACAGCTGGGAATTCAGGCCAGGCTGCCTGCGGCAGTACCCACCTCTCCTGGCACCATACCTGGCCAAGGATGCAAGGCCAGGCTGGCAGCGGCAGGAGCCTGAGGCCGAATGGGGCCCAGGTGTAGGGCCTGCGGCCAGGGGGTGGGGCCCGGGACCCGGGTCTTTCCCCATGGCAGCAGTGTTCCTGGTCAGGCCTCTCCAAAAATCAAAAGATTAAGCAATATAAAGTTAAACCAAAATTGGGTTTTTTGTTTTGCTGAAATAGACTACTCTTCTGCTGGAGTATAAAGTTGGGTTCTTTTGATTTGCTTTTTGGTTTGTGAGCCCTGGGACAGATTTTTTTTTTTTCCTTTCAAATGGTGAAATTCTGCTACAGTTATGCTACACAATATCTTATGCACTTAATTCCAGTAGCTGAGACTTTCAGAAAAACCTTCTGCCTCAGTCGCTAGTTGTAAGCAATGGGCTGGTAACACACACTACATGCCCTTAGGACTCCAAAGCTACCTATGCACAGTCTGTTAGATTTTATAGTGAGTTGGCTAAGGCATGTTAGTTATTTCAGTGTAACCACCCCACAAAAGCTCATGTGATAAATAAATTTTAGTCTTTGGAAGTGTCACAGGACTCCTTGTTCTTCCCCACACCTGTTTTGGTAGCAAAGATATAACTTAAGAATGCCATGAAGAAGCAGCAGCACTAAGAAGAATATGCTTGATGGGCCTGTGGCAGTTCTTTGCAAAGATCTGAGGGATTAGTACTTGACTAGATTTTCTTCCTCCTGAAATCAATCTGTTTCTGACTCATATTGTACATATGAGACAGAGAGCACTTAATTTTGTTACTGGGTATTCCCGGGCCATAATTTCTAAATAAAGAACTTGACAAAACTCTTGCTTCTCTAGATATCATCACGCCAGTTCTTTGAAATAACAAATAAGGACCTGATCTAAAAATCCTACTTCTAGAGTAAGATTCTAGAACAGTGTGTTCCAATCTGTGGTCCGGGGACCCTCTGGGGTCTGTGGACATGTTGCATGGGGTCTGCGGAGCCTCTCCCTACTGGGGCCGGAATCCAGCTACAGCCCTGATGTTCCCCTCCAGTGCTGCCTCTCTCTGCCCATGGCCAGATCCTGGCAGGAGAATGGGGCCATGGCAGCTCCCTAGCAGGCGCAAGGGCAGGGGGCCATAGCTGCTGTGGCTTGGCTCCCCAGCGGCACGGGCAGTGGTGGCAGCACTGCTCACCAGCTGTCCCAGTTTTGCAGGCCAGATTACATAATGAGCTGGGGGGCTGCAAAGATTTTGTTTGTTTGTTTGTTTGTTTGTGGTGTTAAGAGGTTCCCCAGCCTGAAAAAGGTTGGGAACCACTGTGCTAGAACTTATTGTGCAAGTATTTATTGTAAAGTAATGTCTTGTGTATGACATCTGCTACTAATTTCTATTGCATTAGCAGCCCCAGCTTTGGTCGAGAACTTGGTAGTACTATGTGCTGCACAAACACAGAACAAGACAGTCCCTGTCCCAAGGAGCTAATAGTCCATCTTTGATAGCAATATTATTTTATAATAAAAATAAATCAGCATGTCTGATCCATTAATGAGAGAAGACAACGACTAACTTCTCATTACGCTCAATCTAGGAATAAAAATGATTAGACTTTAATGCCCTACTGAAAGTTGTGAAAAGCAGATTAAAATGACTGTAAATGAAAGGAACACCCAGGGGTGTCCAACCTTCTTGGATGAGGGGCCACATTGCAATTCTTTTCTCACTTGGGTGCTGGTGAGCAAATCTTTACTTTCCTAGCCACACACAGCCCATACAAGTGTGTGCGATGGCTATGTGGGTTGGATAAGAGCCCTTGGTGGCTGGATTCTGGCCCATGTCTTGCAGGTTGGACAAGCCTGATGGTGAATAGTAAATGTCAAAAGGAAATTCAAGTGAGAGGATTATCTGTCAGAGGAAACTTTGGCCTCTAGTAACGTTACCTCCCTTGTCTGGTCTCTTTAGGTCTCATTACACTGGAGGAACTTCATCAGCAAGTGTTGAAGGGAAGGGGGAAGTTTGCTCAGGATGTCAGCCAGTGAGTATTTGCTTGTAATTCAGGGGAGCCTGAAAACACCATGAAGAAAGTGTCAGTTAATCTAGCCAGGCACCTAAAGCCCTTTTTGCTGTTAATGTGACCACAGATTGACTTATAATTCCAATGCTGTCAGAAGTGACTCAGTAATTTAGGTTGCAAGAAAGCCTCTTGCAGTTAGCATCTCTCCCTCAACTTGTTAATGTCTACAGTAGATTTAAATTTGATTTACTGACCCTTCCATAAACTGAAATCAGACTGGCTAGCAGCAGAGCCTGTTTTCTTCTTGCTCTTCTATTCTGTTTCTGGTATTGATTCCACCATTTCCTGGGCAATAAGGGGGAGACCAACACAGTTCCTGCCCCTACCCTCTTCTCAAGATTGCAGTTGACAAAATGCTTTTATGATAACTCAGGCACTCAGTTAATAACAATTGGTATTTGTGGATAACATTCATTGCAAATAATACATTAGAAAGCAAATTATGCTAATATCTTATAAGTAAAACCTTAGTTCAGTATGTATTTCAATGTAATCAGCCTGGACTTGCAGAGGTGAAATGACAGCAGACTAATATTTACAAAGAAAAAAATCCTATTTTTGACTTTACATTTTATGTACATGGGTGACTACTTAAAAGGACTGCTAAGAAGGAAATCTATTTTGTATGTTGTGCAGCAGCTTATGAAAATCATTCATTTTTACCATGAATGCACTCGGACTGTGAAATTAGACTACCAGTTTCATTTTCTTCTCCTGTATTAACAAGTTGCTGCTGCGTGCCAGTTCCCAACAAGCTAGAGAGTATTATTTGAACAAAGAACATGGCTTCTACTGAACTTCAATTATTTTAACTTTTTTCTGCTTGGAGACCTTTCTGTTTATAGGGTTTGCAAAAGGTTGTCTTACCAGATATGAATTCTGGGCCTAGATTGGCTTGACTGCCTTTTAAAATATTTCACTTTAACTTTAGAGTTCACAGTACTTACTAAATAAGGGTTCTAAACAACTACAGAGTGAGTTTTAATGACCTTCACTTGATCCTTTTGGAACTGGAGTATGCCTTAAATGGAAGGAATGCACACTCAGTTGCTGTTGTCTCTTGATAAGAATGAATGAAAAATTCAGCACATAGCAGCTGATCTTTCAGAGGTACTTACCATGAGAAGAAATTACTAGAGTGTGTGGTTTCTGCATTTCAAACCTTAACTTTGCCACTTGTGCAGCTGTTGTAGCAAATGAGGGACATCACTTACTGTCTGGTTCAAATGCAGAGCAAGAGATTTTCTTGTTTGCTCTCTCCTCCCCTTCAGGGATGATCTCATCCGAGCAATCAAGAAACTGAAGGTGCTGGGCAACGGTTTTGGGATTATTCCTGTCGGAGGGACGTATTTGATCCAGTCTGTACCAGCTGAACTGAACATGGATCACACAGTAGTTTTGCAGCTGGCTGAGGTATTGTGTTGAGATTCTTTAGAATAAGCTGCCCTTTGGGGGGGGCGTGACACAAGCTACTTTTGATTCATTTAGTCAGGCTCCCTAGATATGGATTCTTTTCCCATTACAAAAGGTAATTTGACTTCAGGCTTCCCACGGTTTGAACCTGAAAACTGCTCTGATTTGCTGTTACTGTATGACCTGATCCTATGTTTTACACCCCCTTGCATTTAGTTTCATTCCTTTCTGTAAGTTCACCCATCTTCGAAGCATTTGAGGAAGTGGGATCTTCTCCCATGAAAGCTCATGCAAAAAATAAATCTGTTAGTCTTAGTGCCACACAACTCCTTGTTGTTTTTTTCCCCTAGATAAGGAAGAAATATAAATGCTAGTGGGAGCTACAGCCTCAACTTGTAAACATGAGCATGTGGACAAGTAAAAGTTCCAAAACATGGGCTTTGATACTAAATTCCTCTCACTAGCAGATAGTAAAGAGCTTTAGCTGTGCACTGAAATCACTGTGCTACAAAACATTTTTTTCTTCCCTTATTGCAGAAAAAGGGATATGTAACAGTCAGTGAGATCAAGTCTAGTTTAAAGTGGGAGATGGAACGTGCCAAGCAAGTTCTGGTATGTATGTAGACCTTATTTTGGGTACAGGTGGGTTAAATGCTGTTGTAGTATAAGGTTCATCTGCATTGTCTGAACCAGATCTGCCACAATGGTTGGATAAAGTAAAAATGGCTAAATCCTATCTACTCTGCCAGACTGAAACAGGGTTGAAGTAAACAGGTTCTTCACACCTGTAGAAGTTAGTGGGGAAAGGATTTGTGGCAGACTCCTCTTAATGGTAAGTCCAGACCTTTGATGGGTGCTGCAGTGAAATACTTCACTCCTGCCATCCTTGTTTCCTGTTCTGATCTGCATTTTTAAAATTCAGGCATGAGCTAAGACTTCACTTCCATAGCTCTGGAGTTGATGGTTGGGGAAGTCTTTACTGCATCTTGTGGGGGAGTGAGTGATTCTGCAGCCAGTATAGCCACTTGCCATTTAAATATTAGCAGCTGAGAATGCTTCCAATAATGGAGGTGATATAAGCATCTGAACTACATGCAGCTACACTGAGGCAAAAATGCCCCCTATAGTGTTAATGTGAGTCACAGGACTCTTCCTTATCCTGGCTGGGGTAGATCTGGAGCAAGAGCCTATAATGCAGGAGTGATTCTTGCACATTTTCGCCCTATTTTTGTGTGTGTTGCTTCTTGTTTTCTCTGTTCAACTTCTGAGAACTTAATCTGTTTTGACAGGAACACCTGCTGAAAGAAGGCATGGCATGGCTTGACACACAAGCTCCAGGGGAATCTCAGTACTGGTTGCCAGCTCTCTTTACAGAACTTTACTCTCAGGAAATCACTGCAGAGGAAGCACAGGAGGCAATACCCTGATTAAAAGGAAACTCTGAACTGTCTGCATCTAGTCTCCCTTCACTGTTGTATTACCAGAAATAGAGGGACATGTAGCTTTAAATAAATTGTTTTAAGTACCCAGGTTTAGCAGTTTAATGGGTCAGAAATAAAACCTGCTTAGCTTGAAATTTCCTAAATTGCTGATAAACATACCAATTGTATAAGGAGACCTAGTTCCTGTTAGCAGGACTGTGACAGAAGGGGGTGGTGGTCTAATTCTAAAAGAGCAGTGGTGAGATGCGAAAGTGATTCTACAGTCTCAGAATGCTTAAACTGGAATTCTAGCAGCCACCCCCACCCAACTCCAAACCAGAGCCTTTGTTCTAGGGGAGTGTTTAGGAAGCCACCTCTTGCTATATAAATTCAAATCACTGCCCCATGAAAATACCAGTCTAGATTCTGCCAAAACCAACTTTATTGCACAAAAAATTCTTATGTACAATTGTATATAAACAAGTATCTTATAGTGACTCTGGTGCATATATTTTCAAATCCTTAGGTCTAAAAGTCTGTCGCTAAAACATCTCTGCTTAGAGCAGTCATTGAGGATTGTCACTTTGAAATGGAAACATTCAGAAACAGGATGGGTAACAGCTATAAAACTAATACTTTACAGCCACGTGCTTAGATGAATGGTATCCACAGTAAGGCGTCTGTGTGGATGGTAGTGCCCCATGCACCACATACAGATTTCTGAACCAGCTCTGTCTTGTGAGGATATTAGAGGCCCAGCTTTAACAAGGGGAGTGGAACTCATGAAACAAATGTGAGATTTACAATGATATTAAATAGAGGCATTACAGTAGCACAACTCATGACATCTCAGAACAACATGCCTCCATGAAACCTTATAGCAAGGAGTAAACTGCTTTTACTTTCCTCCAGAGTGTCATATGTAAGTTTTCCCTTGGAGAAGACAGGGTTCTGTTCTAAATCAGGCCAATGACAGACCCCAGGTGCTATTTTGTTTTCCAAACAAAAAAAGGGGTCCTGAGTTGTTAAATGGCACCTTTAATTCAGGAATGTTTCCATCTTTCAACTTCTCAAAACTACTTAAGCAGCATTTTGCAGGCTTCCTAAATTTACAATAGTTGATATTGTACATAAACAATCTGTACTGAAAATAATTCACTAACACACAGGACACTGAAAATAACTGTGCAATTTGATCTACAAAAAGGCAATTTCTTTAGAACAGTTACCTGGCTTGGATCTTCTTTCAGTGCCACAATAGGAATTTGAGAAGGGGGATTACAGCAAAGGAATTTTTTTTTAGGGGAGGCAGGTGCACAATAGTGTACAGCTGGATGTAACTTTCAATCAATGTTCTTGTAAAATAATATTAAGCCCTTCATCAGTAGAAGCATTTACCACGTGCTTTGGTGGTGGTTTAAAAAAAAAAAAGGGGCCTATTTGTTTGCTTGAACCAGGTGTGTTTCATCTCCATACAGGTTACATTAAATACATCCTTGATGTAATGGCACTCAGAGCCAGCAGCTCAAGAGGCATGAATTACTCAAAATGAGACTGCTGTTTGAACTATCAAAGCTTTAAGAACAAGCTTTACTACCCAGCCAACTTACCAGTGCCCAAGTTTGGCAAGGAAATGTTCTGTTGCTAGTGACATTTACACCTCCCCTTCTCTGGGGCTCTCCAGAGACAAGGGCTTATTAGCTATAAATGCCCCTAGCATTTTTTTTTCCCCCCCTCCCTGGATCAAAATAATAGAGTGGGGTGAGAGGAAATCACACTAACTATAGGGGCTGAAAGCAAGAACAGCAGTGAAGGGAACAGAGCACTTAATGTTAACTCCAATCAATACCATTAAAAAAAAAGTGTGATTCTCCAATGTTTCCAGGGTAAAAGCATCTGCACTTCATTTGAGCTTTTTTGCAGCTTTTGTCCATTTTCTCTCTTCCACCTCAAGTCCAGCCAACACAAGCAACCCAGGAGACTGGCTGAAGTTTTGAGAAAGAAGCCTAGAGTCCACCCACCCTCTTTGTCTTTGGTCTGTCTGTAACATGCCTAGAAGAGACATCAGTGTGGGTAGATGGGCTTATGTAGAGCACTGGTGCCCCCACCTCCCCACAGACAGAAGTTAAACCTGGGCAAGCAGCAATTGGGCCTCCTAGTATCCAGGACTCCGCCAAAGTGCGCCTATAGCTCTGGTCCTTAGAGTTCAGCATTGCCGGAGGGAAGGACACATACTGGCTATTGAAGAACAGAAAAGCTTTAAAATGGAGTTGCATTCTATAGCTCATTCTTTTAATCAAATAAAGAAAAAGAACCCCAGTGGAGGTGTTTCCAAAATAACCTGATGCCACGTGCTCCAGCTTTCTATCATAGGCAGTACCTGTCAGAATAGCCTGTCACACGCTGGGCTTTGTCTAGCATGAAGTCCTCTTGTTCAGTATCCACCAGAGCATTAAAGGAGACAGAAGACCTCTCCCAGCTCCAGCCATTCTGGGATTGGCTTGATTCCCAAGTCTGCCAGGTATTCTAGGGTTTGAAGACAGAACATCTCTAGGCTTGGGTTTCTCATATACCTAGAGACCTCTAAGCCTTGGAGCTGCCTTGAGTGTCCGTCTCTGTCTCCGAGGAGCTGCTGTCAGAGTCTATTTCTACATTCTCCTGCTGGTGTTTCTCTTGCACCTTCAGCCGAATTCCTTGCAAACGAATTAATAGGGACTGATAGTCAAAGTGGCCTCTTTTTTCACCAAAAGGATCCTGGGTGGAAACAAAAATCACCTTTTTAGAATAAAAGCAGCTGTTTTGGTCATACATTTATATGGTGCCAAATGATACCATACTCAACAGTACTGATTGCAAACTCAGTGAATGGACAACGGCGCAACAATGAGACTGACTCTGAAGTCAGAAGGGACCAATATGATGATCTAGTCCAACCCCTTGCAGAATGTAGGCCACAAAACCGCTCCCACCCAATCCAGAAACAAGCCTCTAACCGATCACTGAGTTATTAAGGTCCTCAAATCATGATTTAAAAACTTTTAAGATACAAAAAATCCACCAGCATATGAGCCATGCCCCTGCATCAGAGGAAAGTGAAAAACCCCCAGAGCCCTAGCCAATCTGCCCTGGGGGAAATTCCTTCCTGACCCCAAACCCTGAGCATATAAGCAAGTTTCACCATCCAGACACACAAGAAAGAATGCTCTGTAATAACTCAGAACCCACCACATCTATCCTCTCTTCATAGGCAGGGGTTCAAGTATAATTTGGCAGGCCCTGAAACCCTCCTAATCAGGTGGGCCCTCCCTGCACCCCAGCTCCTGCCCCCCAAATGCAAGCCCCTCACTCCAGCTATTGTCCCCAGCCCCCCTCTGGCTGCTGGTCTCCCAACCCCACCCCCCAATGCCACACCATGTTTCCCCACTGCCCAGGCCAACTCCCATTCCCTTTTCCCACCAGGCCAGGTCACTTTTAAAATCTCCCTGCCAGCCATAAGGCCATGGAATGCCATTCTGGGGACCTGCTATTTTTAGGGGCTCTGCCTTCCAGGGCCCCTAAAAATAGAAAATGGAGCCAGAACACTGCATTCTGGGGCCCCACTATTTTTAAATGGTCAGCCCTGGAATGCAGTGTTCTGGCTTCATTTTCTACTTTTAGGGGCCCTGGAATGGCATTCCTGTACATTTCAGCCTACTTTAACCCCTGTTTATAGGCCACTGGCATATCCACTACAGGTAATCAAAGATCAACAATCAGTCAATTTCCAAAGGAGGCCATCCCATCATATCATTCCCTCCATAAACTTAAGCTCAGTTTTGAAGGCATGTATGTTTTTTGCCCCCATAGCTCCCCTTGGAAGGCTATTCTGGAACTTTACTCCTCTGATGGTTAAAAGCCCACATCTAATTTTAAGCCTAAAATTCCTGATGGACAGTTTGTATCCATTTGTTGGTGTGTCCACATTGGTACTGTACTCAAATAATTCCTCTCCCACCCTGATATTTAACCCTTTGATGTATTTATAGAGAGCAATCATATCACCCCTCAACCTTACATGTTTAGCCTAACCAAAATAAAGTTCCTGAAGTCTCCTCTCTAAGGTTTTCCATTCCACAAACCATCCTTATAGCCCTTCTCTGCACCTGTTCCAATTTGAATTCCTCTTTCTTAAAATATGGGGGCCATTTGGATCCTGATTAAACCCTTGCTCTTTGCCAAGTGTGTTATGGGCACTTCAGCGTCAGTGCAGAGCAGATGGAACCTTGGCTCTTTTAAAAGGTCTCATCTGAAAAACCCAACTAAAGTTAAACTTGAGGGAACTTCCTCAGCCAGCTAAAGTGCATGCTGGCTGGATTTGAAGCAGCTGTTCAAAGAGCTGGTAACCTGGTCTTGGGAATGAGGGAATAACAGTCTCAGTAGGAAAGGCCAAGGCTATAGTAACATCCACTTCAGATAGTGGCATAGATGCTTTACAGAGGAAGGGAAGTATCATTATCCCCATTTTACAGATGGGTGTTACTACGGCATAGAAGTGACCAGATGTGCTTACAGTCCCAGCTGGCTAACGGCAAACAGGCAAAAAAGATTTAGCTCCTGTTCTCACATCCTGAAGGGACCATGGTCCTGTCGAAGAATGGTGGTGGGTGGGCGCAAGCCCATCTACTTCTAAAACCCCGCCCCCATTTTTCAAAAGAGTTCTGGGGACAACTGAGGTAATAACAGGGACAGGTGTGAAAGTCACAGATTTATAATAAGGGATTCAGAAGGGGACAGTGAGCAGAGAACACCAGACAGCGCTCACTGCTCCCGGAAGCTGTCAAGGGAGCCAGCAGACGCTGCCCAGAGGAACTCTGCCTGCAGACGTGCACAGATGAGGGACCGGAAATAGGCCCCATGGTCACAGGCCCCTTCTCCAACCAACCTCCTCTCCCCGGTCTAATAGAGGCAGTCTTGGTGTAGGCCAGGAGGAGGCTGACGAGGAGGTCCTGCAACTTTGTGGGGCCACAGATAGGAAGTGCATAGAGGAACAGGTGTGGGGAGAAGTGCAGCCAGAACCTCAGTAAGAGGTTCTAGAGAAGCTGGGAAAGGGGCTGTAATCTGGCACACTCCAGGATCTCCCTCACACCACAAAAGAGGCAGGTGTCAGGACAGGCGGTGAACCGCGCCAAATACACACCCGTGCTCATGGCTCTGTAGAGGAGCTGCCAACTGATGTCCCCAGCAGGCCGTGGGGTCAAGGTGGCATACAGGCTAGCCCCCCGGGGGTCCTCGCCCTCCACAGATGGGATTAGGTCCTGCCATTTGGTGTCAGGGCGGGATGCGAGGGTGAGGAAGTGGATGATATGAAGCACAAGTGTGTACAAATAATGGCAAGGCACGGTTTGGAAGGGGACTGGCTGCAGGTCTAGCAGCCAGCTCAGGGCATGGGGCAGGGGCAGCTGGGGCGGCAGCCCAATCGAGGGCTCCAGAGGGCCAGGACGGGGGGGGGGCTGAGCCAGGGAGTACCCTCTCCCGGGACCCGCTCAAGGTAGGCCTGAACAGCAAGGGACAAGGCCGCCTTTACCTCCTAGAGTAGGTGCTGGGGTGTACAAGGGGTGGAGAGCCCCATGCGCCAAGCTAGCTCATGGGGATCTGCCTAGTCCTCGCGGTCATAATGCAGGAGGTCTCCGACGACCCTGGTGACGCCTGCCAGGACCAACTTCTGCCTCATGGAGGGGGCCTCAGCCACCTGTACACCGAGATGGAGGTTGTGTAGTAGGGGCTCTGGGAGGAGGTCCTCCCCCTCAGTGGGTACAACTGACCTGGAAGCCACAATCAGCCTCCAGGTCCAGAGGAGGCCATGGTAGAAGGCCGGCAGCTCAGAGGGGTCTTGCGGACCACCTGCAGGTCAAGATAAAAGAGCTGTTGGTCGTATCGGAGCCCTCGGTAGTGGTGGAGGAAGGGGCGTGCCAAGTGGCTCCATGCCGGATTACCCGCACCATGAAGGAGTCTGTGCAGGGCCTGGAGGCAGAAGGCGTGGACCTGGCTGTGAACACAGCACAGGCCCTGCCCTCACTCCTCCAGGGGCAGGCTCAGGATCCCTGCAGAGACCCAGTGCAGTCCTGGCCAAAAGAACTCCAGAACTGTCTTCTGGAGGTTGGCCAGGAATGGGACCAGGGTGTTCAGCCTGTGTCAGATCATGGACAGGACGAGGTAGTTAACGACTAGTGCCCGTCCCCAGATGGAGAGGCACCGCAGCAGTCCTGTCCACCTCCGCAGCCAGTCAGCGACCCTGCCCTCCAACTCATGCCAGTTCTCATGCAGGGAGGGATGGGTGGCAGAGACGTAAACGCCCACATAGAGCAGCAGAGTGCGAGAATGGCTTGACGCATGGGTGGGAGGGTGCCCACTGACCACCCGGCCCCTACAATCAGGCCAGAGCTCTTGACCCAGTTGACCTGTGCAGAGGAGGCCGCTAAGTAGGCGGCCTGGCAAGCCTCCAGTTGCACCAGGTCGCCTGGTTCCCGGATCACGAGGAGCATGTCACAGGCGTACGCCAACAGGACCAGCTGCAGCTCTGGCTCACAGAGCACCAACCGCGTCAACCTCCGGTGGAGGAGACAGAGGAAGGGCTCGATGGCCAGGGGGTACGGCTGGCACGACAGTGCGCAGCCTTGACATACTCCTTGCCCAAAGCTGACCGGCTCAGTCAGGGTACAGTTGAGCTTGACCAGGCACTCCGCGGAGGCGTGCACCACCTGGAGAAACCCCACAAAATGGGGCCTGAAGCCGAAGGCTTGCAGAGTGCCCAGGAGATACCCGCGGTCCATCCTGTTGAACGCCTTCTCCTGGTCCAGGGTCAGGAGGGCGAACAACAGGCCATCCTACACCCAAGCTCCAGGAGATCCTGGATCAGGTACAGGTTGCTGAAAAATGGACCGGCCCAGGACCGTGTAGGTCTCATCAGGATGAATCATGTCCTGCAGCACGGACCCAAGCTGCAGCAAGATGTCCTTGGCAACAATCTTGTAGTCTGTGCAGAGGAGTGAGATGAGACACCAGGTCTGAAGGTCGAGGAGGTCCCCCTTCTTGGGCAGCAGGGCCAGCACGGCCTGCTGGCAAGAGAGGGGGAGCTCCCTGCTTCCCTCGGACTCGGCCCAGACGGCATGAAGGGACCATGCTGGCAGGGCTGTTGGGAAGAAGCTTGTACCTCCTCGGTGTTGTAGTTGCTCTGAGATACATAAGATGACTTTATGCTCCTAAACTGGGAAGCCAGCTTCTCTCTCATACACTACACTCATATGGAAGAGCTGATGATAATACTGACTCCAATGTTCTGCAATGGGTTCATTGTCACACAGTTCAGTCTTTTTATCTACTAATGATCCAGTGAGGTATATCTGTGCTACATACAACTGCTGGGGACAGCAACACAGCAATTGCTACCACTATAAGACTGGCACTGTGTTTTGTGACAAACAACCAACATCATCTTTGTGGCAGTGGGTCTTGTGCTCTGGTAAGCTAGTGAGTCCCCTCCTTGTTTCTGCCCATAGGGGCTGCCATGGGTGTCATTCCTGGCATGAGGAGGGGGTCCCAGCTCAGGGGCCCTAAGAGATGCAGCTATGGGCTGCTGACCAAGTCCCAGTCCTGCACTCCTTTCCCCTGGGCTGTCTCCCCCCCACCTTTATACTTTTTTTAAGGGTTTTCACCCAGTGTCTCCTTCTGCTGGGTTTTTTCTCCAGTCCTCTCTGCCTTTTCCCTTTTGTCTACCTCCTTGTCTTCTCCAATGCCTTCTTGAAGTTCTGCAGCACAGCACTAACCTCCTGCTTCTTCTCCAGCTTGTGCAACTTCTGTTTGGGGCAGGGCAGCTTTTATCAGGCACCTAGCTAGGCCTTAACTGATCTCAGGTGCCTCTGATTGCCCTGCAGTAACCACAGCTAGCCACTAGGGAAACAAGCTCTTAACATTCTACAGCAGTGGTTCCCAACCTTTTCTAGGCTGGGGCCCCCTTTTAAAAAAAAAAAAAAAAAAAAAATCTTTGCGGCCGCCCCCTGACTGATTATGTAACCTGGCCCACATAACTCTGGGGGTGCCATTGGGATAGCCGCCGAGCAGTGCTGCTGCCACCATGGCCCATGCCACTGGGGAGCCAAGCTGCGGCAGCCACGGCCCCCTCCTCTTGCACCTGCCAGGGAGCTCATAGACTCTAAGGTCAGAAGGGAACAATATGATCATCTAGTCTGACCTTCCGCACAGTGCAGGCCACAAAAACCTCACCCATCCACTCCTACAACGAACCCCAAACCCATAACTGAGCTATTAAAGTCCTCAAATCATGATTTAAAGACTTTAATACAGAGAATCAACCAGCAAGTGAGCCATGCCCAATGCTACAGAGGAAGGCAAAAAACCCCCAGAGCCCAAGCAAATCCGCCCTGGGGGAAAATTCCTTCCCAACCCCAAATATGGTGATCAGTTAAACCCCGAGAACAAGGGCAAGTCCACAACAGCCAGTCCAGAAGAACTTCTCTGTAATAACTCAGAAACCACTCAATCAAATGCCCCTTCCCATGTCCCTATCATACCCATCACCAGTAGTAAAAGATAGACAATGGCCAAGCTACTACTGCCCATCATATCATTCCCTCCCTAAACTTATCAAGCTCAGTTTTGAAGGCACCCAAGGTTTTTGCCCCCACCACTTCCCTTGGTAGACTATTCCAGAACTTTACTCCTCTGATGGTTAGGAATCTGCATCTAATTTCAAGCCTAAAATTTTCTGAAGGACAGTTTGTATTCATTTGTTCTTGTGTCCACACTGGCACTGTATTCAAATAATTCCTCTCCCTCCCTTGTATTTATCCCTCTAATGTATTTATAAAGAACAATCATATCTCCTCTCAGCCTTCTTTTGGTCAGACTAAACAAACCAAACTCTTTCTGTCATCTCTCATAGGGAAGATTTTCCATTCCACAAATCATCCTTCTAGCCTTTCTTTGCACCTGCTCCAGTTTGACTTCATCTTCCTTAAACATGGGTGATCAGAACTGTACACAATACTCCAAGTGAGGTCGCACCAGGGCCTTGTATAACGGTACTAACACCTCCCTCTCTCTACTGGAAATACCCCTTCTGATGCACCCCAGGACCGCATTAGCTTTTTTCACTGCCACATTGCACTGGCTACTCATTGTCATTCTGTGATCAACCAGTACACCCAGGTCCTTCTCCTCCCCCGTCAATTCCAGCTGATGCATTCCCAACTTATAAGAAAAAATTCCTGTTATTTGTTGCTAAGTGCATGACCTTGAACTTCCTGTTGTTGAATTTCATCCTATTTCTAATGCACCACTTTACAAGATCATCCAAATCATTCTGTATGCTATCCTGATCCTCCTTCATATTAGCAATACCTCCCAGCTTGGTGTCATCTGCAAACTTAATTAGCACATTCCCACTTTTTGTGCCAAGGTCAGTAATGAAAAGGTTGAATAAGATGGGTCCCAGGACCGATCCTTGGGGAACTCCACTAGTAACCTCCTTCCAGCTAGACAGTTCACCTTCCACTATGACCCTCTGTAGTCTCCCCTGTAACCAGTTCTTTATCCACCTTTCTATTTTCATATCAATCCTCATCTTCCCCAATTTAACTAATAATTCCCTGTGTGGAACTGTATCAAATGCTTTGCTGAAATCTAAGTAAATAGGTCCACCACATTCCCTTTATCCAAAAAATCTGTTATCTTCTCAAAAAAGGAGATCGTGTTGGTCAGGCATGATCTATCTTTTGTAAAGCCATGTTTTATTTTATCACAGTTACCATTTTCCTCAATATCCTTAAGTACTTTCTCCTTCAAAATTTTCTCCAAGACCTTGTATACTGCTGAAGTCAAACTGACAGGCCTGTAGTTACCTGGATCACTTTTACTCCCTTTCTTGAAAATAGGGACTACATTAGCAATTCTCCAGGATCTCACCAAGGGAGGGGAAAGGCAGCCCTGGCAGGAAGCATCAGGGCTGTAGCTGGATTCTGGCCCCAGCAGGGAGAGGCTCTGGGGACCCCCTGCAACATGTCTGTGGACCCCTGGGGGTTCCCAGGCCACAGGTTGGGAACCACTGTTCTACAGCTTACACACTTCCCTTCACTCACTCAGTGCCTGCTGCCCTTAATATCTCCCAGTTTGTACAGCACCTAGCACAATAAGGTCCCAGTCCATGACTAGGGCTGCTGGTCAAAACATTTTAACCTCTGTTCCTTGCAGCTGAAGCACTTAAGACTGCAACAGGTACCTGAATAACCCCTCAAGTCATGTGGTTTTACAGTACAGCCTCTGGTCATTATAATAAAGATTCAGCTGATGCCAGTCAGACAGTGTTGCCAGGTGCCAATATTCAGTCCAAACACAACCTGTCCACCTTAGTCATATGTTCTGGGTGTTCTAATTTTATGGATTATAGAGCTGTTTACTGAGAAAGGGCATGTGTAAAATAGTAGGCTGTAAAATTAATCACCTCCCTCTTTCACCAATGGCAATAGCTTTTAATGAGTCAGCTGGGAGGAACAGGAAGAAGCTACTATTAATATAGAACTATCTTAGCCAAAAAGCTGATGAGTGGCTCCAGATCAGTACTAAGAAAAGCTTAGAGAACTTGACAGCATTGTATTGGGTCAAAAGTCAATGGAATGACAAGAGTTAGCAATCATGACGATGGGACAGAGCAGAAAAAAAACCTTTCCTTCATGTCTCAGGATTGTATTGGATACTCAGTAACAGCAAAGTGTCAGGTGATGGGGATCTTAAAGTATTAAGCCAGTCGCATGAGTTTTAGGATTTCCTCTGAAGCACCTAGAATAAAAACTTCAATAGCTAAACCTTTGACAGGAACATAAGAACTGCTCTGGTGGAACCAAGTCATTGTGAAAGTGGTGCTGGGAGTTCCCTATCCTCTTAGTATGAGTCAGAAGATAAGTCTTTTAACCATGCTTGCATCTCCTCTGAATTCTGGCTTTCAGAGGAAACTTTCAAATGAAGTACAGTTGACACCACCAGAGAAAGAATTAGGCAGCTACTTTGTGTGAGGAAAAATGTGTTTTACAACAATAGGAATTTCTTATAGCCTCATTTTGTGGCTGATGGGAAATCAGAGCACATGTCCAGAGAGAATTTAAGAAACTCTGCCTTTACAGGAACACCACCCTCCATCAATTATTTAAGTCAGAAGGCAAGCTAATGACCTCCCTCAGCCAAGGTAGCTAGGATAATAAGAACTGTAGCCCCATCTCAAAAAGCAGACATCACTTTGTGTCACATAGCTAGCAGGTCATTTTAATGACCTGTTAAGTTGTAAGAAATAAAACTGTGCCCTTCTGTAGCACATACAGCTACTTACTTGCATTGTCTGTCCTTGGAGGTGAAGTCTCTCTTTGCACACACCCTCATAGAAATCAAAGTACTCCATGAAGGACTTCTCCATAACACTCCTGGAACACAAGGGAGAGTCCACAGTCACTGCATGATGAAGGAGCACTTAAGCAATGGTCTCACAATCTGTTATTGAACTCCATTCAACAACAGGAACGTAAACCTGTCATTTACCAAATCCACAACTCCCAACATGTGCCGTAAAAATTTATGGCAATGATCAAGCATTTAAAAATCCACCATGGCGACCATTCCACTGCTCTACAGAACTTTATATGTGTGGGGATTGCATTAACATGTTTTGCTATCCTGACTGAATGACACTATACCAGGAACAAGATGCTCTAGGACAAGAGCAACTGAGCATAACACGAGACAAACCAGGGCAGGGAACACACACAGGTGCTGTATAAATATTAGAGTCAATTCAATACACATCATCAATGCACAGTAGGAACAATTAGCCATCCTTTCCTGCAGGACAGGGATGCATTGTTAATATGGAAACGGGAGCCAAGGGGTTTAGAGGTACCCACAGTGACATACCGAAGGCTGGAACTAAAGAGCACCAAGAGTTCAGGCACCCAATACAATGTGTGACACCACCCCTTCAACAGACATCCAGCCCTAAACATGGGTCAGCAACTGAACAGGAAGTATATAGCAGCACCAAGTTTAGCAGTCCCTGACCATGCAGAGCAGGGGTCAGCAACCTCCGGCACCCATACCGGGCCTGAGCAGCACACAGTGCTGCTCAACCTCCCCTGCTGGTCCCACTCCCCCAGCACCGTGCAGGCGAGTGGCAAGAGCCGCCATGCCACTGTTCCATGCCCCCGCTGGCCGCTCTTCCCCACTAGGGAGTACAACCAGCAGGGAAAAAGAATCTCTGGTGTGCGGGTCTCCTGGTCCCTGCTGGGCAGGGCTGGAGAGGAGTGCGGCAGGTCACCCTGCCCACTTCTGGCTCTGACCTTGGAGCCAGAAGCTGGCCACCAGCGTGGCAGAAGCCAGCCACAGCCGGGACCTGGAAGCTGCCCGCCAGCAGGGCTAGGAGTTGGCCTGGAACTGGAGCCCTGGCCCTACCCCAGCACCCCCTGAGGGTGCGGTGGGCAGGGCTGGCATGGGGGCCGGCAAAGGTTGCCAATCCCTGGTGCACAGCAAGATGGGACGCTATCAGTACATTCACTCCTCATCCCCATTACCTACCGTAAAGGCTCAGGACAGGGACTCTTTCCATCCAGCATGTCACACACAGCTACTCGGATAGTCTCATGCCGAATGCACTCGTTATAGTTTTTACTATCCCCAGGGTGCCTCTCCTGTAAATGTAAATCAGTCCACTGAGTCCATGTTGTGTGAATGGCTATTATCTCTTCCCTTCTCTTCAGCCCATAAGGGTTTCAAACTCCACAGCCAACTCTCCTCAGACCTGCCTGCCCAAGGTAAAGCAATCTTGTTTGTCGAAAAGCTGACAAGAGAATCCAAATGTTCAGAGGACAGAATTCAGGAAGCTGAGAAGTTGGATCAGCTTGGCTAAAGCCAGTACAACTATCAGTCTCTCCATCTGTCTTAGGAACTGAAGGCCACGATAACCTGAGTAGTTTGGTTCACATACAACATAGTATATCCCAGGGAAGCCATTTACTTTCAAGTGAGACTTGCAAAACTAGGAAAAGCCCCTGAAGACATAGGCAGTTCCCTGTATGCTTCCAGTTATTCCATTATGTTTCACAAAATGGAAACTAAAATCGGATGTATGGAACTGGCTCTGTGGGAGGAGTGCTAGAAATTTTAACCCATGCTCTGTGTATTTAAGCTGTGTGTCTATTAGCACTCACAGGATCCTCTGCCACAAAATTGCAAACGGAATCACAAGCACATGTTCACTAACCCTTGCAGCTCTTCTGTGATGTCGGTAGTATGTCCATTTTACAAACGGGGTAAATGGAGGCATGGCACAACTAATGGTTTCCCAAGGTCACAGCAACTCAGCCACAGAACACAGAACAGGAGTCTCTCAGGTCTCTAATTACTAGAAAGCACTCCCCTTCCCCACAAGTATACACTTCAGCTAAAACTAGCACTCCATTCCGGAGGTGCTTGCAGGACACATATTGCTGGTATCTGGGGAGATGAATGCTAAACACTTGCATAGCCCTAAGATGGCTGCCTGTCTCTTTATGAATGGGAATACACAACTGGGACAAGACAGGAGTCAAGTAATTTCAAAACTGCGTAAACTGTGCTCATAGAATTTCAGAATCAGAGCTGTTACCTGCTCAAAGCCAGGCTCGTTGTGATAGGGGTTTTCAGTCATCAGAGACTGTATGGAAATAAGCACTGAAGAAATACTCTGTGCTGGGCTCCAAGCAGGACCAGTCCAAGTGCTGAAACATCAAAACACACAACAATTTAATGCAAAAACTCAGATATGACTCAGTAACCTTCCCCTGCCACCTGCCTTCACCACTTCTATTCTCAAATTAACAAGCCCCAGTTCCAGAAATCAGGAAGAGCTAAGAAGTGTTTATCCAGAAGGGGAAGTGGACAAGAAAATCCAACAACAAGAGGCCCCAGTGATCTGCATTGTTCCAGAGGCTTTATGGATGAAGCTAGTGGATTTCTTTTCACCCAGCTGTGAACCCTAATCTGAACAGGGTAAGATTCTTGTATCACGGCACACAGAGCAGCACAGCTGGGGAAAAGCAATAAAAGAAGGGTTCTTCAGGGCACTTTAAAATTATGCATCTTCCTTGCATTGTTTTTGGGATTAGCTTACACAGAGCCTTTTACTAACAGAGGCTGCCAGCAGCAGGAGAAGCTTATTAATTTGGCTTGATGACTGAAGCCTGTCTTTCAATATTCAGGTTAGAACACTGTTAGTCTGACTAGTTATATACCTGTAACCCACCTGCCCACCATTAGGATTAACAGTGAAAATCAACCTGCTTTAATACCACCAAGTTCTTCTGGAGGGTCTCTTCTCTAAGCAATTCACAGTGGAGAGGGGGTATCATTATCCCCATGATATAGATGGGGAAACTGAGGCATAGAGGTTAAGTGATTTGCCCATGATCATCCAGGAGACCAGGGCAGAACCAGGAGACCAGGGCAGAACCAGGATTAGAACTCAGGTCTGAATCCAAGTCCAGTACTTCATGACCTAGTAACAGTGCCTTCTTTAGTACCAAATATCCATGGGTCTGTATTCCTCACACAGAGGGGCACATATCTTTACACAGAGGGACAATGCTAGCTCTGCGTTAGCAACCCTTAACCCAGGCCTCGATGAGTCTGCTGGACACTGAGGGGCCAGCCCAAAACCCAAGTTGTTCCTAGGTGTGCAGCAGCAAAGGGGCCCCCTGCTGCCAAAAGGCTGCTGCCAAAACTCAGTGACAGTGAGCAGCACACCAGACCCCCTGCTGCTGAAAACCCACCCTGGCCACAGCTACTTTTGGCGGTGAGTGCAGTGTGCAAAAGACACGCTGCTGCAGAAAAAAGCCACTGCTGGCACCGCTTTCAGCAGCACCGGGGTGGGGAAGAGATGGCAGCACAGGAAAAGTCAGTGCCACTGGCTCTTTTTTTAGGTGCTGGGTACATTCGACTCCCTGGCTGCTCGGGCAAAATCCCGGGCACCATGGAGGCCAGGATTTTTCAAGCCCCACCTTAACCCTTTTGCTATAGCTTACTCCCCCCGCCCCCGGAATAGCAGCATTTCAAAAGAAGGATGCACGTGGCACATGGAAATACTTTCTAAACCATTTCTTTTTATTACGCTTTTCTCCTCCTCCCCCCATCTTCTTCTGTTGTGCATGTCCCAAGAGCTTAAGGTAGTCTCCACAACAAGTGCCTTCTTCACAAACCAACCTACTCCCTTCATATCAATAATCTTCCTTACTTAAAGAGTTGTTCTTTGCTTGATCTAATTTAGGAGCCAATCTGCAATTAGTATTGGATTTGCTCTCAGCGCCACATGCTCACTAAACACTCAGGATCATGCCCTTCTGTTGCTGATGTGTCAAGGTAGGGGTGATGTGTTTGCTGGATTGAGACCATCAATACAATCTTCTTTAAGCACAATAGCCCCATGGAAGCTAAAGAAACTGCTCATATGCTCAAAATTACACATAGCAGGGTCGAAGGTGGAGTCGGTATGAGCATCGTTTGAACAGACAATCATAGGCAGTCTTAGGTATGGGGCAGGGCAGGCATTTGCCCAGGTCCCTGCACCAGATTGCAGGAGCTGAGCTGCCTGTTTTAAATCTCCCAGTTGCCCATCAGCCCAAGTTTCACACATGGATCAGCCAGGGCCAGAGCAGCCACACCAAGAGAAGCCAGCCAGTGAGGTGGGGGGGATGGGGCAGGTGGGAGGGGATTACATGTGGGATAGGGGCCCCAGCTAGGACCAAGGGGAGAGGTGCTGCAGCTGCACTGGCAGGGAACCCTGGGGGAAGCGGGTGCGGAAAGGCAACAGCCAAGTGTGCGTGGGGGAGACTGTAAGGGGGAGGAACCCCCAGCAGCTGCCTGAGAGGACTGGCAGCAAGGCCGGGGAAGGTGTGGAGGTGCAGGCCTGGGGCTGGGGGTGGGGGGCATGAGCAGGCCTCATCCTTGACTTTTGCCCAGGGTCCCCAAATCACTAAGACTGCCCTGCAGGCAATGCTCAAGTCTGGTGGTGACTTCTAAAAGAATTCTACTGCTCATGGTTTTGTACCAAGTGCAGGCGGAAGCAGAGAAGCAGTTAAACGGCTTTCAAGGGAGTTCTTAGTGGCTTTTTCTTTTTTTTTTTTTAATTTCTGTTTTCTTCTTAAAAACCACATACATGGGAGATTAAAACCACAAAAATCTACAAACAACAGCAAGGGCTGGCCTTCAAACCACAAAAGCAGAAGAAATGTGAAATTCAGGCCAAAATTCCATGGTGGGAGATGGGTTGAATGCTGTGCTACTTAGACACAACAGAGAGAGGTAACGGAGACCTGGCTTTTCAGCAAGTCAGATACACATCTTAGCTAAATTTTGGCAGCTTTAACCTCAGTCCTTCAAATGATTTCATGTAGGGTCTGTGCAGGCAGATCCCATCACAGAATTGAGATCTAACACGGAAAGAGGAACATGCGCTGCAGAGAATGCCTGCATCAACCTCCTGGCTTCCCCTTGGAACAGCTGAAGTCTCCTCTTACCCTAGAATACTCAGGCAGACTTTCCCATTGCGGTAGAAGTTGGGATTAAACCTCACTGTGTTATTCCCTGTTGTCATCAGTTTGACCCTTGGTGGGTGGATGGGATAATCTGGAGGACAGCGAAACAGGAACAAGAAGAAACCCCCTTCATAAGGCGTGTCAAATGGGCCTGTGATCAATGCATGAATCTGCAAAACAAAAGCCCATCTTGCGCACCACTTCAAAATTGTGCAGCACTGTGGAATTCTAAACAAAACCGAATGAATGCAAGAAATCACAACAAAGGCAGAGCTAGAACTCACAACCAGGCCTCTCCCAACAACCACAGCACACAGTCCACTCATTTCCTTCCATGCAAGGCTCACTTATACCATGCTGCATTGCACCACACCTCTGCGCGATTCATGCCTATGTAACAATATTTACAAAAGGGCTGTGGCAGCTGCATGCTTCACACGCTTTCACAGACATCTGCTACACCATATCTACACAATCAAACAGAGAGTAAACAATGTTTCAACATAAGAGCAACTTTTCATATGTTAAAAGAATAAAAAAGCCTACAAGAAAAAAAAAATCACCTATAGCACTGACTGCCCCATCCCCACCACCTTATTTTTCCATTTCTGAATGTCTACCAGCAAGAGACCTTTTCTTGGCTTGAAGATACTGGATTGATTTGTACTTACTTGAACTGATCACTTACTTCCCTCAGCCATTTGGAGCACATTCTCTCCTCACTGTAAGTTACCTGTGAGGACCCTGGTCATTAGAGATTTAACCCAGATTTACACCCCTCAGGCTATTAGTTGAGGAAGATAATTTCCTTCTGTACCTATGCCCATACTTAATTGTTTTAGGACATTGTCAATGATGTAATTATTGTAATAGACTGTTGGAATTTGTTCATGGGTGTGTATTTTCAGCTTCTACCATCAAGTTAAGCAAAAGTTATGATTAAAATATTGAGATATTATATATAGGAATTCTCTACAAAGAGCTATTCTCTTGCAGTACCTTTGAAAACCCAAAGGTCCCAAATCAGCCAGAGTTTAGTGCTAGTAGAACCTGGAAAAGGAAAGCTTGCTGGAGAGGTGGGGAAAGCCTACAGCAATAGGAAAAGAGGCAGCAACTTCACCACTTGAGCACCACAGGAAACCTGTGTACTCCACAGTGGATGTTGCAGAGAGGCTGGGAGATGCACCGCACCAAGTACATCCTTACAGCACCTTTTGTCTGCAAGCGTACTAGCACAGTGGTTTTCCAACTACGGTTCATGACCCAGCACTGGATCACAGACAGTCAAGTACTGTGTTGCGGCACCCCCTGCTTCCATTGCCAAAAGACTTGAATGCACTGCTCAAAGATGTAATTGTTGGGTCATGGGCATAAATTAGTTTTTTCAACTGGGTCCCTAGGGGGAAAAAAAGGTTTAAAACCACTGTACTAGCATATCCTGACTGCAATTTGCTGCTTAGCAGAAACCACACAAACAGGTAGGAAGACATCTCCACAGGAATACAGGGAGTGCAAGCCACACTTCCGTTCATCAGTCTGGGTGTGCATCAAGCCCAATAAATACTAATCTGAAGTTCCTGCAGCCAGGATATGGATGCCACCTGACTCCAAAATGTGAACATTTGCCATCTATGACAGAAGCCTGCCATATGCAACACCTCTCACAGTGGAATCTGTTGTTCCTCAAACATTTCCACTGATAGTTTTCAAGCACTGGCAGTGTGAAACCAGCTGGATCAATACTTCTCCAAGTCACATGGCCACTGAGGCTCTAGTAGATGTATCCACAGAGCTGTGGTTTACCACTTCACAAAGCCTGTTCCCTTGAAAGCCTCACTTCAGTTTTAAATGCAACCCCCTTCTGCTGCACCCAGGAAATCTTAAGCTGCACTCTTCTTCTACAACCTTTTGAGGATGCACTAAGACTCTTCTACATCCCTTTCCCAACATGGAACTAAATCCTAAAGTAGTCAGCAAAACAAGATACACAGAAAAGGAAATTGGTTCTGTTCTAGATAATAACTTACCTTGGTCATATCATGGGGATCAGGCACAACAAACATACCAGGGGGTGGTTCCTTATAAATGGACATGATATCCCTGAAAAAAGAAAACAGGAATTAGCCAGTTTCTGCCTTGGAATCCAGCACAATCTGAGGAACTGAACTTTACATGATGTATGAGAGCATGCGTATGCGAGACAATAAGAGTGCAAAAGGGGTATTTTAAGAAGTAAGCTTGTTACTGAAAGCATTTTTTAAAAGTTTTGTTGCTGCATCATTGTTTTCTGGCTAAGCTATCTAGAACAGCTGTATGAGATGAGGAGCACACTCACTCTCAGAATATACAGCCAGAGAGCTGTAATCAGATACAACTCATTGCAAACTCAGGACATGCAGCAAGCAGCACTAGACCTCTAACAGTGAAAGAGCGCCACCCAGTGTTAATCAGAGTTGCACACTTCCACAAATGGATTTTTAAAAAAGTCTTCCTGTTGGTAATGAAAATTTAGGTAAGCTAAAGTTTTAGTGGAGGATGACCGTGCACATAAAACTTCTGAAGTGACAGAAAAACTTCATCTTCCTACAAAGTATTAATACATTAATGCTTTGATCCATTTGGATTGGAAACCACTCTAATAGTTTTTCCCATTTTTTGGAGAAGTTATTGAGTTTGTAACAGGCAGTAGAACAAGGATATGCAATAATTTGGCAAGCAGTGATGTTTGTGATAGGTTTCTACATGCTAAACTAACATGAGTGATCCTTTTACAGGCAGCCTCTAATATTGCAGTTACACAGGGAACAGCTGAATTGTTCAGTTAGTGCCACATGGGTAAATGAGAACAGGATTATTGACGGGCCAGTAACAAACATCTTAAAACTCCTTTTCCATACTGATCTAGTACAAAACTGATTTGCAAATGCACAGAGACTTTGGGTTTCAGAGCAGTCATTAGCAAACAGCTGGCATGATTAATTACTTCCAGGTAGCAGGAAAGCAGTTTTGGTCAGGTGAAAAAAACAAGGAGTTGTGTGGCACCTTAAGACTAACAGATTTACTTTTTGCATGAGCTTTCATGGGAGACAATCCCACTTCCTCAGATGCTTTGAAGATGGGTGAACTTACAGAAAGGAAAAAGTTCACCCATCTTTGAAGCATCTGAGGAAGTGGGATCGTCTCCCAAGAAAGCTCATGCAAAAAATAAATCTGTTAGTCTTAAAGTGCCACACAACTCCTTGTTGTTTTTTTACTGGACTAGACTAACACAGCTATCCCTTTTGAAATTGGTCAGGTGAGGCATCATCATATACTCAAGGCACAGAACAGAGTCAGTTGATCAGAACACTATTTCTGTTTCTGATGCAGCTTCCCCATTCACCTCAGCTAAGCCACTTCACTGCCCTTATATGCGCCTATAAAAATGTGGTTGTGGGGCTGAACTCAATGTGGAAGGGACAAAATGTGACTTCATACAACGCAACACAGTATAAATTTTCTTAGCCACTGATAACAACAAGAATGATTTAGCCAAGTGTTGATCAAGGGGCAAGTTTCTGTCAACTACCTCTTTAAACGATAAACATGATCACTGAAATAGACTGTGGCAGTTTTAGCAAGAAGCCGCTGACCTGTTTGAATGACCAAATATCAGTGGTGGATAGTTTCTTCTGTCTACCATATTTCCCTGGAAGTTTCATGTGGACATGGGATCCTTCATTTCCAGTGCTGTTGGAAAACAGCTGTCACATTCCACCTTAGAACCGGACACATGCTCTTACATTTACACAGCCTGCATATCACTTTGGGATCCTTCTTGATGAAAAGTGTTTTATAAATACAAACTGACACTAGTACAATAGCCAGAGTTCCCAAACTTGTTTTTTTAGGACCCCCTATGAAAATATTCCAAGCTCTGATAAGACACACAACACCCCTCCAAAAGTGATGACCCTCCCTCCATGCCATGCCATCATTACTGGCATGCACAGGGTCTGACAGCTTGGGACCTCCTATAACCACCTCATTGCCCCCAGTTCAAGAAACCCTGCCTTGACAGCAGCAGTGAGTTGAGAATAGCTTGTGTCAACAAAACCAGAGGGAATGGAAGCATTTTGATGCACACATGCTCTCCTAACACTGGGAAAGTATACTAAAAAAATCTAGAGAGCTGCAGATATCTCTGGAGAAAAGACCAAGGGAGTGATGAGTGAGATAGCCCCACGAGCCAAGTGTCATTGCGGAAAGCTAAGGTAAGTGTTGGTGGATGAAGATATGCACTCAGTACCTTAGGATCTACAATAGGTGACTTCAGGCCATAGAGAAGAACAACATGGAAGAGATCATCCTGCCTCTAGGACAAATGATGACAACATTCATGGGGCACAGATAATCTGTGGGTTTAGGACCCACTCCATGCACACTGACAGATGGCATGATGAGCGCATTTACCCGACCCATACTCTCTGAGCCAGAAGAAGCTAGAACAAGCAATCAATATGGGACAGGAGAGAATCTGTATTTTTAGATAGATGTAGGCAGCCCCCACCATAGGTTTACCAGATATCAAAGCATGGAAAGGAGAACAGAAAAGTATGAAAAGGAAGACATTGGAGGACAGATGGAGAAAATGTAGCATCAGTGTCATATTTTTCTGTTTTTACAGGGCCCTGGAATGCTTCCCCCTAAAAATAGGGTGTTCTGGGGTGTTCCAGCATACTTTAATCCCTGTAAATAAAAAGCCAGACAAAATCATGCATTTTTAAAATGCCTGCAAGACGGAGAACTTGAGGGTAAAAAGGATAGCACGTCCTCCTTTTGCCTGACATCTGGTAACCCTACCTCAGCACAGGTGAAGGGCTCTTTTTGACAGAGAGGGGAAATCCAGAACATAACAACTAGCTACCAGGAGAAGTGAGCATTTACTCAGAGATCATTTTGCCAGGGAAGTCCCCGGCTTTCCCAGCAACGCAGGAAGAAGGCCGAAAGAAAGAGAAAACACCGTGGTCCCACCTGGCAGAGATTTCCCTAACAGCCCCCCTTCCTTTCCTAACCCCCCCAGTGGTCAGCTGGTAACAGTGTTATAGGAAGCTCGTGAACACCCCAACACCCCCCCACACACACATTTCAAGTTCTGGGGAAGCTGCTACTGCCCAGGCTCTTTTCCTGTGATGCTCAGGAGGTGACAAGGTGGATGCTGGATGGGGCAGGCAGGACACACTGCGGCTAGGGGCGCTGGCCGGGCCCGCGGAGGCTCTGAGGGAGGGACCCCGGGGAGCCGGGGGGGGCAGGCCCGTCGGGCTGGACTCCCCGGGCTCGGCCTGAGGAGGCGGAGAAGCCAGCGCGGGGCAGGCCGGGTCTCTCACCGTTTGATCCGCAGCAGGCAGGCCGCGCTCGGCCTCTCGCTGTCCCAGTCGCCGCTCACCGTCGGGTCCCAGAAGGCGGAGTGCGTCAGCAGCGCGGCCCCGGCGGCGGCAGCGGCGGCGGCGGGCAACCCGGCCATGGGGGCCCCGGCGCTCCCGGGCGGGACCCCGGCCCCCGAAGGGGGCGCCCCGAAGCCCGCCGCCGCCCAGAGCTCGGCCGGGATGAACACGCCGGGGCTCCCCGCTCCGCCGCCCCCCACCGGGGCCCCGCCGCTCGCCGCGGCCGTCAGCACGGCCGCCGCCGCTGTCTCCTCCGCCGCCGGACTCTCCGCCATTCTCCGCCGCCCCTGCCCAGCCTGAGGAGCGCAGCTTCCGGGACTCCAAACCAGCGAGTCCGCCAGCCAGACCGGCTCACCCCGCCCGCTCCTCCACCACCGACTCCGCGGCCAGAGTGTCCTCCCACCCCGCCCTCCGCCAGTGCAAGAAACGCCGCGAACCACCATAGAGTCTCCCTCCTAGAGTGTCGCCACAGAGCTCCCCCCATGAAGAGGACTTTTCACCAGAGCGTCCCCCAACCAACGAGATGTCCCACCATAGAGTCGTCCCTGGGAGCAGAGCGTCAACCCAATCAATGAGGCGCCCAGAAGCGAGGACGAAGACAAGCTGCTTTTCGCTCCCGGGAGGCAATGGGCGGGGCGGGGTGCGAGGCTTTGCGCAGGGGTCATGACCTGGGGACACAGCATTGGCCATGCCTCCTGCTTTATGTGGCGGGACTTTTCTCAGTGTGGTGGTATGATACTGCATCACAGCACGGTTACCATGGGAGTGAGATTCTGTGGCCTAGGTTGTGCAGGAGCTCAGACTAGATCAGTGGTTCCCAACTTTTTTCAGGCTGGGGACCTCTTAAAAAAAAATCTTTGCAGCTACCCTGGCTGATTATGTAAGCTGGCCCTCACCACTCTGGCAGTGTGCTGGGACAGACGGCAAGCAGCACCCTGCCACCATGGCTTGCACTGCTTGGCCGCTGGGCCCTTGCATCTTCTTGGGAGCCACCACGGCTTCATGCCCCTGCTGGGATCTGGCCACAGGTAGGGAGAGGCAGCCCTGGCAGGGTGCATTGGGGCTGCAGCTGGATTCCAGCCCTGGTAGGGAGAGGCTCTGCAGACCCCCTGCAACATGTCTGGGGACCCCCCCCAGGGGTCCCTGAACCCCAGGTTGGGAACTACTGGACTAGATCATACTGATCCCTTTAGATGACTCTGAGTATACGAGTTCTGTCTATTGTAGGATGTTAGAGAGACAACATGGTTGAGGCAGGAATACATTTCATTGGCCCAACTTCTGGGGTGCTAGTGACAAGCTCTTGAGCTGCACAGAGCTCTTCTTTACTGAAAGATATTAGCTCACCCACCTTGTCTGTTTTATTGTAAAGACATTTTGAAGTAAGTGTCCATTCAGTGATGTTTTGTCAGTATCCTGACATGAGGCTGTCCTGGGTCAGCTCACTCAGCTAATGTCAAACTCTATTTTTGCAGTCTCCAAAGGCAATGGTCCTATCTTTCTCCTAGGATTTTACAACCCTTTACAAATGTTAATTAAGTCTCAGAGCTTCTCTGAAATACAAACCATTATACACAGTTCAAAAAAATTGGAAACTGGCATAGAATTTCAAATGCCTTATGTGTGGTCTTGCAGTATGACAGTGGTTTCTCACTAAGACTGCTGCTGGAATTAAGTTACATTTTTTTGGATTAGTGTATAGAAACTGACCCATAAATGCCCTCCAGTCTATATATTTTGCAGTAATTATAAGCTAGAAATATTTGGTGATCTTTCCATGCAATAATTATGAGTTAAGTTAAAACCCATTAAAATTTCTGAGTAACAGCCATCCTTTCACTCAAGCTAAATAAGGGAGTAATTAAAAGCCACTTTGTTTAGCAACAGCTGAAACTAAATAGAGTCCAAGGCCCAAACGAGAAGGCTGAGTGCAAGCTGTCAGGTTTGCTAGGGACTGATATAGCAAATGCAGAGAGTGAGTAGCAACCTGGGAAGGGAAAATGTGTGCATGTTAGGCTACGTCTACACTTAAAAATATTGCAGCAGCACTTCGGTGTACACTCTTCCTATAGGAAGTAAGATGGCACTTCCTACACTTATTACAGTGACAGGAGAACTCCTGTCACAGTAATAAACCTACTTTCCTGGGAGATAAGTAGATCAATAGAAAAAAAAATATCATTGACATAGTGCTGTCCCTACAGGAGGTTAGGTCAGCTTTACTACTTAGTTCAGGAATGTGCATTTTTCAGTCTTGAGAGTTATAAGTGGGTTAGTTTTATTTTCTCTAATAGACGAGCCCCAAGACAGAGCCAGAAGCAATAAAACAGACACAGTGTTGGGCCACAGCCACAAAAAAGCCAAAAAAAATTCAGGGAGCATGGCCCTAAGGAAAACTCTAGAGAGAGAGCTTCTTGGGCATCATTGAAAAGAAGTCTAACAAACTCAAAAGCTCACATCTTTCATCATCAGAAATTGGCCCAATAGAATACATTATCTCCCTCATCTTGCCTCTTGAATATCCTTGGACCAACACAGCTATAAGTACTCTGCAGTAAATACAAGCATCTCCCTAAAATGGTCTCTTCTCAGTTTCAGCCCAGACTTTAAAACTTGACCTTCTGAAAGATAACCACACTCTGAGTAAACTGGCTTTTCACCTCCACTTTAATAGCATATACTGCAGTGATCCACCTGTTACCTGTGAGCAGCATTAGAGTGGAAAGTCAAAGGATGAGTGCTGCAGGGCAGCAAGCAGTCTCCATTCCCATTGATTTCAGAGGCAGTTAAAGGCACTTGGTTCATCATGCATTCAGACTCAAGGGGTGGTAGAAGCCACATGATGCTCAGCATCACAATGCCTAACTATTATGTACATAGAAAAACCACAAGAACAGCATGGACCCACAAAGGCAGAGTTAGGTGCCTTGGCTCTCCATAAAATGAACGGAGAGACATAAGCCCTTAGACTGAACACCCTATGGTAGCCATGGTGGAAAGCTAGTGAAAGGGGTGTATGCTAAGCTCCACCCCTCTTACAAAGAAAGTGCTAGTGAGCCTCAAACCCAGGGAAGATAAGCATTTGGCCCTCTGTCACAGATGGAACCCAAAACAAAACTATCAGGAGGAGACAGCAACATTCCCTTGTAACTTTTAGCCCAGTGGCTTGGATGTTCATCCAGGACATGGGAAACCCTCAGGTCAAGTCCTCCCTCTACATGAGGTCCTACCTGGCCCTGTGGAAAAACCTAAAGGCTACAGAAGTGTGTTATTAACACACCCATTTTCCTGCTGCCAGCTTCATGTGGGATGGCTGTAGAATCTTGCACAGCAGCTACTTTAATTTATGTTTAAAGCAAGCCTTGTGTGGGGTAAATGAAGCTTGGTTTTTGCACATTAAGAAACCAGATCTATAAACGAACCACTCATGCCCAGATCCTAAGAGGCTCTTTACCTCCATTAAAATAACAGATGCCTTAATACTTTTCAAACTATGGGTCAGGATCCAGTACTGAGCCACAGATCCTCAAGTACTGCATCACCGCTCCCCCCGCTGCTGCCACCATTGAAAGAATGGAATGCATTACTGAAAGACAATTGTTAGGTCACAGGCATAAATTTTTTTTTTTTCAACTGGGTCCCATGGAAAAGGTTTGAAAACTATTTTCTCCCATGAAAGCTCATGTGAAAAATAAATCTGCTAGTTTTAAAGTGCCATACTTTTTTTTTTTTTGAAAACTATTGCCTTAGAGGACCTGAGCCTGAGACATTTCATTTTAAAAAGTAGTTAATCTTGCCCCACGTACACAGATACCTTCCAGCAGGACAATGTACAACCCTAGAACAGTCCACAACTACCTGTCTCAGAACAACTTATATTCATTCCCAATCCTTACCCCTGCTTTCTTTTTTACCGGGGCTTCACACATCAATATTTGGCTCAAATTCCTCCTCTCCAGATACATGCTTCCAGAATAATCACTTTCCTCAGAAAGGAAGATAGTAAGCTTGTATAAGATAGGAGAATACACAACAAAGCTCATTGTATTAAATGAGTTTTAGCTCACTTAATACAGCAGTTGCCTAGGGAAACACACAACTGCAAAGCCTTAGCTTGGTACCCTATATGATCATCTATGTAAAGTATTTCCACCTATAAAGGAGAATGCCCCTAATTGACTAAACACTACTAATGCACAGAAGCCACCATGCTTAAAATAGCATAATCCTTTCACATTCCTGTGTATATATTTAGATAATAAGTTTCAGCCTGGGTTCTTCTGAAATTCAAGTAATTCATTTTCTTCAATATAATACTTGCTTCCTTGTGGTGTTCTTAGTACCTACAGGGAGTTTGAGGATTTCTTTTGACCATGTTACTATATGTCTCAAAGTTACTTTGGTAGGTAAGAATAATGAGGAAGCAGAAGAGTAATTGGTACAACCCATTTTAAAATTCACATTGTCAGGAAAGGTAATGACAGACTTAACAAGGGCTTTAGTATGCCAACAGCTGGTTTAGAATTAAAATATCTGAAATGGAGAACCAGGTTACAGAGCAGTGATCTGATTTTATTAACTACCTTATTTCTGCACCAGAGACCACAGAGGAAGTTATTTCAGTTGACTTATTAGACATATGCAATTTGATCAACCTAAGCCACAGCATTCTTATTAATGATGTTGCTAAGAGTCTTGGTGCTTTCTGCCTGGTATGCTCCAGTCTCTGTTACAACACTCCCTCCCAGTCAGGCACAGCTGCTGAGGAAGTATAATCCATGTCTTACTATGCTGAGGAAGTAAAAATCCATGTATTCATATCTTACTATCAGTGACATCACATCAAAATTTTCAGCTTTGCTGAGACGAATAGCCTTAATTGATACCTTATACATTAGTGGTTAACAAAGGAACCAGAAAAGGCTGGTTGTTGACAGCCGTTTCAATCCCTGACCTTGGGCCCACCCCATCTCTCTCAGTGCTTGTCAACCTGTGATCCATGAATCTGGGGGATCAAAATGAAATTTCAGACCCCCCCCCCCAAAGGCACTCCAGTTTTCTACTCAATAAAAAGTATGTGAATACCCCAGCCTACAGCTCAAAAACCAGGGGTCACTCCCATAGAAGCCCACAAATTAGCTCAAGTCTCATATGCTGTGAGACATATGCCATGCTTGAATTCTGATCAGTCAGTTTTCAGTCTAATACTTCTAGTGCAGAAGTCCACAGATCACAGGTTGAATTTCCAAAGGAGGTTATACCTCCATTCAAAATTTTTAGGGATCTGCAAAGGAAAAAAGTTGGAAACTACTGCTCTGACAGAACAGGGAAGTTAAGATGCATGAGTCATGTGTTGTTGGAAAGTCTATGTTCAAATTGTCTTGAACACTCTCAGAAGTGGCATAGTGCTATCGTTACAGTAGCTACTTCACCCCAACCCCCTACACTTACCCTTCTGGAATATCTTTAAAACTCCTAGAAGATTGCTTTAGTTTATCAATATACTGCAGAAAATGAATCCTTAAGGATGTTCTAGATCTTGGCACTAGACCATACGAAGTGGGAGAAAGGAGGCGTCAGAAACCAGTTTATTAAGAGAAAAATCTTTTGTTTAATTGTAAATCTGGAACACTCTGGTGAAGGAGACAGATTCAAACTGGAGAGGACACAGAGTGATGGAAGCCATGGGATGGCCCAGAGGCTGTCACAAAGCGAACAGGATGAGAAATGCCACCATCAAACAGAAAAGCCCCATGGCCTCAGACAGGGCAAAACCCAGGATGGCATAGGAGAAGAGCTGCTGCTTGAGAGAAGGATTCCTGTAAGGGACACATTAAATTATTCCTCAGTGACTTAAAAAAAAAAAAAACACAACGACTGTATTCCACAAGGATGCTCTCACACAAGTCACTCGCTTCAGTAGTAAGGTTATTTCTCCTGAAGATGGAATCCCACAGAACAGTGTATGCTCAACTGATCAATGTGGATATGTCATGAGGAGACTCAGAACATACAGCTGCATTAAGTTGGGGCAGAGAAAGGAGTGAGGGAATGCCAAAATAGTGCAAGGTGTTTCTCTGGCTTTTTAGCATGCTTGTATACAATCCACTTAGCCATTGAAAACTGTTCTCCACTGAATTATTTCCTCAGGCAGCAATCCCTTACCAAGCACTTATGGGATTACTCCCTCTTTGTCATGGCAGCAGCTGTGAAGTTCTACTGAGTTACTGTCAACATGTCAAAAGAGAGAAATAGCAACCGGTACTCTTCACATCATGTCTTAAGTTATGTAATGTAGCTTAGTAGTGTAGAGAAGTCACCTTCTACCCCAGAGGTGCTCTCATTTCACTGACAGGCAAAGTGATTCTTTAGCATGTATTAACTGGGAACTGAATTTGAAAACACTGTGGGGACATGTGTGGATCAGAGATGCTATGAAAATGCAAGATCCTCATTAGAAATGGTTCCTTGGGGTTTGGAATACTGACGTTCTAAGTGTACCTTCTTGCCCACTTCCTTCCCCCATTTGTTTCCTCAATGTCCTGTTCCCATAAAATAAGTAACATCTCAAAGTGTTTAGAAAACAGGGCTACAAAACTGACCACTGTAACAGATGAGTGAAGTTGAAATCAGTGGCCTGTTTACCTGGCATAGCCAATGATCAAACTGCCAAACACCGTTCCAATACCAGCTCCTGAACCAGCCACACCAACTGTGGCAGCACCTGCACCAATGAACTTAGCAGCAGTATCAATGTCCCTAGAGGTAGTGCTCGTTTGGAACTCCCGGTGAGTCAGTTGTAGATGGCAAACACTAGTGGGCTGCAAGGAGATGGAAAAAAGTCAAAATAGTCCTATTTTAGCTGAATACATCTAGTAAGTGTCTGTCTACATTTTATCCCCTATTCTAGGGTCCATCCAAACTTTGCCCAGCTGAAAGGCCACTCTGGCAATTTGGGAGGGCAATATTCCAACCCATGGTACAACCTCAAGTCATCTTAACGCACAGACTTCTCATCTCCCATCTCTTTACAGATTCACTACAAATTTGAGCTGGTAACCTGGATCAGGCACTGATGATAAGCAGCATTTCCACGGTCCAAACCCACATACATCTAGCTAGTAAGGAATGCCAGAGCTAACCAGGACAAGGAAGAATTTCATTCCAAAATGTTAGACAAAGACCAAATTACAGAAGGTAGGAGCAATTTTCTTTAGTCTTACTTGTACAGTCCGAGTCTCAGGCCTGCTCAGTACAGATACAGAAACAGGTCTCGCCAGAGCTCTGGGGCAGCAGCGGAACTGAAGTGAAAGAAAAACATTTAACCCACAATACGACACCTCCACATTCCTTAGAGCTGAAGGGAGGTTTTTTTTTTTTTAAATGTAGAGTCACCTATTAGGGCCTTCAAACATTTCACAGGTGGAACAAGAGATTTTTCTTAACTCTACCAATATATTTGCATTCAAATTTTCTCAGAAACTTAAACTATTTGACTAATGACTTATAATCTAAGGGCAAGAGACAATTGAAATATAATTAGTGTAATTATATTTGAGTTTTGGGCCAGTGATGTATACTTGGAGGGATTTATAATGAAGAAGGAATCCTACTAAGGATGGAAATGCAGTTATGTTTAACATGTTAGCATACCTTCTCAACCTCTGGGTTTGCATATAAATACAACCCTGTTGAGACTTCTAATATCAAAAGGTGACCTTGTTTTCCTCCAGTCAAGGAGTCTAGAAAAAAAAAAGTTATCCAGCATAACACATCCCAAGCAGAAGGGTGTCTGGGAGAGTTTTGAATACAGTTCTAAACAGAATGCCTTCATTCTGCAAGATGGCCACATCCCCACCTCCTGAAATTCCTTCTTCTCAAACAAAAACCTGCTTACCAGAGCTGGAGAAGCAAGGAGAGCCACAGGGGTCTGCATTTTTTTGACAATCTAGGGGAAAAAGAAAGCAAAAACACATTGAAAAGGAACAGCTCTTATCCAACCCATGTTATTCTTGGCAGCAGATTGCACATCAGGGCAATGGGTGCTCTGCAGCAAAACTACACAAAAAGTATTCTTTAGCTGCTGTGCCTTTCTTTATCCTGTTTCTTTACCCCAATCCTCCCTTCAGATACAACTCAGAATCTCCCTCTGCTGCAGTTTGTTATAGTTTCACTTAGGTTCCTACATACTCCCAAAAGGGTTTTGCAAAAGTTTCAATCATCAATCAATCTTAAAAGGAAAAACTAGCTTTAAATGGATAATGAGAGAGAAAGATTAAAGTCAGTCCTTCAGAAACAAGAGAGAACCTGGCTGGTGAAGTAACATGAGTGAGGCAGTGACCTCCAATTGTGGAAAGTCACCATGAACTCCAAGACAGGAAGAACAGACTAATGGACTTGAGTAGATTATGACAGTGGTTTTCAACCACTGTATCACCCCAGAGCAGTAAGTGTGTCACAGAGAGCTGGGGAGATGGCTGCATTTGGCCTTGGGGGGGGGGAGGGAAGAGCAGTGGGTTGGTGTGCCCTGTAGTCAAGATATGCAACCAAGTGCATTCTGGTCTGCAAAAGGATAAGAACCACTGGGTTAGAATAAAAAGTGTTAAAGCTAGTACATTTAAGAGCTTTAGCAGAGGCAGGACAAGTTGAATATTAACATGCTGGCAGATACAAGTGAGTTCTGGCTAGGGTTACCAGATGTCAGGGCAAAGGAGGACATGTCCTTTTTACCTTCACGTCCTCCATCCAGCAGGCATTTTTAAAATACAGGATTTTGTCTGGCTTTTTACTTACAGGAGTTAAAGTATGCTGGAATGCCCCAGAACACCCTGTTTTTAGGGGGAAGCATTCCAGGGCCCACTAAAAACAGAAGACTATGTCATTAATACTACATTTTCTCCATGTTTCCTCCAATGTCCTCCTTTTCGTACTTCCCTGTCCTTTCTATACTTTGGAATCTGGTAACCCTGCTTCGGGGGGGTGGGGGGAGCCAAGGTTCACTTCTAGCAGACAGCACATGCCAGTCCAGTTTTCCCTGCCAACACCAGTTTTAAAACACACCTATTGTTGAGCACTGCATTTTAAAGACACCTATTGGCAAAAATAAAGGGATCCCCTAACAACGGACAGGATGCAGCAAAATCAGTGCAGGGCAGCTGCCCGCCCCATCCCCATGCCTGCCCCCTTTCCACCTCCCTCAATTGCCCCAGCCCCTCTCCATTCACTTGTCGCAGGTGCTAGTCTCGCCTCCCCCAGCCCCCAGCCGCGAAGGTCAGAGGAGGCGCCGCCGAGCGAGCAATGCACAAACCGGAGCAAAGGTAGGGCAGGCCCCGCAGCCGGCTGCGAGCACCGTGACCTCACCTGCGGCCAGCCGGCGGCTCTCGCGCCCCAGTCTCAGCGAAAGGAGAACAAGCCCCGCCCACTGCCACTCACCTTGCCCTGGTCCCCAGCGTCCTCCATTCCTATTGGCCGCCGCGACGCAAAGAACGCTGAACTCTTGCCTCATGGGACGGAAGGCCTCCTCCCTATTGGCTCCTGTGGATGAGTCCCCGCCCATCAATATCCGGGACATTCGCCCCGCTAGAAACAGGGGAGGACGTGGGGAAGAGACCCGCGTAGTGGCGGCTGCCATTGGTGGCTGCTGATTGGTTGGTTGCCGGACGGCGTTCGAGACGTAGGGCCGTACAATTGGTCAAGAGAGGGGGGAGGAGGCATACGTCACTCCTTTTCCCTTCGGGCTAGCTGGTCTAGAACAGAGATTTGTTGCGCGTGCGGAGCTGACGCTACCTTGGATTGGAGGAGGGGCGTTCACGTGACTTGTAGCTGCTGATTATGGCTGTGGCTTGGTGGGGCGGCGTGGCCGATGTAAGGCAGAGGCAGGCGGGTTCGGGTACCTCATGTCACTACCCCGGGCCCCCAAACTTGCTCTGCACAGCAGTCCCCAAAAGGAGGGGTCCTAGGGTGGATTGGAGTCCGGCTTGCTAGCCGCTCTCCTGGGCTGGATTTGAGTCTGGGACCCTGCAGCTGCCTCACATCCCCCCATCATAAGCTGGAGCCCAGGACTGGGTCATAGACACTATTTCCTGTGATAAATGTGTTAGTTTCAAAGTGCCCTAAGACTCCCTGGTGGTTTTGCTGAAAAAGGGTAACGCAGCTCACACTTTGGAATAGCTACACCTGGAAGTTTTCCTCCTTTGAGCACAGCTCTGATGCATTCGGAAATAGGTGTGTCCATGCTGGAGTGCCTGATTGGTCAGAACTTTTTGTCCTAGCCTGTCAGAAGAGGGCAGGCAGCCACTGCCCTTCCCACCCCCCCCCCACCCCCTGTTTGTATGTGGGGGCTGCATGGCCCCCCCGCCCCAGTTTCAGTTCTTCCACCTTTGCGTTGGTTGTGGAACTGCTCATTCCTTGCGTCTGCAAGCAGCCTGTCGTTTGTTCACTGTCTGAGCTTTTTGTCTGACTGGGAGCACCTATTTATGGACCTAGGTACACCAAAGGTCTCTCCGTTTGGGCCGGAACATCACCCTACTCCATCGACTGCCGTGCCAGGGTTCAAACTTTGTGCCAAATGTGGCAGGGCCTTCCCGCAGGTTGATCCCCACAAGAAGTGCCTCCGGTCCCTGGGTGAAAGCCACATGGTCACCACATGCTCCATCTGTCTGTCCTTCAAACCAAGGACAATCAAGGACAGGGAGCAAAGGCGCCGTGCCCTGGCCTCCAAGCAGGCTCTGCACTCCTCTCCCGAGGATTCTGGACCTCCTTCGGCACTGTTTGCCAGTTTGGCACCAGAACCTACCTGGCACCATGCTGACGGGCCACAGGACAAGCTCGGTACTGACCTTGGTACTGCAGTGCCGACACAGCCCCACGTATCCCACACAGGGCTCTTCCTGGGACCGGTCGTGTTTGACTCCGGTACTAGGCTGCTGACATAGCCCTGCGTCTTCAACACGGGGCTCTCCCTGGGACTGGTCACGGTTGGTGCTGATCCCATCAACCCTGGGGGCAGTGGAGGCTACCAGGGTGTTCCTCCTGCTCCCTACACCTCCCTTCCCAGCGCCGGTTAGAAGGGGCAAGCCAGCCTTCATGTCAAGGGCCTGGGCCCAATAGAAGCAGCACCGCTCTCCTTCCTCGCCACCGGCCCTGGGCTCCGAAACTTCAGACCCTGGCACTCCATTGGGTCCCGCTACCGTGGAGCTGTCTCCTCGGCAGGCTATCACCCTGCCATCTCCAGTACCGCCCCTGGGTCCTGAGATGCTTCCCCTTGTTCCAGCCTGGGGGAAGGGACTTCAAAGAGCTCTAAAAGGCCTTGGCGCCGGGTGTTGGCGCCTTCATCCCTTTGGTACTGCCCTCACGAATGGTCACTGCAGGAGGCCCCTGCGACCACGCTGGTACCACCCTCGGCACCAGGGACAGGCTTAAACCTGGTACTGTCCTCTTAAACGGGCAACCTGTTGGCACATTTTGATGTTCTGCGCTGCATCTCAGCCCACATGGGGATGGAGGTCCAGTACTCCGAGGTGCCTTCCGATGCCCTGTTCGGCCTGGTGTTCTCCTTGGTGGAACCAGTCACGGTTCCCCTCCACCCTAGCATCTGGGACCTGGCCTCCTCTTGCTGGCAAAACCCGGGTTCTATCTCCCTGGTCTCAAACACGGCGGGCCTCAAGTACAGGGTCCCGGGGTCAGAGTTCGCCTCACTTGCCCTTCACCCAGTCCCACTTTGTGCTGTTGTAGAGGTGGCCTTAGGGCCGGGACAGACTCCCCACAATCCCCTCCCAACATTGAGGGATGCAAGGGAATTAGAGCTACTGAGAAAGAAAGTATGCTCTTCCTCAGCCTTCCAGTTGCAGGTCGTGAACAATCAGGCCCTAACAAGCAGATACATGTTGGATGTGTGGGAGTCAATAAACAAATTTAGACATCAACTCCCACCAGAGGCCAAGGAAGAGTATGATACTTTCTTGAAGGAAGGTAAAATAGCCTCCCAGGACCTCCTTTTGTCTGCCTGGGATGTGGTGGATACAGCAGCACACACTATGACCACAGCGGTATTCCTGCACCGGCGCAGCTTGGCTTCAGGAAGCCAGAGTGCTCCCGGCCTCTCAGCAGATGGCCCTCGATCTCCCCTTCAGGGGTGATTCCCTCTTCCCACAAGAGACCTTGGCCGTCTTGAGGACCACTTGCGACCCCCAGGGGGAGTTAAATTATCTTGGCCTTCTCCTGACTGGGCCTCTTCCACATCCTCCAGACCCATAAGGCCCCATAGTAGGCTGACCCCCCTCCCTCTCCTCAGTAGTAACTGGTGAGGACTTAATCCTCACCACTACAACTTCAGTTCGAAACCCAGCGGGGGGGACCTTCCCAGCAAGGCCCTTCCTTGTGTAACTGCGAGGAGGGATCCCAACTGCTCAATTAGCACTACTGTGTATGGTCACAGCCATGCTATCTACCATCCAGACTGCCGTGGAGTGCCCTCTGCCTTGGTACCATTTTTCCGAGTTGATAGACAGCCTTCCCCTCCCTGCCCCCGGGCGAGGGTGGACGGTTCAGAGGCTAAGTAACCTCTCTTCCTTCAAGTAGGATTAAGGCTGGGCACATATCCACACTCCCATTGTTTACCCAAATACGTCAACACCTGAGAGGACTTTATCCCTCCCATCCTCCTCCTTGACTACCACAGTGATCACAATGGGGCTCTGTGGTCAAAATCCTGTGGGCATCCCTTAGAGGACAGTTTTTGCCCCAGGGCACTATCACACCCCTTACACAATGCCCCCCTTGGACGGCAGCTCCTCCACCTTTTGGAGACATAAGGGTTCACAGACCATACTTCAGACATCGAAGAGTTTATCGCTCCGTCAATCCCAACTCCGAACTAAACGGGACCCTCCTGTTTACTGCGACTATTTCCATACAGGGGAGCTTCACTCCTGCATGCTTCCCTGTAGACATAGTACTACCTGATTGTTCAGTACTAGGTGGTCGAAGCCCCCTTGTTGACCCTTGTTTCTTTCCCATCTGCTTCCCTGCCCCGAAAGTGGCGGGAGGGGAGCCTCTCTCTACCCTTCTTATGTGCTGCCCTAAGCCCCTTCCAATTGTCACTAATGGAACCAGATTAAACATAGCTTGCGTCTGATCGACCCCATCCAAGGCCCTAAAGTATGTGCCTCCAGCTCGGGATACGGCAGCCCCTTCCTGAACCCATAGAGCAGACATATTGTTTCCACCTGTCAAGTATCAGATGTGGGCTGGAGCCTGTCTAGGGACACAGGCCTTAATAACTCATTTGTAGGCCCCATGACAGCGATGAAACCCCTACACTCGCTACTGCCAGCTGGTTCACAGCATAGTGAATGATTTGCTGAGCGGTCGCACCAGCTGAGCCCCAGCTTCATTTCTGCCTCCCCTAACGAACAATGGCTCCTTTCCTTCTCTGGGCCTCTTGTTCACAGCCACCCAGAATGTGGCGTGGAGACCAAACATGCGTACGTGGGGTCTCTTTGATGAGGTGGACTGGTATTACTTTCCCTTCCTTTTTCTCCCCAAATCTAATGTGGCCATTCCCTCCCACTCAAATTGGGGGCTCTCAGGTCACAGCCATCAGAGGAAAAGAGGTAATAATACCAATGTTCCTCTCCCACCCCTTTGTTGCTCCGTCAGAGTTGAACATGCTTGTCTCTCTGCTTTCATCACTAAACTTGCAGTCAAAGCCGCCCGGTCAGCTCAGCGGGCAGGCAAGACATCTTTATCCTCAGAGTCAAGGGTCCAAGGCTGGTGAAGGGCAACCCAGCTGGGCTCCATAGATATGGTCCGCATGTGGAGCACAGACAGCTAATGTAGGAGGACAGACAGATAATTAATTACATTTACCTTTAAAGTATATGTTAATGTTCTATATATGTCTTTCAGTGTCATAAGTAAAATAATTTTGTAACCCTGTGTAATGGACATTGTGACCAATGTCCAACAGGACTCTGTATTGTCAGTTTGGAACTCCTGCTTAAACACTGAATTCCATTTTGGATACTTGATGAAATCTGGTTTAGGCGTATGCTGTATATGTTCTCTTAAATGTGTGAAGAAGGTGTGTGAATGAAGGGCATGTGAGTGAAGAGGCCAGTTTCAACTGCCAGCCTGTCCTGATGAAGCACAAGTACCATCTAACTGGCTGAACAATGCGG
>ML681990.1:13682574-13710797 GCA_007922195.1 Podocnemis expansa
AAGATCCTGCTAGTCTTTTCTTTTTACTAGGGGGTGCTCTCCTGGGTACCCTTTTTGGTATAACACCTTCTCCAGTATATCTTGTTTTCTCCCTAGGGGCCTTTCCTATGGGAGCCCCAATCCTGACTCACACCTTTGTCCATCGCCAGAGCTAAGGTTGGTGCCAAACCGATTGGGCTCTTCCCAGTGATGCGAGGTCATGTAAGCCAACGTGAGCCAAATCCCATAGGCCATGGAGATCCTGCACTTGGGATTATCGTATTTATGAGCCCTCTCCTAAGCGTCGCATCATTGCAATTAGCCTCTCGCCCCTATGCTCTTTCAGCTGTTTGCCACTGCCGAATCCAGGAAATAAAAGGGGGGAAATAATGACAATATTACTTCCTCGTTCCTTCACAAGATAATCAATACTGACTCCTTCCTCTTCAACAGGGACCGCCACAGCATCATTGGCACACTAACGTAGGCCTGGAATCTGTTCATCAGGCTCACGGGAAATTTCCTTCTTGCTCTGCTTTGTATAGGGCCATTTGGTGGGTTAGGCATCTTCCCTTCCCCATGCCGATCCGGGTGCCTCATTCCTAAATGTGGTGTATCAGGTTGTTAGCTGCTGGTGCCAGCTGTCCGCACATCCCCCTTCCTAGCTAGGACAAAGTAACTCTCCTAGTCCCTATGCGCCTCTGGTAGTCCATCCCTTCTTCAGACACCAAGCGCACCAGGTCCATGCTCTCATTGGGCTCATAGGCCACAAGTGCTTTACACTGCCCAACCAAGGGAAGCGCGGTCTACCTCTCCTCTACCATTTATTGCAGTGTCAGTACCCATCACTCCCAGGCCGACAATCCTACAGTCTTCTGAAATTCCATATAGGAGGTACGTTAACTGGTGTTGCTGCCAGAACACTAACCCCTCTGGCTCTCTCATGCCTCTGCCAATACACTTTTAGGCAGAGCAGTTAGACTTGCATTTCTTGACGATAGCCACAATGCATTGGTGTCACGTTTACGTGTATGATGACCTCAGGCCCTCCTGCACAAGTGCAACAATTGGTGCTTGGACAACCTGGGCCTACTTCTCTCCACTGGGTTAGGTCCTGCAATCCCAAGTTACCCTTGCCTGGATGACGGTCCTTAGGTCGATTCCTTAGACCTCCTGAGGACTTTGCTCATTGGACAGCTACTCAAGTCAGAGACATGCTGTGCTGAAGGTGGAAGAGCCAACTCCAGCTGCCGTCCATCAGCATGGCTAGCAGTCACCTATTTCTGAACGTATCCGAGCAGTGCTCAAAAAAGAACGATGGGTTACTTACCAGTAACTGTCCTTCTTCAAGATGGGCTGCTTGGATTCATTCAGATCCCTCCCCCCATCCCCACATCTGGAGTTGGCGACTCCTAGGAACTGGGGAGGGGCTGGGTGGCAGTCACATATATAGCCATGGGGGGCTTTGGGGGACAGTGGCTGCCTGCCCTTTTCTGACAGGCTAGGGCAAAAAGTTCAACCAATTAGGTGCTCTGGCACGGAGACACCTATTTCTGAATGAATCCGAGGAGCTCATCTCGAAGAAGGACAGTTACTGGTAAGTAACCCACCGTTACAGGACTCTCAGCCTGATTTTGAACTTGAGGACCCCTGAGATTGTGTGTTCAAGTTCAATCTGAATTTGAACCCTTCTCCATTTTGTTAAGGTGATCTGTCTTTTTGTGCCTCTTGATGCACAGCAAAGGCTGGAAATGTTTTTTTCTGCATTTTTCCCTCCTCAGTAATGTCATGCTTCCCTTTTCTCTCTCTGAGTATATCTGTGCTGCAGTGTAAGATCATGGTTAGTAGAAGTGGAATTAAAAGATCCTTTAAGGGTTTCTTAAAATAAGTTTGAGCATCTTGTTCATATCTTAGATTAGGAATTATTGCCTTGGGTCTCAACATGGGACTTCAGCATCTACCCTGCATTATGTGGGGACTGGGCTCAAAGCCACCCATCCATATTCCAGACATCCTAGCACCCTCCACGTATGTGACCACTCTGGCTCTTTGTCTGTGGTGTAGTCTGAGAAAACTTGACTATTTATGACAAAATTAAAATTCAGTCCATAAGACTGGTGGATACTGTTGATGAATTTCTAGAGCAGGCGTGGCCAAACTGCGGCTCAGGAACCACATGCGGCTCTTGAATGAAAAAGTGTGGCTCACGGAAGAACGTCAGCAAATCAGTTTAGTAGGTAAAAGTATATGGCTATATGCCTCACTGCAGCTCTTGAAGATTTAATAATCAACTTGTGTAGCTCTTGAGTTCCATAAGTTTGGCCACCCCTGTTCTAGAGCATGAGTGGGTTGCATTTACATTGCAAAGTTAGGCATCTGGTTCTGGTTCACCTGAGAGAAAAGCTCAACCACTGAGAAAAGTTTTCTTCCTGTTCAGTACTTTATCTTGTCTTGAGTGAAACAAATTCCAAAGAGGTAACTGTGTTAGTCTAGTTCAGCAAAACAACCAGGGAGTCCTGTGGCACTTAAAGACTAACTAATTTATTTATTGTATCAGCTTTCTTGGAAGCAAATCCCACTTTGTCAGACTCTGAACATGGGAGAACTTCAAAGTGTCTGACAAAGTGGGATTTGCTCCATGAAAGCTCAAGCAATAATTAAATTAGTTAGTCTTTAAGTGCCACAGGACTCCCTGTTTGTTTTGAGTGAAACAGGTGCTGATGAAAGCAAACCGAAAGATTAGAGGGTTTTAAACACTGAATAAGAAATAACTCCCCCCTCAAATTTGTCTCTAACTGATTTAGGTTTATTATGTTCCAAAGGGGTAGATGTGTTAACCTAGTTCAGCCAATCCACAAAGTAGCCAGGCGATGGAGCCATCTGCCTAAGCAATAGGGTGTGTACAGGGCCAGCACTACACGGTAAGCAGCCCCTGCGTTGCAGCGGGGCGCTGGCATTTGAGGGGTGCCAAAAGGGGACAGTGCTGTTGTGCTCCCCTGATGACATCACTCGTATGCGCCAGCGTCGCTCTGCTGCAGGGGGGCCCCACAATCCCCAGCACCGTTCCTGGGGTTGTAGCGTGTTTCCCACTTTCCAGTTAAATGATTAAGAGCATTCCCATCTTGTCACTCCTTCCTTCTAAATTCAAGAATCCACAAAGTCTTCTTGCACTGAGAATTCCAAAACCATTGCCCAGTGCAAGGAGTGCCAAAATGATGTGCATTGCAGGAGTGCAGGGTAGGTGAGCCCCTGGGCTAGGAAAAGCCACACTTATTTCAAATGAAAGAAACAAGAAGTCTGGTGGCACTTTTAAAGACTAACAAATTTATTTATCACATGAGCTTTTGTTGGAGAAATCCCACTTCGTCAGATGCTTTGAAATGGGGAACCTGATGAAGTGGGATTTTCTTCCCATGAAAACTCCTGTGATAAATAAATTTGTTAGTCTTTAAAAGTGCCTCCAGACTCCTTGTTTATTTTGCTAGGCTAGACTAACACAGCTATGCTTGTGGAATGGTGGATTACTCACCAGTAACCGTCCTTGTTCAAGATGGGCTGCTCAGATCCATTTAGTAACAGGTGTCTCCATGCTGGTCATTTATTCCGACCAATCCAGCGCTCTGGCACAAAGACACGTATTACTGAATGCCTCCGAGCAGCGCTCGAAAAAGTACTTTATTTCAAATGGTGTGTCATCTCTCTAACCACATTAACCATCAAACCCTTTCACTCTGGTTTCTTTCTTAGGCTTCCTACCCTCCCTGAATGCACAGGATGAAGTTGTGTGAAAATCTCCCTTTAGCTTCCTCTCCTTGAAGTCTCAGTTTCCTTATGGATCCTTTGATCTTTGCATTTTGACCACAGCATCCTGCACATGCTAATAGCCACACAAACTTTTTGCGTCGCCTGCCTTGGTCACAGAATTTTAGAAGATTAGCACCGGAAGGAGGTCATCTAGTGCCAAACCCCTGCTCAAAGCAAGACCAAACCAACTAAATCACCCCTAGCATCTCTCCTCAGAGGGTATGCTACCCTGTTAAAAGACCTTTACTATTTCATCTATACCAGGGTTCTCAAACATGCAGCCCCTAAAGCTATTTTGTGTGGCCCCGCAATGACACTATTGTTACTGATATGTGCAATATGGATGTATGAAAAGGTTTCAGTGGTGCAGCCGTTGGGCTAATGTACCTCATGTGGTCCTTGTGGTGATTTGAGTTTGAGACCCCTGGTCTACACTCCTTCTCTGGGGGGGTTCTTCCCCTGTCCCATAGGGCAGTGTTTCCCAACCAGTGTGCCACGGCACCAGAGGCGGCCCTGGGGGGGGCGAGGGACCCAGGGCACAGGCCCAGCCCCCACCCCCAGCTGGAAGGCCCCGCCCCCTGGCCAGGGATAGGGCCGGAGAGGGGGCCGCGCTGCCGTGGGCAGCTACGCCGCGGTGTGGCCAGGCTAGAAGCGGCCGCTGGAGGCCGGGCCTGTGCCCGTGGGTGTGGGCGCGGGCCAAGCCTCCTGCAGCCCCTTCTGGCCCGGCCCCCTGCCTGCTCTATTCCTGGCCGCGGCGGGATCAGGCCGGACATCCGGGGCACTGGTGCTGGGACCCGGGGCACGTGCCCTGGGGTGTCCAGCGCCAGCGACGCCCCTGCACGGCACACAGGTGTGCCACACATTTTTTTGAAAACTTACTCTGAGCGTGCTGGATTGGCTCATGAATATTCATGAGTTCATTTGGCAACGGTATGGTGCTGGGCCTCAAATGAATGAAAGGTAGCAAGGTGTGCCACTGCAGAGAGAAGGTTGGGAAGCTCTGCCATAGGGGCAGGCTCTCGCTCCGGCGGCTGAGGAACTACAAATCCCAGGGTCCCCTGGGAGGGGCGGTGTCCTGCTCAAAATATTCCGGGCGCGGCGGAAGAGCGGGAGGAGCTGGTTCCTGGAAGGGGTGGCCCCTTTCCTTTCAGTCGCTGCGGGTCCGAGCAGCTGGAAGAGGGACGTTGTCCGGCGGTGAGTGAGTTCTTGGGGTGGACGCTCTCCCCCCAGGCGGTGTTTGTTGGTCTTTCCCCGGGGGCAGGAGGAGGTGATGTTGGGGAGCTGGGGAGAGGTCTGCTCACAGCTGCGTAGCAACTTTCCTCCTTTCACTTTCGTTTTCCGCTCCTGGGGTGAGGCTGGAGCAGACTGCCCCAGTGGGGGGCATGCTCTAGGGCTTGGCAGGAGGAGGTAGGGGGTAACCCACAAGACCTGGCACTGGGGGGCTCACCCCCATTGTAAGATTGTCACCCACAAAATGTGGGTTTGACCCCCCCAATTTCCCTTTTATTGTCTGTCCCCTTCCTGGCCTGTGCCCTACCCAGGACTTGGTCTTGGGAATCTTGTCCCTTCCCTAAGATTTTCTGGGTCTGTTCTCGCCCAGCCTGCCCCAATAATTAGAGCTCTGTGCGGATACAAATAAGTGGATCTGTATCCAACCTGCATCTGCAAGAAATGGTCCGCAGATATCCGTGTTGTATCTGCGGGATATCTGCATATTTGCAGGGCTCTAGCTCTGTGCAGGTAAGAATATGTGGATCCATAGCTGAGCTGCATCCGCAAGAAATGGTCCGTGGATAGGGCTCTACTAATAATCTCTTGTGAGCCCATTTGAAATGTCACAGGCCAATGGGTTGGTGTCACATGTGGAGTTGTGATGTCAGAGTTGGGTCGTCTAAGTAAAGTGGCAACTCTACATCTGCTTCACATCGCTGGAAGCAAGGAATATTGGTGTAAAGGAGTTTTGCTTATAGTATTTGAGAACAAGAGAGCGTGAAAGGGGTACATGGAAAAAATGACTGTCTAGATAAAATAACAAAGGAGCAGGCTGCTTCCTTAAGATTTTAAAATAATCAATAAGGATAATGAGCTTTAAACACTGATAAAAGAAAATAAAGTTTTTTGACACGCATAGTCTGTGAAACTCACTGCCACAAGACATCAATGAGGTTAAAAGTGCCTCAGGCTTCACAAGATGACTTTCTATTTACATGAATAATGAGAATATCATCTGTAAGTTGGGGTGGGAAACACATATAATTCCTCTGCATTAGAATATAAGCCTGGGGGCTAGGGAGAAATTTCCAAAATGGCAGTTCATTTCATAATTGCCATAAGCTGTGTTCATGAGTGTTGGTGTGAAACTTCTGTTCCTGGCCACTCTTGGAAGCTGGGCATACCATTGACTTGCTCTGATACATCAGTGCCAGTGAGTGGTGCTGAAGGTGGTCAGTAGTGGAAGCCTAGCAGAGAGAAGTGGATCTTCTGAAGTTACATGGCATCTGAAATTAGGGAAGAAATTCCACTCATGCGGAAGAGGCATGGAGGTGCTTATGAGAAAAGGAGACTAGAGGTGTGTAAATGCATATTGTGTTGCACAGGACACTGGGCCCAGTTAGCTGTTTCCATACAAGTCTCCCTGAATATACAGATGGCACTTTGGGGCTGAGGTGGATCGGACCTAACCAAATTATTCTTCTAAGTGTCTGACAAAGTTGGCTTTCTCCTACAAAAGCTCAAACAATAAATAAATTTCTTGGTCCTTAAGGGCCACAGGACTCCCGATCATTTTCCATTATTGAAATATCGATAAGAACAGTAGTTGTGTGGTGTGCCACTGAATAGAGAAGATGAATTCTGATAGCCTCTATCCTTGCATTGGCATATATTTGGCTGAATGAATAGGAGACTCTGGAGTTGGGGAGAGAGCAAGGAAATGGTTTCTTGGTGAGAACAACAGGCTTGAGTATGAATGATGAGGAGACTGTTGACTAGTGCAGGTATTCAAGTGGAAGAAAAAGAGGTAAAATCCTAAGACCAGAACAAGGAAGGAATGTATAGAATGTTCTTATGATGGTTTATAAGAACATTGTAAGAAGAGAACAAGGAAGGTATGTACATAACATTCTCATGATGTTTTTATAATAACTTTGAAAGAACAGAACAAGGAAGTAAAATGTAGAAGCCATCCCTCTTTTGTCATGGTATGGCAGATGTGCCAGAACGGGAGAATTGCTGCTGGCTTTCCCTGCTAAGACATTTTTGTGCTTCAGTTTGTTGCTTCTCTTCATCCATTCATTCATCTAACTAGGCTCCTTGAGGACTGCAGTAATCTGCGAAAATAAGTGGCGGATCATCTCTCAGAAGAGGGGAGGGAGAAAAGGGACTGATGTAACTGAATGATAACATTGAGGAGAGAGAGAACAGATTGGAGTTCTTGCTCATGTAAGGCCATGATGATTGTACTTCGATATTTTGTTTCATTCATGGATCTCAAAGGGCTTTACAAAGCCTTTTATCATCAGAGGAAATTGGGTAGATGTGTACTCAATTCATGGACAGGATGATTCTTCCTGTTTTCTTTTCTCCTGGATCTTGACTTCCTGATTGATAACCTGGCATATTTATTCATTGATGACACCATGGACCACTTGATTTAATTTGTTCTACAATAATTCCAGTTAGGTATAGGGGTTTCTTGAAGTTGTGAGTCTCATGAAAACATTCTGTCTACTATAGTCTAGATACTTGTATAATCCCCCCTTCTAACTTTCTATTGATTTATTCTTCTTGCAGCAGGGAATTGAGCCACAGAGAGGTTAAGTGACTTTCCTAAAGTCTCACAAGAAGTCTATTGTTATACCAAAAAGGGCACCCAGGAGAGCACCCCCTAATAAAAAGAAAAGACTAGCAGGATCTTATTCAGGGGGACAAGGCAATATGCCACATTTATTGTAAATAAGTAAGGATAGCAAAAAGCGCACACGCGCGCGCGCACACACACACACACAAAGTTCTGCAACCTGGTATGATATAATTACCAGTCCTTTCATGTGTTGCTTGAGCCAGCCTAGTGGCCAACTAGGCTGGGCACAAGGAGGGAGCCAGGCCTCTGTCGGTCGCGATCCGATGCTCCAGGATGACAGTTGCAGAATGAGACCCCAAAGGTTTCATGCTCTCACCCATCTTTTATACTTGCTGGCCTTCATGTAAGTCTATGGGATTTGCTGTGTCATGTAGCCTCAGGGTTCCTGGGAGATCATTGGTCCCCAGTCACTTGCAGACTTGATTGTATTTTGTTCTTTTCTTTCTGGGGTGGCTCCTTCTGTTTGCTTTAATGAGATGTCCGCATTGTTCAGCCAGTTAGATGGTACTTGTGCTTCATCAGGACAGCTGGCAGTTGAGACTGGCCTTTTCACACACACGCCCTTCATTCACACACCTTGTTCACACATTTAAAAGAACATATACAGCATATACCTTAACCAGATTTCATCAAGTATCCAAAATGAAGTACATTGTTTAAGCAGGAGTTCCAAACTGACAATATGGAGTCTTGCTGGCCATTGGTCACAATGTCCATTACACAGGGTTACAGTTATCTGTCTGGGCTCCTCATTATGACAAAGCTAGGAATTGAATCCTGATCTCCCAACTCCCTTAGTTTAACCACAAGACCATCCTGTCCCTCTCCCTTTCTTTTTTATTCCAGTTATTTGTTGTCTACTTCATTCATTTTTCAGCCTTCTTCATTTGTGGACTCTTAATTTCAAACAGAGGTCCAGACCCCTTTGGAAGTCTTAGACATAGGCTGTGGACCCCCAGGGGTTCATGGACCACCATTTGAAAATCACTGACCTAGTTGGTACCTCATGGGTGTCCCCAGGTTCCTAAATGTTATATTTCTTAGGGGCCCAAACTCTCCTCAAATAGCTTGAGTTTATTCGCACTTGTAAGGCGTATTTCTAACCTTTCAAATCATAGGAATTAATGATCTCATCTTGGCAGAGGGAATATAAGTTTATCATTAGGGGTCTCAAACTCAAGTCACCACAAGGACCACATGAGAACTAGTATGTTAGCCCAAGGGCTGCACCACTGAAACCTTTTGATACAACAATATTGCAAATATCGGTAACAATAGTGTCATTGTGGGCTGCAGGAAATAGTTTTGGGGGCTGCATGCTGCCCACAGGCCACATGTTTGAGACCCTGGTTTATATACTGCAGTTTTAGGAAAAGGCTCATGTACGAAAGCTGATCTACAGATCTCTCTGCCACTTATATGATAGAATTGAAAATGGTCTCTATCTAAAGAAAATAAATAGTCCCTCTGAGATGGACTGTAAAACATGGAAATGTTTGGTTATTTATTCCTCCCTGCTGGGTGCATGGTGTAATAATGTCTAATTAGTTCACTGTACTGCCGGTGCAGCATGTTGTTACTCATTAGCATTCCAGAAAGTATGGCTGTTACTGTCCCTTTCATAAGAAGCAGCTCCAGGTGGTTCATTTTTCTTCCTCCTTTTTTGTCTGCTGATGGCTTATGAACAGCTCAAGGAAAGAGTGACAAGATTTGGACATCATTATTACATTGTCATCTCATTCTTTTCTCCTTTCTTTCACTCCCTTATCCTTTCTTCCTTCCCCTACATCCTTCTCATTGTCTTCCTCTCCACTCTCTTTAAATCAGTATTGTTCTATTGATCGATCTTCCATCTGTTAAGCACCTGAACAACACATGCAGAAAACAGGCAGACTTAGAAGTTTGAACAAAGGAGTGGGATTCAGGACTCTTTCAAATATGTGCCTCCATAGCTATTTGATTCTGGGCAAATCACACAAACACAATGTTCCTCAGTTTCCCTCTTCTTTAAAATGGGGTTGATAATACAGTCTTTCTACAAGATGCATGAAATTTAATCCAATAGTATTTGTAAGGCATTTAGTTGGAGGACACAAGGGAAGCGAAGTGGTATTAACTATACAACAAAAGCGAAGTTTTGTGTGTTTTGTGGTTCTTTGCCACAGAATTCATCCATTGCTTCAGAATTGTGCTCTGGAATCTCATCTTTAGATGGTTCGGGTTTTTTTTGTTTTTTTTTTTTAAACTAAGTTCATTTGTAAAGTTAGTAGCAACCTCTAAAATGTGTGTCAAGTGTAAACTGCTGTCTGTCTGAGGCTGCAAAAAGTCTGAAACAATGGTTTTGAGGGTGTGGTCTGTCCCAGTCACCTTACTCAGGGCTCTATCAATTCCACTGCTATGTGGCTGCTGAATTTGGCATTATTCAATATATCATTGGATTTGGCTTTATTATTACTGAATTTATCAATTTCTGGCAGCCAGATACTGGTGATTTGTTTCCTAGTCACCTTTAAGCTTTGTACCACTTTGGTCTCGGGCCTGATTCTGACATAGCATGGTGACCGTTAAAGCTGCAGCATAGTCAGGAAAGAGTCCTTCCTTCCTGCCTGGTTAACTCCTCCCTTCTCAAGAAAACATGTTCTGAGGTTCAAGATGGTTTTAAGCAATGACTGTGTGTGTGAAACAGTTGTTACATTGGCCACACAGTCCTTGCTCTCCTAGCATCTGAGTCATTGCTTAGAAATATTCTTTGAGGTATGTGGAATGTGAAAGATGCCAGATGTAACAAGATCATCCTCTAAAAAACAAAATCTTTGAAATGTGGGGCTTATTTGGGGGCTGAGAAGACTGTCAATTAAACATGGGGTCTGGAGCCAGGCCTAGATTGAGGCAGGGGCTGCTGGCCCTTGCCTAACAGCCCCAGGGCCTCTCTCCCAAATCTGGCCTATGTGGCAGCTGCTGCTGCTCAGCTGCAGACTGTCTGCCCAGCCCCTGGGCTTACTGGTGTTCACCAACCAGCCAAGGGGTGTGGTAGAAGTACCCAGCCTTTGGTCTACCCCTCCTGCAGCGTGGCCTGTGGCCCCTGTACTCTGGCGTGTCCCCCCCCCATCAGCCCCCCCCCCCCCCAACAGCATGGCCTGTGGCCCTCCCCTGCAGCAAGGAGTGACACACACACACACGCGCGTGCACGTAATTACCAGTCCTTTCATGTGTTGTTTGAACCAGCCTAGTGGCCGACTAGGCTGGGTACACAGAGGGAGCGAGGCCTATGTCGGTCATGATCCCATGCTCCAAGATGACAGTTGCAGAATGAGACCCTGAAGTTTTCATGTTCTCACTCATCTTTTATACTTGCAGGCCTTCAGGTAAGTCTATGGGATTTGCTGTGTCATGTAGCCTCAGGGTTCCTGGGAGATCATTGGTCACCAGTCACTTGCAGACTTGATTGTCTTTTGTTCTTTTCTTTCTGGGGTGGCTCCTTCTGTTTGCTTTAATCAGAGATGTCCGCATTATTCAGCCAGTTAGATGGTACTTATGATTCATCAGGGCGGCTGGCAGTTGAGACTGGCCTTTTCACACACATGCCCGTCATTCACACACCTTGTTCACACATTTAAAAGAACATATACAGCATACGCCTAAATCAGATTTCATCAAGTATACAAAATGGAATTCAGTGTTTAAGCAGGAGCTCCAAACTGACAATATGGAGTCTTGTTGGACATTGGTTATAATGTCTATTACACAGGGTTACAGAATTATTTTACTTATCGCACTGAAGGACAGATACCCAACATTAACTATCATATACTTTAAAGGTAAATGCAGTTCATTTTGTCTTTCCCCCTATATTATCTCTCTGTGCCCCACAACACAAGCATGGGGGGTGTGTGCAATGGCAGTGGGAGCTACAAGGGTGGGTAGCCATGCTCCCCCCACCCCCCATCCTTTGGGCCTTGATCTGCCCTTGTCCAAAGCTGTCAACATGTGTCCTTTGAGGAAGAAGGCTGGGAAATAATGGAATAACACAAGTTGCAACGGGGTAGTCGAGTCAGTCTAGTTCAGCAAAGCAAACAAGGAGTCTGGTGGCACTTTTAAAGACTAGCACATTTATTTATTGTATGAGCTTCTGCGGGAGAAAAATTTGTGGGATTTTCTCCCACCAAAGCTCCTGGGGTAAAGCAAGGCATTACATGATACTTGCTGACAGCATTTTGTTGTATGTATGTGACTGAGCAGAGTTGGTACATGCACTGACTATGAAAGTGTGTATCTGCCTTTTACCAGATATATTTACAGGTGGAGGCCTAGTGGATCTTGCCTGTTCCAGGATACCTGTGGGAGCCTATGGGCCTAGAACGGAGATCTCTATGGGGAGGGACAGGGTTGCCAACCATTCATAAAAAAAGTGTGCAAATTTACTGTTGCCAATAATTTAATGGAAAACATCCATAAAAATCTCACTCGCTCTCCAGTAGGGAGATTAGCCTGCTGCAAAAAGGCTGTTGGTGCTGTAAGAGCACTGCCCTTTTAAGAGCCACTGAAAGTGAAACTGCTGGAGCTGCTGCTTTCTGCAGTAATGGATTTCTTTGTCTGTGAAGGCTCTTGCTGCTTAATTTGCCTCTGTTGGTAGTTTTCCTTGGTGGAGGCCACTTTAGTTTCAGCTGCTTCTGAAAGAGCTTGTGGAGTCTGGGTGTGAGGGGCATGCTATTTTTAGTTCTGTCAGTAAAAACTAAAATGCAAGGTTAGAAAACCTGGATGGAGAGTACTACTTTGTCCCTGCCCACAGGGGCCCAGCTAGGGCTCTCACCAAGAGGAACTGAGGCTAAACCCTACAGGAAGTCCCACCCCAAGGGGAATGAGTGACAGCTGTCCATGATTCCCTGATTGGCTGACACTCTCTATATAAACTCAGAAGCCATTTCTGTGGGTTGTCAGCCTGATGCAGACCTCAGGTGTGCTTCTGTCCTGGACCTTGCTTGCTGTGATCCCTGGCTCTTGATCCTACTGTCTCTGACTTAAGACCATTCCTGATCCTAATGAAAGACCCTTGCCTAGCCTAGCTCAGCTCAGCTCCAATTCTCACCTAACACTCTTGGTTTTTTAATGAACTTTGACTTCACAGTTTTGATCTGAACTGAGTTGATCTCTCATCTTTGGCCCCAGTAGTGAACAGCTCACGGTGCCCACGGGCTGCCCATGTCAGAGTCCTGGCAATACTTCAGTAACAGTAAAAGGAGCATTACTGGCCCTTTTTCTCTTGGACTGTCTAAGAGATTACAGCTTTCCTTTTCTGAGTGTGGCCTTCAAAGCAGCATTATACACTCTTGCCACCTTCAGGCTATTTGTCTGCACCGTGTTGCACCTAGAGGTGCCCCAGAAGGCCATGTGGAAGTTTTGTCTGGCACAAAATGCAGCTGCCCACTTTCTAATGATTATACAAAACCAGTGTGTTGGCCTAAGGTCACTTCCATGTGGAATTCCTGGGATTACAGATGAGCTTAACACAGACCCAGAGCTTTTAGGGATTTTATTTTAGGTCACCTCTCACTCTAAATACTGTTACTGCACTTAACATCAGCTGGGAGGCTTCTGCTTTCTATTCCTGGAATCGGATTATCCTGGCCTGGCATCAGGGTTTTCTTGGCAAGGGTCCCTCTCTTTGGAAATCTGCTGGAGTCTGAGTCTGCCTTACCATCATGCCCTAGAGGCATGTGTTTAGTTTTCTGAGGGTTTCCTGTCTCTGTTGTTGTCTCTCTGTTCTTGTTAGTTTGAAGACTGTTATATTAACAGCTGCAGGGTTAATAGTTCTATATTATCCACTGCGGGTAACCTTGTGTAATTTATTTTTTGAACCTGAAACAACACATTTAAAAGATTCCTAAACAAAGAAGGATGTGAGAGTTCTTGTACTGTTCATTGATGCTGCTTCTATGAAACGTCTTTGCTGTAATACTAAGAACCATCTTGCAAATTTCCTGAAGTTGATGCTAGAACTAAATGCTATAACCATAGGGTACAGGTCCTTGAGAGAACTGCTGCCTAAGGAAAAGGGGTCATGTTGTTGTATGGGAGGTGTGCGCAGTGAATTGGCTTGGAAGACTTTAGTGTAATGGCTAACACCTCTGCTTAACATGCAGAAGGTCCTGGGTTCAATTCCCAGGGGGTTGGACTCAATGATCTCGTGAGGTCCCTTCCAGCCCTATGATTTGATTTGATTTGACTTGATTTTTATCAGTGAAGGTCAGTAAAGGTTGATTTCACTGTGTATCCACACACAGATCCACAGCAAATATTTCCATCAACAATTTTTGGAATTTATAGCTAGGCAAAGTAAGAAAAATGTTTCTTGAGACCTTCTTACAGTTTGATTTAAGGGTATTTATTTTTGTATGTTTCTTTATATGTGGTGCTGACATTTTGCTTTTTAAGTTTAACTTTTTGAATCTGTCTCTACTGTCATTAAACAGTTATTGTCTGCTCTGCCCATAATATCCTACAGCTGTGAAAATTTAAATAGATGATAAAAAAACTTAAAAATAAACATTAATAGTATTTGTCAAAATTATAAATAAAAATTGAATTCTGCCAAGCCTAATGGGAAACTGACACCTCATATTTTGAGCCACAGGAATGAAGATAAGAAATACATTGGATTTGGATGCCAAAACATTGTGATGGCATTGCCAATGAAAAAAAGTACAAGGGCTATTGGATTTGCTTCTTATGGGCATGAGTATTGTCTTGCATTTCGCATGCTGACTGGCTTCTGGTGCTAAGAATGCACTGAATGAGGTCCCAGGATTCTTTTGTATACCAGCACCACAGGCTGAAAGACTTCTGTATCACTCTTTGCTTTTGTTCTTGTCATCTCACAGAGCCCCATCATGGATGAGGCCTTAGATGAACCTCCCACTTCCGCTGTCCTCTTGGACAACTGTCACTTCTCTCAGGTTATCTTTAATAATGTGGAGAAGTTTTACATCCCTGGAGGAGACATAACCTGCTATTATACCCTCACGCAACAAATCACCCCTCGCAGAAAGGATTGGGTGGGCATTTTCCGGGTAAGTGTGTGCTCCAGACCATTAGCCCCCATGCATTGTAAGGTGGTCGGTCACAGAAAGGAATGGCTTGATATGGACATTTCCAGTTATTTCATGCTTGATCCCTAAATGGGGAGTTTGAGACTTTGGAAGAACAAAGCAGCAGTTATTTTTCAATGGCCAACTTGTGTCTGTACTAAATCAAGAGACATGGGGCTTGAATCTCTGCTGTGTTCCTACACTTGGAACAGGACTGGAGTAGTGGAAATTAAGGTGGCATTGAGCCGTCTTCACAATTCCTGAGTACTGGGGCTGTAGGCTGAAATTAGAGCAATTTAATGGCTAATCTGACTTGTGCTCTGCTTCCTAGGGCCTGGAAGGAATAGGCTTGGTGCAGTACATGGTGCCCATAGCTCCCATGAATGCTTTTTCTACTCTAGAACTCCTCTTATTTCCTGCCCCTCCCTTCCCTCTTCTTCCAAGGAGGGAGTAAGCAGGCAAGGGGATTCTTATGGCTTTGTGCAGGCATATAGCCCAAGTTACGACCTCACCCTCTGAAGTATAGCAAGATAAATGTAAACTGAATGATACTGTATAATTGTTTTGTGGTTGCAGGTGGGATGGAAAACAACCCGTGAATATTACACTTTCATGTGGGCTCCTTTGCCGAGTGACCTGAAAAGTGATTCTGTCCTGCAGCAGGAAATTCAGTTTAGAGGTCAGTTGAGAAGGGGTGGGCAGTGCACAGCATGCACGTTGCACACATGCACAATCAGGTATCAGATTGCTCTAGGCTTCACTAATAAGTATTGCCATCTGAAGCTGTACAACTGTTGACTAGGAATATCTTCCTATACGTGGGTAAACCTCATTCAAGGAACTATGGTTATAAGGTGACTTCAGAATAGTGACCCTTAACCTTCTGACAAAGGCTTCCTCCCCCCAAATGTACTGTCAGTGCAGTTCAGCCTGGTGAGAAAGTCCCCTCCTGCTAACGTGGAGACACATCCATGTTATGAATGTGTTCTGCACATTCAGTCCTGCAGCCTCTTTGTGCCCTCTTTCCTGTGCAGGAAAAGCCCTTGTGGGAATTGCCCTTGCAGCTACTGTTGAGCTGTGTTTTGGCTCTCCACGTTCATTTGGTGATGGACTGGCACTGACTTGCTCATTGTGGAGTCATGATGCAAAGTGCCCATGCTTACGCTCACTTTGCACTGGTACAGATGGTTGCACAAGCAGTAGGTCTGTGGTTACCTGGCTCCATAATGTGTATATTGCTCTGCGTTCTGTTTTCTTGGGTCTTTTAGATCCTGACTTTCTGTGCTGTTGACAAGTGGCTTAAGTAGTTTTAAATACCTGATGGTGGGGTTCTTTTGTTTTTGTTTGAAGCCTACTACCTGCCGAAAGATGATGAGTATTACCAGTTCTGTTACGTTGACCAGGAGGGGATGGTCCGTGGAGCCAGTGTGCCTTTCCAGTTCCGGGCAGAGGCTGAGGATGATATCCTTGTGGTTACTACACAGGTATGTACCTTCTCTCTTCCTGGTTTTTCTTACCTTTATCTTTTATTCAAACCCCTTCTTCCCTAACACAATGTGATCCGGTGACGAGGACACTGACGTGGGACTCAGGAGACCTGGGTTCTCTTCTTGTCTCTGCCACTGACCTATTCAAGCAAGTCACTTAACTATGCCATGCCTCTGTTTCCCCCTACCATTTGTCTGTGTGCCTCAACTCTGACCACAGCCCCTGAACTGTGGCTTGATTCCAAGCTGCAGCCTCTAGCCCTACTGTGACTCCACTCTAAACGCAGACCCAGGTAGTGGGGGAGATGGGTTGGGTGGTGCAGACAGGGATGGGTGTGGCATGGGTTAAAATGTTTGAGGACCACTACCTTATTGCCATTTGATCTCACTTGGAAATGTACCAGCTTTTGCCAGACTTGTGCATCTCCAACACCTCTTAAATGTGACCATGTGTTTCTATATGTGCACGTGAGGTTTTGCTGGATTTCTGTGCCAGAGTCTGGACTGCAGATGTGAGATTTAACATGATGTGCTCACCATCTCCGCATGTGTATTGTGTTGGTGTGGTCTAAATGTTCCTTAGTGTAAGCTAATATAGTCCTGTTTCTCATCTGTGTGTGCTAGCAGGGCCTACATAGGAAAGTTGAAGCACAACACACTGATGTATTCTGCAATCACATTACTTAGCATGGGGGATGGGTCTGTGGTTCATAACTCAGGTTTCTAGGTGCTGTGAAAAGCCTGTTGTCAGATTCAGTTTGTCTCTGGACTTAGGGAGGCTTTTCTTAAGAGATAATGTTGCTTAGTAGCTAGAACGGAAGACTGGAGATCAAGTTTGCTCATGTGCCCAGGTCTTCCATAGACTGTGCTACTTGGGCAAATTCCTTTCTCTCTCTGTAGCTCAGTTTAGTCTTCTATACTTTGAGGACTAATGTCAAACTTTGTAAAGCCCATTGGATCACTCAACAAAAGGTGCTTTGTTAATGGAAAACGTTTCATAGCTGGGCTTCATGATGGGTTCTTTCATGTAGGCTATAGCTATCTGCCTGCAGTCCCTGAGGTAGATATTGGACCATTTCTGTGTTATTAGGGTGGGTGTGGAAGTGCAGCTGTGGCAACAGGTAATGCTGTGCCAGGAAATGATCAAAGGTGCAATTAGCCAGCAGATGTTTGTTCGTATCAAAAACTCATGGTGGCTGGTTGAAATTAATGGGTGTGCAGAGCAACCAGTCCCTGGGCCTGATCCCATATGATGCAGAAGACCCCCACTGATCTCCCAGGGAACTGAGGACATTGAATACCTGTGAGGTTCAGGCCTGGTGCATGCGGTATTTTGGGGATTGGTTTTTGAGCCCTGGTTAGACGAGCTCCAGCAGTACCATGAGAAACTGAAAGGGAAATCCAATCCCTGGTATCAGTGAAGAAGTAGGGAAGAGTATACCATGGTTTTCTTCAGGGCTCACATGTTTTCATCTCATGGCACTACATTCTTATTGAACAAATCTGTGGTGGTTACCAGGGAGAAGTGGAAGAGATAGAACAACAAAACCAGGATTTACTGAAAGAAAACAAGGAACTGAAGGAAAGCTGCACATGTCTCCAAAAGCAGAATCTGAATCTTCAGGAGCAGCTCCAGATGACACAGGTACAGACAAGGGACAACAAACACAGCAACTCAGAGGCTCTGTGTCTGAGAGATCAGGCTTATATGTGTTCATTATGTGCTTCCAGGAAAAAATGAAGGAACTAGAAAGAGAAGTCTGTTCCTTGCAGACTGGGAACTTGGAGCTACGAAGAGCTCAGGAGCTACAGACTGGAGAACTGAAATCTACAATGATGGATTTGGTTTCCATTAGGGAACAAAATATAAAACTGGGAAAGCAAAATGAGGTAAAAGGCAGTTGGGCTGGTAACTGGGATGAAAGGAGGGAAAAGGGGGAGACCAGAGAAAGTGGAGAGGGGAGGATGAGAGAGAATTTTAAGAATAAGCTGATCTTAGTTCTGCAATTTGACAGGTTCTGAATGGAATCAGACTGCTGGGACCTGCAAAGTTGGCTATCCTGGCCCTTCCCAATTTGGGGAACCCTCATTGTAAAGGAAAATCTTCACTTCTATTTAAAAAGCAAAACAAAAAGTTTCAGGCTCTCTTCCCCGACTTTCTTGAAAAATACAAACTGATCACTGGAGTTGAAAGGAACGAGCAGTTGGGCTTCACTTCTGTAGCATTAGGCTTTTGAGGGCCAAAGGTTTTGATAGAGAGCGCGCGCGCACACACACACACACACGAGGGAGCCACTCATTGCACACAAAATGTGTATCTTGGAAAAATGGTCTCTGTAACCTCCTCCCACCCCTAATACTTGGGTTGACCCTGTATAGAGGAGAGTGGTAAAGGTGGACTGAAGTTGGTTATGTTTGGGAAAGGACGGTGCCTAGAAATTGTTTCATAGGCCTGTCCCAAAATCTCAAAGACCAGCTCTGGATCTGATCTTCCTATTATTGCTCCCTCCTCCTTTTTTGTCCAAGGTTCCAAAACTGGAGCTGACTACATGAGAGAGAATACAAAAGAGAGAGATGATCTTGTTCTCTTTAGGAAGGTGGTTGCATTAGAAGGGACATGCAGAAACAGGGGGAGCAAAAATGGTGGTTGTTTCTGTAGTTTGACTCCCATTTACTTCCTGAACTCAGGAGCTACAGAAGGGACTGGAGTTTCTGAAGAGCAGCAGTGAGAAATTGAAGCTGGAAGCAAATTTCCTGAAAGAGGAGAACAAGCAGCTGAAGGAGCAGAATGGCTACAGAGAGACAGAGCTGCAGCAGTGAGTGTATTTACAATACACATGTAAATAGGTGTTCCTGGACGTTTCCTGGTGCATTGGATTAGGTTTTCTTTTCTGTTTAGTGCTGATTAAAGCCAGTGACTGTGCACAGAACAAACACCATGAGTTAGAGTATAATGCAGCTCCATGGGTTTTTATCTGTGTTTGGCAGTCACAGGCTTTTGGACTGACATAAGTGTGAGCAGTGGTTAAAGTATAATTTGACAGGGCCTGGAACCTCCTAATCTCTGAGCTCCCTTTCCGTATTGTCCAGCCCCCTTCATGCATGTGCAGGCACCAGCCCAGGTAGGCATTTGCAACCCCTTTCCTAACCACCACCACCCCCTGCCCTGCTGCTTAGTTCCCCCCTGCTCCTGTTATACCAAAAAGGGCACCCAGGAGAGCACCCCCTAATAAAAAGAAAAGACTAGCAGGATCTTATTCAGGGGGACAAGGCAATATGCCACATTTATTGTAAATAAGTAAGGATAGCAAAAGGCAGTCACACACACACGAAGTTCTGCAACCTGGTATGATATAATTACCAGTCCTTTCATGTGTTGCTTGAGCCGACCTAGTGGCCAACTAGGCTGGGCACAAGGAGAGAGCCAGGCCTCTGTCGGTCATGATCCGATGCTCCAAGATGACAGTTGCAGAATGAGACCCCAAAGTTTTCATGTTCTCATCCATCTTTTATACTTGCTGGCCCTCAGGTAAATCTATGGGATTTGCTGTGTCATGTTGTCTCAGGGTTCCTGTGAGATCATTGGTCACCAGTCACTTGCAGACTTGATTGTCTTTTGTTCTTTTCTTTCTGGGGTGACTCCTTCTATTTGCTTTAATGAGATGTCCGCATTGTTCAGCCAGTTAGATGGTACTTATGGTTCATCAGGACAGGCCAGCAGTTGAGACTGGCCTTTTCTCACACACGCCCTTCATTCACACACCTTGTTCACACATGTAAAAGAACATATACAGCATATGCCTAAACCAGATTTCATCAAGTATCCGAAATGAAGTACATTGTTTAAGCAGGAGTTCCAAACTGACAATATGGAGTCTTGTTGGACATTGTGTAATAGACATTATAACCAGGGTTACAGAATTGTTTTACTTATGACACTGAAGGACAGATACCCAACATTAACTATCATATACTTTAAAGGTAAATGTAACTCATTATCTGTCTGTGCTCCACACTCCCCTGAGTTGTCTTAACTCCCCCACCCTGCTGCTGGGTCCTCTGCAGTCCCCCAAATTGCCTTGACCCCTCCTCCAGTCACCGTAACACCACCCCCCCCGCCGCTACCTGGCTACCAATTACCAAAAAAATGCCATGGGATCTTTAAGGGATTCAAGAGTCCTGATCCTCAAGAAGTATCCGTTGGCCTAGAGGGAGTCTTGTTGCAGCGCAGTGTTAAGAGGAGTCAGCTAGCCTTAACCTCCAGCACCCTGTGAATATCCTGCTCATAGGGGGGCCCTTCTATTATAGAAACGCCCCCCCACAGTTGCAGGGGCCCTGTGCTTCCCATCCCCTTGCCTCTGAGTTCAGTGGGACATTCTCTGGCCAGCAAGGGCAATAGAAGGACACTGCAGCGCCCCTCAATGTCAACTGCTGCAGCAGGGGGTGAGTGCTATCTGCTTGCTGGCTGGGCTGTCAGCCTGGGGGTGGGATCTTTCTCCTAGCTCTGCTAACAGGGCTCAGTGCAAGTGGGTTGAGTGGGGAGGGCCTGGCATAGGTGCCTGCGGCCGCTTTCCTCTTATCAGAGCTGCCACCGCTGGGCTGACTGGAAGTGGCCCTGCTGCCTGCTACATCAAAGCTGGCAGGGGTGGGTGCAGAGGCACACTGGCTGCAGCAGCCGTTTCCCAGCTGGTCGCTGTGGCGGCATGGCTGCAGAGAAGGAAGCCAAGGCTGCTCCCTGGAACATCCCATGGCCGAAGGGAAAATGGGGTGTGAGGGGTCCACCAGGCCAACACTCCACCCCAGGGCATTCTTACCTGGCTGCTCTGGTGGCCATGCCACAGGCTGGCGTTCCTGCCCTGAGCATGCTCAGTGTGGGAGATTTAAAACCTCCCAGCCTGGGCTGGGGCTGCTTCCTGCTGGCTGGAAGACTGCGTCTTCCAGCCTGGGGTGGGGCCACGGCTGCCAGCCATGTGTGGGTCCTGACCACCCCTCACCTGGCCGCAGCTCCTGGGCCAGCACAGGGCAGAACAAGGCGAAATGCAGCTTTTTCTAGAGGCCCCAAAATGCTGGCGCTGAAATGGCGTTCCAGCGCATTCTGGCTTACTTTAACCCCTGAGTGTGAGGGTGACTGAGCAAAACAGATTGCTGGAGGAAGTCCTTGGAGCGTGCTGTTAGCTGAGGGTGTAGCAGGACAGAGCTGTGGAACAGATGTAGGATTCACAGTATCTTGGGTAGTTTCATGCAAAAGTTTGTACAAGCAAGAAGGGCTTTGGTACCTGGAGTTGCTCCATGTGAACCTGCTAAAGGACAAGATCAGCTTCTGATTACATGTAGAAATGAAGGCTATGGGTGTGGCTTACCAAGCACAGGTGCTGAGGGTGTTTCTGTGGGGGAGGGAGGATCGCATGCAGCTGAAAATGTTATGATTTGGTTTACTCTGAGCAGACTCAAAGAACAAAACCAGGAAGTGTCCTCTGAAAAGGAACAGCTGGAATGCAGGTTAAAATCTACCCTGGATCATGTGGACCAGCTGCAGGTAGGTAAGGTGCAGTCTCTGCAGTTTGTGCAGGAGTCTGCTTGTGTCTGACTGGGAGTGGAGTTGCCCTTAGCAAAATATTTATCATCTGAGTTATTTCTAGTGTTTCTGTGGCTTCCTCAGGAAACTATGAACCTGCAGTATGATGACCTGAGCTCCAGGAAGCTTATAGCAAATACTGCACTTGAGAAGGAGGAAGTTTAAGTGAATCATTGCAGATCTTTTTTTTTTTTTTTTCCGATCTTATCCCCAAAACACATCTCCTCTACACCCAGGTTAGGTTCACCTTAAAGACTCTGTACTACTCTACCTCTTCTTGTCTGAGCATCTCAAAAGGATTTATGAGTGCTGAAGGATTTATTCTCACAAGGGTCCTATGAGGTAGGTAAGTGGTAGGGCTGGCCTGAAAACAGCAACTCCATTTCATGAAACACTGAGAGGTTTCAATGTTTCTTTCTCTTCCATTGAAAGGAAGGGGAGAGACTGATGTTATGTAGCCTGATGGTTAGGCCTGGGATATGGGACACCCAGGCCAGTGCCCTAAGTAATGGATTATGGAGCCTCTCTTCACCAGACTACATAGATTTCCCATCTTCCTGAGTAGCAATGCTATCCTGGTCCTGACAAAGCTTTTCAACAAAAACAAATTAGTACCCTAGCTCACAGTAGCTTGTGTTGCTGAGATGACGCACTGTGATGTTCTGTATCAGCTGAAGTTTTCTGAGTGGTGAAGGCTTTATGCCCAGGTATGCTACACTGCAATAGTCCAGCCTGAGTAGTAACAAAAAGCTGAATATCCAAGACCGGGTCATATGTTTGCCATGATGATGGCAATTTCTAGCTAACAGAGAAAGCATTACTCAAAGTATCATCATATATGTAATGAGGGAAGTATAGACTACAGGTGGTCTATATTGGTGGGAGGGATGACTTGGGTTGATTTAGATATGACAAGGTCAGACTCATTTTGAAAGTCAAGATTGATTTATTGATGACACATATGCATGAATGTGGGCCTAAGAAACAGATAACATGAGCAGTTCCAAATAAGCTCACAGATTTTCTTTTGGCAGTTTCCCCATTGCTAAGGTGAATGTTCTATCTTGGTAAGTCAGGGACAGGTTGTGGGCATCTGTGAATTTTTGTTTATTTCTTGTGACCTGTCATTGACTTTTACTGAAACTATCCTGAAGAGTGGGGAACAAGAGCCAGAACATTTTTGCATTGAAGTTTGGTAGCTGCTTTACCCCCACTGTTTTTGTGGTAGGGTTTGACCCCTGCTGTTCCAGCCCCAAGAAGGCTAAACCAATCCCAGTGACAATTGTTGCAATAGCTCTGGGGCTTGGCTGCATGCTGGCGCCTTAGCATGAGGGCGTGACACCCAATGTTTGCTGCTGCTGCTCCAGCCCTGCCCCACTAGACATTACAGAGGTCCTGAAAAATCATGGAATCCGTGACTTCGGTAACAGAAACATATCCTGATGTTGCTGACAAACTAATGCTTTTCCTTAACAGCATCAAAACTCGAATCTAACAAAGCAGCTTGAGGAGAAGAACCATTTGTTTCAGATCCTTCAGAGGAAGAAGGATGAAACTGATGAGGAAAATCAGGTGAGAAGCTTACTCACACTGCCTACCTCACACAGCAAGTCATCTTCATTAACTGTGATACTGCATGCATTTCAGAATTTTTTAGAATTACACAGCGTGGATTGAACAAAAAGCTGTCAGGTTCTGTTGATACTTAAGCTCATAATAATGAATAATTATTATGAAATAGAAAATCATGAATAAGGATACAGTTTGGTCACAGATTCTGAGGTTTTTCCGGGACTTCTGGGGCAGGGCTAGAACAGCTGTCACCTTCAGGGCTGCCATTACACAGCTGATCAGCCAGCCAGCCCTAGTCCCTTGGAGCAGCCACAATCCCTGGCACCTCTATTTCCCTGCTTTCCCAAGTTATTCTTAGTAAAAGTTGAGAACAGATTGCTTGCGAACTGTCCATGACTTTTACTACTGACTTTTTCCCATGAGGGAGTCTTAATCTTATGAAAAAATAGCTAAAAGCTTCCTGACAAGGAAATTGTAGAAGACAGTATTACTGAAATGCAGTCAGCCAGCATAGTTGGTAGGATTTTTTTTCAGAATATCTCAGCATTGGTCCAGTGCTGCTCCTGTTGAATTCAGTGATCCCAGGATTTGCAAAGAAACCACACAAAGTCTTTCCATGGAGTTATCAGCTAAAGAATAGCTCCTGGGTTCTGATCAGAGCTTTGCCATTAACTGAGTGACCTTAGACTGGTCATAGATTTTAAGGGTGGAAGGGGTTATTTTGTCATTACTATCCAGTTCTGGGCACAATGCTATGGGAAAGAAGTGGACAAATAGAAGAAAGTCTGGAGGAGAGCAATGAAAATGATCAAAGGTTAAAAAAAACTTGACCTATAAAACAAGGGTTTTAAACTAAAACCTGGTCGTCTTTAGTTTGAAGAAAAGAAGTCTTCCCTTAGACTTGGCAAGTCTTCAAATAGGTTAAGGGCTGTTATAAAGAGGACAGTGATCAGTTGCTCTCCATATTTACTGGTGGTAGGAAAAGAAATGGTGGGCTTAATTTGCAGGAGATGACATTTAGATTAGAGAGTGGGAAAACCTTTCTAACCATAAGGCTAGGAAGCCTCTGAAATACGTTTCCAAGGAAGGTTGTGGAATTCCGGTCACAGAAGGTTTTTAAGACCAGTCAAAGAAACACTGATCAGGGTTTGTCTAGATTTATTTGGTCCTTCCATAGCTCAAGGGGCTGGGCTTGATGACTTCTCAGGGTCCCTTCTAGTCCAGCATTTTAATGATTTGATGATGATCATCAAGCCTGACCTCCTGTATCACATGGGCCATAGAACGTGTTTTCACTTCTCTTTGCCTGTTTCCCTCCATAAATAAAATGGGGATAAGCTTGATCTATTGGAAGAGATTTGTGACCTGCCTTGAGATTCTTACGTGAGAGGAAGTATATCCGTGCAAACTATTCCTATTAACAATACATGGCTTCTCTCTGAAATGACCCCCTGAGCTCCTGGAACTTCATTCTGCTCTTCTGTTCCTCTGCAGAGACTGAACAAAGAGAACAATGAGCTGCTCATGCGCCTCTCTGAGAACCGAAGTTCTTCTTTCTCTGCTTCTGTCCAACCACTGCAAGTTCAGTCTCCATCTTCAGAAATGTCTCACCTTGTGTTTGGGAACCCGTACGGTGGTGAGAAACTTGGCATTCTGTTCAGGGATCAAATGGGAGGTGGTATGTTTGTTTACACAGTCACTACTTTGAAGTAGAGTCCTAATCAAGGAACTGAGCTAGAATTAGAGATGAATTAAGAATGAATGGATTTGGGAGGACCATAATTCCAACCCTAGTCCCAGGAGATCCTTTCTTCGGTCCTCCTACCTGGCCTCTGGAAAGCAAGGTTGAAAACCTACTTTCTCTTTTGCATGTTGCCAAGATCCAAAGACGTAGCTAATCTAGTTCAGTAAAACAAACAAAAACAAGGAGTCCTGTGGCACTTAAAGACTAACATTTATTTTTTGCATGTGCTTTTGTGGGAGAAAATCACACTTCGTCAGATGCTTTTCAAAGTGGGATTTTCTCCCATGAAAGCTCATGCAAAAAATGACTTTAACTGCCACAGGATTCCCTGTTTGTTTGTTTTACATTCTGTTTCTATAGCTCCAAAGAAGATGGAATCTGTCCATTCACTCTTTGCTGGTAAGAGGGATCTGTCCCTACACACTTGGTGATAGGGATCTCAGCAGGTTATCTTTCAGAAGATGACCTGGCAGCTCCAAAACTGTCAGGTTTGAGAGTTGATTTAAGTGATTAGTACTGTGCTCTCTTTGTACCAAGAGAGAAGCAGATCTGAGGAAGCCAATCCTATGGGCTCAATCCAGTGTTCCAGAGTCTTAAATATGGAGGTACTCTTCAGATTCAGAGCTTGATCTGGTGCTTAATGAAGAATCGAGAATAACAAGTCAACAGCATATCAAACTGTTAAGTCTTTGGCTTTGGTTAAGACTTGGGTTTTCCTTTCTTTTGCAGAATCCCTAGAGATACATGCTGTGAACATGGTGAGTAAAGTGGCTTGTGGATTTTGTTTAGTAGTATGAGGGCAGGAGTCTAACTGAGCTTCATTGCCGGTTTCCTCTATAAGGGTTTGGTTCTGGTCAAGGCAGCAGACTTTCTGTTCCCAAACAGGTAGAATGGAGCCCTGAATATTTCAGAATAAGGGGGGGAATTAATAATGCTTGTGCTAAGCAGTAGAAAGGGAACTGTTAAAACTTGATTATGGCCTTGCCCAACATTAGCTTTGAAGTCAGAACAAGCAGCATTATTCAGCTTCCAGATGCTGTATTTCATAATGGAGACGTGGACGCATGTTGGGTGGTATAGAAAACAAAAGCAGTTCTGAAGCACTGTGAGACTCATGGAGCCAGTCACTGGGACATGGAGATATTTAAAACCCATGGAGTATTAGAAATTTGATCAGCCTGTAACTGATTATTTCTAGCCTCCCCTTCCTTCTTTCCTTTCTTCTTTTACTGCTAGTGCAGATTCTTTATTGTTTTGTGTTCACCTTTCAGCCCTCTGTGAAGAAATGCCCCCTGTGTAATGAGGTCTTTTCTGATGACATTGGGCCACAGCAGTATGAGGAACACGTGCGAAGCCACATTCTGGATTGCCCATACTGTGATGAAACCTTTGAGGAGTCGGATAGGCAGGTGTTTGAGGATCATATGTACTGCCACAGCCTGGAATAATTCCTCATTCTGCTTTGCACCCTAATAGTAGGTGGTATAGCTCCTTTTTCAGGTATGATGTGCAGACTAGATCATAATGAATTCTCTAGGACAGATATATCCTAGAAAAATTACCGAAGCAAGGTTGAACTCAGCCACCAGTCCTATAGCACTGACCCATCTGTTCCATGTGATTAGACCCATGATCAAGTTGTGTCAAATACCAAGCAGTGCAACTAGCTGAGTCCTTTATCTTCAGTCAGATATGGGTACTGTTAAAACAGCTCAGTCCCTATAATGAGTCACTCAGACTGACTGTGATACCAGCACTTCAGAACAAAGCTATCTCTTTGATCTGCTGTTCTGATCTAGCCAAGTACTGATACAGTACAACAGCAGTTCCCAATTGCCTGTGCTTGGCAGAAACCTCTCTGCTGTGATTGTTTTTGGCCTTAGGACTAGTGGCCTCAGTGCCACTTTAGGAAATAAAACAATGTCTTCAGACATTGAGCTCAAAATCCCAGTCTCATTCATGGTTACAAGACTGCAGATCTAACTTAATAATTTCCTTTACATGCTCTCACATGCCAGTGAAAGCTTTATATATCTTAAGAATAACCATCCATAGGCATCTTGTAAAGAAACTGATGGAGAACCTGAACTGTTGAAAACCAGCAAATCAGAGAAATGTCTTGTTTCCAGGACAGAAGGAGCCTCTTCTGTGTGCTAAATGCTAGGGTTCAAGTTCCTGGGATGATTGCACTGCTTTTGCAAAAATTATCTGATTGTATTAAATTCTTTTTGTTTTTAATTTACAGTTGATATGCTTTTATCTGCACAAAAACAATGGTAAAGTTTATTATCCAGCAGTGCTACACTGTGTATTAATATAATGAGGTATATCTAAATCTATAGGGAATCCTAATAGGTTTTACAGAACAGCCTGTTGCAAATTAAATTTGATGTTAAGAATAATGGATATTTTAAAATGTCACTTTAATCTCTGCAGTGCTAAAAGCTTAAATAGACTTGTGTCGATCAACTGCTGATTTAAACCTTGGACTGCTGTCGTCAATTATGTAATAAAGCTTTTAGCAAGCACTATACAAAATTATGTAATGGAGAAATGGAAATGCTGAATAAACAATAGCAAACAAAGTGCAGTAAGAGAAAATGCCTGGTTACTGTTAAGACAAATGAGACGGGTGGAGTCTCTACCATCCCATCACAAGTGAAAGATGTCCTAAGGGAGCCATCTTGCAGGCTTTTAATTTCTTCTTATTGCCACAATCTGTGAGTTCCCCATCTGCAAGCATCTGATGAAGTCAGATTTTCTCCCACGAAAGCTCATGCAATAAATAAATGTGTTTAGTCTTTAAAAATGCCATCAGGCTCCTTGTTTGTTTTGATGACTTCAGTAACTAAGCCAAGGTGAGGGGTCTATTATAGCAATGTTCCCTCTAAGGGGAGAGGGCAGCTGAGCAACTACGGTTGCTCGCTGCGCTCCCCCCCCCCCCGCGGGGCCCGCTGCGCAGCCCCTCCCCCCGCTCCTGACAGCCTGCCCCCCCCGCTCGCCCCCCCCGCTCAGCCCCCCCCCCACTTACCTTGGGGCTGGACGGGAGCCACTCCCGGGCCAGAGGAGCTCTATGGAGCATGCCCAGATTTTCTGGGCATGCTCCGTTGGAGCT
>ML681990.1:13744937-13773614 GCA_007922195.1 Podocnemis expansa
CGCTTCATAGCAAAAGGAGAAAAATGTGGTGGGCAGAGGGCAGCCATCTTTTTGCATAGCTGTCCAATCTGCAGAAAGGACATCGACATATTTTACTGAAAAAACACCATAGCCCTTAGACAGATGTTTATGCAACAGACACAGAGTTTGACTGGATCTTGCCCTATCCATTCCTTATCTGGGATTGCTTCCCGAGGGCCCCATGGCCTTAGCAGTTTCTGAACACCCATGGGTATTCATTTTTTGTGGAAGCGTTACTTGGTTTCACTTTTCTGTCCTCAAGCACACTGCTTGTTGTTTATATTCAGTCACTCACTCACACTGTAGCCCCACCTTCTTTACTCAACACCATTTCCCCTTTTTAGTCTTTACACTCCCTCCTGAAGAGACGTTCCTATAGATACAATCAGTATATAAGAGGACATGTATTGTGCAAATAACTTATGCAAGTTGTGCAGGGAGGGACTGATAGTGAAAACAATGTACCTAATACAAGCTTGCCTACTATGTTGGTGAAATACCTCCCTCCCACTGTCTGATCACTTGGAGTGAACTTTTATAACTGACATTACTCATAATTAGATTTCTGAAGGTAAGTTTGCAAGTTGCTGTTTGAACAATCTGGCTGCACTTTAACCTGCCTCTCCAAGCAGGTGACCATTCTGCATGGGTAATGCAGAAGAAAAAAAAGGGGGATTCTAGGAAAAAATGTGTAAACATTTACCTACATATTACAATAACATTTTCAGACACAATGAAGTGGGATTTTTCTCCCACAAAAGATCATGCAATAAATACATTTGTTAGCAATGTTCCCTCTAAGGTTGGACTGCAGCTGGGCAACATGTGTTGCTAGCTGCCTCCCGCGCAGGCCTGATCTTGCCCCCCCCCCCGTGGCCCAATCCTGTCCCCTGCTCTCCCTGCTATGGGGGAATGGGGGCTGCCTGCCCAGCCTCCTAGCAGCGGGTTGGAGCAGCTAGCCCACCCTACTCCCAGCTGGCCATGCCTCCCTGGGGAAGAGGGGGCTGGCGCAGAGCTCTGACCTGCAGGGTTGGGGCCCTGGAGTAGCCCTCCCAAACAGTTTGGGCCACTTCACCCCCAGTCCCCCAGGCCATGGATCAGGCCCTTTCAGGCTGAGGGGGGGGGGTGAAGTGGCCCAGACTCTTTGGGAGGGCCACTCCAGGGCCCTGACCCTACAGGCGCAGCTGGCTGGGGGTAGGGTGGGCTGGCTGCTCCACCCCGCTGTGGTGAGGCCAGACAGGCAGGCGGACGGAGCAGCCTCTGGTCCCGACGGCCCCCCTCCCAGAGTTGGAAGGGGGGGCGGTTAGGGCCCCCCTTACCTGGCCACTGGAGTGGCACGGCCAGGCTTCCAGCCGCTGCTCACTGAGCAGGCGCAGAGTCTGCACCTGCTCAGTGAAAGCTTACTCTGAGCGGGAGTTTTTAAATCTCCCCACTCAGAGGAGCTGTCAGCCGGCTGGAAGACTTTGTCTTCTGGCTGGGCAGAGACTGCAGTTGCCGGCCATGTGTGGCTGGCAGCGTTCACTGCAGCAGGCAGCGCCAGGGGCTGCGCGGCTGCACAGCTTAGGTGGAACATTGTTTGTTATCTTTAAAAGTGCCACAGGACTCCTTGTTTGTTTTGCTGAACCAGTCTACTGTGGCTACCCCTTTGCAATTTTAAATTTGCTGGTCCTGTGCCTCTACTCCTTTTCACTTTATGTCATCATTTGCATCTATGCAAAAAGTGTGAAGTGAATATATAATATTAACCAAATAATTTACCTTACTGGTGGTAGCATCTTTCATCCACTTTTTACAGATGTGACTGGCTACACTAGATTCAAAGCAGTGGAGAATCAAGTCCAGTTCCTTCAGTTATCTTCCAAGGATTCAACATTGTGTATTTGTCCTGCAAAAAAAGGATTTAAACACATATTCTCAAACCAGAGTATGACTGATGAGCAATAGTTTTAAAAATCTTTTCTTTACAGTCTACGCCTGTAGACCAAATTTAATCCAGGCGTAATGCCAGCAACTTGAAGGCTATTTGCCCTAGGATTTTGCCAAAAATGTCCAACTGTTAATATGGGTATAGATGCCCCAGTAGTAGCTGTTCTAAAAGTGCTAATGTAGAGAAGACTTCTATGGCCACAGGCATTTTTAATGCCATGTATATTGACCCTGTTGAAGTCTTAACTACTCGTGGCCCTGACATCCGCTCTTCACTAGTATTCTCATTTCTTATGCAGTGATGCTGAACCGAAAATAGAACCTATGAGAATTCTTTGGCAGAAAAGTCTAACTGAGACAGGACCCAAAGGAGTTATAGCGAGGGTTAATTTGGCTCAGTGTTATAGGGACGATATAAAACTAAAAGAATTTTCATCAAATTTAATAATGTTTTTAATCTAAGGTGTTGATGGTGGCTCAGGATTTATGTATAAATTCCTCATCTGTGCTCCTGGCAACATTTTACATTATAAAAAATAAAAGAAATATTTACATCTAATATTCTCTTCAGTGTTTGTTTACTTTTTGCATTTATTTTGTAGCCAGTTTCATTTTTTGGTTTACTAGTTTAGTAGCACATTTGGGTTGCAAACATTGCAGAGAAAAAATTGCTGATTTTTTAAAATGTTCTTATTAAAAGACTGTTTCTATTTGTATTGGGGGGATGGGACTGTGGTTTATCTTTGATGAAAAGTTGTTAATTATTTCATTGGGTCTTTGTACGTGGGTCAGTCCAGGAGATTTATCTTGCAGGATTGGGGCTTATGCTGTGTTTTTTCTTGTCAAAAAACTACTGAATTTATTTTATACTTCACAAAAATCCCCACCCTCAAAACACTGTACTGAGATCTAGGATCAGTAAGACACGCTTTACACTTCCCGTTGAAAAGCTCTATTTTAAAAAATGTGAGGCTAAATACTGAAAACAATATTCAGGGTTATCTAACTGGACAGCAGCTATAATGATCTATAGCGGAAAAGCAGTTATACTGAAACAAACTTCTCCTTGGAGATAATGGGACTAATTCTGATTTTACTTACAGGGAGTACTCATAAACCACATAACATATTAGTGGGTTAATGGTCCTTAATTTTACATGACAAAGTGTTTATTCTAACATTACAGTGTGTTACAAGGGGATGGGTGAGTTTTGAAAAATCACCAAATGAGAGTTTCTTTATTTATGGACAACCATGATCAGTTTTACTCCAGTGTAGCTCCATTGAGTTCAGTGGACTAACTACTGATTTACATCAGTGTGAATTTAGAATCAGGACCTCTGTTTCTGTGTGAGGCATTGGCATAGTTCGTGTTTTCATCAGCTGGGATTTGTGTTTGTTTTTTTATTAGTCTGTAAGTCCATCATCCCATCCCAGAGAAAACTAGATGAAAAAATGTAGCAGGCTATTTCATCTCCTATGACCAGAGCTGGAGAGAACAAACATCCAGGTCAGATTTTGTAAACAGGTTAAAATTTAAAGAGATGCTGTCAAGTTAAATGTAAAACATGTTATTTTTTAACTATAAATTTAGTTGTCCTACTAATAGTATTTAGATCAGTGGTTCTCAGCCTTTTGCAGGTTGGGACATACTTGGTGCGTTGCAACCTTACAGGACACACTCCAGCCCACCTCCCCCTGTTGAAATCCAGTCATCTCCCCAGCTCTTTGTGACACACTGCTTGCTCTGTGGAGACACAGTAATGTGTCCCAATAAAGACAGTGTTTGAGAACTGCTGATTTAGATGATTAAATCCGAGCACTTTGGAAATAAATGTGTTCAATCACTTATGTGCTGTTTGTTCACTGTTTGCACTTAGTCCCTTAGTATTAGGCAGGCTTGTAGTGACACTTATTATTAAAATAGCTAAACATTTCCCATTATAGGACCCTGTTTTCAGTTACTTATAATTTTACCAGACTTTAATAATTTGGGCTGAAGTTTTCCATGCAGGGTATATATCAGACTGATAGGGGGGTTTTTTTTGTTTTTTTTTTAATTTCAGCTAAAACTGACAGCTGTTTCCAAGAACAAGACTAGTGAAAAATTTGTTGTTTTGCCCATGTTAAAAATTCTGGCAATCTTTTCAAACACATTGTAAACCCATTGGGAAAGTGTCCCGTTCCCTTTTAATGCTGGTCCACAGAGGATGACAGTTACTCATGTAGCTCAAGTGGTAAAAGTCTGTGTGGTAGAGCTGATGACAACCCATGTGGATATCAATATGCTGCCACAAGGGAAATTCTGTTTTTTTCAGTTTGCTTTTTTAAAAATTTCAAAAAAAGCACACACAAAAAATTACATTAAAAGAACATTATTAATATTGCAAAGCCTAGCACTCAAAATCAGACTGTGCAACACTAATTTACAACCCTTATGTGTATACATTACAATTTACAATACAGTCTTTTAATTATATGATCACATACTATTTTTTCCATCACATACTATTTTTCCATAGGTCTCCTGCTTCATTCTGGTTTTTGTGTGTAATAATGAAAACAGATCGGTCAGTTTCACTTTTTATTTCTGATTGGTTTCAGTTTCTGGTTCTGGAAGTTAACACAATGTGTGATACTTGAGTGGGAAATAGTGCAAGGAAATTTTTAAGTGGAAGCAAAAAAGATGTTTTAATTGAAAAGAAAGGTAATTTTTGTTAATATAACTTTTTTTTAGAGTTTATTTTCTGTACTATTTGCTATTTAGATGTAAGCAGACTTAGAAGCTGTGCCTAACAGCTTCTGAAGGGGTCAACTAATCTGCGTGGGTCCTGTATTAGCATGAACACAAAGAGCACAATTAGGTATTAGCATACTCGGTGCAGGACATAGTGGGTAATGGTATTTGGGGTTAATCTGATCACAAATTATTCAATATCTGTAATTCTACTGAAGGGGAAATATAGAATACTGTCTTTTGTGATATGCTATTCTCTGCTTGTTCCAAATCTGTTTGGGTTAGATAAAGGGTAAAAGTTACACTTAGCTAAAAAGAGATTTGTAAGAGAGGCCACTGGCTATTTCAGCTTGAAAAGTTTAAGATGAGGGGGTGGGGGGGGGTCTGTATAGCTCCTTCTAGAGCAGCACCTGCATTTTGCCTTCCCCATGGTACCACTATCAAATGATAGATCTACCTGTCTTTCTTTGAGGCCTCGTCTTTATTATGGGAGAAGCTATTGACAGTTGCTTGAGGTTTAAGAGCTGAAATCACTGAGAGAGGCAAACTCTCTCTAAGCTAAGATCACTAGAGAGAGGAAACCTCCTCTCTCTGAGCTGAAATCACTGAAGAGGAGTAGTGATGGAGTGACCAGTGGGTGGAGCCAGTGGACAGTGAGAGCAGCCAGCAGCAAGCTGGGCAGCATGGGTGACTGGTGGGCAGAGCCAAGAGACGGTGCCGGAGGATGGAGAGAGTGACCAGCAGGTGGTGCCGGCAGACACCATGCATCCTAGGGTCGGATGGGATCCTAGTTAGCACTAATTCTCCAGATCAGTGCAGGTTTTTGCCATTAAGTCTTGTATGTTCTGTTATGCAGTGTGGGTTGTTGGGAACTTTGCTCTGTATTGATTTTCTAGATCAGAGCTGATCTCTGTTATTTGGCCTTTTACATTACATTTTACTACTATCAAAAGTTCTGTTTACTACACTCAGGCTGTGTTCACACAGCACTTTTGTTTCAAAACAACCTCATTGTTTCAAAACAAAAAAAACCATGTTCACACGACACACCATAGTTTCGAAACAACGGGAACCCATTGTTTTGAAACAAGTTAAACCCCATTTGGGGATGAAACAATCTTACATGACATTGGGAAATTTCAAATCATAAGGCTGGAAGGGACCTTGTGAGATCATCCAGTCCAACCCCCTAGGAGTTGAACCCAGGACCTTCTGTATGTTAAGCAGAGGTGTTAGCCACTACACTATCTATGCCACATTGTTTTGAAACAACTCGTGTGAACATGTTGTTTCGGAACAAGAGGTTCCGAAACAACAGGTCAAGGGCTGCCCCCTCAGCACCCAGGCCAGGGAACACTCAGCACCCTGGCCAGGGTGCTGAGGGGTGTCCCCTGGCCAGTGCCTGCACAGCCAGGCTGCAGGCACAGGCAGGGAGCAGCACTGTGCAGCGCTGAAGCCCTCCAGTGCCTGCAGCCCCCCTTTGCAGGCACTGGTGGGGTTCAGTGCTGGGCAGCCCTGAACCCTGCTGGTGCCTGCAGCCCCCCTTTGCAGGCACCGGCGGGGAGCAGCGCTGGGCAGTGCTGCAGCCGGCCAGTGCCTGCAGCCCCCTGAGGAAACAAAATAGCAGGTTCACAGTGTGAACCTGCTATTTCGTTTCCCACTTTTTTTCTTATTTCGAAATAACATTTTGTTAATTCAAAGTATGTTATTTCGAAATAAGGCGTTATTTCAAAACAAGTTGTTTCGACACAACTTGTTTCAAAATAACCATGTGTGTGTGAACACAGCCTCAGACTCATGCTTGTGAGTGCTTTGGGGTGCCCAGACAACAATGCAGGATTCCCCAGAAACCTTGGTGGGGGGCCCAAGCTGGTTGGTGGTGTTACATTATTGGGAAACCACTAGATATAGAATCCGGCCCTTGTTCTGCCAGCCTGCCCTGGCAGAAGGGTTACATATATAGCAAAAGGAATCCTTACCTCCTGCAGCATTCTGTAAATACTGGCCTATGCCAAAAGGGCAGGGTGGACTCTAAAGATATACGAGAAACATTAACTTCTCTATAAAATTTTCCTTTACCTTAATCTCCCTGTACTTTGCCAAAGATTTCTGTTTGCAGCAGAACCCGACCTGTTTCATTTGGGTTTAACCTGTAAATTTGATAGGTGGCATTCCAGTTTGGTGCATGTTCATCATTGCTTTAGCATCACATTCTTTAATCTGAGGCTGATTAAAATTTTAAGGGGAGACAAGGGACAAGGTGTTAAAGGAGCAGTAATTCCAATCAGACAAAAGCTACAGATACTTCCTTTGTAGCTTATTGCAATAACACAAAGGACCCACACTAAGATGGCTGCCTGATGTTCTATTAGCAAACTATCATAGCAGGAGGTCAGAAATACTCTTCAGTCACCATCAAACAAAGCTGTTTTCTTGTACAGAGATGCCATTCAGATGGGAATCACCACGGAGAAAATAGATGACAAGGGTACATATTCCTTCTGATCCTGTCCAAGTGGGGAGAGAGGCATGGAGGATGGACTCAAGTGAATGGATGAATGTATCTCTTCCTAACTTGGGGATACCCAGGGAGTTATACTCTGTTTTATCAGCTGTATTTTGAGGAAGCAGCTGGATCCACATAAAGGTTGATGGAACTGTTGCTCATCCCTATACATTGTTCATTTTTCTTCTGGTCTGTTGTGGGTGTTTCCACAGGATGAAGGCATCAGATGTATTTAAAAAATATCGATTCTTTGAAGGAGTGGAGCAGGAGGCCGAAGAGTCAGATGAGAAAGATGGAACTGAACTAGACTTTTTACCAAGAGAACTAGAAAGAGAAGATAGTGCCTTGGACACCATAGATGAGGATGCAGTGGGATATGAAGAAAAGAAAAGAATTCAAGACCCAAACATATGCATGAAAAAGAAAAGAAAGAGAAAGAGGTTAGATATATGTATCAAAAAGGGTTTTAAAAGTTTTGAAAAGGACAAAATATGTTAATAGTAGAGCTTCTGGAAACAGAGGAAGGTAATGTGGAGAAGAGATGGTGGAAAACAGGGCATTCAGACTGGTGCTGTGCAGAAGAAAAGGAACAAAGAATTTTTGTAGTGGGAGAGGGATGGGGAATGAAGAGTTCTGGTATTCAGAAAAAGTGATGATTTTTAAGTTTTGTATGTTCATAGAATCATAGAATCATAGGGTTGGAAGGGACCCCACAAGGTCATCTAGTCCAACCCCCTGCCAAAAAAAGCAGGACCACTCCCATTAGATCATCCCAGTCAGTGTTTTGTCCAGCTGGGACTTGAACACCTCCAGAGATGGAGATTCCACCACCTCCCTAGGCAGCTTATTCCACTGCTTCACCACTCGCCTAGTAAGGAAGTTTTTCCTAATATCCAGCCTGGACCGCCCCAGCTGTAACTTGAAACCATTGGTTCTCGTTCTGCCCTCTGTTACCACCGAGAACAGTCGAGCTCCCTCCTCCTTGGAGCAACCCTTCAAGTAGTTGAAGGTTGCTATCAAATCCCCCCTCAGTCTTCTCTTCTGCAGGCTAAATAAGCCTAGTTCCTTCAGTCTTTCTTCATAGGGCTTGTGCTCCAGCCCTTTGATCATTTTGGTTGCCCTCCTCTGGACTCTCTCTAATTTGTCCATGTCCTTTTTGTAGTGGGGAGCCCAAAACTGGACACAGTATTCCAGATGTGGCCTCACTAGTGCAGAATAGAGGGGAATGATCACATCCCTTGATCTGCTGGTAACACTTCTTCTGATGCAGCCCAGTATGCCATTGGCCTTTTTGGCAGCAAGAGCACACTGCTGACTCATATCCAGCTTCCCATCCACCATGACTCCCAGGTCCTTTTCTCCAGTGCTGCTATTTAGCTGATCACTCCCCAGCCTGTAGCAGTACATGGGGTTTTTTCGTCCCAAGTGCAGGATTTTACACTTATCCTTGTTGAACCTCATGAGATTCCTCTTGGCCCACTGCTCCAGTTTGTCTAGGTCTCCCTGAATCCTGTCTCTGCCCTCTAGGGTGTCTACCGTTCCCCCCAGTTTGGTATCATCTGCAAACTTACTAAGTGTGCAATCTATCCCATCATCCAGATCATTAATGAAAACATTGAACAGAACTGGCCCCAGGACCGACCCCTGGGGTACACCACTCGTTACTGCCTGCCAACTTGACATGGAGCCATTGATTCCTACACGCTGAAACCGTTGTTCTAGCCAGTTTTCTATCCACCTTACAGTCCACGCATCTAACCCATACTTCCTTAATTTGCCAATGAGAATGCTGTGGGAAACCGTATCAAAAGCCTTGCTAAAGTCAAGGTATATCACATCAACGGCTCTTCCCGCATCCACAAATCCAGTCATCTCATCATAGAAGGCGATGAGGTTGGTCAGGCATGATTTACCCTTGGTAAATCCATGCTGACTATTCCTGATTACTCTATTTTCCTCCAAGTGTTTCAGGATGGATTCTTTGAGAAGCTGCTCCATGATTTTTCCAGGGATTGAGGTGAGGCTGACAGGTCTGTAATTCCCTGGATCGTCCTTTTTGCCTTTCTTGAAGATAGGTACTATATTTGCTTTTTTCCAGTCCTCTGGCACCTCCCCCGTTCGCCACGAGTTTTCAAAGATAATGGCCAACGGTACTGCTATCTCATCAGCCAGCTCCCTCAGCACCCTCGGATGCAGTTCATCCGGCCCCATGGACTTGTGCACATCTAGTTTCTTTAAGCAGTCCCTAACCTGACCTACTGTCACCAAGGGCCTCTCTTCTTCTCCCCAGTCCCCCGTACCTAGTGTAGTGGGCTGGGAGCTGACCTTGCTTGTGAAAACTGAAGTAAAAAAAGCATTGAGCACTTCAGCTTTTTCCTCATCCTCTGTCACGAGGATGCCTGCCCCATTCAGTAAGGGACCTACACCATCCCTGATCCTCTTCTTGTTATTGATATACTTGTAGAACCCCTTCCTATTATCCTTCACATCCCTTGCTAGTCGCAACTCCATTTGTCCTTTGGCCTTTCTGATTTTATCCCTGCAGTCCCGAGCAATGTCTTTATATGCCTCCTTAGTCATCTGTCCTAGCTTCCACTTCCTGTAAGCGTCCTTTTTATGCTTCAGCTCAGTGCAGAGCTCTCTGTTAAGCCACAGTGGGCGCCTTCCACATTTGCTGTGCTTTCTCCTTATCGGAATTGTATCTTGCTGTGCCCTTAGCAGGGTTTCTTTAAAATGCACCCAACTCTCTTGGACACCTTTCCCCTTCAGATCAGCCTCCCAAGGGATCCTGCCCATCAGTTCCCTGAGGGAGACAAAATCTGCTTTTCTGAAGTCCAGGGTCTGTGTTTTGCTTCTTTCCTTCTTTCCTTTAATCATCAACTTGAACTCAATCATTTCATGGTCACTGCTACCCAGGCTGCCATTGACCTCTACTTCCCTGATAAATTCTTCTCTATTTGTGAGCAGCAGATCGAGAGGCGCAAGGCCCCTCGTTGGTTGCTCCAGCATTTGTACCAGGAAGTTGTCCTCAACACTCTCCAGAAACTTCCTGGATTGCCTGTGCACTGCTGTATTGGCCTTCCAGCAGATGTCAGGGTAATTGAAGTCCCCCATGAGAACCAGGGCCTGTGCTCTAGAAACTTCTGTTAGTTGTACACAGAATGCCTCATCCACTTCCTCCTTCTGATCTGGTGGTCTGTAGCAGACACCTACCACAACATCCCCCTTGTTGCTCTCCCCTCTAAACTTAACCCACAGACTTTCAACTGGCTTGTTTCCACTTTCATAATGGAGCTCTGAGCAGTCATAGAGCTCCTTTACATATAGTGCTACTCCTCCCCCTTTCCTTCCCTGCCTGTCCTTCCTGAACAGTCTATACCCATCTATTGCAGAGCTCCAGTCATGCAAACTATTCCACCACGTCTCTGTTATCCCAATCATGTCATAGTTCTTTGTCTGCGCTAGTGCTACCAATTCCTCCTGCTTGTTTCCCAGGCTCCTTGCATTTGTGTATAGGCACCTAAGATACCCAGCTGATTGCCCTACTTTCCCATTTTGACATTCAATTCTATTGTATCTACCTCCCTGGATTTTCTTTTGGTGTTGACCTCCCCCACCTGCCTCAGGCATTAGGGCTTCATTAGAGCATCTAAGAAAGTTATTTGATTCCCCCCGCATGTTCCAACTATCCTCTCTTCTATCCCTGTAGTTACAGTCCCGGCACCCCCCAAGTTCCATCCCATCCCCCTGGTCTCCCACATAGTCACTTACCTGTGGGCTTTGGTCTCCTTCCCCCTTCAGACCTTGTTAGCTATTGTTGTCAAATATTGTCTGTTGAGTCCCCATTTGCCGTTTGATCACTTATCTTTAGCTTATGACTTTGAGGAAGCCCATTCATAAGTTGACAAGTTCCAGAGGGGTAGCCATGTTAGTTTGGTTCAGCAAAACAAATAAGAACTCCTGTGACACTTCTAAAGACTAATACATTTATTTATCACATGCGCTTTCATGGGAGAAATCCCACTTCATCAGATGCTTAGGAATCAATCTTGGTGAGTAGCTGCCATTTCCTTTTTTATCACTACAACAGAAAAGACTGCTTTTCCTATAAGCTTAGTTATATTGATTTAATAACTATTGGTTTTCTAATTTTTATTTTATATTTTATTTTATATTTATAGGCATTTCTGTAGTGCTCATCATTATATTCTCTATCAAGATCAATTACATAAACTGTGGTCACTTTTTCCTATTATATTGTGTTATATCATATTTTCTTGTTGAAATCATCCTCAAGGGTCTGATGTAGCCTTACTGCTGTCCTTGGTAACCCATGCCATAAGAGACTTGATGGCTATGTCCACATGTTGCTTTTAAATTGAAACAACGACCGTTGTTTCGATTTAAAAAAAGTCATGTCTGGACGACATTTCGTTGTTTCGAAATGATGAGCCACATCATTATGAAACACAAACCTTATTTTGAAATGATAAAACCTACTAAGAAATCGCAATAGCCATTAAATCAAAATGATTGTTTCAAAATAATGCCAACATGTTATTTTGAAATAACCATTATTCCAATTTAACACTTTTGTCCTTCTTTTTCCCAGGGTGCCTTCCTTCTCCTATATATTGGGTGGGGGAATGGCCCAGCTGTTATACCAAAAAGGGCACCCAGGAGAGCACCCCCTAATAAAAAGAACAGACTAGCAGGATCTTATTCAGGGGGACAAGGCAATATGCCACATTTATTGTAAATAAGTAAGAATAGCAGAAAGTGCGTGCACACACACACACACACACACACACACACACACACACACAAAGTTCTGCAAGTTGGTGTAATGTAATTACCAGTCCTTTCATGTGTTGCTTGAGCCAGCCTAGTGGCCAACTAGGCTGGGCACAAGGAGGGAGCCAGGCCTCTGTCAGTCATGATCCGATGCTCCAAGATGTCAGCTGCAGAATGAGACCCCAAAGTTTTCATGCTCTCACCCATCTTTTATACTTGCAGGCCTTCATGTAAGTCTATGGGATTTGCTGTGTCATGTAGCCTCAGGGTTCCTGGGAGATCATTGGTCACCAGTCACTTGCAGACTTGATTGTATTTTATTCTTTTCTTTCTGGGGTGGCTCCTTCTGTTTGCTTTAATGAGATGTCTGCATTGTTCAGCCAGTTAGATGGTACTTATGGTTCATCAGGACAGGCTGGCAGTTGAGACTGGCCTTTTCATACACACGCCCTTCATTCACACACCTTGTTCACACATTTAAAAGAACATATACAGCATATACCTAAACCAGATTTCATCAAGTATCCAAAATGAAGTACATTGTTTAAGCAGAAAGTCCAAACTGACAATATGGAGTCTTGCTGGATATTGGTCACAATGTCCATTACACAGGGTTACAGTTATCTGTCTCTGCTCCACACAGCGAGGGGGCCATGTTGCTATACCTCCCATGGTGCCCCTCTCCTGAATTGAAATAGCAAGTCCTGTGTCTGGACTTGCTATTTCGATTTGGTGTTTTTGCTTAATTTGATTTAACTTAAATAAATTTAATGGTTTTATTTCAAATTAACTTATTTCAATTTAACTTAAATCAAATTAACCCTGTATGTGTGGACATAGCCAATGAGTTTTGCTCTGTCCCCTTTTCTTCCTTCCCTTGTGGGATCACAGTATTAGAGGGAAAATAAGTAATGATTGTCCTCCTTTCTTCCTCTCGCCATCTCTTCATCCATATTAAAAACCAGTTGAAGCTTTCTGAGTATATGGAACATCTACACAACATTGTCAAGGAGTCTTGTGTCACTTTTATTTATCTCATGAGCTTTCGTGGAAGAAAATCCCACTTCGTCAGATGCTTGAAGATGGAGAATTTATAGAACAGGAGAAAAAATAAATTCAGGGAAGTGTAAGTGAGCCTGAATGAAATGGAGGCTGAATCTGCTGTTATGGATTCTGCAACTTTTGAAGTGGATTCTGGCTTGCAGGCAAAGCCCCAGAGTGGAAAACGCTGAAGGCGGATGAGTTCCTGGTTTCTGACTCTTTTGTGAGCTTATGTTAGTAAATGCAGTCTGGGAGTATATTATTGAGAGTGCTGCTGAGGATACTTTTTTGCTTTTGAAAGTTTTAAGCCAGGGGAATTTTCAGATCTTAGTTTTTTTCCCTTGTTCCAGCAGCCTACCCTTTCTAGTATCTCTGGTACTATGTGCTGGAGACATGTAAACAAGGAATAACAATTACACTGTTTGCAGCATCACTGTCTTCAGAGAAATCTACTTATTGGTGCTTGACTTTCTTTTCTATTGAAACTAGATGCATAGTTATTTGGTTCATCTCCAGCAAATAATTTAGGTAGTGCTTTACATAAATTTGTGAAAGTACAACTATAAATTCCCTGGGCTTTCCCATAAACTGTAAACTGTTCTTTGTCTGCTTCTGTCTTCTTGCTCTTTTTAATTTTTTTTCCAGATGACTTGTGATAAGTCTGATTGACTGCAAGTATGAAAGTGGTGAGTATCTTTCTCATCTTTCCCAAATCCAGGAGGTAAGCCAAAGAATTGTAAGAAAAATTTAAAATAAAAATTTTAAAATGAAATTTATTTGATTGTGTTTTGTTTAAATTGTTAACTGAATTTTAGTGGTTATGAACATGACCAAATGAAAGTGTCATTCAGAAACAGGCAATCTGGGCAAGCATTGTTCAAGAAACTCATTCCTGACCCACCACCTCCTGGTATATTACTATGTGCTTTCCCCAAACACAGTCAACTGTGATGCTGAATTGTCTAAAGGTACTAGTTTGTGATCATCAAATGTTTCCCTCATTGTGAGTGGAATTTAGGTAAGAATTCAAACCTCACATTAGATGCCTGAGCTTTTGCCAGTGTAAGATTTGAATTCTTGTCATGGATTTGGAACATGGGGAATCAATTCAAATGGCTCCATGCCAAATGAAATGATTCATTAATTTTTTTTATTTAAAAAATGTCTGCTTTTTATCATTAGTCAAAAAGATCAATGCAATAGCCATGCAAGCTTACTCTAGCAATTTTTGCTAACTAGTGTGAAATTTCTAGTGGCATAATGGAGAGATCAACTTGCTCAATAGTCACCAGTAACTGATAAAATGAGCAATTTTGGGGCAGCATATCTCTAGGGACTAGAAGACAGAAAACTGCATCTCAAAGTGACCCTGGGGTCAGTAGATGGCTGAACTAAGTGGTATGACTGAAGCATGATTATACATTTTCTTTCTGAGTCCAAACAACTAGAATTTTCTAAAGTCTAAATTTCTAGTATGAATGAAACTTTCTGTTGTTATGAAACAGTGCATAGGGCTGCTAAGCAGTATGGCTTACGGGAAGCAGGCGAGAATGATGACTGGACCCTCTATTGGACAGACTATTCAGTCTCACTGGATCGTTTAATGGAAATGAAAAGTTATCAGGTACTCCTCACTGTGAAATGGAGAGGGTATTAAATGATTGCCTTTTTCCCCCCAGTGCAAAAATGACTAAGAGACCAGGAAGATGCTTATTATTATACCTTTTATCTGGACTTCTTTCCAGAAAATCAGCCACTTCCCTGGGATGAGTGAAATCTGCAGGAAGGACCTGCTGGCTAGGAACATGAGCAGGATGCTAAAGCTCTTCCCAAAAGAATTTAATTTTTTCCCTAGGACCTGGTGTCTTCCTGCTGAGTGAGTCTTCCTTGAAATGTTTACTGATTGCTCTTCCTTTTGTCTTGCTCATCTTCAGCATCACCCTAACTTTTTCCTCCCCATCTTTATATCATCCTGCGGGCCTCCTCTTTATTTTGGGCCTGAGTTTCCTCTCAGTCCAATGTAAATTCAAGGTAATTCCTCTGAGCTTCATGAAGGTGCACCAAATTAAAACTTGAGCAAGTGAGCAGAGAATCAGACCCATTATCTTTCTGCTCATACCCAGAATAGTGGAAAGCCAAAGAACATTTTCATAGTAGAATGATGTTGGTTTGAGCTGAATGCCACAGGAATCTGTTTCATTGGCAATGCAAGGCCCCTGGACAGTGAGTAGAATACCACCCCCCATTTTTAAATGAATTCCATTGCTATGTTGCCCAGTAGGATGTGGTATCTTCCCATATTGGAAGAGAAGATTTCTACATCATATTAAAATGATCGTTTGTCTAAAAACAAACAAAAATCTTTCCCTTAACATTGTATGACTCACTCCAGGTTTGTCTCTAGTAGAAATTAAGGTTTATCAAAAGTTAAAGAAGAGATTATACTGCAGACTGGGGGGAGGGGCAGACATTTTTCTTTGTGATCGCTGGTTCTGTAGATATTTGTATTTGTCTGAGAAAATATTTTCTAGTATTGATAGGCCGTGGGACATTAAACCTCAGAAACATGCAATTCTTTCTTTCTTTCTTTCTTTCTTTCTTTCTCCTGGTCTATCTCTTCCCATAGCTATGGGGATTTACAGACATACAGCAGATCAAGGAAACATAAGACATACATCTGTAAACCAGATTCTGGGTGTCAGGGGAGAGGCATCTTCATCACCAGATCTGTGAAAGACATAAAACCTGGAGAAGATATGATCTGCCAGCTCTATATCACAAGGGTAATCCTACTCCACATACCAAGACTACTGTTCTGTTATTAAACCAGAGTTTAATCCCGCTCAGCCTTGCTTGCTTCTGATCTAGTCAGTCACAAACAGCACTCATTTGTCATTGCCCTTGAATCCATGACCACTGTAATAATCTCTCTTTTATTTGCCATTGCATTCTTAAGAATTTTTTAATAATTTTTTTTATATAAACTAATTCACCCTCATTGGGTGAACTGACAATTTGAGTGAACCTAACTGGATGAGGGAAATCTCCTTCTTGCTGCAGAATGAGTTAGTTTTCAAAGACAATATTTCCATGAACCCAACTGGAGAAAAGAGAGAAGGGACTGTTGGACCCAGTTTGACAGGCTTGCTTATAAACTATCTTACTCAAGAATCTTTTTGGATGGCATCTTGGCACTACCCTCGCTTTATGGCAAATGTTCACATTCAAACCTCAAGGATCTCCTGTGGTTTTGGGTCACCAATAATGTAAATACCAGAGCCTAAGTTTTTACTCTGGTTTGTTCTTTTATTTTGAGAATCTTTCATTTATTATTATTTATTGCTGATTTTTTTAGAGAGATAAAGCGTGGTCTGGGGAGCTGGGATTCAGAATGGCTGGGTTTTATCTCTGCTCTTGCACTGACTCACTATGTGGCTTGGATCAAACATTGTTCTATATCTGTTTCCCTGGGTCTGGGTGAGGATTAATGAGCTTGTTCAATGCTCCCAATATGGAAACAACTGTATGATGGCCTGCAGGGAGTGAACTGGTGTGTCTCATAGAGTCATGACCAGGGGTGTCGCTGCCCCGGGGAGGGACCCAGGGCACAGCCCAGGTCCCACCCACAACCCACAGACCACGCCCTTTGGCCACAGGCCACACCCCCTGGCCGGGGACAGGGCCAGAAGCCGCTGCAGGCAGCTGGGCCCCACATCCTCGGCCGGGGATGGGGCTGGAGTGGCCACCGCTGCTGCAGGCGGCTGAGCCCCGGATCCCCCACCAGGGACAGGGCTGCTTTGGCCGCGGCTGTGGGCAGCTGGGCCCTGGATCCCCGGCTGGGGACAGGGCCAGGAGCGGCCTCCACAGTCAAGCCCCAGATCCCCAGCTGGGGACGGGGCTGCCACGGCCGTGGGTGGCTGGGCCCCTGGCTGGAGATGGGGCACCAGCGCTAGGATTCGGGGCACATGCCCCAGGTGCCCAGCGCCAGCAACGCCCCTGGTCATGACATGCTGCCAAGTGTGTCACAACCAACAAACGGTTGAAAACCACTGAGTTACAGGATACTGGGGAACTTGTAATTTGTTAGAAGAAGACTTCAAAGAGAAACAGCCGAAATCAAATTAATATGCAAATTAAATTTTGTGAAAGCAGGGCTGAATCATGACTATGGATTCTTTTCACATTATAACAGGTAATTTGACTTACCCTCCCTCTGTATGCTGTTTCCTAAAGTTTGAATCCTTACAAATGCTCTGATTTGCTGTTGCAGTATGACCTGATCCCATGTCTTACACTCCCCTGCATTTATTTTCATCCAATTCTGTAAGTTCTCCCTCTTCAAAGCATCTGACGAAGTGGGATATTCTCCCACAAAAGCTCATGCGATAAAGAAATCTGTTAGTCTTTAAGTGCCACAAGACTCCTTGCTTTTTTTGTTTTACTAGACTAAAACGGCTGCCCCTTTGGAACTATGTAAATTGTTGTTTGTGTTATAGTAAAATTCAGAGTCACAGACAGAAATAGGCCCATTCTACTTGGTGCTATATAATCATATTAAGAACAAGATCTATTAAAGTTCCAAAGGGGCAGGCATGTTACTCTAGTAAAGCAAAAAAAGCAAGGAGTCTTGTGGCACTTAAAAACTAACTGATTTATTTATCTCATGAGCTTTTGTGGGAGAATATCTAACTTCATCAGATGCTTTGAAGAGGGAGAATTTACAGAATTGAATGAAAATAAATGCAGGGGAGTGTAAGACATGGGATCAGGTCATACTGCAACAGCAAATCAGTGTCCCTGACTGCTGACTAGGGATCTGATCATGTGATCTAATTAATACAGTCATGCCCTGCATAAAGTTTGCAATTATCCTTATTTGGATGGAATGTCTTGACCTAGACAGCTTTCCAGTATCAAAAATAGAGATAGGTAAGGAAGTGTTGTTATTGCTCAATAGATGTTGTATGGCTTAATTAGTTAATATCTGCTTAGCACTTTGAAGAAGGAAGGTGATGTATATGCATTAGGTATTGTGATAAGGTGTGCATGTCCTTGTTTTGTTTTTTCAGCCTGTAGATGGGACTGTGCATCTAATTTCATCACCTCAGCTATGAGTTAATGAGTTACTTATGTTCTTCTTGTACTTCAAACAAGCTATAAGGAACTCATTTCATCTTCTCTTTCCCAGCCTTTTATTATTGATAGTTTTAAGTTTGATTTGAGGATTTACGTGTTAGTGACATCATGTGATCCTCTGAGGCTATTTGTCTATAATGAGGGCCTGGCACGCTTTGCTACATCAGCTTACTCTGACCCCTCTCACAGCAATCTGGTGAGTAAAGAACCCTGTTAACAGAAATTAATGCATTCAAATTCATAACAAGAACTATGTGTTGAAATGTGATGGCACAGAGAGATAATAATGCTTTCAATTATGCTTTTACAATAGCTTTCAATAATGCTTCTACAATACCTTTCATTAGAGGTTCTCCATACACTTCCCAAACATTAATAGTTAAGTCTCATGTCATCAAAGTAATTATGGGTAAGGTTATACATGAAACTTATCACCCAGCACTGAAATGCAGCCACCTCTATGGTAGAATGTAGCTGAAGTTTAATAGCACATAATAACATGACCGTAGTTTCAGATAAATTAAGGGCTGATTCTACAAATTCTTACATACCACAATGACTATTCATGCTAGTGATTTCATTTAAATTACCTTAAAATTGTGTTGGGTTAATTGGAGTGATGTGATCAGTATTCAACTGATCATATTTATTGCTATTCAATGCCTTGTGCTTACATTTTTTTCTGCCTTAAGGAGTGTGATCACATACAGGGAGTGCGAAGAAGGTAGTTGACTATCTAATGCTATAATCAACTTGTTTATTTGTAGAATAATGTCTGCATGCACCTGACTAATTATTCCATTAACAAGCACAGTACTAACTTTGTACGAGATGAAGATTCTGGAAGTAAGAGGTAAGAGGGAGAAAACGTTAATCATATCCAGAAACTTGCTAGTCTATTCTCATAAATCTTCATATAAATTTCCACACTTTTTTTATCTGTGTTTAGGAAACATTTATTTCCATGCACTGTATTTTATGTCATTAGGTATATAAATCCTTTAAAGAAGTGCCACAAGAGTAACAGTGAGAGGCCAGAAATGAGAGAAAAAAAGTGAATTATCCTTCAGATTGGAAATACCAATGCATTTGTTGCAGCCAGGACTTCTGGGTTATATCACTATTTTTTGTCATTGATGGTTATGTTTGGCTGTCTGACACAGATAAATCTATCTGTAATGATCAGGTTTTTTTCCTCTTGCCACATTTTCTTCCACTTTTCTTTTCTTTTCTTTTCTTTTCTTTTCTTTTCTTTTCTTTTTCAACCATGTTTCTAGCTGTTCCTACATAGTACACTGTCTATTGCCGCTAGGAGTTCAGTAGTATCTTTTTTTTTTTTTAGCAGCTCTTTGCCTATGGAAGCACTAACTCCAGCAATGCCAATGTTACTTCTGCAGTGCTCTCTTGGTGCCAGCAATGGCTTTAGTGATATGAGTTGGCTTGGAGCAATGGCCTGGTCATACAACTATTGTGTACAACCATGCAAATATTTTCTTTCCATTTCCTGTTCTAAAGCCTGGTCCACACATGAAAGCTGAACTGCTCTAACTGTGCCAGTATAGTTAAGGCAGTATGGCACCACTAGTATGGATGAAATTATATTGGCATAAAGGTACTTTATGCTGGGGTAGCTGTTCCTGTTCAGGATGGGCAATAGAGTATAAGGCATCTTTGTACCAGTTATAACTGTATCTACACTAGGCCTTATGCTACTGTTACTATATCATTAAAAATCCCACTGCCGGCTGACATATTTATGCTAATACAACTTTCAAGTGTAGACCTGTCTTGAGTGAGAAAGGTTAGTTAGAACAGTGGTTCTTATCCTTCTTCATACAGGGACTCCTCCATCTATCTGGATCCTCTCCCAATTAGCAACTTAGTAAAGGGAGGCAGAACACACTTTACTGGTCACTGATTCGTAACGTATGTGATTGAGAACCCATGTATTCATACATCTTCCCTTCCAATGTCTCAGAAGTTGTTATTTTAATATCTGCAAGAATTTCTTTAATGATTTGGTTTGTTAGTCTTTATTTTGTTTCTGTGGGCGTATAGATCTCCATGAAAACCAAACTTCTATGCTTAGCTAAAACTGCATAGGAACATACCGAGAAGTGCTTATTGTGAACTGATTTGCCATTACTACAGACTGCCAGCTTACACTTTTTTCTTCATAGGAAGCTCTCCACCTTTAATAAGTACATGCAGAAGCATGGCTATGATACTAACCAGATGTGGCTAAATATAGAAGATGTTGTTATTAAAACTCTGATATCTGCACATCCTATTATCAAGCATAACTATCATACTTGCTTCCCCAACCACATTGTTGGTAGTGCTTGCTTTGAAATACTGGGATTTGATATTCTGTTGGATCACAAACTCAAACCCTGGTTGATTGAGGTAAGAACCAGAGCAATGTCTCTTAGCTGTCATGACATGTGGATACTGTGAACTGGTATCCTTTTATGTTCCTCCCCACCTCTGGGGCCAAATTCAACCAGATGAGTTGCTGTCACCACCAGCCTCTTACTTAGTACCAGCTTTTGCCTTTTTCATTTCTCTAGATCTCCTAACTGAAGTCCCTCCTATAGCATCACATGCACAATTTCAGCAGTTTGGAAAGCTGATGGGTGACCAGCAGAGGGGGTTAGACTACAGAGAATCTAATAATAATCCTCCCTTCAGACAGCGACATTCATCTGTAACCTTAAGTTTAAATCTATTCCTGTGTGTGGGAGTTCTAGGTTGTATGGACAGTTTTACTCTCCAATTCTTTTTGCAAAGCTATCTTCCATGGTTATCCATTAACCTAAACAAGAACTGAATCTGCTATAGCAGCTCTTGAATTGGATCCTCATAGCATGTCAAATTAGTATAAATTACTCATTCTGCACTGAAAAGTAAATAGGTTCAAGCTATACCACTCTGTCATTTGCACCTATTTTCTGCCAAATCCATCTCACCCCTTATGTCACTTATGAATTTGACCCTTGGAATTCTCCTGTAAGCCTATGTCTTACAGTGAAGTCTGGCAAAGATCCTTGCCAACTCCAAATTCTGACTGGAATCTGGATTTCAGACTGATTTAATGTCCTGGGTTGTAATTTCCTTTGGATCTGAAATGTAGTAAATAGATTACATTCTTGTTGTTTCAGGTGAATCACTCTCCAAGCTTTACCACTGACTCCTGGTTAGACAAAGAAGTGAAGGACCAGCTACTGTATGATACTTTGGTTCTGATAAATTTAGGAACCTGTAACAAGAGAAAAATCCTAGAAGAAGAGAAACGGCGAGGAAAGGAGAGACTTCTGAAGCAATGCCATTCTCGAGAAATCAGGTGTGTCCTCATACATCTGCATCTAATTTCCTCAGATACTGTGAGCTATAATTTTAAAGTAACACACAAAGAATTCTTTTTCAAGTTGATTTTGACCATTTTTGCTTCTTTGTGATGTATACAGATGACCTGAAAAGATATTTTATATGTTTTTATTTTCCTGATTGTTTTTTATTTAAACCTTAAATATAGCAGGAATGTGAAGTCTGGTCTTTCTTGGCTTTGAAGAAGGACTGGGATGCATAAGGAATGTTTATTTTAAACTCACAAAAGAGTGAAGTGCTGAATTTTTAAAAGTCTTCCCTTATTCAAAATATTAATTAGGATTTCATCAAACAATTCATTTAAATTACAAAAAAAAAAAAAAAACCTGGCTAAAAATTCTTTCCCTTCCTTTATAGTTTCATCTTTCACTTTGTGGGCTCTGGAGATACCATCATTTCACTAGTTCTTGAGTCATACAGTCCTCCAACTTAGACAGGACCTGAATTTTTAATGTAAAAAACAAGAAAATAAATAAAATAAATTCTCAGGCTCCCTTTTAACCATCATAAGGAAACCTGAAAGGAGGCAAGCTCTTTTTTTAATTTTCATTCACGGATAATCTTTTAATTTATGTTTATGTTTATGTAGGAAGATAAAAGAGAACCTTTCCACATTTCACCAAAACTAAGAAGACTGGTTTAGGGGTGCAATTACAATGTGAAATTAAAATAACTCCTTCTATGAGGATTTTTCTGAGGGCTTGTCTACACTTAATATTCTGCAGCAACTGAGCCTCTTTAGTGCTTCAGTGAATACACAACCTATGCTGATGGGAGGCCTTCTTCTGTCAGCATAGGTACTTTACCTTCCCAGAAAGTGGCCGCTACAAAAATAGGAGAACCACTTCTGTTGACATAGCACAGTCTACACCAGGAGTCAGGTACTATATCTGCATTGTTCTTGGGTATGGATTTTCCAGTGTTGTTATAGCAACATAAATTCCTAGTGTAGACCAAACCCGAATCTCATATAATTTGTTAATGGTTGTATCTGCTTGATTTTTATTTTTATTTTTTTTTCAGGGCTGAGGATTATAGGAACTGCCAGGCTGCTTGGTTGAAACAAGCTGAGAAATATGAGGAGAAAAACATAGGTGGTTTTCGCAGAATTTACCCCAGATCTGATTTTGATAAATACGATAAGTTTTTCCAGCAGAACAATTCACTCTTTCAGGAGACTGCAGCTTCCAAGGCACGAGAGGAACATGCTAGGTAAGCAGGAATATTTCCAGTTCAGTTTTCATTAGGTGGGGTAGAGGATGAACACTGAATTAGTGTTAAATAATAATGATCTGTCACTTACATGGCTCTTTATGTTAATTTATGTTAATTTACTGTTCTTCGTGTTGGCTATGTTAGATAAATGAGTACTATCAATCCAAAGCTTACAGCTGATAAACTGGACACACAGAGGTTAAGAAACTTGCTCAGAAATCCATGTCAAAGCCAGGATTATAATTCCAGAGTTCCGAAATTCAGTGTAGAGCTCAATACTCGAAACCAGTGGTTCCCAACCTTTTTCAGGCTGGGGACCCCTTTTCACCAAAAAAATTTTTGTGGCCCCCCCAACTGATTATGTAATCTGGCCCATGCGGGCAGACTCTGGCCTGCATTACTCTGGTGGTGCCACTGGGCAGCTGGCAAGCAGCACTGCTGCCACCATGGCCCGCACAGCTGGGAGCTGAGCAGCAGCAGCTATGGCCCCCTGCCATTGTCCCTGCCGGTGAGCTGCTGCAGCCCCATCCCCCTGCAAGGATCTGGCCATGGGAGGGGAAAGACAGCCCTGGTGGGGAGCATCGGGGCTGTAGCTGGATTCCAGCCCCAGTAGGGAGAGGCTCCGCAGACCTCCCTGCAACATGTCTGCAGACCCCTGGGGGTCCCCGGACCACAAGTTGGGAACCACTGCTCTAAACCATGTTTCTTTTAGATCTGACCAGACTTTCTCCATGTCAGGAAAAATTTGTAGCCGAGATCCAGTGGGAACTGCAGAATGACTGGTATCATCAGAACTATTTTAGAACTGTTAAAATATACTATCCATTTGTGTGGCTCTTGAATGAAAAATTGTGGCTCCCAGAAGAATGTCAGCAAATCAGTTTAGGACAGCAGCTCCAGCCTAGGCGTTCAGGGGAGGCTCGGGATGATGGGGAGAAGTGCAGCATGGTCAGGATTTTAAAAAACTCTCCACTAGCCTACAGTCTTCTACATCGTGCAGAAGCTAAGTTTTTACTGTATAGGCCTAGTTTTCATGTCAATTTCCAAAGGGAAAGCCGTGTTAGTCTAGTCCAGAAAAAAAACAAACAAACAAAAAAAAAACCAAGGAGTCGTATGGCACTTTAAGACTATACTCTATGACCTGATCCTATGTTTTACACCCCCTTGCATTTACTTTCATTCCATTCTGTAAGTTCACCCATCTTCGAAGCATCTGACGAAGTGGGATTTTCTCCCACAAAAGCTCATGCGAAAAATAAATCTGTTAGTCTTAAAGTGCCACATGCCTCCTTGGGGTTTTTTTGCTAGTTTTCATGGTAATCTTAAGTAATTATTAGAATCTGACATTAGTAGGATCAATATTTGTCCTCTTTTTATGATAAAATTAAAGTGTGCAATGCATTTTAAACTTAGTAATTTTGGAGTAGGTAAAAGTACAGGGCTATATGCCTCAGTGAGGCTCTCAAAGGTTTAATAATCAACTTGTGTGGCTCTTGAGTTCCCTAAGTTTGGCCACCCCTGGTATATATCTACAGGCAGCAGCTACAGGAGCTGAGAATGAAGCAGGAGCAGAAAACAACTCATATGAAAGAGAAGAAGATAAAGCTGCAGGGAGAGTCAGGGTGTGAGAAAATAAAGAATTTCCAAAAGAAGCTAGTGAGCAGAGCAGCTACAGCACAAGGATTAAGAAAGGTATTATTTAGGGGAAAGAGTCTGTTGATTTTTCACTAATTCTCCTCCTACTTGGGTGGGCAAAATAGAATTCTAAAAGTCAGAAATGGAACATCTGCAAGAAAATTACTGAGCTGGGATATAATGGTGATGGGCATATGAGATATTAAAAAAAAACTCTACTGCTTTTCACAAACTTTCAGTTTTCTCTGGCCAAGCAGGTGAGGAACCTCAGGCTAATTATCCATAGTCTTTTCATGTAGGCATATATGGGTGTCCTATAAACAAATATCTTCACCTACCTTAGATTGTTGTCATTAGTTAGACACCAGAAGTATTTCCTAAAAATTCTGACAAAGACAAGATAATTGGTGCTCAATTCTCCCTGTTTCTGAAGTCAGCTTAACACTGGAGTGGTTCACCAGAGATCCACGTATAGCATCAGTTAGTGAAGTTTATGGTTTTTGCTAACTTTATTTCTGGCATAAAATCACCAATGGACCATATGCTAGTGAAGGGCTGGTATAATGGAGTTCTGCTCTAACACCAAAATGTTTCCTTCTTCCCCCAGTATTCCCCCTGGACAAGAATGGCAAGGAGTCATCTAGTACTGGATTTCCCTCTTCTAGGGTTACATCAGTGGGAATTTCCCCTCCACAAAGAGAAATCTTCACTAGTCATGTATAGTCAGAATATGGCTCATTTGTGTCACTCCAGAGAAACTTGCCCATGTTCTTCTTTTGGGAACAGCATTGCTCTTTGTTCATATAAGATTTCATGTATCTTTTTTCTCCATCATTTTTAGCATTATCTTTGTTCTGAGTCAGGACCTGGCACTCCTCTCCTGCTTCAAAATTTCTCAGGGGAAAAAGAAGCAAAGAAAAAAATAGTTAGTGGGGAATCAAGCATCCCACAAAAAGCGCACCCCAGGACAGATGACTATTCAAATATCTCTGAAAAACAAGCAGTGAGGCACTATAGCTCTATGCTAAACTTGATGGAGCAGAATTCAGCTAATGCCCCAAACCAGTACAACTCCAACCCAGATCTGAGGGCCCACATAGTACCTGCTCATCACTCTGCAGCAGATATGGATGTCAGATTAATAGTAAGTAACAGAACACTCGTAGGTACATATTTGTAGTAGTTTGCCTATATCTAACTCCAATCCATTCAAACACTTATCTCAGACTGAAAATGATACTTAACGTTGGTCCCAGCACCAGCTTACAAACTGTCTTTTGCCTTTTTTGCTCTAGACAACAAGGGAGTAGGAATGCAAACCAGGGGGAATGCAAACCACACTAGGGAGTGAACAGGTTAAAGGATATTTAAATAAATCAATATATTAATGTCAGCAGGTCTTGATGAAGTTCATAGAATCATAGAGTTGGAAGGGACTCCACGAGGTCATCTAGTCCAACCCCCTGCCAAAAATGCAGGACCACTCCCACTAGATTATCCCAGCCAGGGTTTTGTCCAGCTGGGCCTTAAACACCTCCAAAGACGGAGAATCCACCACCTCCCTAGGTAGCTTATTCCAATGCTTCACCACTCGCCTAGTAAGAAAGTTTTTCCTAATATCCAGGCTGGACCTTCCCAGCTGTAACTTGAAACCATTGCTCCTCATTCTGTCATCCGTTACTATAGAGAACAGTCGAGCTCCATCCTCCTTGGAGCAACCCTTCAAGTAGTTGAAGGTTGCTATCAAATCCCCCCTCAGTCTTCTCTTCTGCAGGCTAAATAAGCCTAGTTCCTTCAGTCTTTCTTCATAGGACTTGTGCTCCAGCCCTTTGATCATTTTTGTTGCCCTCCGCTGGACTCTCTCTAATTTGTCCATGTGCTTTTTGTAGTGAGGAGCCCAAAACTGGACACAGTATTCCAGATGTGGCCTCACCAGTGCAGAATAGAGGGGAACAATCACATCCCTCGATCTGCTGGCAACACTTCTTCTGATGCAGCCCAGTATGCCACTGGCCTTTTTGGCAGCAAGCGCACACTGCTGACTCATATCCAGGTTTCCATCCACCATGACCCCCAGGTCCTTTTCTCCAGTGCTGCTACTTAGCTGATCACTCCCCAGCCTGTAGCAGTACATGGGGTTTTCCCGTCCCAAGTGCAGGATTTTGCACTTGTCCTTGTTGAACCTCATGAGATTTCTACTGGCCCACTGCTCCAATTTGTCTAGGTCTCCCTGAATCCTGTCCCTGCCCTCCAGCATGTCTACCATTGCCCCCAGCTTGGTGTCATCCACAAACTTACTAAGTGTGCAATCTATCCCATCATCCAGATCATTAATGAAAATGTTGAACAGAACTGGCCCCAGGACCAACCCTGGGGCACACCACTTGTTACTGGTTGCTAACTTGACATGGAGCCATTGATTCCTACACACTGAGACCGTTGATCTAGCCAGTTCTCTATCCACCTTACAGTCCACACATCCAACCCATACTTCCTTAATTTGCCAATAAGAATGTTGTGGGAAACTGTATCAAAAGCCTTGCTAAAGTCAAGGTATATCACATCAATGGCTCTTCCCGCATCCACAAATCCAGTCATCTCATCATAGAAGGCAATGAGGTTGGTGAGGCATGATTTACCCTTGGTGAATCCTTGCTGACTGTTCCTGATCACTCTGTTTTCCTCCAAGTGTTTCAGGATGGATTCTTTGAGAACCTGCTTCATGATTTTTCCCGGAATTGAGGTGAGGCTACAGGTCTGTAATTCCCTGGATCCTCCTTTTTCCCTTTCTTGAGGATCGGCACTGTATTTGCTTTTTTCCAGTCCTCTGGCACCTCCCCCATTCACCATGAGTTTTCAAAGATAATGGCCAACGGTACTGCTATGTCATCAGCACCCTCGGATGCAGTTCATCCAGCCCCATGGACTTGTGCACATCTAGCTTCTTTAAGTAGTCCCTAAGCTGACCTTCTGTCACCAAGGGCCTCTCTTCTTCTCTCCAGTCTACCGTACCTAGTGTAGTGGGCTGGGAGCTGACCCTGCTTGTGAAAACTGAAGTAAAAAAAGCATTGAGCACTTCAGCTTTTTCCTCATCCTCTGTCATGAGGATACCTGCCGCATTCAGTAAGGGACCTACACCATCCCTGATCCTCTTCTTGTTAGTGATATACTTGTAGAACCCCTTCCTGTTATCCTTCACGTCCCTTGCTAGCCGCAACTTCATTTGTCCTTTGGCCTTTCTGATTTTGTCCCTGCAGTCCCGAGCAATGTCTTTATATGCCTCCTTAGTCATCTGTCCTAGCTTCCACTTCCTGTAAGCTTCCTTTTTATGCTTCAGCTCAGTGCAGAGCTCTCTGTTAAACCACTCTGGGCGGCTTCCACATTTGCTGTACTTTCTCTTTATTGGAATGGTATCTTCCTGTGCCCTTAGCAGGGTGTCTTTAAAATGCAGCCAACTCTCTTGGACACATTTCCCCTTCAAATCAGCCTCCCAAGGGATCCTGCCCATCAGTTCCCTGAGGGAGACAAAATCTGCTTTTCTGAAGTCCAGGGTCTGCGTTTTGCTTCTTTCCTTTAATCAGCATCTTGAACTCAATGAACTCATGGTCACTGCTACCCAGGTCGCCTTTCACTTCTACTTCCCTGATCAATTCTTCTCTGTTTGTGAGCATCAGGTTGAGAGGTGCAAGGCCCCTAGTTGGTTCCTCCAGCATTTGTACCAGGAAGTTGTCCTCAGCACTCTCCAAAAACTCCCTGGATTGCCTGTGCACTGCTGTGTTGGCCTCCCAGCAGATGTCAGGGTAATTGAAGTCCCCCATGAGAACCAGGGCCTGTAATCTAGAAACTTCTGCCAGTTGTCCATAGAATGCCCCATCCACCTCCTCCTTCTGATCTGGTGGAGTGCTTAAGGAATGAGCTTAAGCAACACTGGGACTATTTGCAATTATCTTTGAGAATTCTTGGAGGAAGGATGAGGCCCCAGAGAACTGAAGAAGAGCAAATATAGTACCTATCTTTTAAAAGGGGAGCAAAGAGGGATGTGATTATTCTCCTCTATTCAGCACTGGTGAGGCTGCATCTAGAATATTGTGTCCAGTTTTGGGCTCCACACTACAGAAAGTATGTGGACAAATTAGAATCCAGCAGAAGTCAACAAAAATTATTAGGGGCCTGGGGCACACTACTTATAAGGAGAGACTGAAGGAACTTGGCTTATTTATTCTGGAGAAAAGACGACTTGGGGGCAATGTTCCCTCTAAGCTGCGCTGGCGCGCTGCAG
>ML681990.1:13774014-13848523 GCA_007922195.1 Podocnemis expansa
GGGGAGGGGCTGCGCAGCGGGCCCTGCGGGGGGGGGGGGAGCGCAGCGAGCAACCGGAGTTGTTCAGCTGCCCTCTCCCCTTAGAGGGAACATTGCTTGGGGGTGGGGTTTGATAACTACCTTCAACTACTTGAAGGGGTGCTCCAAAAAGGAGGGAGCTAGGCTGTTCTCAGTGGTGACAGAGGACAGAAGTAGGAGCTGTGGTTTCAACTTGCAGCTGGGGCGGTCAGGGTTGGATATTAGGAAAAGCTTCCTCACTGGGAGGGTGGTGAAGCAGTGGAATGGGTTGCCTGAGGAGGTGGTGGAATCTCCATCTTTGGAAACTTTTAAGACCTGCTTGGATAAAACCTGGCTGGGATGATTCAGTGGGACTGGTCCTGCTTTTAGCAGAGGGTTGGACTAGATGACCTCAGGAGGTCCATTCCAACCCTACAACTCTATGATTCTATGAAAGGGAAGCTGGGGAATTATAGACCAGTCAGCCTAACTTCAATACCAGAAAGATACTGTAATATCTTATTAAACAATCAATTTGCAAGAATGAAATTTAATAAAGACAGGTGCAAAGTACTTCACTTAGGAAACTAGAATCCTTTGCACACATACATAATGGGCAATGACTGCCTAGGAGAGAGTACTACAGAAAGAGATCTAGGTGTCATAGTGGACCACAAGCTAAATATGAGTCACTGTTGCAAAAAAAGCAAACACCATTCTGGGAGGTATTAACTGGAGTACTGTGAGCAAGTCATGAGAAGGAATTCTTCCACTCTACTCCACGCTGATTAGGCCTCAGTTGGATTATTGGGTTCACTTCTGGGCACCTCATTTCAGGAAAGATGTGGAAAAATTGGAGAAGGTCCAAAAAGAACAAGAATGATGAAAGGTCTGGAACACTTAATTTATGAGGGAAGATTGAAAGAGCTGGGTTTGTTTACTCTGAATGTCTATGTCTATATCTACTCAGGAGGCTTAAGTTGACTTAACCTATTAAGTCAATTTAAGCAACTCCATGGCCAAATTTAGAATTTATTAAGTTGCCTTAAGCATTTGCCCCTTGCAAGCCCCTTGCCACAGGCATGCCACCGGGGAGACAGCCCAGTGAGTAGCCTGAGATCAGGAGTAGCCTGTGAAATTGATCAGGCTGCTGAGCCAGCTGTCAGTGGTGGCAAGTGGCTTGGGGCCAGATTGGGCTCTGAGCCACTTTCCACTTGTGGCAGGAGCTGGCCTCCAGCCCCCGCCACCCGCGGCAAGCAGCTTGGGGCTGGCTCTGGCTCCCAGCTGCTTTCTGCAAGTCACAGGAGCCAGATTGGGCCTCCAGGGCCAGATTGGGGCCCTGGAGCTGGATCACACCACAGGGCAGGGCAGGGGAGTGGGCCCAAGCCTGGCCCAGGGTATGTCTACCTACGCCTCAGTCGACTTAACAAGGTCAACTTTAAGTTGACTTAAAGTCAACTTTGTTAAGTCGACTTACCTGAGCCCCCTAGTGTACACATAGCTGAAAAGAGGAGACTGGAGAGAAGACATAATAACAGTTTTCACGTACCTATAAGGTTGTTTTGAGGAGGAGAGAGAAAAATTATTCTCCTTAACCACCAATGATAGGACAAGAAGCAATGGGCTTAAATTATGGCAAGGGAAGGTTAGTTCAGACATTAGGAACCAATGGAATAAGTGGCCTAGACAGGTTGTGGAATCTCCATCACTGGAAGCTTTTAAGAGCAGGTCCTGCCATGAGTGCAAGGGACTGGATTCAATGACCTCTCATGTTTCCTTCCGGTTTCTATGATTCTATGATTCTAAGAATCTAGAGGATAATAGGGATATATAAGGAATAGAGCCAGCATGGATTTGTCTAGAACGAATAATGTCAAACACCAACCTAGTTTGCTTCTTTGACAGGATTACTGGCCTAGGGAATAGGGGGGAAGCAGTAAATGTGATACATTTTGACTTGAGTAAGTCTTTTGACACAGTCACATGTAACATTCCCCTAAGCAAACTAGAGATATGTGGTTTATATGAAATTACTAAAAGGTGCTTAACTAGTTGAAAGATGGTGCTCAAAAAGTACACATCAGTGGTTTGCTGTCAAACCGGTTGTACTTTGTGGAGTCTTGCAAGGGTCATTCCTGGGTCTGATACTATTCAATATTTTCATTAATGACTTGAATAATGGAGTAAAGAATATACTTATAAAATCTGCAGATGACACCAACCTGGGAGGGGTTGCAAACACTTTTGGAGGAAAAGATTAGCATTTAAAATGACCTCAATAAATTGGAGAAATGGTCTGAAATCAATAAGATGGAATTCAATAAAGATAAGTGCAAAATACTATATTTAGAAAGGAAAAATCAAATGCACTCCTATGAAATGGGGAATTTGAGGTCTACGTTTGGATGGCAGTATTGCAGAAAAGGATCTAGAGGTTATAATGGATCACAAACTGAATATAAGCCAACAATATAGGATGCATTTGAGAAAAAGGCTAATATTACTCTGGGATGTATTATCAGGAGTACTGTATGTAAGACTCAAGAGGGAACTGTTCAACTCTAGTTGGTGAGTCTTCAGCTGGAGTATCTATGTTCAGTTCTGGGTACTACTTTGAGAAAGATGTGGACGAATTGGACAGAGTCCAGAGAGATCAACAAAATTGGTAAAACATTTAGAAAACATGACCTATGAGGAAAGGTTAAGAAACCAGAGCTTATTTAGCCTTAAGAAAAGAAGACTGGGCCAGGGATTAGGGGGGATGTGTTCAATCAAACCCAGAATTAGCTGGAAGTTAATTTGTTAAGATTTATCTGGCAAGTACTGTAGCACTGATTTGATGGGAAAGCATTTCCTGTTGAATTAGCACTCTGAGGACCCTGTGGTGAGTAGGCATTAGACCAGTGGTTCCCAACCAGTGTGCCAGGGCACACAGGTGTGCCACAGCAACACCCAAAGTGTGCCACAAGCATCCACGAGAGCTGGAGTTAAGGTTCACTCCCTGCTCAGCCCATCCACCTGGGCTGTGCAGGGCTGGGAAAAGGCAGGGGTTAAAGTAAGGGGGAAGGCAGAAGAACACCATTCCAGGGCCCCCTATTTTTAGGTAGGCAGCATTCCAGCCCCCCTAAAAATAGAGGAAGGCACCGGAATGTGGAGTTCCAGGGGTCCCCCTAAAAATAGCAGGAGCAGCCTGAATGCAGAGTTCCAGTGGCTCCACCTTAAGCCAGCCAGGAGAGAGCTGCAGGAGGCTGGGAGTGCATGAATCTCCCCCTGCAGGGCAGAGCAGCTTGTGTCAGCTAGGCTGCAAACAGCCAGGTAAGGGCTCTGGTGGGGAGGGCTGCTGGGGGTTGTGTGGGGCAGGTGTGTGTGTAGCAGGGGGGGAGTGGGTGTGTAGCTGGGGTTGTGGGGTGGCTGTCTGATGGGGGGGTGTAGCTGGGGGGTGCATTGGCTGTGTCAGGGGGTGTAGCTGGGGGCTGGAGGCCTAGTTCTGGCCCCTGCAGTGATGGGAGGGTCCATCACAGGCAGCAGGGGGCTGGGAGAGGGGAGGATGGGACCCACTGGGGTGGGAGGGAGCGGCAGTGGGGGGAGGATTTGCTCTGGGTGACAGGGAGCCACTGTGGAGAAGGGGGAAGTGGGTGCTGCGCTGTGCTCCCCTGCCCTACCTTCCCACTCCCCAGGTCGTCCCCTGCCCTCCGCACCAACCCAGTCTTGTTCTCCCTTCCTCTCTCCTCTCTTGCCACCCTTGTGCTGTTCCCCACATGGCTGCCCTTGTCCTCTTTTGCCACCCCTGCCCTGCTCTGCTCCTCACACTCACTCCTTCCACTGCACAAGAGTCCTGATCTCCTGTGTTTTGCCACCCCTGCTCTGCTACCCCTACAACCCCACATAGCAGTATTTCCGACACTGTGCCATAGTTCATGAATATTCATAAATAATTTAAGTTAATTTGAATATTCATAAGTTTTTAATTGTGGTGTGCCTCAAAAAATTTGAAGGTATCAAGGTGTGCCACAGCAGACAAAAGGTTGGGAATCACTGCATTAAAGAATTGAAGGGAGATACACGAGGTATTTTAAGTACTTTGTGTATCTCCCTTTGAATGCTGCCAAAATCTTCCTGCAGTGGAGACCAGCCTTAATCGTGGGAAGAATTAAGTTCTTGAATGTTATAAGGAGGGTTATGAAATCCCTATCACTGGCGGTTTCAAAGAAGGGGTTGAGCAGACCAGGGACATTGCTGCCCTGAAAAAAGGCCCAGGCCCCACCCCCTGCCACATGGCTCCACCCTTAGGTCCAATCTGGGCCCTGGGCTTGATCCAGCTCCTCCCGGCAGCAGCCCAGTCCAGATCTGGCGCCAGACAGCCAGGGGCAGCATGGCAGGTGGCCTCCGCTTGGATTTGGCCCCTGCTGCTGCTGCTGCTGGCCAGTGGTAAGCGCCCCAGGGCCAATCTTGCCCTTGTTGCTGCTGGCCAGCAGCAGGTGGCCCCAGCCCCTCAGCAGGCAGCCCTGGCCTGGATCCAGGCTCAGCTGCTGCTGGCCAGCAGCATGCAGCTTGGGCCAATCTGGCCCATGCTGCTGCCAGGGCAGGACTGGAGATGGGTGGGGCTGCAGGCCCATGGGCCCAGCAGCAGCAAAGCCCCTTTGGCAAACATCTGTTAGCAGTGGTTTAGGTTTGGTCTGGCCTTTGTGCAGAGGGCTGCACTTGATGAACTCTCAAGGTCCCTTCCAGCCCTACATTTCTATGTTATTCTACAAAGGATATAATTCAATGAAAACTATTATGTTAAGCAACAGGATGAATACCCAGGCCATTCTGATTACATAGTAGCTACAAAATCAGTCCCTGTCAGCAATGATGATCAAATAAATCAGAGGTCAGAGTAGAACAAAGTGGTGCTAGTGTTCAAGACAAATTCACCCACAGTTCAATCCCAGAGTAGCCAGGTATTGCTGCTGAAATGAGCAGCAGTGAAAAGATTAATGTTGACATTTAAATTATCATAATAAGACTGCAAAGATCGTACAAATTTTGCAGCAGGAATAGGCAACCCCTGGCAAGTGTGCCAAACTTGCATTAAAGGCTATGCACGGCAGCACACAGGGCTCCTGGCCCTGTGATACTGTGACTGCTCCCCCTGCTGGGCCTAGCACATGGCTCCTGTCCCATGCTAGCTCTGCTGCCCAGCTGGGGGGTTGGGTCAGCAGGGAAAAGAAGCTGGTGGCTCCTGTCTCTTGTTGGCCCTACTCTTTCACCTTTCTGGCCTCGCTCCTGGCCCCTGCTGAGGGTTCGTGGGGTAGGGCTGGTACAGGCTATTGGTGACCCCTGGTTTACAGCTTACTCATTTTTCTTGCACAAGTACATTCAACTCTCATTCTGCCGCTGCTGAGATGGTAGTTGAATCATTCCTTGGTACTGCTCAAGTTGGCCAGCATGAGCCAAGGGAGCAAGGAAGCCCCCCATCAAAGTTTTATGGGAGAGTTTACAGCTTTCTAATTTTTCTTCTGTTTTTCTGAAGATTCATAAGCTGGAAGTTATCTCCTCAATCAGATCTCTATTCCTCCAAACCTATGGTTCACAAAAGAATGCAAATGGAGGCAAACCTGCTTTAAGGCAGATTTACACTCCCCATAATCTTGGAGGAGTTGTTGACTTGCCTGGCCTCCAGCATAAATACAGAAACCTTGGGGATTCTCCTCTGTCTTATGGTCTGACTGCAGGAGCCTGGTGTGGGCAGGGGCAGAGTAAGGGCCTCTGGGCCCCTGGGTTTCCCCCATCAGTGGGCCATGCCTGGGGCCCCACCTGCCCTCTCCTGGGGCCACAGCCCCCTCCCTCTAGTCTAGGGCCCTGCCCCCTGTGGGAGGACCAGTGCTGTGAAAGGTTGGGGGAGGACTGGCCAGCGCAGGGGCAGGTGGGAGAGCAGAGCCTGGCTTCTGGCTCAGGGCAGCTTTGCTGCCCTACCGTCACACAGTGGACGCCCCCCCACACCATTAATCTACCCATGGGTACAGGCCTTTTGACAAGTGAGAATATCTGGGGTGCCATATGCTAAAGCTGTCCTCCTCTCCTCCATCAAGCTCAGTTCACTGCGTCGCTCCTCACAAAGGCAGCTCCTCACTGGCTTGGCAACCCAGGAAACTGGACTATTTCTCAGAACTTGTTCTTGCCCACTTTGCAGCCCCTAAACTCCACTTGAGTAATGTAAAGGGACCTTAGCATGAGGGAGAATCAGGCCTTTAATTTTTTAAAATAATAATCAAAGTTCATATTCTATAGAATCTGCTGGAGCCACTAGAAAAGTGCTGGTCTAGGTACCACTGTTTTCAGTCTGACTCTGCCCCTCACTAATTTGATCTTTTTGATTTTTTTCCCTTCTAGTTCCAAAGACCAGTGACTTGTTCCAGAATATCACATAATCTAATTCATTCTTCTTCAAAACCTTTCCCAACACTGACTCAGCCTCGGCTTGCAGTCACAACAGCAACTGATGTGGTTTACTGTGGAAGTACAGTCATTCAGAATTTGGTGCCATTTAGATGCGAGAGAGAACAATGCCAGCCTCGTGTTAAGGAGAATTTGGACTCTTACTCACAAGTCCGTAGACCACTAGGGAACCTGTTAGAGCCTGAAATAGAAAAGAAACCTATCCTTGTGACAGAACTCCTCAGCAAGCTCAGTTTCATACCAGGAGAGAAGGCCGTAATATTCCCTTTTCGTCACTACCCTCATTTCATCAATAGAGCACGTGAGTTTCATCTCTATGGAGCACATTTGTATCGTATTGTTTAAGTGCCTACTGCATCTTTGTAGAAATGCAAGGCGACAGCCCCAGTGTGCTTCAAACTTATGTAGTAATTAGAACATAAGAGGAAATCCTAGAATAGCCACAAGTCTTAGAGTAAGAATATAGTAGGCCCACCCCTGCAGTATTTTTAAACTTTCCTTTTTTCTCTTTTGCCTTTGTATCTGAGATTCAGTTCATAGAAATGGACTTTAGGAAAAGAGGTCTGGAGTGCATATTAATCACAGAATGTAAATCTGACTTTTGTTTACGCAGGAAGTGCTTTCCACTCCAGAGGAATCCATCAGAACAGCAGAAGTTCCACAGACAAGAGACAGACAAAACTTCAGAGTGCTCAAACAGTATTCCAAAAAAACAGCTGTCACCAGGTTAGTCTTCAGGACCTGTTGGTGATCTCCACCCCAGCTCGAGTGGACCAGCGACCTAGGAAGAGCAATACCCTAACTTCAGGGAATATTCCAATGGGCAGGTAATAAGTAGAGTCACTCTACTGTAATATTGTAGAAGGCAGTAGCACTCTGGCTTTCTTCAGGGAATACTTTGCAGTTAATGGACTTTGATCAGTGAGGGGTAAATTACAGTGTAAAATTGTGCTGTTTAAGTGAACCTGGTCAGTTTTTAGATGTGAAATCAAGCTACTGAAAGAAATAGCTAGTCACATGACTCAATCAGTGATATTCTTTTCTTTGAAAGGAGTAGTCTAGTTCAGCAAAACAAGCAAGGAGACTAACATGGGAGAAAACTGATGAAGTGGGATTTTCTCCCAGAAAAGCTTGTGTGATAAATATGTTAGTCTTTTAAGTGCCACAGCACTCCTTGCTTCTTTTCTCTGAGTAATCATTGTATCAATCCCTCAGTTTTATGTTAGGCTGCTCTTTGCTTAGAGGAATTTTCAAAAATGTCTAAGTGCCATTTTCAAAGATGACTTAGTTATTCAAGAATGAAAATCTCATTTAAAATTTTTAGGCTTCTAAGGTCCAGATCCTCAAAGGCACCTAACTTACACTGAAATTAATCTAAAAATCAGTGGGAGTTAAGTGTTTAAATATCGTTGAGGATCTGAGCCTTAAGTGCCAAAGTCACTTCCAAAAGTAAGAATTGGTGTCATATAGGGACAGATTTTTAAGGAATTTAGAAGCCTTTAGATGCATATAGACACCTAGTGGGATTTTAAAAAGCACTTACGAGTTAACTGTCTAGACCCTTTAGAGAATACGTATAGGCATCTTTAGGTGATTATATGCCTAAAAAAATGTGGCCATTAGGCACTTCTGAAATTTTTATCCAGCTTCTTTTGATAATATCTAACACCAAAGCCTGGAAAACATTGATTCAATTAAAATCCCATGATACTTTTTGTGACACCAGGGAATGCTAACCCCAGCCTTGTTTTCATAGAAACTGGAAGGGAACACGAGAGGTCATCGAGTCCAGTCCCCTGCACTCATGGCAGGACCAAGTACCCTCTTAAACCATCCCCAACAGCTGTTTGTCTAACCTGCTCTTAAAAACTTCCAGTGACGGAGATTCCACATCTCAAAGGACTGTAAAGTGCTACATCTTGGATCATTACATTCTGCCTTCCTAGATTCCTGCTGTTGTTTCAGCTGGGTCAATTCTTCTTCACTGTCGTACCTAAAGATTATTGCATAGCGTTCCTACTGTAGAATGCCTGCTGCATTCCATTCTTGGGTGACAAGTCACTATACATTTAGCACTTTGGGATTCTTCAGGATGAAATAGGTGTAAGCTACTGATATTGTAATTGGCATCAGTGAACTTCTGGTATAAATCTGCACATAGGCATAGTCAATGGTTAGATTGTAATTTGGTGGACCCCAGAACCCAGGTAAGCATTTGCAAACACTTCTCAGTACCAGATGTATCAATTACCACTCCACACGCACACACACAGAGCTACACACCCTCCACTGCCCCACACAACCACCTAGCAGCATTCTCTGTCCCCCAGCAGCTCCATGCCCCCTGATCCTAGAGGCCAGTGACGCCCCCCTCCAAAAGCCCGGCAGCAAGGGCCATCCCCATCCCCAGGGAAGCGCTTTGGGGTGCAGCAGCTTGGGGGTACCCACAGTGCCACTTCCCCCAGCCCCACCGTGGGGCTCCCCCGGGCCGAGCCGAGGCCTTACCTCGGCTGTTTCTACTTGACTCTTCAGCGGTGCATCTGTGCTGAACTCTACCAGGCAGCAGCAGCACCGGGATGGGCTGGCCGGTGAACTTTCAGTTGGGGGCCGCTAGTGATGCAGCCTTGGGGGTGGCAAGGCACTTTTTAGAGCAGGGCAGGTGTGCCTCTACTCTGCTTGTAGTGCTGCCTGCCCTGCTGGAGCACACCAGAACACAGCGTTCCAGCTTGGTTTTCTATTTTTAGGGGCCCTGGAATGCAGACCCCTAAAAATAATGGGCGGTTCTGGGGTGTTCCAGCTTACTTTGACTCCTAGGCATAGCAGTGAACTCAAGCAGTGATCTGAGATTGGAAGGCACAGCCGAGAAGGGGCAGTCTAGGGGAAGAAGGGCAGAGTGCAGGCTGCTACAGAAGCAACTATAGCTCACTGTGTAATTTCCAATAACCTCCCCTGAGCTGTCTCCCACTTGGACAACAGAAACCTCCATAGCACTGAATGCTATGCTACTCCACCTTTCTCTGAGTGCTGTGACGGGGGTATATAGGGCCTCAAATTTTTGTTTGATATAGCTCATCTATCCAAGCAATTTTACCAACATTCACAGCTTCTTTCTGGCCCCCTGCACTGCTGAAGAGGTGGATAGTGGCTGCAGTTGGGGGCAGAATCAGTCTCTAATGGGCTTTGCTCAGTCCATGATATCTGACTTAAGCATGGTCTATTTACTTGATCAAAACTGTAGCTAGTCTGAAAGAAGAATGTTGAAATGAGGTTGCTTCCCATTAATACTGCCTTCTTCGTACTGCCTTCTTTCCCTCACCTCACAGAACTTCTGTGAAAAGTGCTAGGATGAATGTATTTTAGTCCATCTGTTCAACTGGCTTGTGCTTGTATTTCCTTCCTTACAGGGCCTGAGTAGAACTGCAGCACTGGTCTGCCTCCTGAAGCCTGAGAAATACTTATTCCTAAACAATCTATTCATCAGGAACTGACAGAACAATTTTGTTGTTTCTTTTAAAATATACTCATTGGAGATTGCCTCCAGTCATACAGCTTTCATAGTATAAAACATCAATCAATGTGTGACCAATGAAATTTGCCTAAAAAAAAAATCAGGAGTTCGTGGGTGTTCTGATGTGAAACAGTAGCACTGGAACTTGATGTATATCTGCAACCTTTGGCAGTGTCTGCTTTCTGACAACTCTTTTGTTCAGTGAAAAATTCTTTTATAAGAAGAATTTCGGTGTGATGTCTGTTCTATTCAATTGAACATCAACCATCAAGGGGAAAATTCTCTGCACTGAATTTCAGTTGCACAGCTCTGAGTACCATCAGCTGAAATGGCATATCTGAATCCCTGTGGCACAGTTTGAAAATTTTCCTTTAAATTTTGCATGATAAATTAATTGTAGCTAATATATGATGACGTGATAGTTGTGACTTTGAACAAGGCTTTAAAGGAAATGAAAATGAATAGTGTAGTGTCAAAGGGGGTTTTACTTCTCAGGGCCTCAGAAAGCAAAGAGAGAAGACTGAAACAAAAAGCACAATGGGTACATGCCATGGCGCAGCAGTGTAGACACATTCTACATTGACAGAAGGTGTTTGTCAGTGCAGTTAATTCATCACTCTGAGTGATGGCAGCTAGGTCTACAGAAGTATTCCTCCTTTGACTTAGTTGTGTATACCTGAGGGATTGGGTTGACCTTACTGTGTTGCACAAGGCACAAAACTTTTCGTAACACTAAGCAATGTAGCTAGGCCAGGTCAATCTAAATTTTTAAGTGTAACCTTCCCCAAACATAATCCTGCAGGTCTTTAGACTCAACATATTTGTAACTTAATTAATTACTTTGTAACTTAATTAATGTAATCTGTAACATTTCGGAGCCCATATTTTGCATTTAAGATTCTCTCAGAGAGTACTCAGCCCCCATAAACTTGCCCTTTGTTGGCTCATCCTCCATCTGATTAGTAGTGACAAGGGCTAAAATAATTGAGGGAAGTTAATCAATTGAACAAGGATGCTTCTTTTTTAGTTCTATTTCTGAACATGCCTATTTGATTCTTATACCTTAAAATATATGAAAATAAATCAGTAATAGCAATGGCTGTACAGATTGTGGTGAAAGCAGCAGTCTGAGTGGACATATGGCTGTGGTTAGGGACAGAAGTATAGGCAACATAAATAGCACTAGTTAGGCAATGCATGGGTCAACTGGAGATGTGCTAAACTCTGTCACCTTGTCATAGTGGAAAGTCTTTTCAATATTTGCACCTGTGAACAAAGGGTATGCCTACACTAGGGGCTTAAGTCGACTTAAGCAGGCTTAAGTTGATTTAAGCAAATCCCTTCGCACATTTGGAGTTCATTAAGTTGATTTAATCACTTGTGTAAGTCAGCTTAATTACTCCTACCTTTAAAGTCAACTTCAGTGGTTCCCAGCAAGTGGCCAGAGCTGCCAAAGCCACCCGCCGGGGTGTCTTCCCCATGGGTGGCCAGCCCGGCTCGAGTGGGGGCTGGGGTGCCTGTCACCAGCTGGGAGACAGGAACCCCATTGCTCCCCCCAGCCCAGTGTGGCTGGGGTGGGGGGTGAAGGCACCTTTGGGGCTGCTGCCCCAGGTGCTGAAGGGCTAGTATTCCTCCCAGGGTGCAATGCACCCTGGGAGGAAGTTCAACCCTTGTGAATTTGAACTAACTTTAGTTCGAATTTATATGTTTGCACAGTATCAGTTCAAAGTTCAGGGTTCAGATTGATGATCACTTCAAAGTTATGTGAGGTTTTGTAACTTGGAAGCAACCGCTTGTCCATTTGACCTAAAGGAAGCCTTAGGTTGAATTGGCCAAGTCCAGTGTAAACAAGTCTTTTTTAAATTTCGACCTAATGTTTTATTAGGTCGAATTTAAGTGTCTGTGTAGACATACCCACAGAGCCTTTTAAGTCGACTTCAACAAATGGGACCTCACTAACTCAACTTAATAAATTTGACTTTAAGTAGACCTTATTAAGTCGACTTAACTGAGCCCTGTAGTGTAGACACAGCCAAAGAAATGTCCCTAATTCTTATTATTAGTGATCTTAAATAGTGTCAAAAACATGATGGTGCTCTACAGACCTGCAAGAAGGCCCTTCCTAGAGAACTTACCATTTAAGCAGTGGTTTCTACAAGCATTGATTTCACTCGGAGTTCTACCCAAGCAAGGAATGCAGCTTTAAGCTCTAAAATGAGAGGGCTAAAACCTCTGCTGTAAGCACTGTTCCCTCTAAGCTGTGCGGATGTGCGTACATGCACAGGTCATGAAACCTGCGCACACAAAAAAATAAAGTGTGCACAAAAAAATTCAATAGTGCTAATATTGGTGCTCACAAAGAAATGTTTTTGCGCACACAAAGAAATTGTTTGCGCACACAGGCTACAAGTAATTAAAGGGAACATTCCCTGTAAGCCACCTTTAATCCCATCCAACCCTGAGGCTCAAGGGGTCTGTCTACACTGGAGCCTTAGGTCAGCTTAACCTTCCTTAAGTCAACCTAAAGAAAGCTCCATCCACACTGGGAATTTATTAAATTGACTTAAGTGCTTCCTTAAGTCAACTTAATAACACCACCTCTTTAGGTTGATTTAATGCTTAAGTCAACCTTATTAATTTGACTTAACCCAGTGTAAATGGGGCATAGCCCTTAAATTGACTTTATAAGGTCATCTTAAGTGTTGTTGACCTAGCAGCTGCCAGTATGAACATGGACAGTCTACAGGAGTTTTGAAGGTGGACACTCTTAGTTGACTTAACAAGGTTGACTTTAAGTCAACATAACAGACCCTCCAGTTTCATTGGAATTGCAAAGCTGTTTGCTAAATTAGAGCTCAAAGTGCCTGTTGCTCAGGAACATGATCACTTCAGAACAATCTCTTCCTCAAAAACATTGCATCAACAATATATAGCAGGGCCATTTCCACTGGGGGTGGCTTGAGTTTGTGTGGCTTTTCAATATGATTATTATAGGCATGGTAGAACTGGCTCTAAGTGAACAGTAAAGCTGAAACACAGGGGTTTGAAGAAAAATATTAACAATCACATACCATCCAGAGACTATCTGGGGGCTTAAAATGTGCCAATTAAATACATTTTAAGACAAGATATTTGGGAAATATATTTTCTTGCAAGTTCTGCGTTTGATTCCAGATTTCCCCTGCACAAAGCTATTAGGGTACCAATCCAGTAAACAATCACATGACGTTCTATGATAATTGTCATTCTTTTAATTTTGGATTTACCTCTTCTTTTTGGAATCATAAATAGTTAATTTTCTTTTACAAAAGCATTTAATTCACCATAAATTATCAGTATAAATCCCCAAGACTATGCTCCAGGCTGTGAAACTATTTTAAACTGTTAAGCTGTTGAATAATATATAGCAGATAACTATTTGTGATTTTTCCCCATCAATCAATAGATAAATGATGTGATTTTTTTCTCAGTGATGAAACAACTCAGATCCTTAACAACAGATAGTAGTCAAGATCTAAAAGTTATTAATGGGGCATATAGATTTAGGGTTAGCACATATTCAACTACTTTGCAATTAATTAGATTTTATTAGCTTTTGAGAATAATGGAAAAATTATTTTAGGAGCGACAGAAAGCTAAGTAGTGCTGGATCTAGGTAATAAATGCATTTTACAAATGTCTTTTTGTAATTATTAAATACTAAAGTGTTCTTGAAGCATCCTCTCAAAGACACTTATTACAGTTACCTAACTAAAATGAACATGGGAAACGATGGGTGCAAAAATACATTAGTTCTTCAGTTAACTAGCCAACTGAGACAAAAAAGGGAATATTTGCAGTTGAAAGCATGAGTTCAGAGAGATGCATTTTGTGACACGAAGAACTACAAATAAAAAAATGTAGTAATAAAGCATTTTTATTTGAAGTCTGTAACTGCACAGCATACTGCAAAAGCTTAAAGGAGTTATCTGCTCAATGAGTACCGCTTTTGGCATTTTAATTCCACCTGTAATCATTAAAGGATGGCGTGCAAAGGTGCTCTTTCCTTCATCTGCTGGTTCTCTTGAGGTACAATCTGGATTTGTGATAATGTGCCATATGTTATTTTGTGTTTAGAGCCAAGTTTATTAGTCTTATTTAGGCTTGTGTGGCCAATTTAGTAACTGCTTTGCCTACCCAAGCCTGCCTTCAGTCCTGTTTCTACTGAAAAACACAACTATACGTCCCACTATCTTTTAAGATTGTCAGAATTGCCTCTCTTGTTTATCATGCATATAGAAAAGGAAATAGCTCTCAAAAAAGAGTATTAACCAGATGGCCATTATGAAAGATTTGGGATAAGGACTTGATCTATCAAACTGCAAGAATGGGTCCTGGATGAGGAGCCCACATAACCTGCCTCGTCCTTAAGATTTAGTTCTTAAGTCTTGAGACACCATGCAGGCTCATCAGCATCTGAAATAAGGGATAGGGAAGTTTTTCAACTGTAAATGCTCTTCAGCAGCCCAGATAAGGGAGCTGTCTTGGCAGAATGAGAATGTTCTCAGCCTTTAGCATTAATTCCTCATATTAATTCAACATCAGTAATTTATATGCAGGAGAGAAATAAGCTGATGTCTGCTTTGTTCATAAGTCATTGAATTCTCACACATTTCAAATTTGCTCACAGCTTATTTAACATAGGAAAATCAGGAAAATTACATTGCCTGCATAATCTCTAGACAAAGTTCACTATCCTCTTATTGCACCTCATCAGCTGCCCGACCCAGCATACTACATTAACTGTGCCCTATGGCTTTGCAATATAAAACAATATAACTTTGAAAACAATGTTTTAGCAATGATCCAGGCCTACATTGAACATCAGTAAGCATTAACTCAGATTGGGAGTTTAGGCACATAAATATTGTTGCGGATCTGGGCCTATATCCTGGATTTTCACTTATGGGTTTGAAAACTCTCTCTGTTATTCCTAGCTTTTTGTCTTGGATTTAATTCCTATTTTAGTCTAGGATCCTCTCTGAGCCAATATTCCCTTCGCTGCAAGTGAGGAAGGGAAATTTTTCCTGCACTGAAAAAACCATAGTTCCATCTCCCCACTTTTTTTAGGAGGGTGCTAATTACTAATTGTATTTTATGGTTAAATCAAACTAAGACAAATTTATCCCTGCTGCTGTAAATCTGCCTCACAGAATTGCTCCAAAGATGAATCTGGCATATGCCATCAATCAAATTTTGAAGCAGTGGAATTACTGTTCAGCCTGGTTGGGAGAGAGATGTCAGGGTTCAGATTTCAAGGAAAAAACACTCCAGTACAGAGCACTCCTAAAACTAATCCTTTAAAGTTTTTAATACAGACTGCTTCAACTTCATGCTGCTTCCTTGAGTCTTTTCTCATTCCTGTATAAAAAATTCTAATAGCATACCTGTGGCTGGGAGACATCCCCCAACCGGCTCGACATCAAGTTTGTCATTCTATTGCGAGAAGAGAGGGTTGGAGTTGCGGGCCACTGAGGTCCTTGAGGGAGCCTCTGCGTGACATTTTTTTTACAAAATCTTGATGCTCAGTGTAATGACAAGTGGTAGGATGAAATCCTAGGGATGGATAAAGAGGAATATCTGATATTGGAGAGAGCATCTGGCCTCAGGAATGATGGAGGAAAAAATCGGAGGCTATTCAAGGCCCTTAAAAACGTTGGGGAGACACTTGAGATAAAGGAACAGGAATCTGAAACAGTAGAGTATAGGAAATCATGGCAGTCTGAGTCATGTAACTATACAAAATATGGCCAAAGAGTGGAGGCCAAGACACAGAATGTCTCTTTCTTTCATCCTTCATCCTTTGGTTCTGAAACTAAACCTGCATGAAGAAAATTATCATATGTTGCAGTTCTGAAGCACTTTCCATACAAAGCACTTTATAAACATTAATGACTGAGCCCCTGCTGCACAACTAAGGAGGTAAACAAAAATTGAAATTAATTTTCAGGTAAGGAAACTGAGGCCCAGAGCTGGAAATAACTGTCACAGAGGAACCTCAGTGAAATGCACCTCATGATGGCTAAAGAGGTATGCTTTCATTCTCAAAGATATTTAGGTACCTAACTACCACTAAAATCAAAGAAATTAGGCACCTCTGTACACTGGCGGATCTGGGCCTATGACTTGTTCAGACTTGTCACATAAGTCTTGAACAGAGTACCGAATAGACCCCAGATCTTCTGGTATCAGGTAATCTCTTGCTCTGAAATGCTCATGTCATGGGATTTAAATCAGTTAACCAATCAGGTTGTCCCTTAGAAGTGATATCAGTTCATACTGGTTCCTGGGCAAGGCATGAGATCCCACTTCTTTTCCTCTGTAGGGCCTTAGCCCCAGGGAAAAGGTTACCTTTATGGTGCATTCAGGCAGATTCAGCACACCAGCCAACTCCTGACCCTGGAAAGGTAGCTTTCTTTGGAATATTCCTGCTCTAAAGCCACTAGTCGCTCCTGGCTGAAAGCAGTCGTGTCTGCGGACCAGGTTTGCAACTGGGAGAGGCAGCTTCTGGGCTGTATCTTTTTCAGTTGGTTCAGCATCACTGACTGGGTCTTTGTTGTCCTGGATCACTGATGGAAAGGAGGATGACTTTAAATAAAGGCCACATTTTTAAAAGAGCTCCTCTCCAAAATAGGCACTTGAATGAAGTCAGGTTTTAACAACGCCCACCAGCTTCTGTTGTGTTTAAAGTGTCAGATTTTCCTGCTGAACATAGATGCTGATCACTTCAAAACCTGTTCTGAACTCTTCCAAAAGTTTGACCCATTGAGCCTCACTAAAATAGCGAGCCCTGTGTGTTCTAAGTATGTCTGAAAATCTAGCTATGTCATTTAGGGGGCTGAATGAGACCTGGTCTCTTTAAAATCCTGACTACAAAAAGTCTGTAACTGCTACCTTTTATCTAACCAGCCAAACTCATATTTCATTAAAAAAAGAAAAAGCCCCATCCACTTGTCTAGCTGCGAAGCACATTTTCAATAAGTTTATGCTCTAACAAGCTGTATCAGTTTCATCTCACTAGATTTAATGGTTATTGAACAGTGTTTAATGTTCTGGAGGGGAACAGGAACATAATTGTTTTTACAACACTGTGAAATGAAACGGGGTGACATTAGTGTCACTGGGCAGAATCCTGTCCCTGCCCTTTAAACGACATGATGGAGGGTTAACAAAAAAGGAAATGAATTTTTTATGCTGCCCTTCAGCTAAGGACAAGTAACTGGATCAGCTGCCCCACTGCAACTGGAGGCAGAAAGTGGTATGGGTGAAGAATCTTCCTACTCGGGCATGTTGGTGTCAGTTTCCTAGTTGTGGAATCTGGAATGGCACATAAACATGGTGCATCCGCTTCTTGGTGAGCTCCCCTTGAAACCAATGCCAGGAAACACTAAGGCCACTTGTACTTTGAATCTCCTGCAAGGTCTGAGTCACTGAAGTGGGGGACAGGCAGGAGGGTAGGAGGGCTGGGGAACCTAGTGCCACAAAGTGGGTTTTCTAGGAAAAACGGTTTATAACAGGGAGGGAGGGGTCTGCTTCTGCCCTTTTAAAGACCAGAGAGCCATCTCTATCCCTCCCCTGGCTCAGCTCTGGGCTAAGGAGGTGCGAACTGTGTCTGTTAAAGTGGCCCAGATCTCCCACCATTGTACTGAAAATCAGACACCACCGCCTCCTTGATTCCTCTTGTATAAAGCAGCTTTCAAACCTCCATTGTGCTGCTGCCTTTGATGTGTGTGTTTTGGAAGCAATTCCTATAAACTTCTCTGCCTCGAAGGCTTTTAAGAGGCTTGCTACATATGACTATTGCCTTGTTCGGGCCATTCACTGGAGCAGTTTTATTGTTTTTTGTTTTCACTCCATCACACCACATATGTGGTGTGTGGGTTATAGAGACATTTATTAGACCGCACGTTCTTAGAATATCTTCTGGTTGATGAATTATACCAATATGTGAGCTGGGCAAGACAGAATGATCACAAGCAATAATGTTTATATGTAGCCATGCTGTTAGCTAGACACTCTGAGGGCTTGTCTAGACTAGGGAAAGTTTGCATTTGATGTGACTACATATAACCTTCTAATGTTCACACACTGCCTTGGTAAAAAAACAATATTTAGGCCTTGTCTATAGATAAATGGTACATGCAAATATTTAATTAAACAATTTTTTTAAACTAGTGTAGTTTAACTGGTTTAAATTTCAGTGGGAATGCTCTTACAGTCCTGTCCTGTCTTTACCAAGAAAAAAGGTGTGTTCTTAGCATCTGTTGATTGACATATCCTACCCAATATAAGGTAGATTTCTGATGAAGGCAAGGCAGTTGTAGTCTTAACACCTGTTAGCCGGTGTCCATAAGCCCTTGGTGGATTTCTGTGGCACTGCAAATTCATGTGAAAATTACATTTTTCCTAGGATGGTTACTTTTTTCTCCTGTGGAGTGACATCAAGTGGGTTTTTCTCCCATGAAAGCTCATGCGATAAATAAAGTTACTAGTATTTAAGTGGTACGAGACTCCTTGCTTATTTTGCCATCTTATGGATTAATTCAGAGGTCAGCAATCCAAAAGATAAGAAGAGCCATTTTAAAAAAAAATTCCTTCAATAATCAAGCGTTTTGAGAACCTCAATGGGTGTAGCCTCCTGGTGGAGGGAGCTGGGAGCTGGGTCAGGGTGCCTGCCTCAGAGTCCGCTGGTGGGAGAGCCCAGAACGTGGACGGGGCCACCTGCAGGGTCCCCCAGTGGTGGTGGGGGCCTGGAGCTGGAAGAGAGCAGCCAAAGAGCCGCATGAGCAAGTGGCAGACCCCTGGTTTAAGTTAAACCTGTTCCCAGTTGACTCTGGCTATGTCTTCATTGCAAAATAGGTGTGTTTTTACATTGAGATGACTATTTGTGGTACATTTCAAGGGAAGATAAGGCTCTGTTGTTTTTACCTGGATGTAGCTAGTGCTCAACCCAGGTTGTTGTTGTGTAATGAGACTTTGGTGCCTTAGGAACTTAAGTGCTTTTAAACCCCTCACCCTTAAAGAATCATTAAACTTATTATAAAATTTCACTGGTTAGAAGAGGTGCCATCCTGCTGAGACAATCTCCCTTTGCCTATTACGAGGATGCAAACAACTGCAGTCTGGAGATGCTTTGTTCTATAGAAACAATATGAGGGAAAGCTCCAGAGAATAAAAGATTACAGTATCCCAGCCAGGAGAAAACAAAGGCTTTTTACCAGCAATGCTAAATCTTCTTCACTAAGCAACAATCTCAGCTGTGTTTCGTGGGTGATAAAACTGTGGTTTAGTAATAAATAGAAAGCCATTGCCACTGATGGGTCCAGTGATGACACAGCACCTAACCTTTTAATGCTTTGAGGCTGAACTCAGAAATGCATTACCAAATGAAATCATCTGGGTGGCAGCATCTCTCAGCAACTACTTAGAACCAGTAATTAGCATTTGTTGATACTGGGTTTCATAAATGATGACAGCCATTGCTTGGTCTCTTATGGTAGGACTGGTCAACATGAAATGTGACATATAGCAACATTGGAAGGGCTTTGTTTATGGGGTGCCATCTGCCTAACAGCTGTGTTTAGCACATTTTCTGACTGGTGCATTATGGACATTAAACAAATAAATAAATAACAGTGAAAATACAAATTTTACAGTCCATCTGATACCTATATAGGTACTAAAAGAAGTCACAGACCAGATAGCCCATGATTACATGGAGGGATAATTACGATACAAATCTTTCTCTGTGTTCACTACAACATGAAAATTCTCTAAGGCTGCAAACGTGACTGGTTTTGTAGCAGCTACTAAAATACTTGGGAGGCTCTGGTGTTTACTGATGATCATCATACTCCCTTGGGCAAAATGATAGCCTTGTTTCTGAAGTCTGCAGGGATGCAAGGGGCTGTGTGTACAGAGCAGCTTGCAAGACAGAGGTTTATATTTGGTTGTAGCCATTGTCTTGTAATTGCTGGGGTGTAAGAACTGGAAATGTTTTTATTGGTATTCTTTAGAAAAGAAATGTCATGTGAGTTGGATTCTGTCCTTTGATGGGGTAGGTGACTCCCATTATTTTCAGTTATTTTTCTGGGCCCCAAATTAATATCCTTTGATAGGGCAGTTATTTATCCAAACCCAAAGCTAATACCCTTTGATGGGACAGGTGATTCCCATCATTATCATTCATCCACATCCAAACTCAGTAAAACTATTGCCTCAGGACAGTGAAAGCCATATTTCAAGCTGACTGGCTTCTCACTTGTTATATACCACACTAATGATCAGGAAAATAAAAGCGATGTGACACTGACATGACTTTTTCTACACTGAAAAACAAGCTGCATTGCAAAATGTTGCACACATTTTGTAATTTTCATGCAGTTGTGTCCTCACTCTGTCCTGTGAAGTATTTATTGTTACTACTATTTATCACCATAGCACTAACATCCTAATCTAACCACCTAGCTTCCCATACCTCCCCAATATCTTTGTTTATCTAATGACCCTCATCAGCCTAATATCTAAACTCTATTACTTAAAAGAAGTCACTGCTTTCTTTTTTTCCTTCCCTGTCTGCAAACAACATGGTTAGCCCTTCTTTATTTATATAACCCTTCTGCCAGGGCAAGATGGCAGAACAAGGGCCAGGTTCTATATCTAGGGGTTTCCAAATAATGTGCAGCACCAACTTGTTTGAGTCCCCACCCAGTCTTCTGGGAAATCCAGCACTTTCCCCTGGGCACCCTAGAGGGGTAATGCTTCCCTGCTTGCAAGCACGAGTCTGAGTATAATATACAGAACTTTTAATAGTAACAAAAGAATGTATAAAGCAGGCTTAGAAGCTGTGCCTAACAGCTTCTGAAGGGGGGGCAACTAATCTGCGTGGGTCCTGTATTAGCATGAACTCAAAGAGCACAATTAAGTATTAGCATACTGGATGCAGGACATAGTGGGTAATTGTATGTAGGGTTAATCTGATCACAAATCTGTCAATATCTGTAATTCTACTGACAGGAAATATGAAATACTGTCTTTGGTAATATGTTATTCTCTGCTTTTTCCAAATCTGTTTGGGTTAGTTAAGGGGTAAAAACTACCCTTAGTTAAAAGAGACCTGTAAGAGAGGCCACTGGCTATTTCAGCCTGGAAAAGTTTTAAGATGAGATGAGGGTTGGTATGTCTGATTCTGGAGTGATGTCTGAGGTAATTTGTCTCATCCATTTAGCCCCACTGTCAAATGATAGATCTGGGTGGGCTTCTTTGAGGTGTCCTTTGTCATGTTAAAGGAAGTAGCTATTTGCAGCTGCTTAAGTTTTAAGAGCTGAAATCACTAAAGAGGGAACTTTCTCTGAGTTGAAATCACTGAATAAAAGCAGCAGATGGAGTGATCAGTGGGGGAGCCAGCAAACAGTGAGAGTAGCCAATGGTGAGCTGGGCAGTGCAGGTGACTGGTGGGCAGAGCTGGCAGACAGTGAGAGTATGGAAGCCTTACCCCTTTGGGGTGCCCAGGGAACAGTGCAAGATTCCCTAGAGATCGGGGGGGGCTCAAGCCAGTTGGTGCTGTAACATTATTTGGATAGAACCTGGCCCTTGTCCTGCCAGCCCTCCCTGGCAAAAGGGTTACAAATGTAAAGACACAATAGCAAAATCAACACTGATTTGGATAATCAATACAGAAACAAGATTCCCACCAAAACCCCACACAGCATAACAGAGCATATGAACTCAACAGCAAAACCAACACAGATCTGGAGAATCAGTGCAGAGCAAGGTCCCCAACATAATCCCACACGGCATAAGAGAAAGTATGAACTCAATAGCAAAACTAGCACTGATCTGGAGAATCAGTGCAAAACAAGGTTCACAACAAACCCTGTGGTACATAGGGAATATCTCTTACGCCAGCTGTCCACCAGCACCATCCACTGGTCACTCACTTTGTCCACTTGCAATGTCCCTTGGCTCTGCTGTCCACTTGCACTGTGTCTTGGCTCCTCCTGCTGTCTGCCAGCTCCATTCACTAGCTACTCACACCAGCGAGCCCTCTGTCTGCTGGCACCACCCTTGGCTCTGTCTGTTGTCCACCAGCTTCACCCACTAGTCACTCACACCATCCAGCTCTCTGTCTGCTCCCACTGGATCTGCCCACCAGCAGCTCCAACTGTCTACTCTTCAATGATTTCAGCTCAGAGATAGGAAGAGTCTCCTTTCTCAATGCTCTCAGAAAATGACAGCCCCCATGACTTCAGTTTTTAAATATTACATATAGCTCTTCTGGTCAAAATAACAAGAGAAAGACTATACAACAAGCCTGCCTAAAAATATGTTTTTTGACAGTAGGGCAAGAGATAGAGTGTTTTAGGCATAGCTCCAAATGAACTAATATTCCCTCCCTCCTCCTCCCCCCCCACCCACCATTTTTTGCTTTCCTCAGGCTGAGAACAAAGAGTTGGTCCCTCTTTCAAGTTCCTTATTGGTAATGGTGGCTTTTTACCCTTCAACTAACCTAAACAGAGTTTGAACAACTAAAAGAGTAACATATTACAAAAGACTGTACTTCATGCTTCTTTTCAGTAAAATTACAGGTATTGACAGATTTGTGACCAAATCAACCTAAATACCATTAACCATCATGCCCTGCACCCACTACGCTAATACCTAATTGTGCTTTTTGTGCTCATGCTAATACAGAACCCATGCAGATCAGATGCTTTTCTTTTCAGCTAGACAGCACAGGGACAGCCCAAGAAGTGCTGTGGCTGTAGACCTGCCTTACATTTATTTATTTATATTTAAAAAATTAATCAGTGGGAATTAATTTACTATTGTGGGACAGCCTGGGCAAAATGATGAGATTTGCAGTTGGCTTTGAAAGCAATGAGTTACTGGTTATTTTTTTCCAGAAGCAAGGTCCCTGTTTATAGCAGCTCTCACCTTAGACTCTCAAGCATTTTTCATACATTAACTAGTCTCACAAGATACCTGGATGTATCTAGTTAGCTCAATGCAAGGTCAATTTTCAAAAGAGGTTATTGAGGTACATGGTTTTGGATTTTTGTAAAATTGGGAGAATTTTCAAAGCAGCAGCGGATAGTCCAAGGGTTCTAAATGTTTTTGTCATGCTCTCTATCCATATCAGCTGCTTGCACACTCTGAAACTACCGGAGTGCTCAGCCTCAGGAATTTTTCAAAGGTAGGACTAGGTTATTGCACCCAGCTCACTTTGTGCTGACCTGTTTCAAAATATAAAAGTCTTCTTGAGTTGCTCTTTGAACCTGTCACTCAACAGGAGACAAAATGGGGTCTCTCTGGTGACTTTAGGTTGCACAAAGCACATACTGAAATCTGAGATACGTGCTAGCTATCAGAAATGCACGTTTCTTAGATGGCCAGTCCATTGTTTCAGTCACATTGTTCATGCTAAGCTGAGCTACTAGAGAAATATGGTGGAAAAGAACTATGCATCAGAGAAGGGCCCTTCACCCCAAACTGACACATTTCAAATAAAAATGCAAGCCTGCTTAACGACACATGCCTTGGTAGTAGCGTCCAGGTCCATTCAACATCACACATACATTGTGGTGAGTAAATGTTGATCTGGTCATGAACCCAAGAGGAGGGAGAGAGCAGATCACCGGATTTTAAGGGCGGGTAGTCAAGACTTTCCTTGCTGCAGGAAGAAGCGGCCTGAGGCAATTGGGAGCCGTAGGCAAAGGCCCGTTGTCGGGCCTCCACTGCACCCTCCCTGTGGCCCCAGGAGCCCTAATCACTCCTCCCCGCCCCCAGGACTCCTTGTTTGTTTTGCTGAACCAGACTAACATGACTATCCCTCTAGAACTCATAAATTATTCTTGGGTATGATAATTTTAAAGATCTTTCCATCATGAAGCTTGTAAGTTGATCATCTTTCACTTAACATAAATGAACTGATGCTGAACTACAAAGTTAAAATGAAGATTTAAATTTTTTTTTAAAAGTATGTGCATTAATTAACAAATAGAAAATGGTAACATTAATGCTGGCTCAAAAATAACTAAAATACCACATTTAAAATTTTGGCAGTTAAATCTTACAAATTTTTCATATAGACTTGAGGTTATGTGCACTTGAAGTTTAATACAAATAATTATAATAAATAAAAATAAGTGAAAAGAAGGTTTCTAGTGTGTTGCTATAAATGAAAAACACTAAATTTCAATGAAATGCTTGAAGTACTCCAGTTTGTAAGACTCTGGCCCCCTGAAAATATTAAATAATAAGTACAAAAGAAGCTAAAAAATTACCTACCAAAATAAAGACATATGGCACAGACATCACACCCAGGTGTAACAATTGCTTGAGGGCAGCACTGCATGTATATGTAACAGCCTATACGGACCTACCTGGTAACATGAGCTAACCAAAGCCAAGGAAAAATTGTCACAAAGGCAAAGGAAAAGGCAAAAGAAGAACAGGTAAAAAAGAAAAAGGCAAAATTTCACAAGTGTGATTAAAAATGGCAGAATAAATAGCCACACTGAGGAACTAAAAGATGAGACCACTGGAAAAGTTCCTGCTATTGTGCTGTCTATTGCCCCTGCTTTTTTAGCATGTCAGTGTGAAGTTCATGGGCAAATAATGGTGAAATCTGCAATTCAGATAAAGCACAGATCCTAATGATAGTTTGCCTTGATGAGTCAAGACTGGAAAGTGCTGAGCATTCTAGCCCTACTGGCCCTGCTACATGGGAACAAATTCTGTATTTTCATTTCTGTACACCAAATTGAGGGCAGAGCCTCTTATTGCTTGGAGCCCTAGGCCGCGGCCTCCTTTGCCTACCCCCAAAGCCACCTCTGGCTGCAGGGCTGCAAACACAAGGACAACAATATCCAGGGCCAGAAGGGAACTCTACTCTGCATTCCCTCATTTTTGGGGTTGGGAAGGAATTTTCTCCCAGGTCTGATTGGCAGAGATCCTGAGGAGCTGTTGCTTTCCTCTGAAGCATGTGGCAGGGGTTGCTTGCAAGTTTAAACCTAGTGGAAAATGTCAGATATTTGCAACTTGAAGACTTTACATGATGATTTAAGGACCTCAGTAACTCGACTACGGGTTATGAATCTACAGCAGGAGTGGGTGGGTGCGGGTCTGTGGCCTACAATGTGCAGGATATTCAACTAATGTTCATGATAGTTCCTTCTGGCCTTGAAGACTATGAATCCCTAAAATCAACTGTTCCCCATGTAGAATGAAACACCAGGCACACATACCTGGAAAGTTTTTTTGTTTTGTTTTGTTTTTTAATGCTACCAGTCAACCCAAATCATGGCACCACTCAGGCTTCAGCTGGGACAAGAGAGAGACCAGGAAGAGGCTCTATCAGTCTACTTGCTGCCTCACAAGTTAGACTAGCCACCTAGATATACCAGAAATATTGCATATCTCAGCAACAAGCTCTGTCCTAAGACCAGAGAGAAAATTAGGTTTTGCAGTGATGGAAATTTGGCAGACCATTTCCCCTGGTCAGGCACTACCATCCATCAGTGTGTTGCAGCCTTGAGTCAGCAGCAGAACCAGCCAGGGGTGGAGGGTCTGTGTTGAAAATGCTGTTCTATTGATCTCTTCAAGAAATGCAGTTCAAGCTACTGTCAGTGGAGTTTGCTTCATTTGCAAATCTGTTAATTCTTGTGTAGTGGAGGTGCTGAGATGAAACTGCTACTTGGGATGGGCTTTTTTCACCAGTGACCTAAAGAGGAACAAGGAACTCTTATTGGCTGTATGCAAATCAGGTAATATGGAGACAGATACTCCCCCCAGCCTCTTTAAGTCAATGACATCAGCCTTGTTAACCAGAAACAAAATGTAACAAGGCTGTGTGTCCTTCTGGAGAGATCAGTGGGAGGGGGATTCAGAGCATTTGGGTTCTAGTCTCACCTCTGAGTCTGTGACCTTGGCAAAGCTCGGTATCTGCCTCAGTTTCTCCATCTGTAAAATGGGGATGAAGATAGTGATACTGACCTTCTTTGTAAAGCATTTAGATATCTGTGGATGAACACTGCTCTGTAAAAGCAATCACCAAATGCATGGCAGCCCACACATAGCTGTGATCATCCTGGGTATTTGATGTGCACAGCAACCAGTGACTGTGATCATCCTGGGTATGTAACATGCAGAGCAACAGAGGACTGACTGACTGGACTTGCACCTCTTGGTCTAATTATGATCCTGACATGACTATGCCAGCAGTACCTGACAGAGAACATGGGGACCTCTCTGTGCTAATTGAGTATTGAGTCTCTTATTCAGGAACTGAACATCCCCACTCCTTTCCATGACCTCAGTGGTCTTGGATGTGACTAAAAATCTGTTCTGGAAACCCCCAAACAGCCAGTCACTTGTACCTGTGGAAGTTGCTAAACATTCCAGGTTATTCTGCTCAATGAGTCCGTGTTAGACCTAGGACTAGACCTGTGGCCACCTCAGACCCTGCCTGTCCCAGAGAGCCTGTGTTATGGAACACAACACCTGAGCTGTGGTTTTTGAATTTTTAAAATTAGTTCCCTGCACATTTGTAATCTTTTTTTCCTCACAGCTTATGCTGTGATCATCTTCACAGACCAACACATTATTCTTTCAGTTTGGACCATGTTATCCCCTTGTTTTATTAGGAGGTGACTGAAATTTCGTGGCTTTGAGTAACTAGTGCACACTGTGTATACACAAGACTGTGTAAGATAGCCTTCTACACAAAGAAATGAACTGATGAACTGATGTCAACCAATCTGCACATTTTGTTTTTGTTAGGGTGCATACAGCATTTGGTATTAGACAAACGTTGGCTTGAAAAGGTCTCGTTTAAAGCCCATTCAAATCAATGGAAGCTTCTCCATTGATTATAATGGATGCTGGAACAAGCATTTAGGGCCCTATTTTCAAAAGATCTCAGATCAACAACCAGGGCCAGATTTTACAAGAACTCTGCATGTTGAGTGCTGAGCACTTCTGCAAAGAAGCTCCCATTTGTGGATGCTGAACATTTTTTCTGATTTGGAGTAATTAAAGCTAATGGGAGTTTTGCATAGAGAAAATGACCAGGCCTCGGAACCTGAGATACTTTGAAAAATCTTACCTTAAATTAGTAGATGCTTCTTATGAGATTTTTAAAGGCATTTTGATTTTTTATTCTATTTAATTTTTGGCTGTCTACAATCTATTATGTATTTAAAGAATGCATGGTTCTTCAAACCACTACCCTCCAAAAAGAAACCTAGTTTTAATTTACAGATTTTAGTAAGTGATTCAATTAATCAAAAGAAATGCAGATGATGAAAGTCTGAAAAGTATGTGTTTCAACAATCCTTGTGATAAGAGAGTAAATATAAATAATAAGTTTTATTCAGTGAGACATTTTAGGGTAAAAATTAGATGTTATTAATAGTGTGTTTGAGGCACTATTTGAATTCTAAATTGAAGGGGGTGGGGAATGGCTCATTATTACAAATTCTTTTAGCTACCAAACTGTCTTTCTAAGCTTTCATAATGTACAGTAAATCCAGAGTTTTCAGAAAGTCTCAGCCTCCCACAATTCAAGCCAGATTTTCAAAGGAGATCAGTATGCATGTAAGCATCAAAATAAGTGGCCACATTCTCAGAACCTAAATACAATTGCACAGGGTCACAGTGGGTGCTGTGTTTCTGAAAGCCTGTCTCTTGCAACCATGAGTGCTGAGTTCTGAAAAATCAGATCTCTGAAAATTGGTCCCACCTGCCTCATCACCCAAGCTATAAAAATAGAGGGTGTGACAACATAATAAAACCCAGCAACTGGGGAATTCCAGAGGTAGTACCCTGAACTGTAAAAACGACTCCACCCCACTGTACAAGCACCTAGGATGACAGAAGACACGACCAACTCCTGTAAGAAATTACCGTGCATAATTACACTACCCACTTGTCTATAACTCAGTAAAGTGGCAGTGTATCAGCTCACGAGAAAGGAGGGGAAATAGGTTACATTACAGAAGGAACAAGTTCCAAATAAAATTAATGGTGTAGCTAGCTACCTTACCAATAGAGCACCCTGTACTTCCATGTCTCCCGCAGTTGGTTTGGCTTTTGTGTGGAGCACAGACAGATAACTGTAACCCTGTATAATGGACATTGTGACCAATGTCCAGCAAGACTCCATATTGTCAGTTTGGACTTTCTGCTTAAACAATGTACTTCATTTTGGATACTTGATGAAATCTGGTTTAGGCATATGCTGTATATGTTCTTTTAAATGTGTGAACAAGGTGTGTGAACGAAGGGCGTGTGTGTGAAAAGGCCAGTCTCAACTGCCAGCCTGTCCTGAGGAACCATAAGTACCATCTAACTGGTTGAACAATGCGGACATCTCATTAAAGCAAACAGAAGGAGCCACCCCAGAAAGAAAAGAATAAAATACAATCAAGTGTGCAAGTGACTGGTGACCAATGATCTCCCAGGAACCCTGAGGCTACATGACACAGCAAATCCCATAGACTTACATGAAGGCCTGCAAGTATAAAAGATGGGTGAGAGCGTGAAAACTTTGGGGTCTCATTCTGCAACTGACATCTTGGAGCATCGGATCATGACCGACAGAGGACTGGCTCCCTCCTTGTGCCCAGCCTAGTTGGCCACTAGGCTGGCTCAAGCAACACATGAAAGGACTGGTAATTACATCACACCAGCTTGCAGAACTGTGTGTGTGTGTGTGTGTGTGTGTGTGCTTTTTGCTATCCTTACTTATTTACAATAAATGTGGCATATTGCCTTGTCCCCCTGAATAAGATCCTGCTAGTCTTTTCTTTTTACTAGGGGGTGCTCTCCTGGGTGCCCTTTTTTGTATAACATTTGCACCCTGATTATTTTGCTTGTTTGTGTTCGTTTGTTTTTTTTTTTAATTTAAAAGAAAAGAAAGGCTTAGGGGAGGATGATTTTGTTTTAATATCTTAAAAGAAATAAGTGCAACTCCTAGGGATTCAGAAAGATCACACAGAGAACGGGGAGCGGCGCCAGAAAGATGCTCTCCATTTTCATTAAGGTTTCATAATGCGGAGAATGACTCCTTGGGGGAAAGTATTAAGTTTTTCCTTCTCTTTCTTCTAATGCTCAATCCACTGGCTTTGACCTTCTGCTCTGGAGTGGAGCCCAAGGTATCCGCACAGAAGACAGATACCCTACTGGGGAAAGGATAGTGGGGAAATGGCAAGAAAGCTAGGGGAGTGAGTCCACAGAAGCAGGAGATTTCCTAGAGGTTTCAGTGGATTCTGAAGTAAGCACTAAGCAAATCGGAGTCAGGCTTGCTCTTAAATTATTGAGTTCATCTTGCAGAGACTGGCAAAGCACCAGGCTCTTCCTTTTCCTAATAAATGGGGCCGGGGGCTCTTTCTCCGCACAAAGAGATCTCTCAGGAGGGTGGGTACTTCGGCCCCAGGCGCTGACACCTATCCCAGGGGTTTCACGCTCCAAACCAGTGTGAATGTCCTTTAGCCCTGTCGTCAAGTGCATTTACCTCCACCTGGCGTGGCCTGAGGGGGGCGGCCCTGGGAACAAAACCCATCCAAGGCTTGTCGTCAGCAGCTGCTGCAGATTTACAGGCACCAGCACAAACGTGCAGGAATGTGGTTTCCAGCTTCCTTGGGGAGACTGGAGCCGAAAGACCCCCTGATAAACTGACCCGGCGACTGCTCTGTCCTTTGCTTTGACCTTGCTTCCTGGCCTGGGGCTCCGCAGCCATCCTGGGCCCTTCTTGCCCCCAATTTTCTCGGGAAGCAGGGGGTCAGAAATGTGCTGCTGGGGCTCCTTGGGCTGCTCAGCCTTGGGGGCAGCAGGTTGTTAGTTTGCTAGGTTGGTAGCCCAGCGGGCTGCGCTTCATCGGTCGTTATTTTAGGGACAGTGCCGGGCACGGCTGTTTCTTTCCCCCACTGCGCACCCTGCTGAAAGGCCTTGTCCTCTATAGGGGAAATAAAGGGGACGTGTTTGAGCCACACAGCAGCAGCAAATCTCTGTTCTTCTTCCAAGAAGGGAAAGAGCATCAGTGTTGGGGTGGAGGGAGGCAAAGGGTCCCAGGGGGGGGGGGTCCTGGGCTCCTGCAGGATCAGCTCAGAGGAGGAGGAATCAAAAGGCCCTGGCTCCCATTGGGCTGGTTTCATGCAAGCTGAAAGTCCCATGGACTTCTGGGATTTCCTCCAGCGAGCGGGACAAGCACAAGCTGAGCTCAGATCTAGGCAGAGCCGAAGCCGCCAGGGGTCTCTAGAAGTGGAAGGCGGTTTCCTAAATCTTTTGGGGCTTCCTTTTAATAATGGTCATTTTAATAATCCGTAGCGCCTCTGCGCAGGTTTCCGTAGAAATGCTTGGCAGGACTCTTCCCACTTCGCCCGCAGCCCAACCAGGCAGGTGAGGGAGGCTCTAGGAAATCGTGAGAGTGCGACCAGCTTTAAGGCAAGTTCACTCCCTTGGCTAGCGGGAGCGGGACACATGCCCAACCTATTGGGAAGCTTTGAAATCTTTGAAAATTGCAGGGAAGGAAGAAGCGCCTTCCAGGAACAGACCCAGGAAAGTACGAAGGAATCTGGCTGTTGGTGTAACTGCAACTCCGTTATTGTCTTTACAGGGTGGTAGCATAAAGCACGCCGATGCCTTCACCAAGGCGTCCGCCCACCCCCAGCCACACGAGCAAATGCGTATATTTATTTCAAATTTCATTTTGTTTCCTTGCATGCTTTCCATACACTCCTTAGTCATTTCGTTGGTCTTTAAAAGTCCCGCAGGACTCCTCGCTTGTTTTGCTTAACTAGACCGACAGGGCTACCCCTTTGGAACTATTAATTTATATTTACACGTGTATTTATACCCATTTCTGTATAATAAGAGTACAGAGGGGGTGACCAAATAATGTAGCCCTTAGTTGGGTGTGTAATATACACTCAGGATTTGAATTGTCTACCTGTGAAATAGAGCAGAATGTCCCCTCAATCTTTAAAGAGAACATCCGGGTAAATTAGGACATTTTGCATTCTCCTGGGTAGATCTCTCCCTAGATTTGGACATCCTGACCGTTCAAGGCAATAACTGAAAGCAGGAAGGAATTTTCTTGTTCACGTTGGGAGACTTGCCTGTTACTTTACTAGAGCTTTCCTCGCAGCCTCGCCTCCTGGCTTTCACCTCGCAGCTTCCACGTGCTAGTCAGCCTTTCCACCAGGTTTTATTGCACGTTGATACTGCAATTAAGGAGTGGGGACGTTAATCTTAAACGTGGTGATGTTAAACTTTAAATGAGAAGAAAGAACTTTTCAAGCGACTGAAAACTGCGAATATTTTCGATGTAGAGTTTGAGTAGAGCCAAGATCAGCTTTAGTTTGAGACAGTAATTGGTCCTGCCATGAGCTGGTCTAAGGTGCAGCGACAATTAATGAGAAGAGCCAAACGATATTTATTTGTCTCTGCGGTAGGAAGCTGCTGTAGTCTTTGTATGTTTGCACCTTTCTGAAAATCAACAAGTTAATGTGCCAAAGTGCACGTTGAAAAAGCGGCCCCGAGACAGAACCCATTTTCCACCATGAGAAATATCACATCCTGATTGTAGAAATCTATGGCAGGAAACGCAATGAGCCACTTAAAGTCTATCAGGAGAATAATTATGCCATCAGAGACTGGAAAAAATGCTAATGTGAAGAGGAGGTAACATGTTATAGAAATTATCTGAAAGATAAAACACTTGTAAATGTAAATAAATGCAAAGCTGATCAATAGTCAGAAATGTGACCAAGAATAGATGTGATTAAAATACGTATTTTGTATCTTTATTTTTTCCTATTTTTCGTTTCCAGTTAGATTTGTGAGTCATAAGATTTTAAAGTCTCTACAGAATCCCAGGTCTGAAAATAACACCTTTCAATACCTCAGGATATTCTATTAGTACAGGGAGAGACATAATTTCCGATAACAATGGCTTCATTGATTTGAAATGTGCTTCGGATCAGTTAGCTAGAGAGAATTCATTAACCTGCAGAACTGCAGAGACCAAAATGAAAGGACAGCTCTCCTAAGGACACGTTTAATACTCAGGAAGAGAGAGCCAAAGCTAGACGCGTTTTGGGACAGGAGCAGGTAGGAGACCTAATTAATAATCGGATTTTGCTGGGGTTTATTTAACTGGAATATAACAGAGATTAATTTTGTTGGTAGTATTGAGGACAAATCAGCAGTGCTGTTTTCCAGACATCAATGAAAGGCGGCTCTCTCTCCTTTCTATAAAGGCGCAAGCAGAATTTCATAATCCGTTCCCCTCTGTACAAGGAGGTTCTTGTCAGGGACTTTAAATGCTCAAGCGATGGGTGGCCGTCTTGTTCATTCCCCGTGGTCTTCAATTAATGGAGGAATAAAAGCCGGGAAAAAGTGGGTGACGTTGACCTCCCCCCCGATTTTTTCCCCTTTCGAAAGCCAAACAGCTATAGCTTTAATAAAATACAGAGGAAGCGTGTTGTCCGGCTCCTCTGTTCCTCAGGAAAGACTGGACAATTTTAATTATACCCCTTGAAAAATATGTATTGCATTATTAATAAAGGAGAAGCATGAACTTCAGGAACAATTATAAATCCAACAGCAAATTGGTGTTTAAAAAGAGAGAGAAAGGAGATGGATATTTGGTCTGCTCAGGAAATGAGCAGAGAAAATAGATCTGTCCGAAATATCTTGTAGTTCGAGATTTTAAAGCTGTATTAATCCATTCCCGTCCAGACTAGCTAAGAGACTAAAAGACAGCCAAAAAATGAGCACAAACGTTGCAGTTTCGGAAGAGAAAGTGTCAGAATGTCGCTTCTGGCATCAGTTACAGTGCATCGAAGTGAAACTGGATTCAATCGAGACCTTTTTAGAAGCGCGACAGGGCCCGATCCGAAGCCCCTCTGGCAGATGGACGGCTCCATAAACTGAACACAATTTGTTATAAGTAAAAATGGTGAGATTAGAAAGGCCTGATCCTGCAGTGCCTAGTGAGGCAAAACCCCATCCTGTCAATTGGACTTTTGTTGCAGAACCGAGCTCTGGTCTTAGAGGAGAGCAGTTTACTAAGGAGAATTTCGAGAAGCGGATATGGAGAGGGGAAAGGGCAGATAAGTTAATGTGCCTGTGCCAAAAATCCCCACCCCCAATTTCTACCCGCTGGTCTCCTACGAAGGTGTGGGGGGAGTGAGGCGGGTGGGGGACTTTCCACAGGAAGGAATTGGACGGTTTATTAATCCAGCCCCATCTCCTGAGCCACAAGGGGTAGCTTTACACTTTTTTATGCCAGCCCACCTCTATGTGGCTCCTTAACTAACCAGCCCACGGTCCACATCCCCCCTTTGTCCATTCCGCCCGTCCACCTTGGCCTCAGTCACCGCTCCAGAGTTAACACTTCACGCTTTGAGCTGGGCACTTGCCATCCGCGGGATTTTAGACAAAACTGACCATTGTTCCCCAGGTAAATGGGGTACCCCTGGGCAAAAAGGGGGATCCCGTCTCATTTCTTAGGTGTCCTCCCAATTCCTTGACACCCCCTTCCCCAGCAAACCTAAGCCCCAATATGGGTGTGTTAAGTTCAAAGCTGTGAAACTATCTACCTTTGGCCTTTTAAAAATTCTTTCTCTGTACACCTGCGCTGTTTGCACAAGCCAGACTCCCCCTTTAAAAGGACCTGTAAATACACTGAAAACTCCTTTGAACTCTGCAGTTTACTCTTAGTTTTTTATTTTCTAATGGAAAGTGCTTCTAAAACGTTATTCTTCGGTTTACCTTGAAGTCCCAAGGAGTTCAGTGGGAAAGTATTGGTTCCTGGGACTCTTACTGAGCCAAGAGGAGAAAATACAAATCTCCCAGTGTGTCGGCTCCTAAACTGATACAAAATCACAGCCTATACCTTCTTTCTGTATAGCTGGGGGGGGGGGGGTGTTCTATCTTCCCACCGCCTAGATTGAAGCCCAGAGTGTTAAACCGTTCATCTGCCTCAACAGAGCCTAATGCAGTTTTCCATCTTTATTTATGCAACACATTTTCATATAGAAAAGTCACGAGTTGCAAAGCTCCTTTGTCCCCTATCCCTGGACTATTGTAAGGGATGAGAGGTGTGTTTGATGCGGCAGGGGGGTGAGATTTGAGTGGCGAAGGTGTATGGATAAATTCCTAGTTCTCTCCATAATCTGTTCACTGTATCATGATGTCCAGCAACTCTTCGTGTAAACCCTGCGAACTATTTGTTCTTTTAACCATTATTTTTTAATAGAGTGGAGTAAATTTTTCTTGGTTAGAGCACTGAGTGAACAGAATCAAATCAATACATCTACCCAAACCCGTTATTGACTTTAGGCATATTTATACATCAATACATGCATTCACCTACAGTCAGATGAATTAAAACTCGACACGGAATATGTCATGGTTTTAGGATGGAATTTGGAGAGTACCTGGCTGTCTTACAAGTATAGATCCCCGTACCTTCCGAAGAGACCTGGGCTGCCCGAGGAGCTTTTGAAAAAGGAAAGAAACAACCCACCCGAAATCTTTGGATTCTTGTTAGAGATTCCGCCCTGAGCTCTGTGGCTGAGGGGAAAAGATACAAACTAGTCAAGTCTCACAATTGCGGTGGAGTGGCCTGTTTCAGCATAGCAAAGTCTGAGGATTTCCCTCAAAATGCACCAGCCAATAAACACTTGGTTATAAAATAAAATAAAATAAAATAAAATAAAATAAAATAAAATAAAATAAAATAAATACCTCCCAAAGACCTGCGAGAGTTCTGCCTCTATGCACCCCTGCGAGGTACTTAACTCCCAGTATACGAGTGAGGAAACTGAGGCACGGAGGAGGGTAAATGACTAGCCCAAAATCACAAAGAAAACAGTGGCGAATTTATGAACTGACCCAGGACCCCTGCTTCTAAGGCCTCCTTCTTCCCCAAACATTACCACGGGAGCGCCCCAAATGAATGAACACAATTCAGTAGAAACACTCTAATCCCAGGGTTTTAAACCAATTAAAAACAACTCGGTATGCCTTTGCTGAGGACATTTTGGTTACAGGAATCTGTGATTTATTGTGCTGGTTAAACTTACTAACTGGCTGGAATTCGCAGAAAAAGCTCTTGTTTCGTGAACTATTTGCATTTCTGTTTACATGTGCAACGCAGCGGCCCTCAATTCTGCCCCCCACTTGTGATTTCATTTTGAGGTTGATCTTCATCTGCAGTTATTGAGGGGCCGAGTGCTGCAGTTGGTTACCCATATATAAACGGAGCCAATCCGAATTTACAGTGGGGAGAATTGACGGGAGAATGCGGCAGGTATCGGCGCAGATGAGAGCAAGCAAGCCAGCTGAGATTTTAAGGCTATTTCTCTGAGCACTCATCGTTTTAATATTTATCTAATTCACCACAGGTTAATACCAAATTCGGGTGTATTTTCCTCTAAAGGGAGGCAAATTAAATAGCTCGTTTTCAAACTCACCAACAAAGTGGGATTTTTCTCCCACGAAAGCTCATGCGAAAAATAAATTTGCTAGTTTTTAAGCGCCACAGGACTCCTTATTTTTTTTTGTCAAATTGTCAAAAAACGGGAAGGGGGCTCATTCCCTGCCAACCCACTTTCCTCCTTCGCCAACCACCCGCTTTATTCACCTCCTATTTTAAATTGAAATCTAGAGCATGCTTATTCCTTCCCCTTACATAAAGCGCTAACCCAGGCTGATCAAAAGCCCTGATAAGACAATGGAAGGACTCCCGGCGATTTCAATGGGTTTTGGGTTATGTCCCTGAGGTCTGACTTTAACTCACCAGTCAGGGCGAGGGAACCCATATTTAACCCAATTTCAAAGCTTGTGGGGAGGGTCCTGAATCGACTTTGGAAGTTTTCTCGAGCGCACTCCCCACTACTTTTCGGGGCGCTAGGTAATAAAGCAGCAGCTTTTTGATCATTCCTGAGACTGGACTCTCAGATCTATCCTAGCCCACACCACCAAGTGTGGTGGAGCTAAACTTTGTCTATCAGGCTGGGTGCCAAACAATGGACCCCCGGGCTGGAAGACCGCAAAGAGAGTGAATTCCCTGCCTCAAACCTCATTCATGGTTACACGGTCTTTCCCACGCGTGAATATTTTGGGATCGGAATAATAACCTCCTCCTCCCCTTGCAGTTCTTTTAATCCCTTCTAAAAGACAGCTGTCTGGGGAAGCGACTGAACCAAGCGATTTCATTTGGCTTGTGTTAAAGAGGACCAAATGTCGGAAGCAGCAGAAAAAATGTTTCGTACTTGAGCAGAGTCTGTACCGAAAAATTGCATTCGGTTTTATTGATAAGCGCCTCTGAATGGTAGCCCCACCGCAAACTGGGCGTGAATTTTAGGTAGATACTTTTATTCTGATCCCCTAGATTTCCTTCCACGCTCTGTCCTCAAGGTTATGTACAATGTAAAAGGCGAGTGATTTAAATAATCAATGAGCCACCGAAGTCCATGGAGAGATTCAGCAGATTTTGGGCAGGCTGTGTAGATAAAGGATGCTGCAAGAGATCTCACAGCTACATCCTTACAGTGGGTTTCAGCAAACCTTCACCTCACACTACAACTGTGGAGTTTTAGCACCCCACCCACGCTTTGACTGGAAATCGGGGATATTTGCACTAATCCCCTGTCGTGGCACAGACAGGAAAATAGAAGTGGGACTTATTTCAATCAAGGCGCTTCTCAGGTGGTATGAGGCTGATTGCTTTTGACACAGTGGGACAGGCTTCGTGCATTTCTAATTTCAGCACCGGGTTCAGCATGAAAAGAGGGAAAGTTGTGCTCTTTGCAGACTGCTATGACACGGGAGCCCCCAGGGAAAGGAATGTGCTCCGTAAGAAGATCGAGTGTATATAAAAACGACAAAAGCCAAAGTTAGGAGGAGCTGCACAAGTCAGAGACTAGAACAAAATGAAGCCACCACCCAAATGAGCTTTCAGGAAAAGTTGCATCCGGTCACTATATAGTATGAAAAGCCACTGATCAGAGGAACCGCAGAAGAAATATATGAAAAAATAAGAGGAAAATTGGAAATCGGTTTTGTATCCAGATTCTTTTTCTTCTTCTTCTTCTTCTTAAAGTTCTCTTTTCTAGCCACCTTGGTCTGCATTTTATTTTGAATTTAAAGGCGATCAAAGCCGTTCTAGCCATTTCGGAAACGGGTCGCCTGTTTGATTAGGTAACCACTGACGCCATAGGGTACGTTGGGAAAGAAATTCACAAAGAGCAGGTAAAAGGACAGTGACTTTCCGTGGGACTTAAATTAAACCTGGCTCCTATTTTGGAACAGGTAAGAGGGGGAGACAGTAAACCACCCAGATCCCACTCCTACTATTTTTTTGTCATTAACGCTCAGTGGAAACAAATGAGTATTAGTTTGAATTTGGGACTGGGGGGTTTGTATTTTCATGCAATACTCGTAGTAGAAAAACCAAAGCTTTTCAGCACGCTGTGTCTGCAGCTTCCACAGCGTTTCCAGCCCAGCGCACAGACAGGATAAAAAGATGTTGTACTAAATCGACTTCTTTACCTTTGCTAATGAAGCCTGTGCACTATTTCTAGCATGGATGTTTATTCCTCTGCCAGACGCAGACTCTAGTGGGCAGGCCACTTGTTCCATAACAAGTCGAGCCGGGTTCATCATTAGTTATAAGTCAATGGGAAAAGAGAGTCTAGTGTTTCTAGCTAGAGTGAATCCGTGAAGGGGGCAGGTTAGGGAATCGGGCTTTTTATGTTTGTGGAGCGTTCAGAAATATATATAATGATGTTAAAATCTTGAGATTATGATAGATATTTATGTGATAGTCTCAAAATTATTTTAGCATCATTATGAAACCAGCACATTTGAGGCCGCATAATGATATTAAAATAATTTTGAGACCATCTCTCTCTCTCTCTCTCTCTCTCTCTCACACACACACACACACACACGGAGGCACAAAAGATGGGCTCAAGATTATTTTTGGCACGATTATGCAGCCTCCTACATGTGCCGAATTCATCCCAAAGTCCCAGCCTCTCCTGAGGTTGGATTTGATTACACCCAACCTCCCCTTTCCTCTCTCAGCCCGGTTCCATTCCGAACTGGGTTGACAATGTTCAAGCTGCGGCGATCCCAAAACTCTCAAGATAAAAATACCCTGGCGCCCGGTATTCTTGCCCTTTAACTGAAAGGAAAGGCTTAAAACAGCACTTTATGAGAGAAAAGAATACCTTAAGTAGGCATGTGTTTCTATTATTTTGTAACACTATTAAAATTCATGGACTGAATTCAGGACCCAGTGAAAAGTCTGGAGTCTGATTTTCTTTAATTTCTGCTGGTACCAGTGGAAACTAAACAGAAATGTACTTTAGGCGTTTGCTGCTGAACTATGCAATTTACCCAACAGTGATACGAACAGCATTTTCTATAACTATTCAAGTTCCAAAGGGATAGCCATTTTACTCTAGTTCAGCAAAGCAAGCAAGGAGTCGTGTGGCACTTAAAGACTAACAGATTTATTTATCGCATAAGCTTTGGTGGGAGAAAATCCCACTGGGTCAGCAGACCTTCAAGCATCAGACACAGTGGGATTTTCTTCCAGAAAATTTCATGAGATGAACAAATTTGTTAGTCCTTAAAAGTTACTTGTTCTGTAGGTTGAAAGGTGTGCTATTGTTTTTCTTCAAATGACATTCAAATTAAAGGTCCCTGATTCTATTTCAGTGATTGAATATTGTAAAATCACTTAATGTTTTAAATTAATCATAATTTAAAAACATTACCTATTATCAAGTGTGGCATAATTCAGCTCTGAATACAATTTCAGAATGCTAGTGATTTTGTTTTTTTGAGATCTATCTATCTATCTATCTATCTATCTATCTATCTATCTATCTATCTATCTATCCTCCAATAATATTAATCAGATTTGGAATAATGAATATTTATTTAAACCATGAAAATGATTGCCAGTGGGACAGAAGAAATACCAGGACTGTGTAGCCCCCTACCAACCTTAATTATGTTACAACACTGTGTTATTTTCATATCTAATGTAAAGTTTTGCAGCAGCAGCTACCACAGGTGGCTTTTGGGGTAGGTGAAGCAGGCACCTGCCTAGGGTCTCTATGTCTACCCCAGAAACAGTGTCTGCCTTCTGCAGAGCACATGGAAGGGGGCCTGGAGCAGGGCCAGTTGGGCTGAGGGAATCCCTGGTGCTGCAGGGAAGGGTGTGGAGCAGAGTGGGCTAACCCAGAGGCAGGGCTCCTGCTCCACCCTCAAGGGTAGGTGGGTCAGCCCAGATATCTGGGTCTGTGCTCCTGCCCTGCTCCTTGCCTTTGGCAGTGTGGGGTGTTGGAGCCATTTTTGGGGCCCCTGGCAGGGCACCAGGGCCATGAGGTGAGTCAGCAACAGGGAGAAAGGGCCATGGGGGGGGTTGAGGCCCCTGGTGCGGTGCTGGGGCTGCCAGGGGAACTGGAATGCCAGGGGGAATTTTGGGGCCTCTGGCAGGCAGAGGAGGCTGGCCCCTGGGAGCCAGAGCCATGTGGGGGGGTGAGGTGTTAGGGCTGCAGAGGGTGGGCTGGGGGTCAGTGGTGGGGAGCTGGTGCTGCAGAAGGGGGAGCTGGGACCCTGGGGGGGCTTGTGGTGTGGAGCTGGGGCCATGGAGGGGGGTTGTGGGAGTCTATATGGGGCCCCTTAATTGGCTTGTGCCTAAGGTCCCCAATTGTCTAAGGCTGCCTCTGGCTGCTACACACAAACACTTCAGTTTTGCTAAGAATTCTCCACAAACATTACACACTGCATACTGGGCAAGAACAGTGAATTTTCGTGTTTAACCTAATGCAATAAAAACAGTCAGTTCAGGATTGTTTATTATTGTTTGTTAATATATCACTTGTTTGGTCAAGCTTCCCTTAGCAGATGTGGACAGGATCCTGAAAGTGTCTGAGCAACCTCAACTCCTGTTAAAGTCAATAGCGGCTGTTGCAGCTAAGCGGCTCTTACCATAAGACTCCAGAAGCAGCTCATCAGAAGAGCAATATCCTACAGTGTAACTCTGAACAGCCAAACCCTGACACAACACTCCTTGAGGTCCATGGGAGCCTTTCCTTTTACTTCAGTGAAGTAAGGCCTAATCTGCAGTCATGCACACTTGAGTGAGGTTCTGCACTATCAGTGGGTTGCTAAAAGCTGTCACTGGATTTTACCCCAGAGAAATCTGCTGGCTCTTGTTGTTGTTATTGTGTTGTGGGGTTTTTTTGGTTTGTTTTTGGGGTTTTTTTTTTTTGTGACAGGGAAATTTGTTGAATTGTTATTTAGTGGGAGGGAAAGTCTTCTGAAATTGATAGTAGCTTTAGTAGGATAGATCATGGATTTCCTATCAACAAAGCTATCACTCACTGCTACTGCTTTAGTCTATTTATTTCCACAGTCAAGTCTAAGGACAAGTTATGTGCTCTGGGGTCTATGGGCTTCATCCAAAGTCCATTGAAATCAGCAGGCATTTCCCCCATATTTCAATGGTCTTTGAAAAGTCTTGAGCAGAGTTTTGATGCCATGTGTTTTCATGTTTTTTTTATCCTCTCCAAAGGACATTTTCCCCTCCACTGAAAGCCGCTGTACTATGTCAAATGTTGAGTTACAACATGTGTTTTAGGACTGTTGGCTTTGTGCCAGAATTTTGGGTTGGTTGGAAGGAATTTCACAGTGTCTTTCTCAAATCAGTGAAACAGGCAAATGGAATTTCCTTACAGAGGGAAAAGAAAAAAAAAAGAAGAAGAAAAAAGAAAGCATCTGGAATTTGAAGATTTGTGTTTCTAAAGTAAGAATGACACTTGAGAGTTCATGTATTTATTTGGAAAATAGTATCGTGTTAAAGATGGTTGAATAGTAAAATAGCTAACAATTCATGGATGCTTTTGCTCATGAAAACAATTCTTACTATAATTAATGGGATTGCATTGTTCATTACTTCTATCTGGAGTAATGCCTATTTGGACGACTGCCAGCTATCCCTGAAAATATGTAAAAATTTAGAAAAGAACATAACATAAATTGCTAATAAATAACATAAATTACTAATCTAAAAATCCAAAAAGAGCTTAAGAAAGAGCTTAATTGATTGTTCCCTGTTTTCTATTTTTCCTTTCTCCCTGTTTAAAATATTTCAATCATCCAATCAGGAAGCAAATTAAGTGGCTTAAGTGATAACATGCACAACAAGAATGTGCACTAACTCCTGACATGGCCCTTATACTAGAAGGGATGTGAGTGGTGGCATAGACCTGCTCCACCATTATGATGGTACCTAAAGATGCACATTTAGAGTAACTTTTTGTCGCAGTCCAAAGAGATCAAAACATGGGTCAGTATCTGGTCCTGTATATCATGTTTAACAATGATGAAGGAAAGGCTGTGATACAGCATCTCCCATCACTCATGACCAATATTCCAGTGGCTGGCCTGGAATAGAAGTCTTAGCTTCTCTTGGGCAGGCTTACGGTCCACTGAAATAACATACACAAAGATCCATCAGACTCTCCACCTATTCAGCTCCTCAGCCCCTTCACATCTTCCTGTCCATATCAGCTTATAAATGCCCTACCCAGCTCTGCAGTATGCAAAGGGTGTAGCTCAGGGCTTCTTAACCTATGGGTCATGACCCAAAAAATGTGTCACCGTGCCATTTAGGGTGGGTTGCCATGATCTTCTTTAACAAATTGGAAAAGGAAATACATTATTAATTCAAAACTGAACCATGGGTTGCAAAACTGACTCCCAAACTTAATGTGGGTCCCGGCCAAAAAGGGTTAACAATCCCTGGTGTTTGAATTGTTTGAATGGCTGCTTGGACTCCTTCTGTTCCATTATTTTCTCTCCTGCGAAATACAGTGCTTAAGACCTGGGGAAGTCTCTGAGGGTGAAAGGTCTCAAAGTGTTTCACAAAAGCCCTAATACAAGCAGTAACTTCTAGAGAGTGGATGGCTTCATCTCGGTAAGAAACCAGCTGAAGTCAGACAGGTTTGTTGCAGGTGCTGTAATTCACCTAACTGAGGCAATTTGCAGGATCATTGCATATGTACTTAAAGCAGTGGTTCCTAACATTTTCTCTGCCCTGGCACACCTTGCTACCTTTAATTAATTTGAGGCACACCACTATATAGTTTCCAAATGAACTCATGAATATTCATGAGCCAATCCAGAACTCTTTGAGTACATTTTCAAAAAATTTTGTGGCACACCTGTGTGCCATGGCACACTGGATGGGAAACACTGACTTAGAGCATCCCAGAAGTACATCTGCCTCTGGAATACAGGATCCAGGCAACATAACTTTTGCATCAGTGTTGGAAAGAAAATTTTGGCTAAGGAAACCTGAAGAGACCCCTAGTGATAAATATTTTCACAAGATCTTCCAGAGCAGGTAGGGCCTCAGTCTATAATATACAGACATTCAATCTGGGATCTAGCTCAGATCCCCCTGCATGTGTTCAGTAGCACCTTACTTCAGGGGCTGAACTAGTGAAATAATTGGGGCTATTTCCACAGTGAGATATAGCTGAGTAGCATGGGTAAGGGTTGCAAAATTAGTCTGTGGATAGGTAACATGTATGCTTCCAGTTCCTGGGGCTGAGGGATGCTGTTAAATGAAAGACCATTATCTCCCATTTACACAATAAGAAAGGATTGATGGCAGGATATGACTAGCAGAATAATCCATGAAACAAAACTTGTGACTCAGTCATGTCACCAAAGTCTCAGAGTAATAATTATTTATATTATATTGGCATCTAGGTGCTTGAGCTGAGGCCAAGGGCTTATCAGATTGTGAGCTGTTTGTGGCAGTGGCCATCATTTTGCTCTGTGTTTATACAGGACCTAGCACTATGGAGCCCTGGTCAATGACTGGGAGTCCTAGATGTTACTGATAATATAGGTAATAAATAATATACATTTAAATAACACAGATAATACAGATAATAAATAATAATATTTTTTCTAGACACCATAGGAACCTATAACAAGGGACAGTCCCTGTCTGAAAGACTTTATAGTCTAAAAAGAAAAAGGCAGGGAGCAAGGAAGAATGATTACCTCTATTTTGCAGGTGGGTGAATGAGGCACAGGGAAATTAAATAAAATGCCCAAGGTTACCCAGGGTGCCTGTGGCAAAGTTTGGAGGAAAACCCACATTTCCTGGACCGCAGTCACCGTCTTAACCAAAAACAGCTTTACAGTTTTGACTTTGAAGGTGCCTGGCAAGCTCAACAGAGAGAAAGGATAGACTGCAGTACAACTGATCACAAGCTGACAGGACTTGCCACAGTGAATCAGAAAAATTTGATCCAGGAACCTCTCTCAGAGAATGACAAAGATCACGTTCTCCAGAGAAAGATGCTAGAACTCCCATCACGAACCATCATGAAATAACTTTCCTATACTGGAAATGTCATCCTAACTTGTCACTGTTTGACATAATTCCAGTTTATCTGATGTAAGAGTGGATGTTATCATTACGCAAGCAAATCACTAAGGGGTTGTCTGCACTAGTGCACTTAGAAATTTGCCAAAGTAGCTAATCCAAAATTAGTCTGAAATAGTGATTCCAGCATGATCCTCCCTCTTCTGGAATAAGAATGTCCACCCAGGGATTTATACCAAATTAGCTGGAATGGATATTTTGACAAATTTTCAGAAGCACTCAGCATTGACTTAACTCCACTGTCATTGACATTTGTGGTAAAACTCCCTCTTTATACAGCTGCAATTCAGTGCTGAGCACCTCTGTACCAGAAAGCTATAGACCTAGTCATTGGCGGGGGAGTGAAGAAAAGAGCAGCAGAAATTGTCACGGAGCTGGAGAAAAATGACATAGAAACTTATTAATGACACTGAGGGCTAGATGGGGACTAGGCCCATATGCTTGTGAGAAGGATCAAGATTGTTTTCAGCCTGGGCTATGCACTCCAGAGGTCTGGATTGGGTGTAATTTGAATTGGCTTACTCCCTTCCTGGAGCAGGGGGACAAGGAATGTCAGTGAATGGGTACAGCCTTGACTCTGTCCCTCCAGTGTGTCAGTCAGCACAGCTGAGCTGCCTTGGGGAGGGGACGGGGCAGAGATGGCTTTTGGGGTAGGTGAAGCAGGTGCCCACCTAGGGTCCCAACCAGTAAGGGTCCCCTTCATCCACTCCAAAAGCCATGTCTGCCTCTCATCCTGTAGGATATATGGCAGGCAGCTGGGGCTGGAACTGGAGGTGAGGCAGTATTGGGGCCCCTAGCAGGGTGCCACACCTTGGGGGGCTGGCTGTGAGAAGCTGTGGCCTTGGGTGGGGGGTGGGGAGGGTCAGGGGTCCAGGCAGGATGCTGGGGTTGCAGAAGGGAACAGCATGGCAAGAGGAAGCTGGGGCTGTGAGGAGGGCTGGGGCTGCCAGTGGGAATCCTGTAGGGGGCCCCACAGTGGGTCTTTGCCTAGGGCTCCAGGTAGCTAAAGCCCCTGGGACTGGGTATCATGATTGGCTGCTGGTCTAGGCCAACAGTCAATGATCACCCTCTCTCTCATGGGAAGCAAGAAAGGACCAGGGCGCGAACTGTGCATTCTGCAGTGTCATAGAGACACAAGACTACCCAGAGCTACTCCTTTTAGATGGTGTGTCTCAGACATCACATCTTGCTCAGAGTTGTGCCTAAAGGTACAGTATAACCCTGAGTATGTAGTGTGGCAGGTGATAGACAGCTCAAGTATATGGCAGACTGATGAAACAATGAGGAATCATGTAGGGAGACCAAGGAAGGACCAATGGTGCTATTAAGAAGCAGAAGATTTTAACTATTGTTATAGAGAGGTCAGTTAGGCTGAGGAATAGCTGTCCAAGAGAAGTGGCAGAATTGCCATCTGTTAGGGCATTTAAAGTTAGACTGGGTGAGGTACTTTACAACATACTATAGGAAACGAATCTATTTACCTGCCTAGGTTCAGCTAGGCTGGGTTATAATTCCATGGTTTCACCACTGACATGGTTCTTGATCTGGAGCAAATCACTTTAGCCCAGGTTCGTAAAGGACACTGATTGTCTCTGTTTTTCTTTTCTCTGCTCTCAGTTGGAGTTAAGGGTCTAAATAACTTTGAAGATTGGGGCTGTTGCCTCTGTTTCACTTCCGCACCTTTAAATGGTAACCTCTTTGGCACAAAGACTGTCTCCCACTATGATGTGTTTGTACAGCACATGGCACAAGGTTCCCCCAAAACAAGTTGAGATCTCTAAGGCTATGTCTGCACAGAAACTCAAAACCCGTGGCTGGCCCATGCCATCCAACTTGGGCTCATGGGACTGGGACTGGGACTGCAAGGCTGTCTGAATGCTACGTAGATGACTCCCAAGTTGGACATGAACCAGAATCTAGGACCCTGCCAGTTGTGAGGGTTTTTTTGCTGAGTAGATATACCCTTGGGCTATGTCTACACTAGCAACTCTACATGTGTTCATGCATGTGGCTGTGCCATTACCCCATTATTGTCCACATCTGAACTCCAAAAGCATGTGTCTGTAGATGGGGACTAAGCTCATAGACTCTAAGGTCAGAAGGGACCAATATGATCATCTAGTCTGACCTCCCGCACAGTGCAGGCCATAAAAACCTCACCGACCCACCCCTACAATGAACCTCAAACCCATAACTGAGCTATTGAAGTCCTCAAATCATGATTTAAAGACTTTAATACAGAGAATCAACCCGCAAATGAGCCATGCCCAATGCTACAGAGGAAGGCAAAAAACCCCCAGTGCCCAAGCCAATCTGTGCTGGGAGAAAATTCCTTCCCGACCCCAAATATGGTGCTCACTTAAGCCCTGAGCATGAGGGCAAGTCCACAACAGCCAGTCAAGTAGAACTTCTCTGTAATAATTCAGAACCCACTCCATCTAATGCCCCTTCCCAGGTCACTATGTGGGAGACAGACAGATAATGAATTACATTTACCTTTAAACTATGCTTTAGTTAATGTTGTGTATATGTCCTTCAGTGTCATAAGTAAAATAATTCTACAACCCTGTGCAATAGACATTATAACCTATGTCCAAACAAGCTTCCATATTGTCAGTTTGGAACTCCTGCTTAAACACTGAACTCCATTTTGGAAACTTGATGAAACCTGGTTTAGGCGTATGCTGTATATGTTCTTTTAAATGTGTGAACAAGGCGTGTGAATGAAGGGCGTGTGTGTGTGAAGGGGCCAGTCTCAACTGCCAGCCTGTCCTGATGAAACACAAGTACCATCTAACTGGCTGAACAATGCAGACATCTCTGATTAAAGCCAACAGAAGGAACCACCGCAGAAAGAAAAGAACAAAATACGATCAAGCCTTCAAGTGACTGGTAACCAATGATCTCACAGGAATCCTGAGGCTACATGACACAGCAAATCCCATCGACTTACATGAGAGCCAGCAAGTATAAAATATGGGTGAGAACATGGGAACTTTGGGTCTCATTCTGCAACTGTCAGCTTGGAGCATTGGATCATGGTGGACAGAGGCCTGGCTCCCTCCTTATGCCCAGCCTAGTTGGCCATTAGGTTGGCTCAAGCAACACATGAAAGGACTGGTAATTATATCAAAAGCAGATTTTGGCTCCCTCAGGGAAGTGATGGGCAGGATCCCTTGGGAAGCTAATCTGAAGGGGAAAGGAGTCCAAGAGAGTTGGTTATATTTTAAAGAAACCCTGCTAAGGGCACAGGAAGTTGCCATCCCAATTAGGAGAAAGAACAAACATCTGAGGCAGCCAGAATGGCTTAGCAGGGAACTCTGCTCTGAGCTTAAACATAAAAAGGAAGCTTACAGGAAGTGGAAGCTTGGTCAGATGACCAAGGAGACATATAAAGATATTCCTAGGGACTGCAGGGATAAAATCAGACAGGCCAAAGGACAAATGGAGTTGCGGCTAGTGAGGGATGTAAAGGATAACAAGAAGGGGTTCTACAAGTATGTTAATAACAAGAAGAGGATCAGGGATGGTGTAGGCCCCTTGCTGAATAGGGCAGGCATCCTTGTGACAGAGGATGAGGAAAAAGCTGAAGTGCTCAATGCATTTTTTGCTTCAGTTTTCACAGGCAGGGTCAGCTCCCAGTCCACTACCATGGGTGTGGCAGATGGGAGAGAAGAAGAGAGGCCCTTGGTGACAGAAGGTCAGGTTAGGGACTGCTTAAAGAAGCTGGATGTGCACAAGTCCATGGGGCCGGACGAACTGCATCCAAGAGTACTAAGGGAATTGGCCGATGAGATAGCAGCACCACTGGCCGTTATCTTTCAAAACTTGTGGAGAACGGGGGAGGTGCCAGAGGATTGGAAAAAAGCAAATGTAATGCCTATTTTCAAGAAAGGGAAAAAGGAGGATCCAGGGAATTATAGACCAGTCAGCCTCACCTCAATCCCTGGAAAAATTATGGAGCAGATTCTCAAAGAATCCATCCTCAAACACTTAGAGGAAAATAAAGTGATCAGGAACAGTCAGCATGGATTTACCAAGGGTAAATCATGCCTGACCAACCTCATCTCCTTCTATGATCAGATGACTGGTTTTCTGGATGCAGGAAGAACCGTTAATGTGATATACCTTGATTTTAGCAAGGCTTTTGATACAGTTCCCCACAGCATTCTCATTGGCAAATTAAGGAAGTATGGGTTGGATAGGTGGACTATAAGGTGGATAGAAAACTGGCTAGATCAACTGTTTCAGTGTGTAGGAGTCAATGGTTCCATGTCTAGCTGGCAGCCAGTCACGAGTGGTGTGCCCCAGGGGTCAGTCCTGGGGCCGGTTCTGTTCAACATTTTCATCAATGATCTGGATGATGGAATAGACTGCATTCTCAGTAAGTTTGCGGATGACACCAAGCTGGGGGGACCAGTAGACACGTTGGAGAGCAAGGACAGGATTCAGGGAGACCTAGATAAATTGGAACAGTGGGCCAATAGAAATCTTATGAGCTTCAATAAGGACAAGTGTAAAATCCTGCACGTGGGACGAAAAAAACCCATGCACCGCTACAGGCTGGGAAACATTCAGCTAAGTAGCAGCAGTGTAGAAAAGGACCTGGGGGTCATGGTGGATGGGAAGCTAGATATGAGTCAGCAGTGTGCTCTTGCTGCCAAAAAGGCCAATGGCATACTGGGCTGCATCAAAAGAAGTATTATCAGCAGATCAAGGGATGTGATCATTCCCCTCTATTCTGCACTGGTAAGGCCACATCTAGAATACTGTGTTCAATTTTGGGCTCCCCACTACAAAAAGGACAGGGACATGCTAGAGAGAGTTCAGAGGAGGGCAACCAAAATGATTAAAGGGCTGGAGCACAAGTCCTATGAGGAAAGACTGAAAGCATTAGGCTTATTTATTCTGCAGAAGAGAAGATTGAGGGGGGATTTGATAGCAACCTTCAACTACTTGAAGGGATGCTCTAAGGAAGATGGAGCTTGACTGTTCTCGGTAATAACAGAGGACAGAACGAGGAGCAATGGTCTCAAGTTGCGGTTAGGGAGGTCGAGGCTGGATATTAGAAAAAACTTTTTTCCTAGGAGAGTGGTGAAGCCTTGGAATGAGCTGCCAAGGGAGGTGGTGAAATCTCCGTCTTTGGAGGTGTTTAAGGCCTAGCTGGACAAAACCATGACTGGGATGGTTTAGTGGGAGTGGTCCTGCCTCTGGCAGGGGGTTGGACTAGATGACCTATGAGGTCCCTTCCAACCCTATGATTCTATGATTCTATGATACCAGGTTGCAGACCTTTGTGTGTGTGACTGCTTTTTACAATAAATGTGGCATATTGCCTTGTCCCCCTGAATAAGAACCTGCTAGTCTTTTCTTTTTATTGGGGGGTGCTCTCCTGGTTGCCCCTTTTTGGTATAACAACTATCATACCCATCACCAATAGTAAAAGACAATGGCCAAGCTACACTGTCCATCATATCATTCCCTGCATAAACTTATCAAGCTTGGTTCTGAAGGCATCTAAGGTTTTTGCGGCCACCACTTCCCTTGGTAGACTATTCCAGAACTTTACTCCTTTGATGGTTAGGACTCTACATCTAATTTCAAGCCTAAATTTTCTGAAGGACAGTTTGTATCCCTTTGTTCTTGTGTCCACAGTGGTGATGTATCAAATAATTTCTCTCCCTCTCTCGTATTTATCCCTCTAATGTATTTATAAAGAGCAATCATATCTCCTCTCAGCCTTCTTTTGGTCAGACTAAACAAACCAAACTCTTTCTGTCATCTCTCATAGGGAAGATTTTCCATTCCATGAATCATCCTTGTAGCCCTTTTTTGCACCTGTTTCCAGTTTGACTTCATCTTTCTTAAACATGGGTGACCAGAACTGTACACAATACTCCAAGTGAGGTTGCACCAGCACCTTGTATAACAGTACTAACACCTCCCTGTCTCTACCGGAAATATCACTTCTGATACACCTCAGGACCGCATTAGCTTTTTTCACTGCCACATTGCCTTGGCTACTCATTGTCATTCTGTGATCAACCAGTACACCTAGGTCCTTCTCCCCCATCACTTCCAGCTGATGCATTCCCAACTTATAAGAAAAAATTCTGTTATTTGTCCCTAAGTGTATGACCTTGCACTTCCCATTGTTGAATTTCATCCTGTTTCTAATGCTCCACTTTACAAGGTCATCCAAATCACTCTGTAAGCTTTCCCGATCCTCTTATGTATTGGCATTGCCTCCCACCTTGGTGTCGTCTGCAAACTTAATTAGCACATTCCCATTTATTGTGCCAAGGTCACTAATGAAAAGGTTGAATAAAATGTGTCCCAGGACCGATCTTTGGGGAACTCCACTAGTAACCTCCTTCCAGCTAGACAGTTCACCTTCCACTATGACCCTCTGTAATCTCCCCTGTAACCAGTTCTTTATCCATCTTTCTATTTTCATATTAATCCCCATCTTCCCCAATTTAACTAATTATTCCCTGCGTGGAACTGTATCAAATGCCTTGCTGAAATCTAAGTAAATTAGGTCCACCGCATTCCCTTTATCCAAAAAAATCTATTATCTTCTCATAAAAGGAGATCAGGTTGGTCTGGCATGATCTATCTTTTGTAAAGCCGTGTTGTATTTTTTTGCAGTTACCACTCTCCTCAATATCCTTAAGTACCTTCTCCTTCAAAATTTTCTCCAAGACCTTGCATACTGCTGAGGTCAAACTAACAGCCCTTAGTTACCTGGATCACTTTTACTCGCTGTTTTGAAAATAGGGACCACCTTAGCAATTCTCCAGTCATAAGGTACAACCCCTGGGTATATCTACACTGTGTGTTTAAGTCAACTTAAGGGCCCTTAAGTCGACTTAAACAAAGCCCTGTCTACACGGCAGAGCAATAAAGTTGACTTTAGCATCAGGTAAAGTCGACTTTACATTAAGTCGACTTTATTAAGTTGACCTAAGGCAATGTGGAAGGAGAGTTGCCTTAAGTCAACCTAATTGGCCTCCCAACAACAGAAAACTTGGGGATGGGGACTGGCTAGAAGGCACAACACAGCTGGAAGCATTCCCAGCTGTGTAGACCACAGTCAAACTCCCCATGTTCCTGGACCCGATCTGGCATTTCTCCCATTCTGAGCCCGAACAGGCTTCACAGCCTGACCTAGAATTTCCCCTGTTCTCAGCCCAACCCCTTCATTTCAGCCAGACCCCAGCATCTGCCCGCATTGCAGCACAACCGCAGCATCTCAGCCCAACATAGCATCTCCCCTCATCACAGACCGACCTCAGAATCTTGGCCTGACCCCAGCATCTCCCTGTGTCACAGCCCAACCCAACATCTCCCTGCATCACAGCCTGACCTCAGCATCTTCACCATTCTTAGCCCAACCCCGCATGTCTCCCCTGTTCTTAGCCTGACCCCACATCTCCCCTGTTCTTAGCCAGCCCTGCATGTCTCCCCCATTCTCAGCCCAACCTTGCCTGTCTCGGTCCTTCTCTGCCCGAACCCATGTGTCTCCCCCCTTACCCTTCTCAGCCTAGTCCTCGCTGTCTCCCCCTTCTCTGCCAAAACACATACATATCCCTCCTGCCCTTCTCTGCCCAACTCTGGGTGTCTCCCCCTTCTCTGCCCAAACCTGTGTGTCTCCCCCTTGTCCTTTTCAGCCTGACCCTGCCCGTCTCTCCCCCTCTCCCACCAACCCTGTGTATCTCCCCTTCTCAAAGGACACCCTGATAGTGTTGTAAAACAAACAAGAAGTCTAGAGGTGCTGTTTAAGACTAACAAATTTATTTAGTGGATGAGCTTTCATGGGAGAAAAATACCACTTCATCCGTTTGAAGCCAGGGGAATTTATAGAATGGTAGGAAATAAATGCAGGGGTGTGTAAGACATAGGATCAGGTCACACTCTAACAGCAAATCAAAGCAGTTGTTAAGACTCAAACACTGGGAAACAGCATGCGGAAAGAAAGAAAGTTATTTCTTTTAGATTATATTGTGTGAAAACAGGATTAAATCCTGACTATGGATTCCCCCCCCCCCATAACAGGTGATTTGACTTACCTTCCTCTATGTGCTGTTTCCCAGTGTTTGAGTCTAAACAACTGCTGCACCCTGCCCCTGCACTGGCAGGTGGCTTGCAGCACCTGTTCCAGACCCAGGAGTCTAGGCAACACAGGGAGGGTGTAGAGTGCTGTGCTGGCACATTGCTAGGCTATGTCAGGCTCCCTCACCAACCTGGGCTCCCTGTTGCCACACACAGTATGGAGGGTGGTGTGGTCACTCACTTCCAGTAGTTAAGGAGTGGCCGGAAGAGAGGGGTATCTCTGCTGTGGTGCACTGTGGACCAGGTACCCACAATGCACTATTCCTAGGGTGACCGAGGAGCTGCCAGCATGGATACGGGCAGTCCCCTGGCATTTTGAGTGTGGATGTGCTAAGCAGACTTTATTAAGCCAGCTTAACTGAGCCCTGTAGTGTAGACATAGCCTGTGTGTTCACCGCTACTTTAAAAATCCATGCTAATAGGCTGGCAAGTTTATGTGTGAGTGCCTTCAATATTTTTGGATGGAGATTATCCAGACCCTCTCCTTTAGTTCCATTAAGCAGCTGAAGCTTGGCTTCCACCTCAGATATGGTAATTTCCACTTCTTCAATCCCATTCCCTGCTCTACCTCTGTCCCCAGTCTCACCATCACCCTCATTAAAGACAGAGGCAAAGTATTTATTTAGATATTCAGCCATGCCCAGATTATCCTTGATCTCTACCTCATCCTAAGTGTATAGTGGTCCAACTTCATCGTTCTGTGTTTCCTTTTTATTTATATGGCTGAAGCACCTTTTACTATTGGTTTTGATTCCCTTTGCAAGGTCTAACTCTGCTTGGCTTTTGGTCTTCTTCACTTGATCCCTCCATGCTCTGACCTCAGAAAGGTAGCCCTCCTTTTTCTATCCCTCCCATCTTCCACTCCTTGTAGGCCTGGTGTTTCCTTCTAATCACTTGTCTAAGATGTACATTCATCCAGCTTGGTTTAGAACCCATGCCTGAAGTTTTCTTCTTCTTCAGAATGCAGGCTTCAGATAGTTCCTGCAGCTTTGTCTTAAAGCAGTTCCAAGCATCCTCAATGTTCATATCCATGAATTGTTTGGTCCAGTCCACTTCCCTAGCTAATTCCCTTAATTTTTTGAAGTCAGCCCCTTTTGAAGTCAAAGACTCTGGTGTCAGATTTATTTATGTTTACCCTTCCATTCAGTTTAAATTGGATTAGCTCATGGTCACTAGAACCTAAGTTGTCCCCTACAACTAATTCCTCTATGAGGTCCTCACTACTGACTAAAACCAAATCTAAGATCACATCTCCTCTTGTTGGTTTGGAAACTGCTTGATGAAGAAATTTGTCTGCTATCACCTCCAAGAAAATCTGGGACCTTTTATTGCTACTAGCACATATCCTCCAGTCTATATCTGGGAAGTTAAAGTCTCCCATATTCACACAGTTCCCCGTAGTGTTTACTTCCTCAAAAGGTCTTAAAGAGTTCTCTATCCATGTCCAAATCAGATCCCAGCAGTCTGTACCACACCCCAAGCACTAATCCAGGAGAAACTCTAGTAGCTTTCTTCTCCAATGTGATTTTGAGCCAGAGACTCTGTCCTGCTAATTCCATCACTCTGAATTTCTTTGTGTTCTATTGCATCATTGATATACAATGCCACACCACCACCTTTGCCATTCCATCTGTTTTTCCTGAAGAGCACTTAGCCTTCAATGCCCAAACACCAGTCATGACTACTATTCCACCATGTTTCTGTTATCCCTATGATATCCGGTTTCAATTCCTCTACCAATAGTTCCAGTTCCTCCATTTTATTACCTAGGCTTCTCTCATTGGTATATAAACATTTTATCTTTTGTTGCTCAGCTTTGCTCACATTCTTTACCCAATGTGGCCTTTTTTTTTTTTTACTACTGCCATCATCACCCATCAGACCAGCATTTGTGCTTCCCTCCTTTCTAACATCCATACTGCCTCCCACATCTTTGTCTTTTCTGACTTCAGTTTCCTGCCTCTCAATGCTAGTCTCAGGCATAAAGATTGTCCAAACATCTCCCAACCATCTCCCCACACTCTCTAGTTTAAAGCTCTCTTAATCAGTTGAGCTAGCCTCCCTCGCAGAAGTTTGTTTCCCTCCCTACTCAGGTGAAGTCCATCTCAAGCAAACAGTCTTCTGTCCATGAACACCTCCCAGTGCCCATACATCCCAAAGCCCTCCTTGTAACACCACTGCCTAAGCCATCTGTTAACTGCCAGAATCTTCTCACACCTGTGTTGTCCTCCTCTAGGGAGGGGCAGAATCCCACTGAAGATCACCTAAGCCTCCAGCTCCTTGAGAGACCTCCCCAGCCTGGCATAGTGTCCTTTGATACTTTCCAATGAGAATCTAGCTATATCATTCAGACCCACATGAAGGGCAATCAGAGGATTCTTTCCTGCTGCCATTAGGATCCACTTCAGTCTCAGATGCACAGCACATATCTTAGCTCCAGGCAAGCAGCACACCCTTCTGTTCTCAGGATCACCTCTAGTTACCGGTCTGTCTGTCTGTCCTCCTCAGCAGAGGATCTGCAATCACATACGCTTGCTTTTTCCTGGAAACAGTGTGCTTCTCCAGTCTATCCCCAGTTCTCTCTGACCAGGAGTCATGATGTCTGAAGCTGCTGTTCACAACCCTCTGCATCTGCTCCTGAGTGCTCCCTGAGCTCTTATTTATCTCCAGTGGCTCAACTCCACTTTGAATGAGATTAGCTGCTCTCCTCTTCTGCCTCACACTCCCACCTTCAGTGTTCACCTGCTGGACTCCTTCATTTGCTAATTCAGCAAGCCTGTTACTGAGTTCTATTTCACCTTCACTAGCTGGTCTTTATCTGTCACCTTTTCACAGAGACATGTTTCCACTGCTCACTTTCCTCACCTAGCAGTCTCCCCTCAGAATTGTTTGCTCCTGTTTCTATCTGCAGGTCTGACTTTTTGTTTCCAGCCTCCCCAGTCCTCTGCTCCATCAACTGTTCAAACCCCCTTCTAAACTCAACCATAGTTGTCACCTGCATCTCCAGCCCTTGGATTTTCTCCTCTAACAGCTCTGAGGCAACACTTCATACAAACAAAATTCTTTGAGGTTACACCCTCCAAGGTAATGTACATCCCACAGCCTCTCATCTTCATTATCTCTACTCTTGTTAGAGTGACTTCTGCTGCTACCTCCATCTCTGCCATCCATCAGCCAGCCAGTCTATCTCCAAACTCTCCTGGTACTGCTGCAGCTTGCTTGAGTGGCTGGCTTTACAGCTCCCCCACTAAGAAGGCTCCACCCCTAATTGGGGTCACCTGATCCCAACTGCCACTCAGCCCCTGCAAACTGAGAAGAAAGAAAAAAGAAGAAAAAGAAAAAAAGCCAAACCAGAAAAAAAAAATACAAATACAACACATAAACAAATACAAAACTGAAGAGCAAACACACACAGCACTCCCAATTCCAGAGAATTCATCTACAGTCCCTAACTCCCTCTCAAACTCCCCTGTTAACAGCCCTGTTGCCTGTTCCTGGTGCTCCTGCTGGTTTATTTGAAAGTGCTATTGTCATATCAACAATATCTATCTACTTATTTATACCAGGGGCACCACCATTGTTTCTAAGCCCATCGCCAGAATAGATTCTGTACTAACTTTTGCTATCTCTAGTTTTTCTGATTCAGCAAGAAGTGACTGTAACAAGTAACAGTGCTCCCAGACTGAAGCAATAGACATATGCATTGACCTATGAAGTGCCTGATTATGTAAGAATGTTTTCTATGTGAATCATTTTAAAGATCATTGCTAATAAATCCTTTGGGCTTGATTCTTTTCTCTGTGTGAGAAGAAGCCAGTGAATCACTGGGAAAAATATGTGTATGTCTGTGTGCCAGTAGGGCTGCACACTTTTGCACACTATTTGGCCTTTTGTTTGTTCTGGCAGATCTCTGGATCTGGCAGTGTGGAGTTTCTAGATTAATGCATCTGCCTAAGGAGATGAGTGTTCATACCTATTTTAATGGCCATACCTTGGGCTTTGTTCACATGCTCTTTTATCTAGCCATCTGGAACTTTCTACTAATACAATCCGGGATGGATTTCTTGGTCATTTCTTTACTAGATGTGAGACTGTCTTATGAAGTGGTATGTGAGAAATAAACAATATTTGAATAGAAATGCAGTCCCAGTTGCCCATAAAACAGGTACCAGGTACAGTTTTACCTCATTTTATGCCCAATCCATGCCTGCTATAGCGGGAAACTGCAAAGAGCTGAACAATACTACATATTGATGGCCTGTATGGATTGCCACATAATCATAGACTCATAGAATCATAGAGACTGGAAGGGACCATGAGAGGTCATCGAGTCCAGTTCCCTGCACTATTGGCAGGACCATGTACCCCTAGTAAACCATCCCTGACAGGTGTTGGTTTGTCTTAAAAAACTGAAAGGTAGGAGATTCCACAACCTGCCAAGGCAACTTATTCAAGTGTTTAATCACCCTGACAGTTAGAAATTTTTTCCTAATGTCTAGGCTGAACTTCCCTTGCTGTAATTTAAGTCCATTGCTTCTTGTCCTCTGATATGTGATTAAGAAGAATAATTTTTGTCCTTCTTTCTCATAACAACCTTTTAGGTATTTGAAAACTGTTATCAGATCCCCTCTCAGTCTCCTTTTTTCTAGACTAAATGATCCCAGCTCTTTCAATCTTCCTTCACAGGTCAGATGTTCAGACCTCTGATAATTTTTGTTGCCCTTCTCTGGACCTTCTCCAGTTTCTCCACGTCCTTTTTGAAATGAGGTGCCCAAAACTGGACAGAGTACTTAAGTTGAGGCGTAATCAGTGCAGAGCAGCGTGGAAGAATTACTTCTCATGTCTTACTCACAATACTCCTGTTAATACACCCCAGAATGGTGTTTGCTATTTTTGCAACAGTATTACACTGCTGACTCATATTTATTTAGCCTGTGATCCACTATTACACCCAAATCCTTTTCTGCTGTACTCCTTCCTAGGCAGTCATTCCCCATGTTTGCAATGGGTTGTTCAACGCTAAGTGGAGTACTTGTCACTTATCTTTATTGAATTTCATGCTGTTTATCTCAGACCATTTCACCAGTTTGTCCAAATCAGTTTGAATTGTGATGCTAGTCTCCAAAACACTTTCAGCCCCATCCCCAGCTTGGTATCATCTGCAAACTTTATAAGTTTGCTGTCTGTGCCATCATTCAAGTCGTTGATAAAAATGTTGAACAAAACCAGACCCAGGACAGATCCCTGAGGCACCTGGCTCGTAATGTTGTTAGGGTACTAGGATTCTGTGACATTTCTCAAGAGGGAAGTAAAAGCCATAGTGGAACCTGAATTTTCACCTGTGATGTTTTAAGTAGGCTATTACATGTCTCAGCTAAGGAATGGACACCATGACATCCCTTTAGCTTGAATGAGAAATAAGCCACACAACAAAATGCTGTTGCTCATCTCTCTTTTTGTGTCAGTAATTTCATTTAGTTTTGTCCTTCCCCCTCCTCCATGCTTAGAGATCTGAAACACTTTGTAATGTGGTGTCCATCCCAAATAGGTCTTGTCCTATAAAGGTGTTAAGGTGGGCAATTAACTGCCCAGGCTGCACTTGGAGGAGACAGGGAACAGTGATTTCATTAGAAGAGGCTCAGCAGGTCAAGAACAGATGAGGCCTATATTTATCAGGAAATTGATAACAGAAGGGCTGATAGGGAAATGAGCTGTAGCTGGTGCCTGGGAGATGGAAGGTGTGTCCGGGGCTAGAAGCCTGTAGTTTACAGTTATGCCTTGATAGTGGGGATTCTGGGCTGGTAAACTCAGAGAAGAGGTAGAACCAGAGGAGAGGGCAAGGCTGAGGGGGGGAAGCAGCAGAGGGCCTGATACTTAGAGTGAAGGGTGAACCTGAGTTCCCCTGTTAGCTACTGGATGAGTGAAGCCACTGAGTCAGTAAAGGAAAGACTGTCATTTTGTATTTTGGGGCTTTGATACACCCTGTCTCAACCCCTGCTGTAAAGGAAAGGTGGTTGGAGGGCCATGTGATGAAGGGGGAATGGAGAGTGGCGGCTGGTGAGAGGATGATGGAAGAAACACTGCTGGAGCAGGGCTTCTTAACACCTAGCTAGATCCAATCCACAGGAGGAGTCACCATTAGCAGTGAGTGCACCCTATGACACACCTATCAAGTAGAGTTGCTTTATTTGAGGCTGTGTCTATAGTGACATTTGTGAGTATGGTGTTTTGCAAACATGTTGGCAGGCAGTCTCCTCCCCCAAATGCCCTACAGGCTATGAGCTTAGTCCTCTTGCTGTTAACATCAATGGCAAATTTCCAATTGACATCAGCAATGCAGGAGTGAGATCCCTCCAGGATCATGTTCATTTCTTCTAATGAGCTATAGACAGATAATTTTTTCAGGTCGTAGATCCCTTTACTCATCTTGGGGGGAAAACTTACTCCACAATTAGGGACCCTGATTTTAATGGGGCTTTTCTGGAAAGAAGGCCTGTCTTTGTCTAAGAAAGAGTGGCAGAATCTGGCCTTCAGTGAAGATCATGTGCCATATCACATCTGCCACAGGTCATGTTTACATGAGAGAACAGTGCACCTGTGCATAGACCTGTCCAAGAGGATATGGCCTTGCATGTGAATTGTCTTTAACTGAAAATCATGGAAAGGAGCAATGAAGAAGACCTATTATGGGCTTAGCCTTGTGTGGTACATGTTTGGAATACAAAACTTTTAAGTATGAGGTAAATGGTGACTGCATGTGAGACCAGTCCTGTAGGAATGACACCACTGTTGCATGGCCACTGAGTTATGTCTTCTCAGTAGCAGAAGTAAGGCCCAAGGGAAAAGATCCTAGAAAGGCCTCTCACTTGGCTGCTGAGTGCTAGAGCCTTAGGGCTGAGCTATGCTCATTGCAGAGCTAGAAGGCATGACATAGTAGCATGACACCACCATTTTCCTCCTCCACCCTGGAAGCAGGTGGGGGTCATTTTAGCTCCACACTGCAACTTAGAGATGCTCTGAGATCTACCATCAAGACTGCATCTGTCAGTCCATCTCCCTTCCCTATTTGGGATTATGCAAAGTCCCATGTGGAAGGAAAACTCCTTTGTGATGCTGCTAAAAAAAGGATGCAGCTTTTCTGGACCCTGCCAGATAAGGAGGCAACAGGTGACTAGCCTAAAATCCAGCTCTTCAGAATCTTATGCTTGGTTCTGTCATTGACCTACTGCATGAAGCTGGAGAAGTCTCTAGGCTTTGTACCTTGGTTTTGCCAACAGCAATGTGAGGGTGATGGCTCTTGCTCTGTAGAGTGCTGTGGACTATGTGGATGAAAAGGAAAATATTGCTGTATGAGGAGGAACTCGATGCCACCTTATTTCCTAGAGAGGTATGGTTTTTGGTCTGTGAAGCTGGAGTTGGACTTTTTGTCACCCTGGAACCTTTTTGACGTGGTTGTTCAGGAAGGGACACATTGGACCTGTGCATGGATCCTACCGTATCTCTCAATGAATGCTGGCACAGCTGCATTTTCACATGGATATGGGTGTCCACACACCCCACTGCACTAGTTTGCAGCACTTCACCATAGTTTTGTCATGTGAGCCTTAGGTCCAGCCACCTTGTGCTAGGTGCTGGCCAGGTGTAGAACAAGAGACAGCTCCTGCCCTGGAAAACTGACTTCAGGGATTTAGTTTCTAAGCAGCCCTGGTGAATAGAAGAGATCATCCCTCTCATTCTACCAGTGAAAATAACAAAGCCTGGAGGAATAAGCTACACATACACAAACTGCTGGGGTATGGCAAACTCAAGGCACTGATCTCCTGGGCTAGTGAGCTCAATGCAGGCCACATATGTACCAAACCCGGCCAAACCCTTTATCCGTCTTTTCCATCTGGCCTTTCTATGACCTTCAGGTAAAGGAGATCTAAATCTCCCACCTCCTTTGCCCTGGAATGTTTTCCCAGCGTGGGAGGTATTTGCATGTCAGGTACGGGAGTGGAAAGCAGAGATGCCAGAACTAGGCATGGTTTTTAACAGCAAACTAAAATGCCAAATTGGGGCCAAGCACAAGTTCTTTTGCACCCAGGTTAGAATAATGGCATTAGAAGCCTCAAGTCAATGTTGTGTGGGGCCAGGTCTCCTTACTGCATTGAGTTCACCCTGCCTACTGGCACCTCTGAATTAGAGCACATTGATTCATTTGTTCAGTTCCCCCCAGTCCGGATCGTGCGGAAAAAGCATTTAAACTCCAGGAGCAGCGATTCGAGGAAAAATTGAATGGCCTGAGATTAAGGATTCATCAGAGTTTTTCTCTGCACGTTTTATACACTGAATATTTCTTTACCCCACTTCCTAGTCAGTGTTTTCCTCTGTCGTGTGGGTTTTTCAAAAAGAGAGCAGAACAATTTTGGAAGGGGCATGTGAGTTCTCCCATACACAGACTTGGCCCCTTGCTCCCTTGAAAGCAAAACGGGTCACACGAGTCGTACTTGGGATGATGAAATTAATATATCTGCTGGCAGAAAACCTTCACTAGCGTCTCAGGCCAAAGGCTGGGATTTTATCCTCCCACTTCCATCTAGCCCCTCTGGCGAGTCTTCCGCACCGTTGAGTGTGAGGGGAGAAATGGGTTGAAACTGTATTAGAGGGAGGTTGCATTTAAACAGATTATTGCAAAAGTTGCGTATGCCACACACTTCGCAAACAGAGCCAACACGTTGTGGGTGGTAGGAGAGCAGCGAGTGATTAATAAAAAGGCCCTTTCTGATTTAAATTACAAATTCAGTAACATTGCTGAGACGCTGCCTCGTTGTCTTTTAAAACGGGTGAAATAGGGGCTCTGGGTGTTTTTCTAGGGCTCAGACAGCAGCCGAAAAGCTAGCGGAGCAAAGAAGCACAGATCGGGCCACACAGAAAGTACTGCCAGCCTGGAAACTTTTTATTAAACAGGTTTCCTTTTGTAAAGAAATCTTCCGAAATAACGAAGAGCAAAGAGGCCGTCCAAATGTTAGAAGGTCGCATATTTCTCTAAGAAGGAGTGCAAAGGTTTAGGAATCAGATCCTCTAAACTGGTGGGAGGGGGAGAGTTCTCAAAAGCAAACTCAACTAAAATGCAAACGGTTTTATGCAAAGAAGCTTTTCACGCTTCTAGCCAGGTTAGGGGAGAACAGCTCCTGGAACGGGAAATTTGTGCCAATCTCTGTAGACGAGACACTGACCTTTTGAAACCAACAAGGAATCGCTTCAGTTTTGCTTAAAAACTTCATGGGCTCCGCGTTTGAAAAGAACGATGGTTGGGAGACAGGTTTCTGTTTGCTGTGCGATCTGGGAGATTGCAAGATCCTGAGGCATACGAAGGGCTTCTCAGTCGGAGCAGCAGTCCTAAAGAAAAATCAAATAAAGCAACAAATAATCGAGTTTCTGCCATCACACCAAGCGCCAGGTTCATAAGCTCGAAAAAGAGTTGTTATGTGGGATGCGGGGCGATCAGTCTTCACCAATTGTAATGTCTATTAAAGACTCCTCAATTTGTGAGACGGCAAAAAAAAAAAAAAGGTTTTTTGTTTTGCCTTCTTTTCCCAGAAATAGTGTTAAAATCAGAAGCCCTGGACAGCCTTTGAGAGCTGGTCTCCTGCCCAGATCGAGAACAAACAAGTAACCTATTTTCCAACAATAATTATTTCCAAACGTGAAACCATAAATTACTTCAATAGTTCCCACTTAAATAGCTTTGAGGGTTTTTTTTCCCCCCCCTCTCTCGCTAACTTCCATTTCAATTGCTTGGAAAAATTAAAGGCAGTTAAAAATTAGTGCTCAGCTTTTCAGATTCCAGATGGCATATATATCAACCTCAGTCTGCCTATCATCGATGTAGTAAAATAAAATTGTTTTTTTTTAAATATTCGCTTTATTGTTCAGAATAATCCCCGCCATTGTGGAGCATATTTTATTGAAAATGATATTGTTAGATGAAAAGGAGACTGCAAAACCTCCAACATGCCACAGTTAAGTTTAAAGCTATTTTACATTTACTGTTGGAGGCCACGTTTTAAATTATTTGCACAGTAAAACTGGTTGTAAGACACCGCCACAGTTCAGAGTTCTGGAGAAGGGAATTGGAATCAAAGGTGTCAGAATTCTGGAAAATTTTTTATCCATTTGGCTATATGAAGCCAGAAACTTGTCATAAATGAGGTGATCCTGGGTGAACCGTCAAGCTCCATCTGTAGTTTTTACTTCAGCAACCAATACGTTCGCTTTCAGTGAAACTTGCAGAAGGGCCAGCAGGATATGGGCTGAGATATATGGGGAAGAATTTTGTCTCTGAATGTCCTGGTTAGTATATCGTCACAGGGAAAGAGATGTGCTCTCCTATCCTACTTTGTTTTTTAAAATCTTGAGTCCCAATCCAAAGAAATGAAGTAAACAAAGCAACTACAAAAATCCCCAAACAACTGCGTGTTTTTCCTTGGAGGACTCTACTGTGTCCACACACACCACGATAATTCTGCCATCAGTCGCTTCTTCTGAATATATGACCGCTCACATTTTACTCTGACATCAATGACTCGCTCATTTGATTCATAGGAAATATATCTTTCCAACATCAACCGCTCTTAATTTCTTTATTTGTGGCCTCTTATTCGGTGGCCAGCTTGATTAAAGTATATTAAAACACCCTTTTATGGCAGTGGTGTGGCTACCCCATTAAAAGGACTGTGGACTTGCAAAGGTCAAGTCAGTATATAGAGCTCTGCTAACAGAAAAGCTAGTTCATAGGTAAACAGACTCTTAACTTTCAACTTGGCCTTGACCTTCAGATTATGTCTGACCTTTGTGCAAAGGCGCATCTTGAAACTTCAGTGTGTTCATCCCTGTCTGCAAACATTTGACTCTGGTTAGGTGACTGGTATCACAGCCCGGTTCTCAAACTCGGATTTGGAAACAAGTGGGGAGAGAAAGGGAGCAAGGGTGAATGAAGACAATATGGCAGCTTTTAAATAATGTTTTTTTTAAAATAAACAAATGGACTTGAAGTAAGAATAGCATAGTCTGAAAAGGGAGATTAAGCAAATGAGGAACATTTGCTAGTTAAAAAGAAATCTAAGGCGAAACTAGACTGTCTCTCCCTTGGCTGAGCCTCACTCATAGGCGACTTCAAGGATCTTTAGAGAGTGTGAAACAAAAATGATGACAGGCCATGTTTTGATCTCCAGACTTTGTGTTTATATGTGGTGGATCTAGAGCCCAGTTCTTTGCCACCGAGTTTAATTGTAAAAACTCTTGTTGATTTCGATGGGAGGAGGATGGGGGCTCTCTCTCTGGTGGAGAAAATTTACGGTGTGTTTACTTTCCTAAAGGAAAAAAACCGACTTTTTGCAATGAATTCTGCCTGATAGTTTCAGAACAGAAACCTGCTAGCTTGAATCACTTACGTAAAGTGGATGACTCGTGGGAGTAAAGAGGAGAATAACTCCTTTGTGGCCATATTTTGCTGCAAAAATAGTTCTCCATTTCATCACGGATTTAAATACCTAATCAACCGAATACAACCGCACATACATACAGTGTGGACAGATGAGACTGGTTTCATTTTTTATTCCTATGCTAAAATGGCTTTTTAAAGGATGTCTGGGTTTTGGCTCACATCTAATGATTATTTAAAGCTTTTGTCAGCTGCCAGAGCTATTGCAAATGCCTCCAGAATCCGTATGGTTGCACTAAATTACACAACGCAAAACATTGTTTTAGACGAGCAGGTCTCCAAAGAAAGCTAAGAACAAAGTCATGATTTAAATCTTTGTAAATTTTAAAGATTTGGGAGACGAGACATTTGAACACTTAAATTGGACTAATGCACTATGCACCTCGCTTTAAAACGTTCTCACCAGAAGCGCCGTTTGATTTCTGTTGTGTCTATCGCTCTGCTTAAAATACTTAAATTAAATTAAATTATTTAATTATTAAACTGTGAGACGTGGGTAAAACTTGTTACGTGATTGCTGTATCGGGACGGGGTTGTTTTAAGATTTGTATCGTCAGATTAGAAAGCAGGAATTTATCCCTACGACAGAGCAACTTTCCAAAACTTTCTCTTTGCACATCCGTTTTTTTAAAGGACAAAATTGCCCTAGCCTAACCTCAAACAGTCACCTTGGGCAAGCAGACTGGAAATGGCTGGTTTTATGAACACTGTGCTCTGAGCAAAATTAAAGGAGAGGTAGAAGAAAGTTTAAACCAAGCGTGGTTTTTTTTTTTTTTTTTTTTTTTTTTTTGCAGGAGAACAGATCTATAGACAACTATATTTGTGTGCGAATGTGCATGTGTGTGTTGGCATCAAGTGGGCCCATCACAAATGGACACAATATACACGCACGCCTGAGAGGGATAAGACAGCGAAAAGTCTGGAAAAGATTTTCGAATAAATTGATTTCAGAAGTTTCTGTGTGAAAGACAGCATATATATTATTTATTCATTGAAAAACTTCACACACACACAGCTCCTCTCTCTATCCTTGCCGTTGAATTAGGCATTCATTGACAAAATTTCCAAACTTGCGCACTCTCAGTGCATGACCGAAAGATATACCCACTCGGAAACTCTTCCAAATAGCTACTGAGACAGGCCATCTGTAAGCAGCTATTATTGAGATCCTCAATTTAAAAAAATAATAATAAAAAGCGTGGAGAGTGATGTTAGCTGAATTTGAGTTCAGCTATTTATTGCAATGTGCCACCACCCAGTGAAAATAAGAAAAGGCTGTGTCTGGTCTGGATTAATGCGGCTTTTCAAAATCCTCCCACTTTCCTTCTGCACATAGTTAGTGCAAAGGGGCTTTTCAGCTTTTGCAATTATATGTCAAACCCAGTATTTCGTAGCATCGCTGATTGTTCCCACCCTTCATCTTCCCCCAACAGTTTATCCTTTTCTTCTTGGCTCTTTCTTCCCTGACTATCCATTTTTCTTACCCAGGAGACCTTTGCCTTTTACAATGGTTACGTAACCTCCCCCCCCCGCGCTGCTTTAAATAAAAACATATTTTTTAAAAATAAAAAAAAAAACAATTGAAAACACTTTCAGACAGAGAGGCAAGGGAGGGCCACAAACACTCCCAACTCTGGGACCCTGGGAAAGCCGCACATTTTAGGGGGGCTTTTTCAGTCGCATCAATATGGAAAGGTTTGGATTAACAATTCAAACTTGTAGTATTTGGAAAACAATGGTATTCTGAATCGTTAACTGTTCATCCAGTTGTTCTGTCTCCTGTGGGGAAAATACCGCTGCACCGATTTTGTAAATCTATTTTCCATGGCAACAACGGTTGTTCCCGAAAGACGGTAGACAATAAATTACTGTATTTCCATTTTAGTTGAGCTTTTTCTCACCGTCCAGTTGACACCTCCCCCCTCTTTCTTCTGGGCAAGTATGGTGGAAAGCAAAAACTTCTGCCCTATTTGATTGTTAGCCTGTAGCGTGCGCAGAGGTTTATTTTCTCTCTAACTGCAATAAAAGGCTTTTCCTAGTCTCTGCAATGCGAGTTTATTAGAGGCTCGCGCTCTCTCGGTCTCTTCCTTTGCCCCCTAACTTCTCCAGGGGGCCCTCACCAGCCAATGAGCAGCTCCGCCTGCAGAGCCCCCGTAGTTTGCGTCAGAGCAGCTTGGCTGGAGGAAATGCAGCCTCCTCTGCAGTTCCCAGCCTTTTAAAAAGCTGCAGGGCCCTCCCTCCCTTCGGCCAAATGCTGCTGAGCAATGCACCGGCCTGTGCACCTCGCTGCATGGACCCGGGGACTTTTGCAAGCGCGAACGAGCTGAAGGAAAGCATGAAGAGCATGGAGGGGCTGATGGGCGCGACCGGTTTTGCTAGCCAGGGCAGGAATCTGGTGGCTCCCTCGGGCTTAGCAGGGCCCCCTCCCGCTGCCGTGACGCAGTGCTCCGGCTACCCAAGCGTGGATGCGCCCAGCGCGGGGCCCCCGGAGCCCCCCAAGCCAGGCGCTGCGTGCCCGCCTCTGCCCCCGGGTTCCTCCACCCCCACGCCTTTGCCCTACGGCTATTTCGGCAGCGGTTATTATTCCTGTCGAGTGGCCAGGAGCTCTCTCAAGTCCTGCCCCCAGTCCAGCTATCCTGCAGAGAAATACGTGGACATCCCAGCGGCCGGCGAGGAGTACCAGAGCCGGCCGCCAGAGCTCGCCTTCTACCCCGGCTACGCCGGTTACCAGCCCGTGGCCAGCTACCTGGACGTTTCCGTGGTTCAGGGCCTCGGTGGGCCCGGAGAGCCCAGGCACGACCCACTGCTGCCCGTGGACAGTTACCCCCAGCCGTGGTCACTAGCCGGCGGATGGAGCAGCCAGGTGTGTTGCCCCAAAGAGCAAAGCCAGGCCGGGCACTTCTGGAAATCGGCCTTCGCAGGTAAAGCCCCCCCCCCCGCCCCTGTGCAACTCTCGGACCCAGGCACCTCGGCGATTTTATGAGGCCCAGGCAGGTTGATTTGGCAGAAAGCCTTGCTATAGGCACCAAATGCTAGTGTCCAGCTGTTGCTGTCCGGGTTTTGGAGCCTAAGTTGCAGGTTGTCACTCTCCAAACAGGGAAAGCGATACCTCCTAGTCTGTGGGGCTCCAACTTGCACGAGCCGGGGGCAAATAAATAGAGCCGGGTATTGCCCCTGCTCCAATAAATTCCTCTGCAAAGCGGCCTAGTGCAAGGAATGGAGCCCCCCGCCCTATTGTGCTGAAACAACCGCACTTTGCAAGACGCCCACCCTCGGCAAGTGCATCCCCGTGAATATTATCCCCATTCAGCCCCGCACCTTGCCATACGGTGTCCTCGGAGTGTATGTTTTCCTGTTCAGAGCATGGGCTATGAGCTATGCCCCTCACACTCCGAGCCAGCAAACAGACTTCAGTGGGATTGTGTGTCAGCCGTCAGCCCGGCTCTTGTGGTTTATTTACGTGCAAAAAGTGCTAGGAAGGGTCCTGTGATTGCAACAAAATCATTCCACACAACACAAGCGGGCGCCTAGTTTCCCCTGCTTCCAAGAGGCGGCCCACCGAGGTAGGGTAGAAGGGGAAAGGTGCCATGCTAGAAGGGAAGAGAGGGTTGTCCAGCGACTTGAGAGCTTGAATTTGCCTGAGCGCCTAGGCACAGTAGCATCCGAGGTGTCCTGCCCCTTTATCCAGCAGAAAGGGGATTTGGGGGTAGGTCAGTTGCACCTCGGGCTTCAGCGATCGCTTCAGTTTCCCCGTGGGCCCGGCCCGCCCGACTGCCCCCGGCCCGGCGTTAAACGCTGTTGGTTGTCTGTCTGTCTGTCTGTCTGTCTCTCCGCCCTCAGATGTCGCCCAGCACCCGCCCGACGGCTCTTCCTTTCGCCGGGGTCGGAAGAAAAGGATTCCCTACAGCAAGGGGCAGCTGAAGGAGCTGGAGAAGGAATACGCCAGCAGCAAATTCATCACCAAGGACAAGAGGAAGAAGATCTCGGCCGCCACCAACCTGACAGAGAGACAGATCACCATTTGGTTTCAGAACAGGAGGGTGAAAGAGAAGAAAGTGGTGGCCAAAGTCAAAAGCAGCGGCGCCCCGTGAGGAAACAAGGCCAATAGTGGGTCTGTGGGGACTTGAGAGGGAAAGAAAAACCCGGGAGGAGGGGAAAGAATGGACTGGAAATTTGATTTATCCTCCCGCTCCCCTCCAAGTCCCTCCCGGTGAATCCAGGCGAAGTCCGGGCTTGTCGGTGTTTTTGCTATGGCCTTGCTATCTCCCTGAATAAGTGAAAGCCGAATGTAAATAGCGATGATTTAGGAAGACTTGTGCAAAGAGGCCTGTGCGCGGTTTGCACTTTGGCCTGGTTGGTGCCACAAACCGGCTGCAACAAAAATCCCGAGTGCATCAGGCGGCTGCCTGCGAGGGCGTCTCCAGCACCAGCTTCACCAAACTCGCCTGGCTGGATTCATTGACCAGCTCCTGAGCTCTGGACCTGAACATTGGTAAAGGGGGTAGTTTTAAACCTGCTCTTACAACGTGCGGGTGTAGCCGAAAATTAGCCTTTTAAATGCAGTCTGATGTGTAGATATCTACAAATAAATACACTCCTATGACTGAATAGGTATATGCAAGTATGTATATATGTTTATACACATGGAGGCATTCATATATGTGTATAGAAATAGACCCACGACTGAATATATTATACACAAGTGTGTATATACACAACTATATGTATACATATTTATGCATATATATGCCTATCTACAAATACACAGACTGAATATATATTTCTAGCCCTGTGTGTATTTATATATAGTCAGTATCTGATGGATGAATGTATGTCTGTGTATACATACACGAGTGTTGTGTGCAAACCATGTATATACACGTTTGTCATTATCTGTTTAGGCACGTGTACCTATGCACACATTTATGCACATAGATGTATGCGGTGTGTGTGTAAATATTTGTATGAGAATTTTTGAATATATTCGTGCATTTATTTAGATACACAAATACAGTTGTGTGTATATATTTAGGTACACATTTGTGTACCATGTGTATATAAGTATACATACACATTCCCTCACTCCTGCTCTTCAAAACAGCCCCTCACCTTCCTACCATTGATATCATAGGTTGAAAGGATTGCCGGCATAAGACTAATCTCGTCATTTTTATATTGCTTATAACAACATAGGGGAACAAATATTGCTGAACATTGTGAGCGCATTTTATCTTGTAGGGTTACAGGTGTACGATTTCAGAGGAGCAAGTTGTATATTCATTGTTTTTTTTAAAAAAGCATAATGTACAGAATGTTTTCGGTATTTAGGGGAGAAGCCTCCAGCAATTGTATTTGACCTTACTCCTAAAACTAGCGACAGGCACCTTAATTTTCTGTAAAGGCAAGTCAAACCCAAAATACTCTGTACTTAAAAAAAAATCCTTACAACTAAATTCAGGGCGTGTATCCTCAATAATGACAGGCCGTTGTTTAAAAGCTTCTCTTTGTTCTTTCTTTTGATGTTGCATTTCTCATATTGACAAAGACCATGATCATCCATGTGTGATCAGCGACTGGGGGAAAACACCAAAGATTCAGTCCCAGAATATAAAGGGCAGGGCTAATATATGAACCGTGAGCAGAAATCTCTCTTTCTCTCTATTACAATTATTGTTATTAATGGATAAGTCTATTCCTCCAGTAATTGCACTGTCTGTCGCCTACACTTGTCCCTATAACTGGCATGTATATTTATGCATCCCCATTTCGCAGAATGCATGAATGACCCACCCAGACTAGACTGGGACATTTTATTTGCCATGATGACAAATTCCAGAAGGGTTGCCCTGTTAGTCTATTTCAGCAAAACCAAAACGGAGTCATGTAGCACTTTTAAAGACCAACACATTTATTTAATGCATAGTTTCTGGGAAGTTTGTGATTAAATAAGTGTGTTAATCTTCAAAAGTGCCTCAGGACTCCTTTTTTTGTTTTGTTTTGTTTTCCAGGAGTGGCTGGTGGGAGGGAGATCAGGTGTGTTGGGCCTGGGTGTGCTCTCATTCTCTTGCTTGTTCCCTATGGGTGGGAGTAACCTAACTGATGGTCATGGCATAGATGAGGGTGAGGAGATGATCTAGGACAGTGGTGCCCAACATTTTCTCTGCCATGGCACACCTTGCTACCTTTAATTAATTTGAGGCACACCACCATATAGCTTCCAAATGAACTCATGAATATTCATAAGCCAATGAGCCAATCCAGAACTCTTTGAGTAGTTTTTCAAAAAATTTTGTGGCACACCTGTGTGCCCTGACACACTGGTTGGGAAACTGACCTAGGAAGCAGATGATGGGTGGGAGGGAGCCTGAAGCAAAAGGCTGGCTTGTATTCTCCAAAAGCTGGAGCTGGGACTTCCAGCAGAGCAAGGAAAGGCGTTCCCTCCACAAATCAGCCCTTAGCTTTGACCTCCAGGCAGAGTTCCCTACACAGCTAGGTGACAGTGGCCTTGACTCCGGGTGTTGTCGCGAATAATTAAGAAAGAGCGGCCCAGGAATAGAAGCTGTTTGGCAATTTGTGTTAAAGAGGGACAGCTTATTGGAAGACCAAGAGCTCCATCTTCTGTTTGCTAATGTAAATGGACTCGGTGGTCTGCTCTCTTCTTGCCTTCTGAAATTGGTATCCCTATGGCTTTGTGTTACTTCGAGTATTTGCGTCTGGAGGGCAAGAGCTGGGGGGGCAAAGGGTGAAAGGGCAGATATGGAAATTCCTGGTGCAGGAATGTATTTGCGCGGGCGCGCAAACAATCACATCCAAATAAATACATGTAAATACGTAAACAGACAGATAGATAGATAGATAGATAGAACACATACTCAAAGATACCCAAACATAGACAGTAAAATATACACTGGCACATACAAAGCCACACACCTACACACACAAGACAGAAAGGCACATAAACACCCCCCTCCCCCCCAGTATAAAGCTAAAACTAGTTGATAAATAAAAGCCCATTTCCAGAGCTGTGAATGAACAAGCAAAGCAGCGGATCTTTCACTTGGTAACTCGAAATATTTACACAAGGACAGGGGTGCAGGGTCTAATCGTGCTTACTGGCTAGCCTCGCTCCCGATTCTGCTCTGGTTACACGAATATTTAGCCTCAGTAACTCCAGTTTTACAGCAAGGAGACCAGCACCTGGCTCACTGGGGAGTGCAGTCCTCATGGTGTGTTTTCCCGCTCGGAAGTGCCTGAATTTAATCCCATTCCCCGCCCCTTTCCTATGTTAATTAGGAGTCAGCATCACCACAATGGCCTCACCAGCAGCATAGGCAAGAGCCGAGCTGTACGACAGAAAGCACTGCAAGTTGCTGGTGTGTGGTTCAAAAAACAAAAAGATAAAGGCTGGGCGGAAAATGCATTTTATGGGAGCAAATGTACAGTCGTGGTTCTGAGCCACATCCAACTCCCTTTCTTTCAGTTAATGAGTAGACGAAGCGGGGTCTTCTCCCACGAAAGCTCATGCGATAAATAAATTTGTCAGTCCTTTAGTGTCACAGGACTCCTTGTTTGTTTTCCTGAACTAGACTAACATGGCTGCCCCTTTTTGGAACTAGGGAGCCTTTGACAGTCTTGAGAGAAACCAGGGCTTGGAAGCTGTGTTTCCAATCGTTTGGAACAATGGGTTTAAAAAACCCAGCTGACCAAATCACTGGACCGTGTGGGTTCGGTTAAAAAAACTCAGTTCTATTTGATCTCCCAGCTGTCAGGAATCGCTCTTGGCCAATGAATTATTTAGGGAGGAAAAAAGAGAAAAAAAGCAAGGTTTTTTTACTTGTGTTTGGAAAGGCTTTACCGATTTTAATCTTTAACCTCTTTAAAGATTTCTTCTATGTATCACAAAAGATTAATCCCATCGATCATATACTGACTCCTCCGCCCCCACTGGAATCTTAAAACAGACCCCAATAAAACTAGCTTGAAGTATATATAATGTTATCAGTAAAATTGCCATGCTCTTCTCCACTCCACCTTCATTAATATTTTAGTTCGGATTTTGTCTAAGTGTTGCTCTTTAATCATTTCTTTCCTTGTGATGCATGGCAAGTGCTATATAGCTTCCGAAAATTGCATTCGGGGATTAGCTGACTTTTATATCTGGGCTGAAGCCTAAGAAATGGAAGCCAGGTTTGCGGGAGAAGCATATTAACTAAATGACCTGGTTAGTGTAATTCATTCAATATGAAGGGTGTAGGCAGCCGGGCACGGTAAAATATGGTGGGGGTGACACACGAGGGTTTGATTTCTAGCAACAGAGCGTTTGCCTACCTGTCTGTAGCAGAGGCGTCTTTGGAGGGCGATGGTTATTTATTCCTTAACACAGGCAAGGTTTGGACAAGAAGTTTACTAGCAGAAAACCTTACATGGTTTCTAACACACCTACGCAGTACGCACCCACGTATACCGACTGTAAAAGGGGCATCTTAAAGCAGGGACTTGTGTATTTTAGTTTATATGTCTGTGTCAGTCTGTCTGTCTGCCTCTCTCTCTTACCGCTTGAATTTCTCCCCGTCTGAAATGTACTACTCAGAATTTTTCTCTTCTCTGATAGCTTCAGTTATCCTCAGTCCACTTCGACCCGAGACCAAAAATTCAGTGTGTGTGTGTGTGGGGGGGGGGAATCTGAAAAGATCATTTTTAAAATAGGAGTATGAGAGCCATGAAGATTTTTATACGGCAAGGATAGACAAATGCTTGAAATTCTTGTTTAAAAAAAAACTTGGAAGGAAACATTTAAGTCAAAACAAAAGAAGAGCAAAATAATTTTCCAGGTGGAATGAGTGTTTTTCCCCAGTCCACAGAGAAGGAAGGATTTGCTGGATTTCTCTCCAGGGGCTCCAGAAGGTAACTTTGCCATTGAATTTGATACCTAGAGAAGCCAGACGCCTGAATGGTCTCTGAAGCCGTCTCATACATACATTCATATGTAAAGCAATGCTTAAACGTAAATGGTTGAATTTATTATTATTATTAGTATTATTAGTATTATTAGTATTATTATTATTATTTGGCTGGGAGACGGGTGGCAGGGTAGAGATGATGTCGTCTGCAGTATCCTCTGACCTGGAGGAAAAGAACAAAAACAGAAAACCCCAGCAAAAATGCTTATAAACTCATATCGAAGGGAGAAAAAGGCGGCAAAAAACCAAAAAGGAATTGTTAGCTATGAAAGGGAACTCGGGAGAAAAAAAGCGACTCAGAACTAGGGGTACGTTGGAACAGATCACCTCGTCATCTCAGTGCAGGCTAGGCATGATGAGCCTTTTTTGGGTGGGGTAAGAAAATCCACATGAGTTTAAGAAAAAATTGGGGTGATTCTCTTATGCGCTCCCTTTATACACAGATCTCCCCTAGAAAGTCCTGCGGAGTTGAAGAGAATTTGCATCCTGTGATGCGGATAATTCCTGCCTAGCTCCCTTGATGCACCAAAGTCAACAGTATTTTACTTACTGGTAAAATCAGACATCCATGCAGCTTCTCAGTTTTCCGGAAATGTTTATTTAGTTTGGGAATTTTTTGTTATATTAGGACATTAAGTAGGAGACAAAGAAGTAAGTAATAAGTACATAAATCAAGCGGGTCATTCTGTTCAGCAAATCCAGTGTAAACGCAAAATCTTAATTTCATATTTTTTTAACAGTAGAGGAAAACTATTCTTCGTCTAACACTGCAGAGAAGCTAAGCTAGCAGCCATTTAAGTGGAATCGAGCTAAATTCACTTCTGTTCTTGAAACTATTTCAAATTAATTTGCGTTCAAGTATTTTCTTTTTTGTGGAGAGAGATTTCATTCTATTTTTCTTGTCCGATTTAGCCTGGGAAAAAAAGATTAAAAACATTAATGAAAACTTTTTTTCTTTTTAAAAGAAATTAGACCATAATTAATTAAAATCTATTTGTCAGAACTTTTCGTTTAAATAATAATCCAGATTATTTGAAATGAAACCCCATTGATTTATAAACTCGGCTGGTTAATTCAATAGAAGCATGTGAACTTAAAATTAAATTTTAGGAGATAAATTTAATGCTAAAAAAATTTAGCTGTAAACAATAAGACAATCATCTGATATCGAATACATAGTATGATCTAATCTATGCACTTGTATTAATATATATAGTTCAAAGAAAACCATCCTTTAGTTTCGTTGTGTCTGACTGTTTTTAAAGACCACGTTTCTGTCCTTACATCAAGAAATTTCCTGCTTCTTAGTGGCACAGTTTCATACTTTCCCTCTCTGTTGAATTGTTACACACGCAAAAAACCCCACATATATATGACGTGTCAAGTAAGCCTGTGTTTATGAAGAACCCAAGCAACGGTTTTGCAATTTCTTTCCTGTGGATTTTAAATGAGCTGAACTGCTGACAAACGCTGTGATTCTATTGTTGTCGGGCTTTGCTCGTTTGTTTCCCATTTTAAAAATCCTCTTTGGGTCCTTTTGAAAATAGGATCCTAGCCCGCTTGTAGCGGACGGAAACATTTCCAGTGTCCCCTGAACTTGCTCAGACTCTTGGCTGGTTTCAACGATAACGTTTCTCCTGCCTTCCCCACTCTCATCTCAGATCTGAAACGCGCTGAGATGACCCAGCAATGGCTCGATAGTGCTCCCGTTGAAATCAAAGGCAAAATGTCCATTAATTCCAAGGGGAGCAGGTTCAGAGCCAAAGGCTTGTGACAAGTGAATAAAAACATACGTTTCCCATAGTTACTGGAAAATTCATCGACTCCTCCAAGAATAGCTAATATGAGGGCTTTCCTTGACACATGGGTCTCTTTCTTGTTGTTGGGATGCTCTTGCGATGAAGTGAAGCGCAGACATCGAATACATGAGCTGGACGGATCATAACCTCAAGGCTCTGTGACGAGTTTATGCCGAAAGAAAGCCTGAAGCCTAGCGCAGATATATTTGAAACGGGCACCCACTTTCATTCTCTTCCATTGCCATGGGGAAGGCACCAAACTCACACTGCCATGGGGAAGGCATCAAGCTTTATTTTATTGCACACATTAATTTCGGGGGATCTTTCTTCTCGTCTCTAAAGGACAGACCTGCATTCGTGGTGCACCCCAAACTCCCATTAAGTACAGTGGGAGACTTGGTTGTGAAAGAGAAAGCAGAATTGGCTCCAAATATACTGTGAATCCAGAGAGACATCTGGTAACTAACGGTCTCTATTCATTCACATATGGGATCCCAATTTCTATTCTAACTTTTAGTCTTTGAAATCTATGTGGAAGCGCTTTCCAAAGGTTACGTGCATACGCTCGCGTTTTTCTTTCTTTCTTTCTTAAAGAATCAGAGATTAATCAGGGTTCTGAAAGAAAGAAAGAAAGAAAGAAAGAAAGAAAGAAAGAAAGAAAGAAAG